>JAUCMS010000062.1:8709610-8719716 GCA_032357445.1 Enteromius radiatus | reverse complement strand
AAGTGTTAACGTAGAACTACCTATTACTTCCTGCATAGTTACTTGTTAACAACGGCCCATTATTCTAAAGTGTTACCCCAAATTGTTGATGGATCGGGTTGATCCAAAATGAGCGGGTGCCCGTGGTCACCAGCGGTTACGAGTCATCCAAAAATATTTTTAATGATATTGGTCACGGTCGGTCGGGTCGTTTGAAATAAAGATGCCAATTAAATCTTTGTAATTTATATAGTACCAGACACAATTTTCTATGAAATACATAGGCCTACACATTATTGGCTAATTAATAAATGGCTAAGTAATTTAGCCAATAACGTGTAGGCCTATGTAGTTCATAGAAAATTGTGTCTGGTAATAGCCTAAGCCTACTAATACAAGTGGGAAATCCTTATTTACCTTTTGAATGTTGAGCGTTATTAACTGTTGAACGTTGAACTGAGCAATATTGTGTCATTTTAATAGGTTACTTTTAAACGCATATAGCTCAGTAATGTCAGTTTTATATATTTTCTGAGAGGGGGTGGGATTTTTGTTGGGAAAGTCGGGGGAGACGCTCACTTCGATTAGACTGAATAAACACATGCAGCATCTTAATTAAGAAAATTAAAACGAAATAAATGAATAAATCAAGCCTTTATTACATAACACTAGGCTATATCAGCATTCAGAAAAAGAAGAGTTTTCGCTCCTAAGGGCTTTGACACTTTTCCAAAAGTGGGCCTTCTCTCAGTTGACCTGCTGATGAATTCTTCTAGCAGGGTCGAAACATAAACATCGCATTCATCAGTAATATGCATCTAGACAGCTGAGATGGAAAATGATGGGTCGCCACAAGAACTGCCCGCTCTCGCCACCGCACGTACCTCTGAGCGCACCACGTCAGCGAGTGCACCATTTGAAAAACAAATGCGGGTCAGGAAGCGGGTCGGGTACAATATTTTCTTTTCTCTTTTTTTTGCGGTCTGAGTTGCGGACGGGTTAGTTGAAAACGTTGGTCGGGCTCGGGTTGTTTATACATTGACCCGCGCATCACTGGTGTGCACCATACTTTTCCCAAATAATGTTATGTACCCACAAACATTGTTGTGAATTGACATTTTCTTCCCCGTTAACTACAAAAAAAGTCAACGCAAGAGACAACTTTTTATGCTTTATTGACATTTCTGCAGCACAACGCACTAGGCTGCAGTTGTAGCTGTTGCTATAGTAACAAAAGACACTCTAGACTGCTTTTTTGTAACACCTGCCAGCATTTTATTTTTCAAAAAAAGCACTCTTGTCAATTATTATAGTATTCGGCCAATCACAGTGCACTGGAAAGCTGGCCAATCAAGAGCACACTTTGCTTTTTATAGAACAATGAGCTTTGTACAATCGACCCGTTTCAGGAGGTGGGTCTTAGAGGAGAAACAATAATGTACAGTATGTGGAAAATAATGTGTTTTTTTTTTTGTTTTTTTTATTTAAACCAATAAACATGTTGCATTACACCACATTACACAAATAATATTATTTTTAGCAACAGCATATGACCCCTTTAAACTTTTAAAACATTTGGAGTACTGTGTTAAATTACAGGTTTGCAAATCTGCAAAGATGCAAAATCTTGTGGGAAGGGTCAATGTCTCTCAGACTCATGAAAGTCTTATAAACCAAGCATTCAATAAGTATGTGTTCAGTGACTAAAAGAGCTGCAGTTGAACCTATAACTGTATCAGTCTGTTAATAGAGATGATACTCCTACTGATGATTATTTCATGTAGGAAACTCCCATTTGTTCTGGATTATGACTGTAATTTTAATTTTCTAATGATCTAGCTCTAATTTTCACTGTTTTTCAGCTGTTAGTGGTCAGTCTTTGACCTCCTCAGACTCTGTGGTGAAAAAGCCTGGAGATTCAGTGACTCTGTCCTGCTCTGTGTCTGGAATCTCAATGACCTATTACTGGTTGCACTGGATCCGTCAGAAACCAGGGAGAGGTCTGGAGTGGATTGGACATATTGACAGTGGCACTAGTACTGTTTTTGCTCAATCTCTACAGGGACAGTTCTCCATCACCAAAGACACCAGCAAAAACATGCTGTATTTAGAGATGAAAAGACTGAAGACTGAGGACACAGCTGTTTATTACTGTGTGAGAGATACACAGTAAAACAAAACATAGCAGGGATGCACAGAAAATATTTATGTGATCTCTGAGGGGCCAAGAGCATTTTTTAAACACTTCCCAAACATTCAACAAGATCCCTTAAAACTATTGTTTTAATCATACTTCTTATGGAGCTCTTATTAACAAAAATAAAATAAGCAACAAAAAAAAAGCATACTGCAGTATTGATATAATACAGACAAAAAGTGATCTATAGGTCTTGTTAAATCTAAGTGTTTAGTAATTAATGTAAACTGAATAAACCTACAAATTCTAATGTTAAGCACACACCAATGAATATATTTGAATGATGATCTTTTAAACAGACCTTCAAGTCTAAACAGTGCAGAATCAATGATAAGCTTTAGGAGAAGCTATACAATCAATTTGAATGGCAGACATGATTGCACAGCTTAATATGTAAAATGTAAATGTACCTTTAGAGGGCACCCTATGCAAACCTACTTCTCTTTGCCCTGATTAAAAAAACTCCACTCTGTTCATCTCACAGCACTTGTTTGTGACTCTGATGCATCAGCTTCCTCTTTTCCCAACATGGCAATGGATATTGTGTCTAAACTGAGTTTTATCATCATGTTTTCTTGTAAACCTGTTGATAATCCAATTTATTGTTGTAAATGTTAATGTTGAACTGACTCAGTGGCCATTAATAGTGGAGGATCTCACAGACTCACCTGTACATTCTCTGGGTTTAGTAGTGACCCCTACTTAGCTTGGATCAGACAGACTGCAGGAGGAGGTCTGGAGTGACTATCATATATCTCCCATGATAGTGGTTATAGTGATGAATACAGCTACATCACTGAACAAAATAAGCTCTTTATGTGTGCCTGTATTTAGCTTTAGCTCTACAACTTTACAAACTAAATATTATCTCACCCAGATCACAAATAACTTCTTACATATTTTTACATAATTATATGTTGTTGTAATGGACTATTAAATATAGTGTATTTCAGTTCAGATGCATTTACATTGTGACTGACTCAGATGCAATCAACTGAAACTGTTTACAAAATTGTGGCCCAAACAGTCCTTAAAATGAACCATTAGGGCAACATTAGGTCAGTGTTTCATGGGCATCATGGGAGAGATCCTATCAGGTCAACATGAGGTTACACTATCACGGGCTCTCTATGGAGTGTTATTGTATTGTATGCACAATTGTTACAAGTATAAAGGTCTGATCTCACAAACAGTAATTTAGCTTAAAATAGTTTGAAGGCTAAGATCACTGCTAAACATAAATAATTCTTGCCACAAGAACTTTGGTCAACCTTACTTATTGTATGTATTACACAAATCTAGTACAATGGCGAGCCTCCCAAACTATTGCTCAGTCAAATATAGCAAAATATAACAAATATCAATAAGCCAATAAAATAAACATTTATACCCATTAATGACCAAATAGCCTTCCCTCTTTATAAGAAGTACTGTAAATGTTGAATAAAAAATATTTAGAGAGCAAATAAGTTTATATATTTGTGGTCAATGTCTTATTTCTTGCTGAACAATACAAAATAAATCAGGTTGTAAAAAACTAATAAATAGTTCAGTACTTTAAGTGATTGATAATGAGTATCTATGCAAAACAGCTCAGAGTTTCCTCTCAGGGTGTTTTAAAGAGAGTTGTTTGTATCGTTTATCTCCCAGTTGAGCCGAGAGAAATCCACACAAATCATGTTACCGACATCTTTACTGCTGCTTTTGGCAGCAATGACCTGTGAGTGTCTTTATCGTCAAGTAATATGAAACAGATATGTGTACAGAACTGTATCATTTCATCACTGTGTGTATTGTTATTTTCTCTTTGACAGGTGTGGAGTGTAATATTGTCCTGAAACAGACAGACTCTATAGTCCTGCAGCCGGGAGACTCTCTCACTCTCACATGTGAGGTGTCTACTCTGTTACTGATAATAGCTACGCAACAGCCTGGATACGACATCCTGCAGGAAAAGCTCTGGAGTGGATTGTGCACATATGGGGAGGTGGAAGCATATACAAACAAGACTCACTGTCAAAAAAGTTTAGTATCTCAAAAAGTGACTCCAGCAGCACAGTCACTCTTAAAGGACAAAACCTACAGACTGAAGACACAGCTGTGTATTACTGTGCCAGACGACCACAACATGAGAAAATAATACAAGCTCTGTACATGAACTGCTATAGTAAACATCCACTGTGTAAAAACAGGATACCAGTAAAAGACCCAAACACTAAACAGTCAGAAACAAAAAAAGTGTTCATTTATTACCCTCATGTCTTACCAAACCTGTGTGACCTGATGCATGTTTCATAGATCAAGTTTACCAAACAAGTTTTGAACCAAATCAGCTGAAAATAAGGTCAGACTAACTGAAATAAACCTGGCTTAAACTTGTTTGATGAAAGCCCCCTAGGAACACAAAATTTGTTATGAAACATGTTTATACTTGCTTTTATTGTTCTAAGCAAACAATTTTGATTTTCTTGAAGAAAAAAAGTTATACATGACTGGAAGGACGATAATAAAATACTGTTTAAAGTCTATTTGTAAAGTTTTCTTTTAAACAAGAATTTTCATTAAAATAAAAACTAATATATATATATATATATACAGTATATATATAAATATATATTTACACTCAACGGCCACTTTATTAGGTACACCTTGTTAGTACTGGGTTGGACCCCCTTTTGCCTTCAGAACTGCCTTAATCCTATGGCATAGATTCAACAAGGTACTGGAAACAGTCCTCAGAGATATTGGTCCATATTGACATGATAGCATCACACAGTTGCTGCAGATTTGTCGGCTGCACATCCATGATGCGAATCTCCCGTTCCACCACATACCAAAAGTGCTCTACTGGATTGAGATCTGGTGACTGTGGAGGCCATTTGAGTACAGTGAACTCATTGTTATGTTCAAGAAACCAGTCTGAGATGATTCGAGCTTTATGACATGGTGCATTATCCTCCTGGAAGTAGCCATCAGAAGATGGGTACACTGTGGTCATAAAGGGATGGACATGGTTAGCAACAATACTCAAGTAGGCTGTGGCATTGCAACGGTGATCAATTAGTACTAAGGGGCCCAAAGTGTGCCAAGAAAATGTCCCCCACACCATTACACCACCACCACCAGCCTGAACCGTTGATACAAGGCAGGATGGATCCATGCTTTCATGTTGTTGACGCCAAATTCTGACACTACCATCTGAATGCCGCAGCAGAAATCGAGACTCATTAGACCAGGCAACATTTTTCCAATCTTCTATTGTCCAATTTACTGCAACTATCAGATATTAACTTCACTGACATATTAGTTGTGATAAATAGTATACTGAGATCATTTACTGTAAATCACCAGAAAAGAAGAAATAAGGTCAAAATTTAAGTCCACAAAGAGCAATTCTAGACATCCTCTTCACTGTCATGTCTTTAGCAGGAGAGTAACTCCTCCTCCTCACATGATCAAACACATTACTCTAAGAAAATGTATTATACAAGGCCAGAGAAAGCAGCCTATGCAAATGTGCTAATTGAACTCTATATAATAGAAATTTATATCTCATGTGCAGCATTTAAATCTAGTAAACATGTTTACAATGGAGTTGCAGAACATTTGGTATTTCATCTTTATGGTGATTCTGTCACTGCAAGGTCATTTTAACATTTGTGTATTTGTCTAGTTAACAGCACTTTAATTGCTCTTTATTTACATAATTTTTGTCTTTTATTCCAGGTATCAGTGGTGCTGAAATCCGGTTGGATCAGTCATCTCCTGAGATAAAGAGACCTGGAGAAACAGTGAAGATCTCCTGTAAAATATCTGGTTTTACAATGACAAGCTACTACATGCACTGGATACGACAGAAACCAGGGAAAGCTCTGGAGTGGATTGGGAGAGTTAACTCTGGCAGTGCTGATTATGCAGATACAATGAGAAATCACTTTACACTGAGTGAGGATCTGTCTCAAAGTACACAGTATCTTGAAGCCAAGAGTCTGAGAGAAGAGGACTCAGCTGTTTATTACTGTGCTCGACAGACACACTGACTGCATCTGATGAAGCAGCTCTACAAGAACTGAAAACCACAGTTACATTTAACACTCAGGAACAACAACCATTCAAACATCCTACACCAATCATTAGCAATATACAGTGCAGACAGATTTATAATTTCTGAGACACTGTGGCTGTTCATATTTACTGTAACTCACGTAATGATATGCAAATGTTCACCTCCACATGAGAGAATAAGAGTGTCAGTTTCCTCCAGCAGAGGGGCAGTCCATGAACACGAGGATAAAGCTGTTTTAATTCACTCTCTGATTCTCAAATCAATCATGAGTCAAACTCTACTCATTTTATTTGCCTTTCTGCCATGTGAGTGGAATCATTCAGTTACATTAGTGTGAATCTTTTTGTTGCTGACTGCATTTAAACAAATGTTGATATAGTTTGAAACAGAGTGACTCTCAGTGTGTTGTTCTCTTTTACAGATGTTTCTGGCATCTCACTGACCTCGTCTCCTGCACAGACTAAAGCTCCTAGTCAGTCGGTGAGGTTGTCCTGTCAGATCTCTGGATATGCACTCACAGACTACGGCACAGCTTGGATCAGGCAGCCTCCTGGAAAAGCCTTGGAGTGGATCGGGATCATATGGGGTGGTGGATCGATAGACTATGGGAATTCCTTCAAGAGTCGCTTCACTATTTCCAGAGACACAGCTGTACTTAGACATCAGCAGCCTGCAGACTGAAGACACAGCTGTGTATTACTGTGCAAAGACAGACACAGTAGATCAGTTCAGTGTGAGAAACTGACAAAAACACATCTGCAGTTCATCAGTACTGTTATGAACACACAACGAATAACCTACTAGACACATTATCACACAAACTAAGTAGCCATAATGTTATAACATTTCATATATATACAGCGGGTATGGAAAGTATTCTAAAGTAATGCTGAAATCATTTAAGTTCATTCTTTTCCTCATTAATGTACACACAGCACCCCATATTGACAGAAAAAAATGTATCAATTGAGCATCTCTGGAGAGACCTAAAAATGGCTGTCCACCAACGTTTACCATCCAACCTGACAGAACTGACAGAAATCCAGGTGTGAAAAACTTGTTGCATCTTTCCCAAAAAGACTCATGACTGTATTCGATCAAAAGGGTGCTTCTACTAAATAATGAGTACTTAGGACCATGTGATATTTCAGTTTTTCTTTTTTAATAAATCTGCAAAAATTTCAACAATTCTGTGTTTTTCTGTCAATATGTGGTGCTGTGTGTACATTAATGGGGAAAAAAAATAACTTAAATGATTTTAGCAAATAGCTGCAATAGGCCTATAACAAAGAGTGAAACAAGCCCTGGTAAGAAAATATGACGGATAGGATAAAATGTGCGTATAAATAGTACACAAAATAATTAAGATTAGGGTTGTGGGGCATATCATGTACTTAAAAACTGCGTATTGCACGCCAAACACCTGTGTGTCATAAACACAACAAAAAGTCAATTTCTGCATAGCAATACAGTGAGGTTTTTATTATTATTATTTTTTTTACTATTTATAAACATTTTATGAGACCAGCCAGAATAATGACAGACAGTCTGTATTACCATGTCAAGAGTTATGTAGGTCTATTACTGTGTAAAAAAAAACAACAACATACACATTATTGTACATTACACGTTATTGATTAGGTCTGTGCTGCATGTTGTCACCAATAAAATAAAAACGTTAAAACAACACAGTTATGATAAAGTATAATTTATACATTGGTTGAAATTGAATTGTGATTGCCCCGGGGCCCCTGAGGGCAGAGCAGCAGATTGATTTTTTTAAAGACCCTCCCTTATTCAAATTAAGTGTAAAATATAGAGGCAGTCAGTTCTCTCTGAACCCTTGGGTTTTTAAAAGCTTTGTCAAACACCAATAGCATCGTTTTTTGCATGGAACTGCACTGATCTGAAGATGAATCTGAGTTATTTTACTCTGCTCATGCTCGTTTCATGTAAGTTGAAAACTGTTTACTGTTAAAAATGTATTATTCAAAATATTATTAAAAAGCTTTTGAATATTGTAATTACACAAACATTATCTGTTTCTGTTCCAGATGCACATGGTCAGTCACTGACCTCCTCTGGCTCTGAGTTAAAGAAACCCGGAGAATCGGTCACACTGTCTTGTGTGGTTTCTGGACTCTCTCTTAGCTGGCTGCACTGGATCCGTCAGAAACCAGGGAAAGCACTGGAGTGGATTGGGCGTATTGACAGTGGCACTGGCACTATTTTTGCTCAATCTCTACAAGGCCAGTTCTCCATTACAAAAGACACCAGCAAAAACATGGTGTACTTGGAGATAAAAAGTCTGAAAACTGAAGACACAGCTGTTTATTACTGTGCACGAGAGTCACAGTTACGCAAAAGACTGCAGTACTCGTCAAAAACCTGTATGTTTGTTGTTTATGAAGTCAATCAGACGTGACTAGATCATTCATACCACTGGGGAATTAAAGAGTTGCTCTCTTTGAGGATTCTCTGTCAGCTTTATTGGCCACTTTCCCACACAATAAAATAGATGGTTTATTCAGGCACATGCACCTGGACCAAAGTTGATTTCCAGTCTGGAATTGTTTATCATATGGTTATGGAATGAATGAAGTTGAAATGAAGTTGGTCTCAGGTTATTGTCCTGTGGGATGTGTTTTCCATACATTTATTTATTTGTATATATTAATAAACTAGCCTAATCTAATAGGTCTTAGCTGTTGTTATTGATTCTGTTGGGATGTCTACCGGGAGTTAAGTTAGGGCCACAAAAGCATAAACTCGCAGTAACGTTTGTTTATGTTGTTGTTGTTGAAACCGTCTATCAGGTCAGGTATGTTTAATTAGCGTTGCATCTAAACTCTGCAGAGCTCCGGCCCTCCAGGAACTGAGTTTGACACCCCTGGTCTATAGGATGTGTTTTATTATGTTTTAACCAACCCTGATCTTATAAAACGTATAACGAATAATACAAATAAATGAACTTTGGCTTATGTTACACGCACGTGCCTACCCAGGGGAATAGGGTGACAGAGTGTATAGGGGCCAGAGGTCTGGGGAGCCACAATCGAATACTGGCCATCACCAAGTAGTGGGCCATTCGCCAAAATGAGGAAGACCTCACCAAATAATAATCATTATTATTTTATATATATATATATATATATTTTTTTTTTTTTTTTTTTTTTTTTTTTCCAACAACTTATTTTTTCAACACAATAAAAGGTTTTATAGATTAAATGTGTTACTGTAACATCTCAATAGACTGAATTTATTCAAGAAAAAAATAATAATCTGACTATAGTAGCTTATAGTAACAAAGCTGTTTTCTTTTAGACATTGACAACTGAAGCAGTGACTGGGCTTCAAGAGAGTCAGTGAGCCTTCTGAGATGGATATTTTAAGTGGTTCACCTTTCTCTTTATATTTCAGCCACTAGATGGCACCCCAAGTATGCAAAGCGTTGCTCATCACAACCGGTTCAGAAACCCACCTCCTGACTGAAGCAATTTTAACACAACTTCTTATGACAACAGTTTAATGATGAAGCAAAGGACGATTTTCTTTGCTGTGCTAATGACCTCTAAAAAAATATTCGCACACTAATATGCAATAATGATTCTAAATTCTGCTGTTTTCTTAATTTTCATACTGCAGGAGGAAGACTGGTAGAATCTGATGCTGTAGTCATTAAACAGGAGATTCTTATAAACGTCTCAGGTTACAAATATAACCCTAGTTCCTTGAAGGAACGAGACGCTGCGTCACATGACGCTTTGGGAACGCCCTCCAGTGTGTTGGCTCTGAATGTGTGTCAAATCAGTCCAATGAAATGGCAGAACGTCATCATGACGTCACCAGCCGGGAAGCTTAAGA
>JAUCMS010000062.1:8656841-8699923 GCA_032357445.1 Enteromius radiatus | reverse complement strand
TAATTAGGATAAATATGTTTCTAACTGGACAGGGTCAATTGAACATGAAAAGAAAGGGTGAGATATCAGACTTCTTTTGAAGGTTCAAACATTTGAATTCCTTAATTTATTATTTCAACTTTATGAGTACAGTGTGTAGACCCCCTGAAATAGCAGTGGCCACCCCATGTAAAAAACTGTAGCTCCGCCACTGATAATGGTTAAAATAATAATTTAAAAAAGAATTCATCAGAAGTTTCTCTTTCACAAATAAGCACAAATCAATAGAATATTGACCCTCATGCATGGTTTATTTTCTTTCATCTAGTGTACAGATTTAACATGATATTAATTAGAGGCTAAATAAACGCCAAAGGCTATAGATATATGCTAGATATCCACTCACCCTGTCTACCTTATGAAAACTGGCGTAACAAAACAATTCCTGATAGTAATTTCAATTATTCCAAATTGCATTAATGTTTCTCTTTTAAAACAATGGCAAAAATGATTATTCGCACACAGAGGATGCATAAGTAAGCCTACAATCAGCAAACCATAATATCAAACAATACAGTAGCGACCCATGACAAAACACAGACTGGCTAAATTATACTTTCGTTTAAACAGAATACATCTAATGAAGATTGTTTAAGTCCAACTTTAGTGTTTTGAGATGGAGCCTCTGTAGAGGGAGCATGTTAATAGTTGCCAGACTGCATACAGCAAAAAGCCGGGTAGAGTAATAACAAAACATCTGACAATCGCAAACGTGAACGCTCAAGCACGTAAAGTTTTGTACAGCAACTACTGTTAACAACAACATCAAAAGGTTTTGGTAAAGTTTTTATTTATTTATTTATTTTTTTACATTTAGTCTTGAATCAATGCATTTGTGTACAATAATATTCATATTTAAAACTATGAAGTGTAATTGCTTCGACTAACAGTCATACTCGTGTAAGCTCCAGTGAGAATGATGAACACTGAAGCACTAGGCTTCTCAACTCTCATTCACTACCATTATAAAGCTTGGAAGAGCCAGGACATTTTTAATCTAACTCCATTTATTACATTTCCATTTATGCATTTAGCAGACACTAAATACAATAAGCAATAGACAATACAATAGGCAACAGATACAGGAAGTGCTTACAACACAAAGGTTCAGGCATTGTTCAAAGTTAAGAGTAGCTAGACAAGGACAGATTAAAGAAATATTTTGTATTATTTTATTTTTGTAATGGGAAGAGGTCATGTGATGACTGAACTGTATAGAAAGTTGCCCTATTCTTTTTAATAATCTGTTACACTCGAGTATAAATCAGTTTAATTACATCTTACCCAAAATATTTAGCTATTTTATACCAGACTTTGTATCAAAGTACTTTAACAAATGGCATCCCTTCATTTACAGTATTTCTGCAAGGATGCTAGCAAAATGTGCAGATAAACATCATAACATTAAATAAATTTTGCTGTTCATAATCATGTGATCTTTGGTGTAATGATGAATAAAATATGAGACTCTTATGAATGTATAAATAGTACACACACAGTATATATACAGTGTGTGTGTGTATATATATATATATAGAAGACACCATCTGATTGAAATGCAAAGCACAAGTCAGATTTTCAAAAAAAAAAAAACATTGTCAGGTGGATGGAGCCAAAGCTTAATGTGAGTTTGCATTGTTGAGAATTATGTGGAAAATAATGGAAACTGTGTGGAAATGGGGACTGGAGCAGTCCAGCATACATCACCAAAGATAACTCTGTCACTTCATTGGAAGACCAAGCTTGATCTAATATTAATCAGTCAAAATGAAAACATTAACAGATCAGTCATTTACAGAAACAACAATCCCATACAGTTGCAGTAGAAGCAGATTTTTGTTTCATGCCGACTCAAACTTTTTGCATCTTCAGTCCATCAACACTTTTAAAGCTGTTCAAGGCTCAAAATCTGTTAAATGCTTCCCTGTGTTTGTCCTCCACCTTCATCTGCATCTTTTTGTCTTTTGGTCCCACTGCAGATTATATTCTTTTCCTTCGCTCAGTCTTCTTGTCTCAACTTGTCTCTCCATCTCTCTCCATCCATCTCTCTGTGGAGCGGTGTGTCAGGCGGCCTGCTGACGGTGCAGACTGCACTCGGCTGAATGAAGATGGGCTGATGGAGGGAGATGATGAATGCACAGGTTCAGTGGGAGAGGTAGAGCGAGGGAGCAGCCGGCTGAAGGGACAGGGCAGGAGAGATGAAGGGATGGAGAATGAGAGACTGACGTGATGCATAGGATGCTGGGAGATTCACAGGGAAAAGATGAGTGCAGGACTTTTGAAGGGCATTTGACATATGTGTGTGTACACTACGTACTGTTTAAAAGTTTGGCATTGGTTAGAGCTTTTTTTTCTTGTTTTTGAAAGCGTCATATGCTCACCAAAGGTACATTTATTTAGTTATTTGTTTATTTAAAGTGTTTTCTGTTTTAAAAATGTAATTTATTTTTGTGATGCAAAGCTGCATTTTCAGCAGTTATCAGACAAGTCGCCAGTGTCACACGATCCTTCAGAATTCGGTGCTCAGGAAACATTTCTCATATTATTGACAGTATTGAAAATAGCTGCAATGCTTAATTAAATGAATACATTTACATTTAGTAATTTAGCGGAAGCTTTTATCCAAAGCAACTTACAAATGAGGAAAACAGATACCATCTAAACCAACAAAAGAGCAATAATTTGCAAAGGCTGTGATAAGTCTTGGTTAGTCTAATGCTGTAACCACAGACAGGGTTTTTAAATAATGAATGAAATAGAAAACAAGTAGTTAGAGAGATAGAATAGAGAGTGCTGGTATTACAGGGTTAAGTGTAGTTGGAAGAGATGCATTTTTTTTTTTTTTACTGTTTCTGGAATACAATAAACCGAAAGAACATTATAAATATCTTCAAAATATCTTTGCCTAATAAAAGTATTAAAAAGAACTGAATGCAAACTTTTATAAGGTAGTGCAATTCTAGAGAAAATTTGTGAAAAAAAAAATAGCTTTCCAAAGCCAGTATATTTTAAATCATTTTATGAAACGGTTTTTTTTTTTTTTATGAACTGTAGTAATATTTTAAATATTTTAAAGTATATTAAATTCATCTTAGATTTATTTTTTCCACTAATCTCTGCATATTGTGTTCTCAAATTGCTTTTTCCACAAAGCATACATTTGCTGCTGCTGTAGAATTCAGTGAAAATGAAGTATTTTAGTAGGCAACAGTATAAACTTACCATGTTAATATCCCAGCATTGTGAGATTTTTCATCATAACCTTGTGTACCAGCTGTCACCTCACTCCTAACAGGGCTGACCTCTTAGAGCATCCGGATAGCGTTCACAAACCCAGTGCCGCTTTAAGCGCACACACACAGGCAGAGAAAGGACAGTTTCTCCCTTCCTTTGTCTCCCGCTTTCTTTTATCTCAGTGGCATTGCTATATATAGCGTTGTGCAGAGGGAGGAAGGTGGGTTCATAATTAAAGTTTTCTGGCAGAGCACATCATAGCATTGTCTCATATTCATCCCGTCTTTAAATGGGCACCTTTTTCACAATGCAAGAGAGTGAGAGCAGGACGGGTCTTCAAAGCACCAAAAACACACGCTTCGGCCACATCACACTCTGCGGCCATATCACACACGGGCCTCCAGAGCGGGAACAGGATGTCTATTCATCCACCCGAGACACAGGAAGAGTGCACCACTTTTGCTTTCATCATACCATCCCTGCACACACACACAGACAGTAGTATTTAAATTAGGCACTAGAATGATCACACACAACAACATTAATATTATTACACATGCATGTGGAAGAACATACACACACTCGGAGCAGAAGCCAGGCAGGCTAATTAAAAGGCACTGAGGGTGTTAATGTGTTGTAATGCTGTACGGACTGCCGGGTATTACAGGAGCTGGAGTCTTTACTGTACAGAGCCTTTGAAAGCCTGCCAGATCTCTCCTTCTCTCACTGCCTCGACAGATATTTCAGCTTATGCCACACTAAAATGAATCATTCTCCCTTTTTTCCTCATGCTGTTTTACACACTGCAACCTGTTCACTTTGATTTTTGTCTGTGGAGGTCAGCAGGCCACTGAGATGTGGGTTTTGTTGTTCAAAACTGAATTAAGAATGCCTTTTAAATTCCTGAGTTTGAGTTGAGGTCACACATGGGATGCAAATTTAAACGGAATCCAAGTGAGGAATTAAATCGTAAAAATATGTTTGTTGCGATAAACTTTAAATGTTGGCTTGAGGATATATATATATAGGTATAACATATTTTTTTGTGCGTATTTTGTGCATTGTCTGATTTGAATTTGTTGCATTTTTATGGCTTGTTTGTGTCTCGAGAGTAATTCAAGACACAAACAAGCCATACAAATGCAGCACATGCGCAAATAAAAATAGACAGTTTTTAATGGGATGTTTTTGGTGTTGAATAGATAATCATTTTTAATTTGCATTTCACTCTGGAAAGATTTTTGCATCGAGTTAACTGCAGTGCATTCTGGGATCACAATATGGTCATAAAGCAAAGGTGATACTCTTCCTTAAAACTGGTTCAAAAAAAGTATAGAAAGTGATTAAAAAAAAATTAGAAAGTGGTAAAATTAAGTTGCCTACCTTTGGTAAAGCCTTTGCATCAATAAAGAGTATGTGATGCTACAAAATCAGCATAAGGTCTAACATTGATAACTAAAACTAAAATTGAATTAAAACAATAAGAACATTTGTATTTTGTAAAATAAAATAAAGTTAAGCAATATTTAGAAGGGGAAAAGAACCCACTGTTACACTGTTTTTACAAAATAAATATTTTACACTGAATCACTAAAATAACTAAAAACTGACTAAAAAGAATACAACTATATAGACATTAAAATATGAATAAACAACAAAAACAAGAATTACCTGTTTTATGTTTTTTTTGTTTTGTGATGCGTTTTGTTTTGTTTTTTGTGTTGTGTTGTTTTTTTGTTTTGTTTACATTGCTCTTCAAATTAGTTCTCTCACTTGATGTATATTGGACTTATCCAATCGTTTACTCTGATTACACCAAACTGAACTCTTAAACCACTTTTAACTAACAATGCATAGAATCAAATAGTAGTTGTTTTTTTCTTTTTCTTTTTCTTTTTTTTGATAATCTATTTCATTCGCATTTATGTCAAAATACTAAATAAACAATCTGTTGCTACTTCTGTTTCATTACGATTTGAAAATACCATCTGCATAGCTCTCTAGGTTTTGCAGCAGAGCTTGTTTGTTTGTGTGTGTGTGTGTGTGTGTGTGAGATCATGTGTGTTTATATCAGTCCTGATAGCCAAAACCTACCCACCCTTAAGTTCTTGTGTATACTGAGCCAGAGAGGCATGTCACTTTGAATCACACAGCAGGCTCTAACCTTCTAAGCTCGCTCTGGCTCTCAACGCACATGCATGCATACACAAATTGACCTGCAGTAAATATGAGCGCCGACTGATGAGGTCATTTAAAGCATACAGAATCTGCCTGACTCATACTCACCCACAGCATGTATTACTTCAGCATGAATACCAGCATATTCGCCACAGGCTCAACCAGCTGTACAAGGAGATGGTGTGAGATGTTTTCTGGTCCATGCGGGGTGAGCATGATGCTGTGCTCGCTTCATGAAGCTTTTTCTCAGTGAGGTTAGACTTGATTCTGTAAAACCACTGCTGCATTTTACTTTGACCTGTATTTAGCGCAAGGAGCTTAATGTAATTTTGCTAAGTAATCAGGTTAGAGCGATTGTTTGAATGCCTGCCCTCTCAGTATCAGATACATCGATTCTTCACTGAGGTTTAGGAGAGCCAGTACAGTTGCTTGTAAATTTAAATAGCCCTTAAAGAATCTGTAAGTTGTTTAGCTTTTTTTTTTTTTTTTTTTTTTTTTTTTTAAGTAAAGGGAATCAATCTTTAAAATAGTATAATAAAATATTTTTAGTACAGTGTATTTATGCTGCCTTCCTGTGAGATCAGAATAATCTTAAACACAAGTTTCCTAAATGGATACTCAAGTCGTATTCACTTCTGGGAAATTATAAAATAATATTGATACCAGAGTTTTTGATTTGTGCGGGTCATAAGTTTAAATGGTGGAGGGGACAAACATTGCTGCTGTCAATGCTGTTCTCACAACAACTACATCCCTTTGGTCTTGTCACTTGATTGGGTATTTATAGGCTAGATATGAAAGTATAAAGTAAATTGTATGTTTTATAAGCAGCGAAATTAGCATGTATTTGACCAAAGCTACTGAATTGTCAGCAAACTGCATGTATAGCTAGGTGAATATTTATATGATTGTCAACTAATGGGATGCTACGTTTTATTCTTTCCGACATTAAAACTTGAATATGAGTTTGTATAAGTAGGAAATAGGAAACTTCCAATAGCACTTACAGTACTGCTCTTTAGAAGAATTCCACAATACAAAATGGTTATTACATTTACATATGTGATGCCTTTCAAGATTGTATTGTATCATTTAATGTTTAGGTTTTTAAATCTAAAGTTATATTACTATATTGTTATATATTTTCGGGAATGTCAGCTTGAGCAGCCATCTGTAAATGACAGTCCTTTGCAAAACTGTTGCTTTAAATGTTTTCCTTGACCTGTGATTCTCACTCCATTTGAGTACATGATCCTGGCTACCATCATTGCTAATTGCATCGTCCTGGCCCTGGAACAGCACCTTCCAGACGGGGACAAGACACCCATGTCTGAACGCTTGGTGAGTTCTGGTTGTGTTGATCAGTGTTTCCGTGTGTTGTATTACCAGAAGCTGTAGCTCAACAGAAAACACTGTAGCTGATCAGTCTCTGATGTATCTTTCCTTTCACAGAAATCCGGTGGATAATTCATGTTTACGCACTCTTTTATTTCTCTTTGTCTGTCCCTGTGTGTTTGTCTCTCACAGGAGGACACAGAACCCTACTTCATCGGCATTTTCTGTTTCGAGTCAGGCATTAAGATCTTGGCGTTGGGCTTTGCCTTCCACAAGGGCTCATACCTACGCAATGGCTGGAATGTTATGGACTTTGTAGTGGTGCTTACTGGGTAAGTCAGAATAAACACATCTGCATTCTTAAAGCTTTCACTAGCCTCCACTACTCCTAATTTTCTGCTTATTAATAGTTAGCAAGGTAGTTGTTAAATATAGGTATTGGGTAGTGATGTAGAATATAATTTATAAGTACTAATATACAGACGATATAAAAAATAGGCATGCTAATAAGTTAATAGTGAGAATTGGCCATTGCACAAACCGATACTACTTTTGTCATCCCAGCCACCTGCTTTCTATGTGCAGTAATAGCTTTAATTGCACGAAACAGTATCATAATGAACCTAATTAGCATAGAACGAAGGCATGTTTGTGCTGAAAATAATGACATTGAGTTAATTTAAATACACCTGATGCAGTGCTAAACCAGCACAGATAATGCCTGATTAAACTGGATTACAGGTGGCTAGTGAAGACGACGCAGGTACAAAAGTGGTGCAACTGTTTAGTGAATTTATTGCACAAGCTTTTTAATATTGCTGTGTTGGTATTTTAATCATGCACATAATATGGTGTATTGCCTGCTGTTATATTCTGTTTTAAAATGGGTGAATGTTTTGCCATTTTTTTTTCGCCCATGAATTCTGCATGCGTTTGTGTAGACGTGTGTGTATGTCAGCTGTAACTGTTGTGTTCTCCTGACCTAATGAGCTCATGGTGAGCCCAGATCAGAGAAGCACTGCGGATACAAGCAGTGAGGACACGCTACAAATGTCACCAGAGAGAGAGCAAGGCTGTAGACAATCACAATTTTTTTCCAAGGGTGGAGGAGAGGAAAATCTGATGGTTAGACACACTTTACCTAGATTGTTGTCCTTTTTCTCCAGTATCTTAGATTCTGTTGGAAGTATCTTGACGGTATCAATTTGTTGTAAGGAGTATATATACACTAATTGAAAATAGCATATTATCTTAGCAATAGGTGCTATTTACACTAAGTGCAAATAGCGCTAGATTTTATTTACATCTAAAAATACTTCTACTAAAATAGCAGGATTTTCTGCTGTTGATACTACTTGTTGCAAACAGTGGCAATTATCTG
Organism: Enteromius radiatus; assembly: GCA_032357445.1. Lineage (NCBI taxonomy): Eukaryota > Metazoa > Chordata > Actinopteri > Cypriniformes > Cyprinidae > Enteromius > Enteromius radiatus. The sequence goes on along the minus strand of JAUCMS010000062.1, from coordinate 8,691,756 downwards.
CACCTCAGTATGGGAGAACATTTATGAAACAGTAAGCAATAATAACATATTGAGTGTATATTATACTTTTAATTCAAATAGTTAAATGGAACTACTCCCTTCACCTTTTATTAAAAATCCACCTCTAAAATTTATCAGTATTTTATAGGGTTAGTTCACAAAAAAGTTGCTCAAAAAATGACTCACCCTTGTGTCATCCTAAACCCAAAACTCATTCTTCGTAACACAAATTAATATATTTTTGATTGAATCCAAAAGTTTTAATTAAATTTAATTACATTTTGATCCTTCATAGACAGCAACACAACTGACACATTCAAGACCAAGAAAGGCAGTAAGGACATTGTTAAAATAGTTGTGACATCAGTGATCCAACCGTAATCTTATGAAGCTATGAGAATACTTTGTGTGCAAAAAAAAAAAAAAACAAAGCTTTATTAAAGGGTTAGTTCACCCAAAAAAATTAAAATTCTGTTATTAATTACTCACCCTCATGTCGTTCCAAACCCATAAGACCTTCATTCATCTTCGGAACACAAATCAAGATATCTTTTATGAATTTAGAGAGCTATCTGACCCTCCATATACAACAATACAACTGAAATGATCCCAGATCCAGAAACGTAGTAAAACAGTCCATGTGACCTCAGTGGATCAACTTCTGTTCTGCTGCACTATGAGATATATACTTTTTTTCCGCAAAGAAAACAAAAATAACATAATTTAACTCTACCATTCTTCTCCCCTGACTTACATCTTCCGGCATTTTACATCCGAGGGAAAAGCACGCACATGTACGCAATCTGCAGTTGTTTATGCCTAGTGGAAGAATCATCTTCTGCCATTTTAGTGAGAGTTAAATTATGTTAATTTTGTTTTTATTACGCAAAAAAAGTATTCTCGTAGCATTGCAAAACCTAAGTTGAGCCACTGGACAGTTATACAGATGTTTTTACTGTGTCTGGATCTGGGATCATTTCAGTTATATTGCTGTCTATGGAGGGACAGATGGCTCTCTGATTTCATAAAAAATATCTTCATTTGTGTTTCGAAGCTGAACAAATGTCTTTTGGGTTTGTAACGACACAAGGTTGAGTAATTTGATTTTATTTTTGGGTGAACTCACCCTTTAAACAATTCCTTCTCTTCCATGTCAGTCTTCTATACATTCACGATAGTACCATGATACATCTGTTTAAATGTGTGTAGTTTTGTGGTTATTTTAATATATGGTAGAGGCAAGGCATTGAGCATTAATATATCTTCTTTTCTTTTTTCGGTAACAAACTTTGTGAAGTGTTTTTGTTGAAATTAGTTTCCCTGTTTATTATTACTGGACTTGGTATGAACAGGCTTTTATGTTAAAGTTTATGTTTCAAAATAATCAGAACAGTACAGAACAGACTCATGTTCACCAGTTTGCCAAATTGAATATGGATCTTAAGGGTTTCTGCATCTGATAATGTACTGTACACTATTGTTCAAATGTTTGGGATGTTGTTTTTGTTTTTGTTTTTGTTTTGTTTTATTAAAAAGCTAAATAGAGAAATAGTACTAGAATTTAAAATAGTTCTCTATTTTGCTTACAATGAATTACAGTGTTAGTTTGTCAAGACTTAAGATTCAATTTAAGATTAGCAAAACTAAAATCATTTGTGCTCTCTGATGAATAGAAACTTCAAAAGAACAGCTAGTAAAATATGTGTTTGTAACATTATATGTATCTTCACACTCCCTGAATGGCTCAGTAAAAGTATCATCTAAAAAAAACGAAACTTCTGACGTGTTTCTGTTACAAAATATAGTGAAACTCAGTCTATACCGTTATGTCCACACTGCCGACCCTCCTGCAGTCCAGACTTCTGAATGCCCCTCTTCTTCAGTATGCACGCTAGCTGTAGCCTTTCCATCCTTCTCTTCACACATCAAATTCCCTCATTCATCCTATTTAGTTTGTACTTTTGAGAACTAGGATTGAACGCAGAGGTTGGCTAATAAGTTGGCTCAGACAGATATTGCCACTTGACCTACAATCCACAAGCTTGATTGATCATCCATAGTAGCTCAGTTAGCATTATTACTAGCACACTGCTGGGTCGCATGTGCTGTTATTGGTAGTTTAACGCATGATGGGTGTTGTGAAGAATGTGCAGGAGGTATGTGTGGCCAAAACATTTATCATGTGACATGCTCCGTCACATCAGCAGCAAACTGATTCTCAGTGCTGTCATTTTCTGAGTTGTACTGCATTTTGCCTGAAGAGTGTAGATGTGTATGTCTTGTGAGTTTTCATGCAGTGTCATTCTATGAACCTGGTGCCTTTTCCAGTAGTTTTTTTTTTTTTTTTGTAAGATTTGAAATGTTTTGTTAGACAAAGGCAGCTTTTCTCAAGGCAGCTTAAGGTTATTATAAAAAGGACATATTATTGCAAGAAAAGTTAAGGTATGATAAAAGCAAGAAAGGTAGAAAAGTTAACAAGGTTGATTTGCCTAAGAAAGGGCAGTTTTATGTTTCAAGATATACATTATACAGTGGGTACAGAAAGTATTCAGACCCCCTTAAATTTTTCACTCTTTGTTATATTGCAGCCATTCGCTAAAATCATCAAGTTAATTTTTGTCCCTCATTAATGTACACACAGCACCCCATATTGGCAGAAAATCACAGAATTGTTGACATTTTGGCAGCCATTTGGCTTTTAAAAAAAGAAAAACTGAAAAAATGGTCCTAAGTATTCAGACCTGCTCATGTATTTCACTCAGGTGTTGTCCATTTCTTCTGATCATCCTTGAGATGGTTCTACACCTTCATTTGAGTCCAGCTATGTTTGATTATACTGATTGGACTTGATTAGGAAAGCCACACACCTGTCTATATAAGACCTTATAGCTCACAATGCATGTCAGAGCAAATGAGAATCATGAGGTCAAAGTAACGTGCCACGAGATCTCATCACACCCCTAATAAAATATTTGCATTTCATTGTAATTAAATTGAACTGTAATTGTTACATTTCATAGCAGTTTCTGAGTGACAAGTTTTTTTTTCTCGTTGTACTACAACCTCAAATAATAACAAAAATAACAGCAACAACAGCAATAACACCTATTGTTATTGTTGTTGTTGTTGATACTAATGACACTAGTTATGATCAGTTATGTGCATATTTGCTATTATAGCAAATAGAGAAAGAAAAACTTGAATTACAAAAATCAAAATAAAGTGTTTAGAAAAGATCAATACTAACACTATCCTGTGATTGCAGTTTTGTTTTTGTAAGGGTAAAGGCATAGTTGTGTGAATAGCATGTCTTTACTGTATATACATGTTTTTATATGTGTACGTGCAGAGTTATATTCTTCTGTTTGATCTTTCTGAGACTGTGTGTGTGTGTAAATGGGTCAGAGGGTGTGTTGGCTGCAGTAGGGAGGAGAGCTATAGCCCTGTTTGCCTGCTGCAGCCATTTTCTTTCCTCACTCCAATCTTTATCATGTGCACAGTGAGCGTTTAAATTGCCTCACAATTTATTTAGAAGAAAAACAAATGCATCACGAGCAAGGGTAAAAGAGTAAAGGGAAGCGAGTGGGAGAAACTGAGAAAGAAAGCGAGAGCAGCTGCTGTGGCTGGTGGAATGAACTGCAGTGTGATATTGGGTTTGTCTTTCAGTGTTACCATGGGGTTAGTGAAGAGAAAGAAAAAAGAGGAAAAAGAGAAGAGAAAGATGCAATTGGAGAAGCGATAGGTTGGAAACAAGCAGTGGCTTGTGTGTGTGTGTGTGTGTGTGTGTGTGTGTGAGAGAGAGAGGACAGAGAAAGAGAGAGAGGAGAAATAGAGCAAGCCAATGAGAGAAGTCTGTGCAGGAGCTGCTGCAGTAACCTGTTTTTCACTACTGCAGATGATCAATCATCCAGCAAAGCCTTGAGACACAAGAACTCTCTCTCTCTCTCCTCACACGCTGATATTCTCTCTCTCTCTCTTCACAGCTGTTCTTTGCTGTGGTAGGTAAATGGCGGATGTGTCTTTCAGTTGAGGAGCACTTTGAAGATGAAATGATATGTCCCCTCTCAACACCTCAGTCCTGGTCCTTTGATATAACACACATTGATAGCCTTTTCTCTTTTTCCTCTTTCTCCTTATTTTCTGATAGAATAAGCTAAAAACACATCAAAATTTGATGTAAAACAGCCGCAACATCAAGCACTGACTTGCGCACATACATAGTATGGTTAAGTGTTTGAAATGGCAGAAATGTTGCGAAAAGATTTTCATGTGCTCGGATACATTAGCTGAAATGCAAAAAACATTTCTCATTTCTGACTGAGGTTGCAACTGACCCTTCACAAAGAGCTTGGTTGACAGGTGATGTGACCACTCATAACTCCGAACATGTCCGACACAGAAACCAGACAGGATAGTAGGTTAACATGGGTGGACTTAAACTCGGAAAAATGGCCTGCCTGTGATTATATAAAATACAATCTGATGTTCATTCATGCTTATTTCTTGCTTTAAAGGCTAGTTTCCACTGAGCGGTACAGTACGGTATGGTACGCAAATTTGTCCATTTCCATTATCAGAAGTTGTGAACCAAAATAGTGAACCATACCACTTTTTGGTACCCTTCCATTGGGGTACCTAGCACAGAAAAGAGTTCTAAAAGGGTGGAGCTAAACTCACTGCAGAACTTTGATTGGTTGACTAGAATCATCACTTTTGCATGATACAAAGGGATAAAACACTGTTCGCTCATTCTGTTCTGCTGTCCACAAAAAATATAAAAGTGTATTTTATAATTGTATTTTTTCGCACAGACAATAGCCGTTTCTCAATATGTGTTCTTATCTGTTCTTGTGGACATTGCCCAAAAACCTGCTAATTTTGAAAATATTACCGATTTGTGTCATGCCATTTCGGACTGTTTTTCAGACTGAGAATAATGTAGTTGTTTAAAATTCAAATCTGCGGTTATTTTTCCAAAGATAGCATCTATTTGAAAATTTGCTGTTCCGATTTCAGAGCTGCAGGTATCACCGGGAGCTCAGTGCTTATGTATGAAAACTCGGCCGGTCCTTCCAACATTTGCTGCTGGCTCTAATGACTTTAAGTCATTTTGGGTATTTTTAACAGACATTAACTGTCTCATGAATGGATTTGATCCTGGTTATATCATTTTGGCTAAGCAAAACTTAGCTTTATCTTCACTTTAACTTAACTTTAACTTTATATATTCAGTTTGAACTTTCATATAGTACAGAGCTGATTTTGTAGCATGCACCATTTGCTTTTGTCTTTATTTCCTTTTAAGCCTCTTATACTTTGTACTTATACTTTTACAGTGGCTATTATTGTTCAGTAAAACTGACAAAAAAGACAGAATTGTTTTTATTGTCAAGCTACTCTCCCAAATACACCACGCCTGTCAAGTAAGGTTAGGCTACTGATGGCAGTGGAAATGCAAGCTGGATCAGATTATTTCATCCCGACTGTACTGTACTGACCCGTACCGCTCACTGAAAATGACCAAATTTTAAACTGCTCAGCTTTCAAATTTGGTCTTTTTTTTATTATTTAAAGTACAGTTATTGTGGCTCTTTAATTTGTCATGCAGTTCATGCTCAGTTCAAGCAGCATGTCAACCGATCATCTTTTCATATTTACTTTAGAACGAAATAAACAAGAATGAACATCAGAAGGTATTTTATTTCAGCTGCAGAAAGACATCACCAGCACATCATTTTTTGGTGTTGAAGTCCACCGTTAATCTACTCTCATGTCTGGTTTGTTTGTCATGATTTAGCATTATGATTGGTCAGATCACCTATCAATCAAATGTAATGTGAAAGGTCAAACTGCATGCAAAAGTAATGTAAAATTAATTTAAATAATAATTAATAAAAATAATTATAATCACAATTGACTCCCCTACTTATCATACTATGCTTTATATACTATTATATCTGCTTTGTATTTTTAGTTGGATAGTTAACAAATAAAATGTTTCTGTCACCATAGGGCACATTAATACGTCAACTACCTGTATATCTCATATTTGCTGTTAACAAATGCTTTGTTTTAACATATTAACTTAATTGACTCTTTGAAACAGATTATTCAATTTATTTATGCAGTTTATTACATATATTAATATAGACCACCATTAAGGTCCATTGAGGGTACTGACTTGTTTTAACCAGGGAATTTATTGGTGTCAGGTTCACCGTACTTAGTCATCTGTGTTGTGTGTGTGTGTGTGTGTGTATACTTAGTATTCTCTATATTATACAATAAATGTGCCCACAATGATAGCAATACCAGTAACGTTTAACCTTGAAGGGACATTTTTAGGTCTCTGTGATGAAACCAGCTTATAAATCATACAGAATGAAGAAATATTTAAAATAGCAGAAGTGTTTTGTGGGAGGGTTAGGTTTAGGGTTGTGGGGATAGCAAATGCAGTTTGTGCAGTATAAAAAACATTACATCATGGAAATGGAAGTGTGGGATGGGGTGGGGGGAGGGGAGAGGGGTGTTACCTTGTGGATGCACAGAGAAATAGGCCAAAAAGGACACTGAATCTCACCTTCAGGGCAGGAGATTTAGACTTTAAGAGTCATTTGAGGAACCAGCTGAGTCTGTTTTTGTTTATGCACATGATTTCTGTATGGCCACATAAGATCCAATAGAATGTTTTAATTGATATTTAACAATGATTGTTTTGTCCCTATGTACCGTATATGTGCCCGTATTCAAAAAAGAATATCTGACTTGGTATTGGACAGACTGCAGAGCATGTGAATGCTGTATGTTTATAAACCCATCAAACCCCTCCTTTTGCCTTGTTAGCGCAGTGATGCTGAGATTCTCTCAATGAGAAATGGCTCTTGTTCCCATGGAAACAGTTGTGAATGAGAAGGCCCCAGTAACCGTAGAAACTGTCTGAATGAGGAATTGCCGGTTGCTATGGGGATATGGTGTATTGTGAGGAAGTCTATGGCGACAGTCATCCTCATCGGCTCTCTAAACAAACAAAAAAGCCTCAATGTATTTTTGACTTCACTACTTGCGCTGTATCTGTAGAGTATCGCTAACCGAATGGTAGTGCTTTGAAGATAGCAGCGCTGACCTATCCTATATTTACTTACATTGTTACAAAAAACACTGCCACTTCCCTTCTGTTTTTTCTCATTCCCAGTCGTACACACATTGTCCCACACTCACAGTGTGTGTCTGAGATGGATTGGCAGATGCCTCCCAGTGGGCTGCCCCGTCAGTGCGGTGTAAACACCTGTGAATCCTCCTCTGTATCCCATAAACCCAATCTGTCAGGTTCTTTGGGAGCCCACACACCCACTGTTCACCTTCCTAAACCCTCAAACTCAAAACAGCAAGAAATCTCTCTCAGCACAGCCAGTCTAGTGGAAAGAACATTTTATGTAGCTTTAAGGCCTGTCCACACAAAGCATGAAACTATAAAGATAACGAAAATGATAACTATGTTTTGGTATCCACACCAGAGAACGATATTGTCTGTTTATTATAAGCTCAAGTGCGTGATAGCAGGATTGATTCTGATTGGTTGTCAATGTTTGGATCATTCTTCAGCTGGAAAATGATTCCAACAATGTTGTTTCTATAGTTATAGGCCTTCAGCTGAATTTATCAGATTTTATTTTATTATTTTAGAACATGTGGTCTAGGACAGTGTTTTTGTGTGTGTGTGTGTGTGTGTGTTTTATTAATAGGCTTTCAGTTGACACATTTGACATTAAATTAGATTACGAAATTCTTTTTCTGGTTTACGGTCATTAAAATTGTTAATTCATGGCATTAAGTTATTTTATTTTGCGCATGTATGTTTGTTAATTTGTATACATAATGTTAATGTGTAATCCTATAAATTCAAAGTTTTGTTTTGCTTTGTATTAGAACATGTAAACTTACTGCTAGGCCTGTTCTGTTTTGACAATTTATGTACCAGGTATTTAGATTACTAAAATATAATAAAATAATTTTTTTCTTTTTTTCTGTGGTTTGTTTGTTTTGTTTACGGTCATTAAAAATGTTAATTCATGCCATTATTTATTTTGTTTTGCGCATGTATGTTTGTTCATTTGTAGACATAATGTTAATGTGTAATCCTATTAATTTATCAGTTTTGTTTTGTTTTTTGTTTTGCTTTGTTTTAGAACATGTAAACTAACTGCTAGGCCTGTTCTTTATTTGTCTTGACATATTTTATGTACCAGGTATTTAGATTACTAAAATATTTTATTTCATTTTATTTTATTATTCTTTTTTTTTTTTTTGTGAATAGGCTTGAAAAGTTGAAAAGTTTATTTTACTTGATTTTATGTGTGGTTTGGCTGTGTGCCTGCCTCTTTTTTTTTCTTCTTTTTTTTATATGGTCATCAAAAATGTTAACTAAAGCCGCTCAGTCATTTTATTTGTGGATGTATGTTTGTTAATGTGAAATCCTGAGTCATGATTTGCCTATTGTGTGGACGAAATATCCCCCAAAATCTGATATTACCGGTTTTACCAACAGTCTGTATAAGGAACATGGCTTAATAAACATAAAAATTATATTAATGAAAATATAAGGGTTTGCATAAAGGTTAGGAACAGGGTTACGAACCAAAAGCATCATTAGCTCATTATAAAACAGTGGAAGTCAATGAAATGTCCCCACCCTCATAGAAACACAAGTGTGTGAGCGTGTTAGAGAACGGGGGAGAAAGTGTTGTATAATAAGTCAGGTACAGCTGACAGTGGTGGCTCTCAGACTGCAGCTCTATAAATAGACAAGGAGAGATGGGAATAAATCAGCCAGTCAGCATCTTCCTCTCACTCTCATCCAGCTCCTCCCCTTTCTCTGTTCCCTCTTTCCCCTCCAACCCCCTTTGGCTCTATTTCTTCACCTCCTCCTCTTTTGCTCTGTTCATTCTCTCTCTCTTTCCCCTCCTTTTTTTCTCATTTCTGTCCATCCCCAGTAATTTACATTAATATTAACTGCATAACCAGTCTTCCTTCAGCTTCTCTTATGTCCTATACTGTATCATTTTTTTTTGCTTTTAATTTGTTCTATTGAACACATAGATAAAGGCAGCAGATTGACCACTTAAGTTGACACTTATAATATGCCAAGGGTCATTTTCCTACATGTTGGTGCCCAGTAAAACTTTAGGTTGTCAGCTGTGTCCAGAAACACATGGTGTCGAAACTGATATTGTACTGCTTTGACTGTGGGTCTAAATGTGTCACATGTTTCACTAGCAGCGGTGCTGTATCGATTCAGTTGGATTCGCGTCTTTGTTCTTCTCTGCATGTTATCACTGAAGAGAATCAGTTTCCAGTGACTTTCCTGCACAAATAAAGGTCATATGAATACAAAGCAGCAGTATCCACATTTATCTCTATTCTCTGCGCATGGACCTCTGACATTCACTCTGCGGGAGGACGGGCAGTGTGTGCCATCCTCTCTGAAACCATTAGTGCCCACTGCTTATGTTCTTGGAGTCCATAGTCTTGGATTCACACACACAATTGAGCAGATGTCTGACTATGGGTAGTGTTATGGTCATCTAGGATTTTCCCTTTATCAATTCAGAATGGTTGCAAAAAGGCTTGGGTTAAGCACCTTTGTCTGCTTTTACACATGCATTTCCCAATTCAAGAAAGCTGTCCCTAAAAGCAAATCCTTTATGAGTGGAAGGGCTGCTGTTTACCACAATATCTCAGGTTAAACTTTGACTAACCTTTTCTTCACTTGTCTCTCCAGAATCCTGTCCACGGTGGGCTCAGACTTTGATCTGAGGACGCTGCGTGCTGTTCGAGTGTTGAGACCCCTTAAACTGGTGTCAGGGATTCCAAGTGAGTAACATATTGCCATTGTTTACTCATGTACAGTATATGTACAACACTTTAATAGTGAACACTCACTATTAAAAGGGTTCATATAGTTTGTGTAGGCTATTGCAATACCAACAACAACAAATACATTCATCATTATACCCTCTGCCAAAATTGATTTGGAATCCAAATTTCTGCAGCAAAAATCAAAACAAAATACTAAAACCTTCAACAATGTAAATGTTCTCTCGTTCTCTTTCTTCCAGGCTTGCAGGTTGTGCTTAAATCCATCATGAAGGCTATGATCCCTCTGCTGCAGATCGGTCTGCTGCTTTTCTTTGCCATCCTCATGTTCGCCATCATTGGTCTTGAGTTCTACATGGGCAAATTTCACACTACTTGCTTTGACAACATCACCGGTAGGCCTTTATGTCCTTGTTCTCACTAACATATTTCTTCATTCGTGATCCCAGCTGTCACTAACTATCGCAGAACTTTGCATTGTGCAAAGATTGTGTATGAAAAACACTGTTTTCTTTCTGATAGATGAGATACGAGAGGAGTTTCCATGCGGAAATGATACTAACGCTCGGACCTGTCCTAATGGAACAGTATGTAAAACGTACTGGATTGGACCCAACTACGGTATTACCCAGTTTGACAACATCCTGTTTGCCGTGCTCACAGTCTTCCAGTGCATCACTATGGAGGGCTGGACTGACCTGTTATACTATGTAAGTCACATTGCAAAATGTCACTAAAGTCATAGAGCTTCCTCAGTTCATTTTGGCCTACGCTTTCAAGAGAAATGTTCAAATCTGATTGGTCTGAAGTGTTTGCATGAAACCACACATGCATACATATACACTATACAAACACACACACTTTACACACTACTGATCATTTACTTGATCAAAAATACAATAAAAATGGTAATTTGCGTAATTGTCAGCAATTTAAATATGAATGTTTTCAATTTTAAAAGTTACTGCAGTCTTCAGTCACATTATCCTTCAGAAATCATTCTAATCTGTTGATTTGTTGTTTATTGCGATCAGTGTTGAATACACTTGTGCTTGCTTTCAGGATAATTAAAAAAAATAGAAATTTCAAACAAAGCATTTGTGGAGTCTATCAAATGGATTCTTGCTGAATGAGAGAATTCTTTCTGTTTAATATATATATATATATATATTTTATAGCAGGACAGCAATCCTTTTGTCTCAGATGGGCTTGGAATTGGTGGGTCTCACCTATTAACATGGTCACCCTGTATTATTGTGGTTTTGATTAATCCTCTGAGTAGAGGATTACTGATTTCGTTTACTTAAAGATTATCAGAAAGTATCCAATATAAGGGACTGAACAGTCCCAGCTAATCCACATCCCCTGTACCTTTCAGTCGCAGGCATACAGTAAGCAAAATCTCGCCTATAGAGTCAAAGACGGTGCAGTGCATTTATAGTCTAATCGCTCGTGGCCAGCCTGTCCACTCTGAACAGACAGCGCTGTTTCCAGTGAGTTCACCCGCCCTCTGCGACAGAATATAGGGCAGTGAAGTCAGTGCTGTGTTCAAGATTTTCACAAACTAATGATGTTACCTCAGGGACCAGTTTAATCCCAATGCCACGTCAGTAAATCTCACAAATCAACAGCAGGTTTACCTGAAGGATGAAAGGTATAGTTTAGAAATTATCTTGTCAATGAGAATCAGTCTGAGGATGGTTGTTCTTTATGACTAAGTCTTGCAGTTCTGTACAGCCCAATCAGATGTCATCATCTTTTATTTGTCTTTCTGTGTTTTTATCCCTGTTTTCTTTTCATTACTCTTACTGCTTGGCTTGCTGTACCCCCAGTTTTTACTTGCCCCAGCTTTTTTCTTCCTCCTGTTTCTCTCCAGTGAACGGGGCTCTATATATAACAGACCCTGCTCAACTGAAGTTATTCTTACAGCTGCTAAGAAAGAAACCTATGAAAATTTAATTGCAAAAAAGCTGCAGTACATACTGGGGCTTTCAGAGCTCTCAGACATGCAGAGAGAGTGAAGGAGCAGATGAAAAAGAAGTGGGGCAGATAAAGGGAGACGGGAAGGGACAGTGAGGAAGACTATGGGGCATAGCAACCTAAAATGCCATTGTATATTACTGATATTGACTGTGAATGAAAAATACAATGTAAAGATCTTAGCAAAGTCAGCTGGGTTATTTTAAAATATTTCAAAGGATTAGCTAGCTTACTTCAGATGTGAGTTTCGGACATGGCTGAGACAGTAAATCGATGCATTGAGATTCGTGGATCAGTTCTGTTGTGGAAAACGTCATTTGAGATAGAATCGCAATGTATTCGAAAAATCTTCTATGCAGAATTATTGCATTGCATCGTCATTGCATTGTTGCGTTACGGGTGTCCTGAGTTCGGCTGGGTTAACTATCCTTTTAAAACAAGGGTGGGGAACGTTGATCCAGGAGGGCTGGTGTCCCTGCAGAGTTTTTCTCCAACCCTAATCAAACACACCTGAACCAGCTAATCATTGTCTTCAGGATGCAGAAACAAAATGCCTAAATATCACAAATGAGCAGAGATTGTAACATCATCTCCAGTTTTCCTAAAGCAGCACTTGTGGGCTGTTTCGATAGCTGGGCTTCTTCCCTAGAGGCAGCCAGTGGAGCAATGCCACACAAGATGGCTGCCCATTTGTTCCTCTCTGCAGTGACAGGGTGCAGCGGTGCTGAGCACCCAGCTGTGTGTACCACGGATGAAGCAGCCCCAGCCAGATGGTTGCCATTCTCAGGTTGCATGTTGCATTGAACATGGTGTCCTAGGATCTGCCACGGTTCTGGCAAAGATGTTCCCATCCTCTGTTAGTGGGGTCAAATTTCCTGTCATCTTATAAAAATTACCAAATAAAAATGGGAAACATTTTTCACTCTGTTGGAAGTGAGTTGTAGAGAGTCTTGGGAAGACAAACACAAAGAAAACCAGATGAACAAACTGTATTCTCAGCTGGAGAGAGAAAAAATGTTTGGATGTGTGCCTCATGGTACTGACTGGGCTGTTTTATGACGTTACAGAGCAATGACGCTTCAGGGAGTGCATGGAACTGGATGTACTTCATCCCCCTCATCATCATTGGCTCCTTCTTCATGCTCAATCTTGTGCTGGGTGTGCTGTCAGGGTAAGAAACCTCTCTCAGACGGTTTGAGATCTTCCCAAATTCTGCTCTGTCATTTTTTCAGGTCTGCACTGGTGTATTTGCTTGAATTGCAGTGTTTGTTTTGCATTGTTTTGTGGATATTATGCATTTAAAAAATGTATTGTTTGCATATCGTGTTTTTTTTTTATTAGCCTGTATACACAGAGGCAGATATATTGGGTATACAACCACAAATGAAAATTACTTTATGAGATTAGATTAAAAATATTTTATTTTATTTTATTTATTTTAATTATTATATTTTTTTTGCATAATATTATCTTCAGAGCAATTTTGGTAAAAAACTGAGTGAAAAAAAAGTATATTTTGCTTTTGAAAAATAATCTAATCTTTTGTACAAATAAGTTCAAATCAGTGTCACGCATTTTATGATTTTATTAGAGAGCTAGTGTAGAATCTGAGATATTTCTTTATCATTTTGTCATTGTCATAGTTTTTAAAAACTTATTTTCCGATTTAAATGACAGAATCCCTGATTTGATTGTGTTTAATTAATAAGATTTCAGTGTTTATTTTGGACACTTTTTATTTAAAAATCCTTCAAAAATATGTAAAAACGCCACATTTTTATTATTCATTATTAAAAAGACATCCAAAGCTTAAAATGCTTGGAATTATGCCTTAATATCTTATGCTAATTATGGAGTCCCTTGCTTGACATGCAGAAGAAAAAATACATGTAATTTCACAGAAATTGGGGGAATTAATTAAGTAGTGGGAATTAATTTTATTTGTGGCCAAGATGTCTCGTTTTTTCCCTCTCCAGAAATCTCCAAAATTACTAGTGTATATGTTCCATTGACAAGCAGTTGTTTGCATGCTTGTGTATGTTATACAGAGAGTTTGCCAAAGAAAGGGAGCGCGTGGAGAACAGAAGAGAGTTTCTTAAGCTGAAGCGTCAGCAGCAGATAGAGAGAGAGCTGAACGGATATCTGGAGTGGATCTGCAAAGCAGGTAAATGCCATAGAAAGAGCCATTAAATACTCCAGAGAGAAGCTAAAGCCAAGAATTCAGATAGTAGCTTGTCTCTTTTGATACGGATGTCTTTACACTTGTGCGTCTCAGTATTGGAACGTGCTGATAACATACAAAATGTTTCATTAGGCTTCTTTTAAGCACTAGAAATTGTCTCCATTTTCATGACTTTTCCTGTGGTTTGATTTGAATCTTTTTTGATTGGGTACAGAAGAAGTGATTTTGGCTGACGAGGACAATGACCCAGATGACCGGATACCCTTTGACGGTATTTACGTGAACTCCTCTATCCTTCCTTCCTTTTCAGCCCCCTCTGCTGCTGTCTTTGCTCCCTCACTGGGACTAGGTGTTGATTTCCCATTGTAAAAGAAGAGGGAGATCAATAGCCTGTTGGCTTTGCTGAGGGAGTGATATTGTATACTTCTTGTCCATATGCACAGTTAATGTAGTGTTCATGAGCACATTTACATGAGTCATCAGTCTGTAGTTTACAGCAGACATGTGAAAGACACACTACACTTCCTAGTTGTCTCATTTTAGTTTTTTCTTTTCATTTATTTCATGTTATGTATGAATATTGTAGGTTGTCTGAATCTGTATGTTAGAAATGTGTGACTGTGATCTATTACACAGGCTCGCGAAGGAGGCCTACCATCAAGAAGAGTAAAGCAGACCTGCTCGATGCAGAGGATGGAGATGGAGATATAGGTGCATTTGAATTGTATAAAAAACACCTACGGCTCAGGGTTGATCAATGGGGTGTTGGCATAAAAATGACCATAAGAAGCATGTTACTTTATGTAGCATAAGTGGGCATGGGTATTTTTGTATTACATTGTATGGAAATTATTTACAAAATTATATTTTTTTCTTTTATGGCAAAAATCATTAGGATATTAAGTAAAGGTCATGTTCCATGAAAATATTTTGTACATTTATTGTCATAAATGTATAAAAACATTTTTGATTAGTAATATACATTGCAAGGAACTTCATTTGCATAACCTTAAAGGTGGTTTTCTCAATATTTTGATTGCCTCAGACTCCAAGTTTTCAAATCAGTCAAATATTGTCCCATTCTAATGAACCAAACATCAAAAGCTTATTTATTTTATTTATATCAAATGCAGAAATCCCAATATAAATTAAATTAAAAAAAGACTTATCTGCAGTGGGCTTCAAAAGACTGATTTGAATTTTTTTTTTTGTACATTTAATATGTATTGGGTATATGTATTCTGAACAAAATATATTTTTAGCAAACCAATTTGAGTAAAAACTTTTGATAAATTTTACGTCAATTATAAAATTATCCCCCTAATTTTAAGATGTCATGTGAGACATTTCAGGTGTCATTTAATTTTATTGTATTTTGTCTCCTTTCCACTTAACTGTGCTTTGTTTTCCGACTGTCAGGTTCTCCGTTTGCAAGGGGCAGTCTAAAGAGCTCAAAACTGGAGGGCTCTTCCTTCCATAAAAAGGAGCGTCGGCTAAGATTTTTCATCAGGCACATAGTGAAGACGCAAGCGTTTTACTGGACGGTGCTGTGTCTGGTGGGACTCAACACACTGTGTGTGGCTGTCGTGCACTATGACCAGCCTGAAAAGCTCTCCGACTTCCTCTGTAAGTCTGTCCATCTGTCTGTTCACTCATTAGTAGACCCACACAGAACTTGCAGACTTTTGTGCATATTATGTGGGAAAATCAGCAGAAATTTGAGGGTGTGTTTTCTGTGTAGATGTACTCGAACCTGTGAAGTTTCTTTAATTGCATGTAGCTGAGCGGAGAGATAATGATGTTTTAATGTTGTTTCCCTTGTTGTTCCCTTAATGTATCCACCTTATTCTTCAATGCAGAAGTAAGCCTATAGACAAGACTTTGGTTCATTAGCCACTGTAGGGAAATGGCTAGATGAATAACAATGTGTAGTAAATGGTAAATTAAGATAAGAAACACCAATTTTCATTATCAAGCAGCAAAACAAAGGCCAGACCCACAGAATTTACAAATGGCTGCACCGGAACGGGAAGAAAAAGCTGGATACAAACTCTTGTCTTTGGCAGAGCAATTCTCTCTTTTGAGAATCAAAGTCTTCATCAATGTAAATAAGTCAGAATTCATGAAGTGACGTTTTGCAAATAACTAGTTTCGGGAGGAGCGTTAGACAAATTAATCACGGCTGGCACCGCATTACCTAATCAATTTCCTCATTACCCCTGACCAATTAAATTCATCCTACCTACTATAAATGACTCCTTTCCTTTTCTTCCGCATCTTGCTCTAGTGCATCCCTCCTCCACCCCTTCTCCACCATTCCGTCCGCTCTCCCACCTTCCTCCATGGGGGGCATGCAGGGACCGAGCCGGACGCCGAGCTCTCGCCCTCTCTAGGGTTCAAACCACTAGGGCTCGGAGTCCGTTTGCTTACCACCTACCCTCATGATTATGAGAAAGCTTGAACTCGTGAAATAGCATTCGGCATCCCCTTTAAGTAATACCCTCAGGGTGGTATTTAATTTGACAACAATTACATTTTCTAATTGTGGTATTCCCTATTATATAAATACCCGTAGATATACCCTAACAGCATATCTATGGTTTGAACTGTACTTACATAATTTGAAATCAACAATATTGGTATAATGCATATGCATTTACATATTTGAAAATGTGGCTGCACAAATGGCTTTCTTTCTTTTCAGTGCATCTTTGACCTTTGCAAATGCTCTTTGTCTCTGTCTGTTTCCCCTCTCTCTCCTCAATCCAGACTTTGCTGAGTTCATCTTCCTGGGGATCTTTATGTCAGAGATGTGTATTAAGATGTATGGGCTGGGGACCAGACCTTATTTTCACTCCTCCTTCAACTGTTTTGACTGCATTGTGAGTTTCTCTCATCCCTCCTTCTTCTTTTACTAAATCCAAAGAAACATTATACCAGCCGTTCATCGCTCTTTCAGTTCTTGTTGTTGATATAGTTACCGAAGTAATATCTAAATCAGTATTTCAGTGTTTTGCATGTTTTAATAAATCATGATTTTGCACTGTGAGAAACAGATGGGGGGTAGTGTTTGACATTGGGTAAGGGATTTTTGTTTTGTGGCTTGCTGTTATCAAACGAGCTTTAAATGTGTGTTTTATATATGTGTGTGTTTGTGTGTGTTTTTTGTGTGTGTGTGTGTGTGTGTGTGGGACAGGTCATTTGTGGCAGCATTTTCGAGGTGCTCTGGTCTATGATCCAGCCAGGAACCTCGTTTGGAATCAGTGTTTTACGAGCTCTCAGGTTACTGAGGATCTTCAAAGTGACCAAGTGAGTCTCACACGTCTCAAGTCCCATGTCTGTCTTTCTGTCCCAATCTTTGTCCCTTTGAACTGTTTTAAGAAGGAAAACATTTGAAATGCCCTTCTTTCCCATTTTCAGGTATTGGGCGTCTCTGAGGAACCTGGTGGTGTCTTTGTTAAACTCCATGAAATCCATTATCAGTTTACTCTTCCTTCTTTTCCTCTTCATCGTGGTCTTTGCTCTTCTGGGCATGCAACTTTTTGGAGGACAGTCAGTATAACACTAAAATACACATAACAGGACAATATTTATTTATTTATATGGCTCATCAGAGTCAGTCCAGGCCCTAAATAAGGCAAAGCGTAGACGCTAACGATAATATAACCACCATTTCTTCTCTTCAGGTTTAATTTTGAAGCCGGCACACCACCAACAAACTTTGATACTTTTCCTGCAGCAATAATGACAGTATTTCAGGTGAGCAAATGTGCCCATCAAACAGTGTGTAGTCATTCTGTGTGTTTTCCAAGGCTTTGTGATTATGGACCTTCTCCTCTCTGCACCTTCAGATCCTGACGGGTGAAGACTGGAACATGGTCATGTACGATGGGATCGAGTCTCAGGGCGGAGTCAAGAAGGGCATGGTCTTCTCAGTCTTCTTCATCGTTCTTACACTCTTCGGCAACTGTATCCAAACACATTGGAAACCGTATTGCATGCTGTTTTTGCTTCATCAGTGAAGCATTAATGTGATGTTCCTTAACGCTTCTGTGAACAGACACTTTGCTCAATGTGTTCTTGGCTATCGCTGTGGACAATCTGGCCAATGCACAAGAGCTGACCAAGGTAAGCACACTGTTTAGGTCATGGATCAGGGGTTACAAACAAACAAAAAAAGTAACATTCAGAAAAAAACAAAACAAAAACTTGATATACACACAGCCATGATCAAGTAAAATTAAATATTAAATGAAATGCAGACTGGAATCTGTCACTTCACAAAATTGCATGTGACGTGCTTGGGAAAATCAGTGATGACTCTGTAATAAATAGTTATTAGATAGTTAAGAGCTATTATTTTCTTATGATAGTTGCATTGACTCACTAGTATGAGAACTCTCAATGACCATGTTTCTCCTTCTCTCTCTCTCAGACTGTTTATCCTTCACACTCCTATGCACCAGCGTGCATCACATTTGAACCAATATGCTTCATGTATCTCTCCATTTTATAGGATGAACAGGAGGAAGAGGAAGCAGCCAATCAGAAAATGGCTCTTCAGGCGGCCAAGGAAGTAGCAGAGGTCAGCCCACTGTCTGCAGCCAACCTCTCCATTGCTGCGTGAGTATATCTCTCTCTCATATCTCTCTCTTTGTCCTGCTGCCACATTTTCTCTCCCACAATTTCTTTGTCTTCCTTTTATGTTTGTTTTTATGTGTTCAGACTATGTGTTGCTCTTGTATCAGCCAAATAAACATAGGGGTCAATAATAAAAAAAAACAGCAACACTGTTATTTTGTTATCAAACAAAGAAATCTTTTGTAGCATTGTAAATGTCTGTCACTTTTGATCAATTCAGCATGTGCTTGCTGAATTAAAGTATTAATTTCTTTCCAAAAACATTACAAAAAAAATTTTAACCGACCCCAACATTTTTTCCCCTGGCCAAATTATTTGTAGAAAATCCAAAAGCAATCAGAATTTTTTTTTTAGTTCATATTATCTAAAAAAAATACCACTCAGAAACCATAGATCCAGTTTAGGTTGGTAAGTGTGTTTTGGAACATATAGTTGCTGGATTATTAGCTTTTTTTATTGAACATGGTTAGCCAGCTAAAAAAATAATAATCAAGTTACTATGTTGCAAAACACAGATAGCAGTTTAAAGAAACCTGTTTTTTTCTGTAAATTTTGATACTATAGACCTGTAATGTTGTGTTTCCTGTCCATGAGCAAGCTTATCTGTGATCTTCTCACAGTTATGTACACACAACTTGCATGCAGAGGCACATTGAGGATGATTCCGGTTTGTCAGTATGCCAGTGCATCCAAGTATTTGTAAGAAAAAGAAGCCAGAATCGTGAGAGAATATGTGTGTAATAGCGAGGACAAGCTTGTGAATGAGGGAGAAGAGCAAAGAGATGTTCTGTGTTTCTCACATGCTGTTTTCCTCCTCAGCGTGACAGTAAACTCTGAGCGTCTCGATGCAACAGAACACTTTCTGGACTGGTATTTACTCATTTATACTCTTTCTGTTCTTTTGAAACGCCTCTCTGTTCGCCCCACACCTCCCACTCTTCTCCCATCAGCCTTTTCGACATGTGCATTTCCTCCTCGGTTCTCTGTGCTGCTCCCCGCTCTGTTCTCCAGACCGCTGGGTGGGATGGGACGGGTTTGTCACTCCTCGTCTCTTCTTCTATCTTCATCCTGCTACTCATCACCTGCTGTTCTCCTCTTATCTCCTTTACTTTCTCTCTTTCACATGCTTTGCTCCAAGGGTTGGGCGCCTGTGATGTGTTCACTCCCAGAATTATTATAGTTAACTTCTTTCTGTGTGTGTGTGTGTGTGAGTGTGTGTGCTCTGTGAGTGAGTTTGACCCAAGCGGTGCAATCATCCTCTTTAACAAATGGTAGCTGGTAGCTTGTAGGTGGGCATTTTCAGCCTGCGGTAGCTGCAGCAACCTCACTTTTCCCTCTTGGTTATTACTAAGCTCAGATCTACTGTAAATGTGTCTCTCTCTGTCTCTCTCTCTTTTCTGCAGTAAGGAGCAACAGAAGAACCACAAAGGTTGTAAGTCGGTTTGGGAGCAGCGCACTAGTGAGTTGAGACGGCAGACCCTGATGAACAGCAGAGAGGCTCTTTACAATGAGTTGGACCCCGAAGATCGCTGGAAGGTGAGAAGAAATGACGGGAGAAAGACATGCTTGGTCAAAGAGGAGGGATTTAAGCATCCGTTATCAGCTGATCAAGAAATACAGTTTTGTTTTGTTTTTTACATTATTTTTAACATTTAGATCTGCCATCATCTAATGTTCACATTAAGTGGATATTTAAAAATCCCAAATAATTTAATAACACTGTTGAATGTAATCTCAAAATGAATATGCATTTTAATTTTGAATATTTATGATGTTGTGATTCCTAAATTCACTTTATGATTGGTTTCATTTAAAATATATTTAGACAAAATACTGTAACATTTAAATATCAGCCATTTATTTGTTAAAAGGACAAGACATTAAATACAAATACTGATATTGGTGTATTTTAATGTGTTTCCTAATACTAATATATACAGTGCACCAATTTAATGGTCCACAACAAAAATATTCAGTGGGTTTTTGTGTGTGTGTGCCTTGTTTTCCGATATCCTTAGATCCTTAGTGATAATACTGAATAAATTCTTTAAACAATCTGTAAGCAAAATATTAAGTATCATGATATTAATGTATTATTTTAATGTAAATGCACTGTAAAAAAAAAAAAACATTTACGGTAAAAATTTACGGTAAAAATTGGCAGCTGTGGTTACCAGAATAAAAATACGGTATCAATATTTTTTTGTTTCACGGTTTTATGTTAAATTTACAGTTAAATACCATAATTTATAATAATAAACCGTAATTGATATAATGTTAATATACCAACCTATTAAAGTAGTGAGATCTATTTTGTACCTTTGAAATGCACTGATAAGCACCAAATGCAGGTGGTGATGAGACTCACATGATGAACCAAAGCCCATCACAAGCAGCTTATATAACATATATAGAAGGAGCTCAGTGTCATTCACACAAACACTAAACACCATCATGATAAGAATTATTAAACTCAATTTTTTTTCAAACAGTTTTTTACTGTTAAAATCAGTAATTTTTTACAGTGTAGAATGTATGAAAAGAAATAGATATTATTGGGTTAGTTTTCCCAGGGAAAAAAATGCAGTAATCATTTTTTCACCCTTAAGTTTCAAGCATGTATTAGTTTGTCTGAATTTTTTGGAGAATGTTGGTAACCGAACAGTTTCTGGTCCCCATTGACTTCTATAATATTTTTTCTATACTATGGAAGTCTGTGGAGACCAGCAACTGTTTGGTTACCAGCGCTTTTCTGAATAGTTGCTTTTATGTTCCACACAAGAAAGAAAGTCCTACAGCTTTAATATTTTGGTTAATATTTGTCTTGAATTAAGTTCTTATTTGATTGACAAATGTGTTGCTGTTTTTGTTTTTATCATGCCTCTAGGTGTCATACTCCCGTCACATTCGTCCCGATATGAAGACACATCTGGACCGGCCGTTAGTCGTGGACCCTCAGGAGAACCGCAATAACAATACCAACAAAACTCGTCCAGGTGACGGCCAGCCCCAGCACACTCATCAGCTCCTGCACAAACAGCCCAACTTCAATGAGGGGGAGAGTGGAGGAGGAGGAGGTGGAGGGTCTGAGCCCTGGACACCGTTGGAAAGAGGGGACTCCACAGGATCTCGTCGGAGTCTTTTAGGCGCAGAGAACCATGGGGAGGGTAGAGAGTGTCACCGCAGACATCAGCATGGAGAGCGCTGCAGCCAGGCCCGCCAGCACCATAAAGCTGCAAAGGAAGAGGGAGAGGGTGGAGGGAAGAGACACAGGGGTAAGGGCAAAGATAGAGGACCTGAGTGTGAGCATGCAGATGGAGGAGAGCGGAAACACAGACATCATCGCCATGAGGGCGAAGGAAGAAAAGAGAGAGGGATGCGACACCGTACCAGGAAGTGAGTTTAGTCTCAATTAATCTGTATAAATACATGCATGTATGTGTATGTATATTACTAAACAAAAATTAAGTTTAATATATAATTACAGTAGGAAATTACAAAGCATCTTCATGGAACATGATTCTTATTTAATATCTTAATGATTTTTGTCATAAAAGAAGTGACAATTTTTTTAAATGACAGAATAAAGAGCATTCTAAAAGGTTCCTAACAAACATGTTTTAAACTTCTAATCTCGCTGCTGTCTTTCTCCAGGGATGGTCATGGCCCCACTCTCTCCACCACCCGTCCCATTCAGAAAACCCTGTCCAGACAGGATAGTCAGTACAGTGAGGACCTGGACAACGCCATGAACAACAAGCTTGCTACACAGCCACCTAGTAACTCCACTCCTCATGATAGTCTGCTCAATCTGGCCAACAGTGCCCACACTGCCGGCCTGGCACATACTGGCACAGAGAGCAGCCTCATTCTCACCAACCCTTCCTCTACCACTGCTAATGTTACCAGCACTGGTCACCTGGGCATGAACCCCGATTACACTGCCGTGGACATTCCCCCGATGTTCCCCTCTAGTAATGCCATCCTACAGGGTGAGAGAAAGAACTAAGGAGAATAACTTTTTTTATGTTATAACCTTTCTTACTATGTTGTTTCCCTTCCTCACATCTCCACAGTCAATAAGAATGCAAACACAGAGCCCCTGCCCAAGAAGGAGGACACGAAGGATGACGACGATGATGATGATGAGAAAAATGATGGGGGGCCTAAACCCATGCCACCCTACACCTCAATGTTCATTCTGACTACTACCAACCCGTGAGTACAGACATTTCTGAGAAATTTGCTAATTTACTGTCAGTCCTAGCACTATATGAAAATTGCATCATCTATAATTATAATAATAATACCATGTATATAGTTTTTCAGTCAAATCAATTCCAATGGATAAAATCCTACTATACAGTGTCCTTTTTCATTCTGAAATTTCTCCAGTTCTCTAATTATTGAAGCAAAACAGGGTCAAACTCTCTTTAATGTTGACATTAAACAAAACTGACTACAGTCACCAGATTTTTTCTCTTAAATTAAATGAGCTTTCTTTCAAAAGAAGTGGTTGTTTTTGTTATTAAAATGTATTTTTATGAATTTCCATTGTAGATTTCGGAGGTTGTGCCACTATATTGTGACACTCAGATATTTTGAGATGTGTATTCTTCTGGTCATTGCAATGAGCAGTATTGCCCTAGCCGCTGAAGACCCTGTCTGGCCTGAATCCCCCCGCAACAATGTGAGACAGTCCCACATCTCAGCCTCCTCTCTTTATGTCTCTGTGGTTCAGTGCTTCTAATCATTACCTAATTTACTAGTTTACTTCTCCATCATTTTCATCTGTTTATTTATCACTCTTTATATTCCTTTTGTCATATTGATTGAGCTTCATTTTATTGCTAACAGGTCCTGCGGTACTTTGACTATGTGTTCACTGGTGTGTTCACCTTTGAGATGCTCATTAAGGTATGTATCCTGCAAAGTTGTCCATGATTCACACTTCAAGACATTTTCCTTATCTATTTTGTATTAAAAGAGTTGTTTATTGGGTCTCCGTGTTGTGCCAGGTAATAATCTGAAGTACTATAGAGTTCATATTCATTTCAAGTTCATATAGTTGCACTTGCACATGATTTTGTAACCCCCAGAAATGTCAGGAAAATTTTAAATAGTGATTCTTGGAAATATCATTAAAAAACATTTAATGATAACATCATTACAATACATGGTACAGGAATCCTGATTTAAATTATTTCTTTGTCATTTTAAATAAATGCTTTATATTAATTTATATTCATAATTCTATATTTATAATTTTAACATTGATAACAAATATTTCTTCAGCAAATCTGAATGATTTCTGGAGGATCATGTGACACTGAAGACTGAAGTAATGACTGCTGAAGATTTAGATTCGCCTTCACAGAAATAAATTACATTTTTCACAATTTTACTGTAATTTAAATCAAATAAATGCAGCCTTGGTGAGCAGAAGAGACCCCATTTCAAAGACCCCAGACTTCTGAACAGCAGTGCACTTACTAAATATTTCTCTCTGTTTCAGATGGTAGATTTAGGTCTTGTCCTGCATCAAGGCTCATATTTCCGTGACCTATGGAACATCCTGGACTTTATAGTGGTTAGTGGTGCCCTGGTGGCGTTCGCCTTCACGTAAGTGTCATCAAGGCCCCAGCGCTCATGCCTCACTCCTCTCTCCTCTCCTGCTTGCTGCCTCTCCTCGTCCTTTCCCCTCTTGCTCCCTTCAGGTCAAACGCCTGTGCAGTCGGCACAGCTCTCTGCCACCCTGGAGCGCCAGCCTGCTACCCATACAACCCAGCTCTCTCTCTCTCTCTCTCTCTCTCTCTCTCTCTCTCTTTCTCTTTCTCTTTCTCTTTCTCTTTCTCTTTCTCTCTCTCTTTCTCTTTCTCTTTCTCTTTCTCTCTCTCTTTCTCTTTCTCTCTCTCTTTCTCTTTCTCTCTCTCTTTCTTTTCTGTCACACCATTTCTCTGCCTTTCTCTTCTTCCCCCATATGCGTTTGGCATATCCTGACCCTGTCTTTTCCTCTCCTTACCCCCCACCCCCCACATTAAGCCCCAGATCTCCTTTTGGTAATTTTCCACCAAATATCCCACCCTGCCCCATCATGTACAACATTTTGCCCAGTGCCTACCCAGTGGGCGCACTTGGGCCCATTTCCATGAGGGTGATGACCCTACCTGGGCACCTTTAACCCTTTAGTGCCCAGGACTCTTTGGAGCATCCAGCCACACTCACTTCAGGTATTTCTACACTCCATTTTTATGCCACATACCTGGAAGCCACAATGAAGAAAACAATAAGAAGAAACAAACGAGAGAGCAAGGGGAAAACATTTAAGAGACCACACACTACACTTTTATCACTTTTGATAGTCTATTTATAGTTAGTCATGCACCTCTATATTTAGGATTTATTTATTTAATGACCCCTCTTAATATTGTCTGCTCTCTTTGCATGTAACATGAGTTATAATGCTTATTCGTGTGATGAGGGTTTATAATGGGTCCAGTATAGTAAGTTTTTTTTGTCATAATCCATGCAGAAATTAGCTATTGACATGATCAGGAACCTTGTAAACAAAGGCAGGAACAAATAAAAGGGATTACTAGAAAGGGAAGTTGACAAGAGGAATACAATAATAATTGTGTATCCGATCGCAGCAGAAGCATAGAACCCAGCTACTGGAATGAGAGTGTTGCTAATATGAGGGAGAGGTCAGAAAGGTGCATCTGTTAATATGAAACTGGAAAAAAAATGCATGTAAAAGCTCTTTTACAGACTTAGCAAAGAGCATGAGAACAGATTCTGGGAATCGACTTGTCAGGTGACCTGAATGAAAGCATGAATGGAAGAAATATGAACCCGGATCAATTTTTTTTGCTTCCTGAAATACCAGAATCTGAATGCTTTGAAACAGTAATATTACATGGTTCTGTCTATGTGTTTGTGTACATCCTCCGCAGTCCTTAAACAACTGCAAATGTGATCGCACACATTTTCTTTTCCACAAAAAAAAAAAAAAAGTTTTTTTTTCAAGACTAGGTGGACAAACAGACAACACATGACATGTACCATGCACACCAAATGTGAATGGCTGTCAGATTTATATTAATAAAGACCTGTTCACACAAGTCTGACATTCTCATTGAATGTATTTTTTTATGTATATTTTTGGCATCTGAACACTAAAAAGTGAAGTACAGGATTTCAGACTTTGTGTGAAGTATTATATAAAGATGTAAAAATTTAGTTTTTATGCCACATTTTAAGACCTGATGGCTATAGGTTTATACATATATATATATATTTATATATATGCATACACAATATTTCAAGAACTCAAATTTGAGTTACAAGGCATAAAACAGCAGAAACAATAACATTTAAGGAAAAAAATATAAGTAACATTGTTTGAGGAGAGCTTGCAAACTGCAATGATTATCTTTCCCAGCATGACTTGAAAGAAACTGCCTTGAATCCTTGAGTATTGTTTTCCCCTACCACCAATCCCACCAGCCCCCCTTCCATTTGCACCCACATCTTTAGCTCCCGCATGAAACAAGTTTATTAGGCGATTCATAAAGAGGCATTTGGATGTGCCTGCCTGTCCCAAAAACACTGTACTCTTTGCTATCACGGCTAGATTCTCCAGTTTTCCTTTCTCTCCTTCCCTCTCTCCCTCTCTCTGCACACAGCGATAGTGCGCTCAGAACGGCAGGCGCTCTGGGGTGACTGGCGCTCCCTGGCTGTGAGCGTGGGAACAGTTCCCATATCAGCTGTCTCTCACAGAGTCTGTTTTTAACCTTTTACTCAATTTCAGGGAGTGACTCATATCTGTGTGTATGTATCTGTGCATGTTTATTTAGTATTTTGTGTACAGAGTCCAAAACTAGCGCTTGCAGAGCGTCAAATGCAAGTAAAAAGAGGCTTTGGCGAGTAGATGAATGTGTAAATGACCCATTTCGTGACTGCCTCAGATTGACTATTATTGAAGCAGTCTTGTTTTGTTTTATTTAGTCACAGGGACAAATACACAATGTTTCTTGGTAAATGATTTTGACTGGAAATAAAAGTCTACATTTACGAACATTAAGTTCTGCTCAATTTTGCAAAAAGTTAATTTTGGACTCTGTTTGTATCTATGTATTTTTTGTATTTGTATTTAAATAGTTTCAAGTGTTCACACTAGATTAGGTGTCCACATATAAACCAAACTAGGAGCTCTGCCATTATTTTGTGATTGTATTCTCTGTCTCATGTTGATATTTTTCCTGCTTCAAAAACCCCATTCTTTCCCTGTGCCTTTTTCTGTCTCTGTATGTGTTTTGTGTCTTTGTATGCGTCTCTGGCTCTGTCTGTCTCTGTCGTCCTGTCTCTGATCATCTCTCAACACCTACAGCGGAGGAGGCGGTGGGGAAGGAGAGGGGTAATGTCTCTTTCTTTCTCCCTTTCCCCTCTGTTTGCTCTTATTGCCTGTCCTTCTCATCACACGCCTGTCCTCTCCTTCTATAGACTGATCTGTCTGTCTGATTGTCCGTCCAAAACGTCCCTCACACATAGGACACAAGCCAAGGGCGAGGTCATGTCATTCTTTAGCCAGCAGCAGTAACTCAATCTTACAGCTAATCAACTCTTGGTACATTCTACAGTATGTGGACACCTAAATGTGTTAACATACGTGTTTGTGTCTATGTGTACGTGTGTGTCTCTTTGTTTCTGTGTCAGGCCTTCGGATACGATTTCTTTAAAATGTCCAACAAGTGTGGTATGACTGATTTACAGCAGGTAAAATGGTCATGAATACTTGAGTCTCTAGCAAGTTGGTCTCTAGCAAGTCATTTGGAAAGGCAGCTTTTAAATATATATGTATTTTTAAAAATGTTTGAAAGTTCCAATTAAATTTAATTTCAACAGTAAAATAAAAATAATCAAATGTTGGCATGTTCTGAACTTGTAATGGGACAATTCAAGCTAAAATGGCTGCTACTGTTCCTGTTATCAAGTTTATCACATCTTCGTTATGTCTTTTAAAATCACAGTTCATTATTTTGAATATTTATTGTTTAATGTGCATGGGGGAAATCAGTAAATTATCATTTTTAAATTAAAACTAATACTTTTATATAAATGTGATGGGTAGTATAACACGCACATTATTTACAGATTACAGAAAAAAAAACATTTTAAAATATAATTTCCATTTATGTAAATGCTATGTAAATTGTAGGAAGTATTATATAACTTTACAATTACTGTATTGATTAGTGTATTAATTAATTACGTCAAGTAAATTTAACTTTGTATGTCTATACTTTTTTTTCTACGTTTATATTTACTCTTTATTTGTATATGTAAAGATTTTGATAGATGACTGGACACAAGTGGTCTTTTCATAGAATAATCTGAACGTGATAAAAATCAAGAGATTAGACAGGTTGCAGAGTGATTTCATGGCAGCATAGTGAGACATGCAGAGGAAATGTCAGGCGGTTCTCTATATACAGATCACTTCTGCAGAGCTGCCCATGTACAGCAGCGAAACAAGACAACACAGAATGCATTAGGACCTATTAGGGCTGGACAGGGTCTTTGCCCAGAAAGATAACACTATAATGGGATTACAGATAATCAAACTGCTCACCTCCTAGAAGGGCACTGTCCAATTGAGATGTGTATCACCATTTTGATGAACGCAAGATCCAATTAGGCAGTCTATTTATTGCGGCAAAAAAGTGAGAGAGAGAAGTTCAGAGAAACAGATGCCAAAATCCACTTCACTTCGCTGACATATATCAGAAAGCTGGATAACAAATACATAACATATGTATTAAAACACTGTGAATCAGGTTTTCAAGTAACGTAGCAACTTGATGCGATAATAGATAGAACGTGTGATCATCAGTGTGCATTAAAACACCTTTGAATGCAGTTTATATGGGTGATGAAGTTTTTTTTTTTATGATGGGCTATTTAGTATACAAAGGTCTTTGCATAAGCATCTCATCCCTGCTTACTACACATACCTTTCAATAGGTGTATTCTACTTTTACTAGTAGGGATGATTGGCAAATAAGACACATTGGAATAGGACAGATGCACTGCATGGTCTAATATAGCATGTTTGAGTTAGTGGCACAGACAATAAGAAGTCTTTAGTGAAGGAATTGATCCCGAACATCTCTAGAGAATAAAACTTGAGTCTCTCGTGCCTCTAGAAAGATGTTTGTTGAGAAGGTCTGTGTGTGTTCAGGCCACACAGTTGTCCACATTTCCTGATCCAAGCCTGTGAACTGCTTGAGCTGTCAGACTTGAGGCTGCTGGGAGTCTGTTTTTATTTTTTTGAGCTGAGTGCTAGATCTGGTCTTAATAAATTGGAGTGAATCAAGGTTTTTACAGATAAGATTAAATCTGTCTGAATCACAGACTCCAGCAGAGATTCGGGTCTCCATTGCCCTGCAGGTGAAGTGCTTATGGTCATATGGCAGTGTCATGTGACATACTATTGTATGCCATGTGGCGGTATGAGCTCTAAAGCACTGTATCATGAGATCATGATGAACAACGAGGCATGGCAACTAACTCCAGAAGCTGTCACCACAGCGATGAAGTCACATGCAATATGGCAATGCATGTTTACTACTCAAATAGATTTAGATTTGTGTGAAAGTGTGTATATGTGTATGTTAGCTAGTCTCAGCCTCAGACGACATGCCTACAGATCACCCACAGTCTGTTCACTGACTATCTGTGCTTATTGGACACTAAAAAGGCAAGTTCAGACTGATATTGATAGACAAATTTTTAAGATTTGTTTGAGCCAGAAACGTATAAATGTACAGGCATTTTCTGCTAATGCTCAGATCGACTGTTGAGAATCCTCTTTTTTCAACAGCTTTGGTTCTGGTAGTATTTATCTCATTCATTTTTTCCCCCATTGGTTTTAGAAAGTCTTTATTAAACAATTAAAAGTCATGACCCAAACCAACCACCTACAAGGAATCAAAACATTCTGAAGCAAAAATTCAAAATAAAAAAACGAAACAACAATAAAAGTCTGTGCTTGTACATCTTTCATGAGGGGAAAAAATAACAGATAAATATATTGAAAACTACTGAAAAGGCGTTGATGGTAAATATTTCAAAATATGCATACATATATTTGAAGATTTGGTGCCATTTGCAGTAATTCATGGGAGTTCTTTTGGTGATATTTCCCAACATTTCTTTGAAGAATCATGTTTTTTTTTACAAGGAATTATGATGTTAAACCTGATTATTTAACAAAATAAATGTAAATAATGTGGGCTTCAGTATAATAATCCAGCATAAAACAACCTTGTGGCTAACAGTTTTATTTAAGATATGAAGAAAATGTAATGTTTTTTTTTTTGTTTGTTTGTTTGTTTTTTAGTTTTGTTTTTAACCTCTGGAACCTGACTGTTGCACTCCATTGTGGTCAAAGTTATTAAAAGAATTCCTGCACTTAAGCGTAACATAAATTCAGAACGGACTGTGGTCGATCATCTTACATGTCAGTCAGGCGGTCACTTCCTGCCCCGTAGATTAAGCTGTGAGGAGAACCAGACATTTTGCTGCAAGTCAAAAGTCTGATTATATAAGACTAAATGTTCTGTTGGCGTAGCTTATGTATTGTTTAGAGTTTTGTAAATGATATAAATGGGTAAGTGAACACAGACGTATGGGTGTGTGAATGTGTAATAATTCACAAGCTTGCATCCTTATTTTTCTCTTTTTACTGTATGTGTCTCATATTAATGTATTTCTTCCTTCAAACTCCCTTTCTCCCCCATGTCTTGTGTGTGTGTGTGTGTGTGTGTGTGTCTGATTCCTCTCTCATCTCTTCAACTGCTCACACCTACAGCGGAGGCAGCGGGTAATGTCTCTCTCTCTCTTTTTCTCTCTCTTTTCCTCCCTCTTTTGCTCTTAATGCTTGTCCTGGCAATAACACAGCTTTCCTCTCTTTCTTTTTTGGATTTGTCCCTATGTCTGTCTGCAAGTCACCCATCTCCTTCTATCACTCTGTCACCGTTTCTGTGTTAACCACCCGTGGATGATCATTCAGTCCACGTAGTCCTGATAGGAGGGTTTGAGAGGTCACTCACCTCTGCACCCGTCACTCTAACAGCACTTCTCTGATGGACGCTTGTTTATGCTTGACAGTATGTAACCACATCTGCTGAGAGGGCAGGATTCGGCACGGCGCTGGAAATCTAGAGCGCTGCCCTCTGTCCTTGACACTGAGACAGAAGAGAAGAGAGAACAGTGGAGACAATAAAGATGCAAAATACATGGAGGGAGAAATATTTATATATATATATAATTATACAGTGAGGTCTAAAAGTGTGAAAGCCTTTTTTTATTTAAAGGAATAATTCTCCCAAAAATAAAAATTCTGTCATCACTTACTTACCCTCGAGTATTTGAATTTCTTTGTTCTGCTGAACATAAAAAGGAAGATATTTTGAAGAAAGTTTGTAACCAGGCTGTTTTGGGTCACTACTGAGTTGTTTTTTTGTTTTTCTTACAATGGAAGTCAGTGGTGACCAGAACAAAGAAATGTATACAGATACTTGAGGGTGAGTAAATGATGACAGAGTTTTCATTTTTGGGTGAACTATTCCTTTAAATGTGGAAATGAACAAAGTTGTGAGGATTTATAGACAAATAAGTCTAAAATGTAGAAACAGAAACAAACTATAGTTTTTATTCCTTCATGAAAGAAGCAGTGTGTCCAATTCATGAGTGCATCAGTATTTCTTTATAATAAAGTAAAAAAAAGTTGATATTAGTTATTGAATATTAAAAATGTTACAGCATAAAAGAAATTATAATAATAATACTTTGAAAGCTTTTACGAATTTATGTTCATATATACTGCCATTTCACTAGTTCCCACTTCCTCTGCGATTAATCAATAAAAGTGGCAGGCAGGGAGCCCGGCAGAGCCAGAGCCCTAGGGGATTTACAACTAGGAGGCGAGGGTTGAGTGATGCTCAGAGTCCAGCCTGGTCCCTGCGTGCCCCCGGGAGGAAGTGGCAGGTTATTGGAAGTAGCGGGAAAAATAGACAATGAAATAGCTCTGAGCTAAACCAGTGACTCTGAATAGTTAGCCAAACAGTAACGGTGACGGGAAGCTCCACCGGCCTGAAGGGAAGGCGGTGGGATGTCAAAAACGAAGATGCCAGAGAGAGGAAGTGAGCAGAATTTATGGCAGAGAAAAGTTCTGATAGGGTAATTAGTAATGAGGAGATTGGCAGTAGCTGGCAATCGTTCGTAAGTGCTCCTCCTGAAATTTGTTATAAAACGTCATTTATCAGTACGAATGACCTCTATATAATGTGTAAATTTATTCATCAAGAATGCATTGAATTGATTAAAAGTGACAGTAAAGACATATAATTGTTTAAAATGTTGATATTTTACTGTATGTTGTAAAATAATGCAGAAATAGACAGAAATGTAGTTAATTAAAAAAATAATAATTTTAGACCCTACAGTATGTGATTCAAAAAAAAAAAAAATCATTACATAGATTTGTTTTTAGTGATATAAATCAGTGTACAACCAAACATTTGCATAGTTTTGTCTTCAGTGTATGACTTTTTGCATTTAGCTTGCTGATCACTAGCCACACATCTGCCGTGCAACAGCTGTACACACATCTGGTGGATGGCTGTGCTTGGGTACCACAAGTGCGACGTGCAAATTGTGATAATGTAGGCCAGAAAGGCTTCAGGGTGACGTGGTTCTTTATACTGCAGAGCCAGGGCTGATCGGGAGAAGCTCCTCCCCTCTGGAGTGACTGGATGTGTGTTTCCAGGTCCTCTTATATGTTGTGTTTGCCAGTGGACAATCCTAAAAACAAGAAAGAAAGAGGTTTGGCTGGGCATTCTGCAGCAAGGATGCCTGAATCTGCTCCGTATATTTCATGCTGTCATCATGGCAATGTAATGAAACCAGCCAGTGTTCCTTGGGAAAAGAGGTACAGTGGTGGTTCCAGCATGGGCTAAGACAGTACAGTGGATATTACATCCGCTGAGCTAGTTTCCAGTACAGCATGAGCCACTCCAGCGAGCGTGTGTGTGTGTGTGTGTGTTGTGAGATTGACTGTATACATGTGTTTTACTGTGTGTCTGTCCTAAGTGTTGTGAAATGGGCTTGATTGTCTGGCTACAACAGGCTACATTCTCAGCACGGAGACACAGACGAGATACCTGATTGGCTGGGAGTAAATGTAGATGTAGCAGGCATGTTTCATTGTTTTAACAGCCTGAGCTACTAACTCACCCCTAAGTTGTGTGTGTGTCTGCAAGACCAATTACCCATGTAGCCTAACGCCTCCTGCCATTTCACTTTCTAACTCTGTTGTTTGTGTGTGTTTGTGTGTGTGTGTTCATCTGCAGAGGAAGCAGCAAGGGCAAAGACATCAGTACTATCAAGTCTCTGCGTGTGCTCCGAGTATTGCGGCCTCTGAAAACCATCAAGCGTCTGCCCAAGCTGAAGGTACCTCTGTGTTTGGTTGTATGTTTGCTCCTTGTTTCGACGGAGATCTAACTGTGTTTGATTAGCCTGTTTTTAATTAGTTTTGTCTGGTCTTTAGACCTTGATTGTATTTGTTCATTCATTTAGATCACTTGACTGCTTTCTGTTTTTGGCTTTGTTTCTGTCATTAAAATGTTTTCACATTTGTTTATATGTTTCTGCCTTTATCTGTTTTTTTGTTTTGTATGATTTATGATATGATGTATCTGTTTTTGCATTTTTTATGCTGTTTTTTTTTTTTTTATCAAAGAATTGTGTTCAATAAATGCCTTTTTGTTTGTTTTCATTTTTTTGAAGCTACTTTTGATTGTCTCTTTTTTCTTTTTGTTTTGCTGCATTTCAGTAATTATCTGTTTAATTTAATTTTGAGATGCATGGTTTGTGTTCAGCTGTCAGGCTATATTTTAATTTCTGTTTTCAGGCTGTTTTTGATTCTTTTATTGTGGCTTTTTAGTGATTTTATTTCATTTTATTTTATTTGTTAGGTTTGTTTCAGTTGACTGTAATTTAATGTTTTATGTGTATTTGTTAGCTTTATTCAGTTGTATTTTTACATTTTAAAGATGTGTCGGTTTGTGTCTTGAGGCCGAGATTGTGTTCTGTTTTCAGGCCACATTTAAATGAGTTTCTTCTCTGTTTTGTCTATTTTCAGGCTGTCTTTGACTGTGTGGTGAACTCTCTGAAGAATGTGTTGAACATCCTCATTGTCTACATGCTGTTCATGTTCATCTTTGCTGTGGTGGCTGTGCAGCTCTTCAAAGGCCGTTTCTTCTACTGTACTGATGAATCGAAGGAGTTTGAGCGTGACTGCAGGTGAGACGAACACACACAGACACACTGATGAGCAGACACATATTGACTTGCTGTTCTAAAAGCATTTTGTTTTTAGGGGCGAATATCTTGTCTATGAAAAAGATAACGAAGTGCGGGCGCAGAAGCGGGAATGGAAGAAATACGATTTCCACTACGACAATGTGCTCTGGGCCCTTCTCACCCTCTTCACCGTTTCTACGGGAGAGGGGTGGCCACAGTATGTATACATCTCAATTGCTAACCTCATTTTCAGTGTACAGTTTCGATATGTCATGCCACTAGTGAAATTGCTTCTATTTTCTAATGCAATGCAAATGTTTTTTATCACAAAGGACAGTTTGAGTTGAAGTTTTTTTAAACTGCATATCTAAGGTCTTGTTAGAATTACATGAAAGACTGGCCAGTGTCACATTACAGCATATCACTCAGTGCTTGATTTTTTTGCCGCTCTCCAGGGTGCTGAAACATTCAGTGGATGCGACCTACGAGAATCAGGGCCCGAGTCCAGGTTATCGGATGGAAATGTCCATCTTTTACGTGGTGTACTTCGTGGTCTTCCCCTTCTTCTTCGTCAACATCTTCGTGGCTCTTATCATCATCACTTTCCAGGAACAAGGAGATAAAATGATGGAGGACTATAGCCTGGAAAAGAATGAGGTGAGGACATATCAAATGGATGG
The DNA here is from genome assembly GCA_032357445.1 of Enteromius radiatus. Taxonomy (NCBI): domain Eukaryota; kingdom Metazoa; phylum Chordata; class Actinopteri; order Cypriniformes; family Cyprinidae; genus Enteromius; species Enteromius radiatus. The sequence goes on along the minus strand of JAUCMS010000062.1, from coordinate 8,657,034 downwards.
TTTTTGTGCTAAATGATTAGTCCAGCTCATTCTTTATGCATAGCGCTGCTCTTGATCTCATGTATGTGATGCCGCAGATTTTCAACTTGATTTAACCTTGTCCTATCTTTTCTGATTTCAGAGAGCCTGCATAGACTTCGCCATCAATGCTAAACCGCTCACACGTCACATGCCTCAGAACAAACAAACATTC
>JAUCMS010000062.1:8574082-8649532 GCA_032357445.1 Enteromius radiatus | reverse complement strand
TCTACCAAAAATAAGCCTGACTAACCAAAATAAGCCTGGCTTATACTCTAATCTTGGTTTATGGAATAGGCCCCTGGACTCTTCTGTTGTGTTTTCTTCCCCCATTTGTCCTTTATGCCCTTATATGGTCCTTCCTGTTCCTGCCCTCGTTATGTAGTTATTAGTTAATATTAGGCCTCACCTGTTTTCAGTTCTCCCTAATTCTGTTCATGTTTGTATTTAAGTTGGTTTTCAGCTGGTTGGTTTTTAAGTAAAGTACGTACGTTGTTTTGACTACTCCTGTGTGCTTTAAAACCTCATATACGTTGAAGTTCGATAGTGTCATGTACTTGCGGTGTGTAATTTACAGCTTAACTTGTCAGATTTGTCTGCTTATGTCTGTGATTTACTTGTGTGTAGATGCTGAATCTTTTTGTGGCTGTGATCATGGATAATTTTGAGTACCTGACGCGTGACTCCTCCATCCTGGGACCACATCACCTGGACGAGTATGTGAGAATCTGGGCAGAATATGATCCAGCTGCTTGGTGAGCCTATGTGCACTTGCACACACAAACAGCTCTTTCAATCTTTTATGATATACTAATCTTGCATGTTACATACTAAATCTAAAAAGTACTTATTATGTAGTAACATGAAGCAAGTTCATAAATAAAATTGATAATTGTGTTATATATTACATTGCGCTAAACTTATTAATGCACTAAATAGATACCATTTGACTGTCTATAACATGTTTCTTGGTAATTAATTGATAATATCCTAAAATGTGAAACCATAGATTCTTTTAAAATGCAGAATTGGATGTAACCGAGCCTAACTTTTCTTATAACGTTTCTAATTGTTTCTGATCTAAATTTGCTGGACACACCATTTTTAAGAGGCTGTTTTACCTTTTTTTTCTTTTCTTTTTTTGGTCTTGTGTGCAAGGACAGTGTGCTTTAAATGTGTTGTACAACTGTAAATATAGCCTCTGTCCTATACAACAGACCACATTGACCATCTTTTATGTGTTCGACCGGAGCGCTTCGTTTTTGACACCGGTATAGAGCTGTGGCCTCTGGCAAAGTCTTTAACGTACAGAGCCTGGCTTCATTGTATCCTACCTTGGACCAAACAGGGAGGAGAATACCACAGCACAAGCTGAGAGAAAGGGATCATGGATTTGAGCTTCTCAGCTCTGCTAAAATCCATCAATCCCCCCCAAACCCTCCTACGTGCCCTTCTGTGAGTCCCAGTCCTCCCACTCTGGAATACTGCATACTGCAAGCCAAACTTACTGTGCCAGCCCCCTCCCTTCTACTGAACACGCTAAGTTTCCCGGTATCTGCATTCCAGTGCCTGTCACCCTAATGTTGTGTGTTAGACAGTAATGTAGGCGGGCAACCAAGAGTTAATCAGATATTCAGAGAAGAAAAGGAGGGACTGAATCTTAACATGCAAGCAGGATTAAAGCCTTTTTACCGAAGGGAAATTATGCTGAAAAGATTTCGGAGAGTGAGGCTTCCAGAGAGTCTTCATTCTGAATGGCAGAATCAATCTGACAAGAAAGAAAGCAAGAAGGAAAGAGGATGAAAAAATTTTTTAACAAGAAATAAAGTAGAAAAAGGAGCAAGGAAAGAGATGATGTAGTAAAAAGAGAAAGGAAAAGTGAATAGAAAGTAAACTTAAAGGGAGAAAGGAAGGAGGAAAGAAAGGCACGAGAAAGGGAAAGAGGAAGGAAGGAAAACAAAGAATGAAAGGGCAGGAGGAATGAAAAAAGGAAGGAGGTATAAGGTGGTAAGGAAAAGAGCAAGGAAGAAAGAAAGAGAAACCAAAAGAAATCCAGAAAAAAAACGTAAGTATAGAAAATAATGGAAAATAATGAAAGGAAAAGTGAAGGGATTGGGAAAAGGAAGCAGGAAACAACTGAAGAAACAAGAAGGAAAGACATGATGGAAACGAGAAAGAAAGAAAGAAAGAAAGAAAGAAAAAAAAGAAGAAATACAATTAACAGAAGGAAAACAGACAGCAAATAAGGAAAACATACAAAAAGGAAGCCATAAATGGTTATAAAGAGAATGAAAAAATATAATAAGAAAGATGGAAAAGAAAAAAATGAGGAAGAAAGGGAAAGGGAGGGCATGTAAGTAGAAGGGAAAAAAATAAGGAAATTAATTCTTGTAGAAGTAAGGAGTAACTAAAGAGAGGAAGAGGAAGACAACAAAAACAAATAAGAAAAAGAGGGAGGGATGGAGGAAGTCAGGTAAAGAGGAAATATAGGAAGAAAACTGAACAAACTGAAAAGTGAATGGAAGAAATAAGGAAAACGGGTGAGGAGGTGTGTGAACAGATTTGACGGCACAAACGGCTGACGAGCAAATACGAAAATGTGTGTGTGTGTGTGATTTTGTGCTTCTCTTCCTGTTCTTGTGCTCTTCTTCCTAACTTCCCTGTATTCTTCTTACAGCGGGCGCATTCATTATAAGGATATGTACAGTTTATTGCGAGTTATCGACCCCCCTCTGGGCTTAGGCAAGAAATGTCCTCATAGGGTGGCCTGCAAGGTTTGACTTCCACTTAAAAATTAATATTACCTGCTAGCATCCAGAATGCAATGAATGTCGCTTACTCCTCTTCTTTTGTTTTTTTTCAACAATGTTTTGTACTCTCACCATTTCTACTTGCATTCTACTTGATATGACAATGAGAATGTGCAGGACAATGCCGACACTTACAGGAGCATGAACTACTGTGTATGGAACAAGCAAACGAGAAAACCACTAAAGTGAAAGACAAACAAACAATCAAACAAAAAAAGAAACTAACGAATCAGCCATCTTTGATTTTTGTTTTGCTTGCTGTTGAGGCACGGCTAGGCCTAGCTGGTATGATGGTAGCGTGCATTGTTCTGGGTGGAGGGGGACAGAAACTGCATTGACATTAAACTTCATTACAACGCCCTGCCAGCAGCGGGACTTTATGCCTGTTCTGAAGCCCGCATGCTCTTCTATGCAACCTGCCCCACTGCATAGAACGCCTTGTTAGCAACTCAAGACGTCCAGCACAACCCCCTCCCACCTCCCCCCACCCCTTACCCACAAATGACCGTTCATCAGTCTTACGACAGCTTAGTTCACCAAACAGCTCCTTTCGTCCAGGCCAATAACCTTCTTTTTGTTCTGTTCTCCTCCCCTCCCACTTCCCCAATCTCCTTCCTGAACCCTTCTTTTTTTTTGATTTACCCCTTTTCTTCTTCTCTTTCTCTCTCTCCCATGCACATTTCCTTTGGTTTTTGTTTTGTTTCGGTTGCCCAGTGGCAGAATCAGTTTCAGGGATATGTATGAGATGCTCAGGCACATGTCTCCTCCGTTAGGCCTGGGGAAGAAGTGCCCTGCACGGGTTGCCTACAAGGTAGAGGGCCTCCGAGTGGCCAGCGCTGTGTCTGTACTGTTGGTGTTTTCTCTTTATTTTATCTCCTTCTTTTCCTCCTTCGTTGTCTGACGGAGGCCGCTATTGTGATTCTGGTGGCAGGGCCGAGTTCAAGGGTATTAGACTGAGGCGGGCCGATCCACAGGGAAGCGGGAACGGACTAACCTTCTCAGCACTTTTGCACCGTATGAAAACATGCAAGCACACACAAACACTGACGCACACTTTCATAGCTTTCAAAATGTCGAAGGGTGAAACGTAAAGGTCTCGTTTTTAACATTCTGCTACTTTATCAATGCATTAAAGCAAGATTCCTATGCTTTAATGTACAGCAGTGGTCAATAATTGAATTTCAGAACTGAGACGCAGTGTGATGATAAACAAACAACAAGAAGAAATCAAGTGTCCCAAATGATGCACTGCACACTATGCACTTATACTATGCACTACTGTCTAGTTGATGAATTGTATAAGCTTGTCATCCAGCGTCAGAGTCTAGTTGTCCTGGCGACAGTTGAGGACATGAAGTGTCCAAAATTCCACACTTCGTTCTTTCGGTTATTTAAGTGCATCATGCTTCAAATGTTCAGTGTGAACACACTACTACAAAACGGCATAGAATAGTGCATGAGTACGCAAATTGGGACACATAAGTAAACACATACATGTTCGTATTGTATAGTCACACCGTCACACACACACTTAAAAAAAACACCCCCAAATGTGCGTGTGCAGCAGTGGTAGGAAGGCCTGAAGGACTTAAGTCCTCCGAGTCCCTCAGCTCTGTGGATGCCGCTCTCTTAGGGACCCTTTCCTCTTGGGACCAGCTCTCTGTCTCTCTTTTTTCGCTTAATACACAGATATGCACACACATACTGAGCGCAACAACACACATGCAATACTTGGGTAGCGTTATGGCCCTACAAAGGAGCAAATCAAGTCATTTTGGTATAATGCACAAATAATCCTTTTCAAACTTCTCTTTCTTCTGTCAATGCAGTTCTAATCTGTTTCCAGCCCCTCCTCTTTACATTCTGCCAATCATCTGCATGCCCCGCCTTCCAGGCCACTGGCCCCTCCCACAAGATACTCTTTTAGCCTTTTTTCTCTCTTCTCCTCCTCCTCTCTCTGTCTGTCTGCAACCGTACACTGACATTCCACCCTTCGGTCAGTGAACGACAGCTGGAAGGAAAGGAGATCTATGCCCTTAACGAGTCCTCGACAAATCTGGGATCTCCTTTCTCTGCCCCACCCCCTCCATTTTTCTCTGTCCCATTTGATCTCCCATTTGGTAAAATAATTCACTTCATAGAGTGTTGTTCAGTGATCTCCACCGACATAAACATGTGGTGGCAGACCAACAATCTATGTGTATTCAGTTAGACAGGTCACTTCCTTTCTAATGGGGTCTCTGCTGCCCCTAACCTCAGCGGAATGAACAGTGAACAGTGACCACGACCATTGCATTCACCCTCTTTCTCCCTGTCAAACATTAGGACCCATAATAGAGGATCGCCTGTAGAAAATGTGACCAGCCTGTGGTTGAGCTTTCTATTCTTACGTTTCCTGTAGCTTTATCTTCCGCTTCATTCTCCTTCGCCCTCGGATTTTCATGTAGCTTTTGAGCTCTCTTTAAATTTGGTGTCACTGTCACTGTCTCTGTCCTGTCTCTTTCATCACTACCATCTCAGCCATCCAAACTCCTCCTGTAAAAACTGTCAGTCCTAAACCAACTTCCTGCTCCGGTACTCCTCTCTGGCAGCCCACTGCTTTTCTCTTTATCATCCATAGCATTAAAGTATTACCCTTGCGCAGCAGGTAGCCGAATCTTCACTCTTAGCTCATCCTCTTCACAACAACTCACAAAGCCATTTCCTTTTTTTCCGTTCTTCTTTTTTTTTTTTTTTTTCCTGGAGAATGTTGCTCTAACCTTAACCAATAGCCTGCACCCATCTTTTTTGCATTGAGAGACCAGAGAATCTGGATCGAGCTCTTGTTTTTTCCAGTAGCCCATCTATGATTGAGTCTCAATGACAGCAGCTACTACTAAACCTAAATGAATGAGCTGAAATGAACCAACTAGATGATGCTTTCAGTGTTGGCTGCTCTGTTGCTTGTCCTGTGATGCATGTTACTGCATGATGCATGCTGGGAAAGAGGGTAGTGGGGCTGGAGGGGTGAGTGTTTCTTCTGGGATGGAACGGGACGGGGTGACATCGGGTAGCGTGGGTGATTGCATCGCAGAGGGTATCATGGTAACGGAAGGACTGAGGTAACATTTAACCCTGTGCAATGCAATTATGACTTTCTGTGTTGAAGTATAATCTTTCCCCAGATCAGTACAGGATGAATTATACTTTAAAACACTGACGTTTGCGTAAAGTGTTTTAATTTATTACTTCATCCGCTGGTCCGTGTTTAACATGTGAACCTCCTCCCGGAAAAGCTCTTTGACTGACAGCTCAGATGTTGATATGAAAACAAAATACACTATCATACAGATACAAATTTGATTTGTAGCATATGCTGCTTCAGTTTCATGGACATGTGAAACAGTGGTTTTTGCCTAGTTTTGCGTTAGGACCCAAGTTTTACAAAACTATCCTTAAAATCAAATATTTAGCCAACAATACATTGTGGTTGATACAATCATGCTTATCCTCATTGAAATTGTATTTAATTTAGCATGATTTATTTTACTTTGTTGACATATTTGTTCACGATTTTTGTGGTCATGTCACACCAAATTACAAATAAATTTGCTGAAAAAAATACTGCAGCAGCAAAAGAAAGGGAACCATTACCTCCTCAATTTTAAAAGTTGATACATCTGACTTTAATCAATTGTATTTGTATTAAATGCATTGAATACATTTTTTTTTTACTGTTCTTTGAGAATAGATCTGTGACCCATTTTTGGGTTGTGACCAATCAGTCCAAGCCACTGTTCAAGACCACTGAACTGTTCTTTAAATATTAATTTCCACAACAATCTCATGAACCATTAATCTGTCTCCTCCTGGATTACTACACTAAGACAGCTCTAAATAAATTTTTGCACTGAGTATCAAAAGTCACAGAGCTAACCCTGAAAATACCTCCTTCCTTTCCCCTCCCATTTCCTCCCACACACCAAAAGCACACCCTACCTGGAGGTTCAAAGCACACACATATATCTCAGCAGTGCTGCTCTTCTAACTGCTCCTGATTGGCTCTCCACAGAGACTGTTGCGGATGGATCTGCCAGTTGCTGATGACAACACAGTGCACTTTAATTCCACACTTATGGCCTTAATCCGAACTGCTCTGGACATCAAGATCGCCAAGGGTGGGGAAGGTTTGGCATTACTTTCTTCATTAATTACACGGTTGATGTATTTGCCTATAGCGTTTTTAAGTATATATATAATAATGACAAAATGTAAAATATAGACTTTGTAAGATTTTGTGCACAGCATGTCTGTGTAAGATTGGATCCTGCATTGTTCAAACTTTAACAAACATTGTTTATGTGTGTGTGTTTGTGGAAATATGTTTGCATATGTGTGTGTACGTGTATCTGTTGCTATGTAAATAGGAGGTGTAGATAAGCACCAGATGGATGCTGAACTAAGGAAGGAGATGATGGCGATATGGCCTAATCTCTCTCAGAAGAATCTGGACCTTCTGGTGACACCCCACAAGTGTAAGTTACCCAAGAGGTTGGTGTGTTCATAACGTGTCTCTCTTACCACCCGAGGACAGCTTCTCTCAGCCAGCCCACTCACTGCTCTGCACCCCCTGATGGTCCAGGCCTGCACCTTCAGTTTCATTTTAGGCCCTTAGATATAAACCACACATATTTAGACTGCAGACTGATCACAGTGGAGGAAATTTATATTAATTATTTCTAATAGCAAACCATTAACGATGAATTTTGCCTCAGTAAACTCAAAATTTCTACTTATTAATAGTTCGGAAGCTATTTGTTAAGTTTAGGTATTGGGATGTAGAATATGGTCATGGAGAATATGTGCTTTATGAGTACTAATACACAGCCAATATGTTAATAAAAGGCATGCTAATAAGCAAACAGTTAACAGTGAAAATTGGTCCCTATACTAATGTGTTACAGTGCTATTCAAATATACAATATACTTGCTGAGTGCATTTAGTATAGAGCAAATATTTAAACAGATGCAAGGCCTATATTTGCAAATGAGACAAGAGAGTAGTTGTGGAAAGCATACTTTAGTTATTATTGGGAACAGCTAAATACATAGCCTTTCAACATATGCACATAACCATTTTTGTTGTTACTGTATGCAAAACAAAATCGGCTGTACTAGCATAATAACGGTATCCACTTTGAGCTTACTCAGGGCCTTAGTGCAATAAAACAAAAAAGCGTTGAATGATGTTTCACAAGCACACTTAGCTCTTTTCATCCCACTTTGGTTGACTGCAACTTTATAGTCTAGCAAATTAACAAAGACATTTTAACAAGTGCAACAAAAGACATTGATAACCCACATAGGTGTATGTCCAGCTCAATATGCCTGAGACCAGGGGGTGCCTTACTATAGATCAACCCTCTATAGATGTCTTTTCACTACAGGGGTTATGAGATTCCTGACAAGATGTACGTAAAACAGTATATTAAAAAAAAAATATATATATATAAATATATTGCACCACTATTATGTTACCAATGAGATGTATGTGCTAACTCGCTGGTAAGACATGTTAAAAACATGCTTAAAGCTAACTCTCTTATGAAATATGCTTAAAACTAGCTAGCTTAATGCTAGCTAGATGCTACAAAAAGCATGAGACACCACTCTGTCACACTTTAGGCAGTAAAGCTTTTGATTAAATGAGAATGCTTGTAATATGCTAGTATGTTTTAGATGAGTTTGCAGCAAGCATGTAGTAATTTAGACCTGTATTGTTTGATGCTAATCTTTATCTTCATTGTTCTATGCAGATCCTATACAGAGGTGGTGACCATGGCTTTAAACACCACTAAGCATGGCATGTAAACCTAGTCTGAAGTTACTCTCAGTAACTTCTCCATGTGAACTCGGTTCCATGAAGCGGCAAAGACCGTTTTTGGGAGACTTTGTTTAGTATATAAAGGAATTCTGCTGTAGTTTGCTGTCAGTTTTTGCAATACGTCTGTACTTAAAACAGTAGAAATGGAGTATTTTAAATATTGATCATACAAATGAAGTGCGTAACTAGTTTTAGCCGTTTTAATCAGTCTGCTTGTGAAAAGACCACTGGCTCTGTGTGTGTCGATTCGACACTCTTTGTTTGTGCATGTGAGTTTGTGCGTGTGCGTTTGTCTTGTGCACGTCCCGTCCTCACTCCCATCCCCCTCGCTCAGGGTCCATCTCACCTTGTCTAATCGTGCAGGGTAACTTGTCCTTTTCTCAGCAGCGACAGACTTGACAGTGGGAAAGATCTACGCTGCCATGATGATCATGGAGTATTATAGGCAAAGTAAAGCCAAACGGACGCAGGCTCTCCACGATGAACAGGTACGCCGTCTTCCTCTCACCCTGCAATCACAATCTCAGTCCACAATGAGCTGTGACAAACCATCCTCAGCTGCGCTAAATGCTCATTTTCACCATTGACTCTGAAGTGCAAACACACTTAGATAGTGAGCCAGTTTCATGGCAGTGGAGGTGCTGCTGATGTTGTATAAAGAACATTCTCAGTGAGAAGCTACTGAGAGAAAAGAGATGATCGAGCAACCAAAGTGAATATGTTGTGGCTTGTCACAATTGATGTGGAATCTGAGAATACATTTTTGACAGTGCACCAAAATTTCTTATTTTGGGACTGTGAGCAATAACCTCTTTCGTATTTAATAGGTTTTCCTAGTTTGTTTGCCCTCATGACCGTCAATAGTGATGATAGCTCAACATTTACTCACTTAGAAAAAACATTAGGCATTAAAGTACTACATTCACAAATGCATCTCTTCCTTACACAATGTATGCACAGCGTATTTATTACACACAGATGCGCATCATTGTACTAGCAAAAGTGGATTTGGATAAGCCTTAAATGCATCTACGCCTTGCACTTTATATCGTTAAAATAGAGCCCAGTGACTTCTTCAAACTTTGCTAATGGACAGTCAACCAGGAAACACCACACCAAACTCAATTTATGTTGCCCCATATATTTATTCAACGTATATAATCTTCTTTGTCCCAGTAATGTGTCTCTGATTATGTGTGCATCGGTGTGAGGATGGGGCAGCCATTCAATTCTAGATGGACAAAATCAAGTGCTGATAATTTGAGAGAAAAGTCCATAATTATTTTCATGTTACTAAGATATTTTTACACTGATAAAACTGCACATATCACCTTTAAGCTGTCAGGATTTAAATTTGGCCTCCCTCTGCGCTTAGTTGTATGCACAGCGTATTTGTTGTCATTTAAGATATAGAAGGAGTAAAATAAAGTATGTAATGTCTTCTAAGTTCAGCAATTTCATAACTGAATTCAGAAATATTAAATTGATCTCTTCAATTAGTAAATGCAATTTTAAATGCTAAATGAATATTAATTAAATGACATTATTTGGCATCCTTCCAAGAAGTGAAAAGAAATTGAATAAACCTGGGATGTCTTGTAAGAGGCTGTCCCTTAAAAGGTTTTTACAATCTGTGAAGTATTGCATTGCATGATTACTTACATTCACATGAACCTCTAGATTAATAATTCATTGCCAAACTTATTGACTGAACGACTTAATTCCACGTTTTATGAAGTCACTTGCAGTGGGTGGTTTAATATTTCAGTATGTCTGATAGGTTGTTTTTAATTGTGTCCATTCATTCTTCCAGCTGAATAACGGATCAGTGTGTGGCCTGCTGTATTTGAATCCCACTGGTTTAATGACTATTGATTATTAGCAGTTGCTATGCTTTTGGTTGCAGAAAGAGCACAAAAAAAAGTTAAACAAACTTTCATTTCCTCAGTGGTTTATATGAAGGTGGTATATGCATGTGATTTATAGATGATGAATATTAGTGAAAATAGTAGAGTGTAATGCAACATGGGCCTGATCTACATTTTATACTGTTTTGTTCTTATGTGATCCACAACTATACATCCACATGAAAGATTAAAAGAGTTTTGTAGACGAAAAATGGCCTTACAATCTTATGATAACTGCAATGTTTCAAGTGGATGTAGCAGTTTTGGCAGATACCATTGAACTTGCTAAGCTTTTTCTCATATAGTCTCCTAACTCATCCATTAGATATAGTGTTAAGTAAACAAACTCGATCTGTGCATGTCGTTCACAGATGATTCCTTTTCTTTTATCAGCTCTCATTATCAACTATTACTTCCTCTCATGAAATGTTTATATAAAACCTGCCTTTACATACAACATGCATTTTGTGTTTCCCACTGGATAGGTTGATTTTAATTTCTTTCTTCCTTCATTTTCCAAATCTCAAGGTGTCATTTTGGCTGGTGGTACCAATTATCTGCTTTAGGGGTTGAAAACACACCCAAAAAAAATGGCACTAACGTTTTAACAAGGTTTACAAGTTTAACAGTTTTACAAGCTCTGGAATTTGTTGAAAATAATTAGTTGTATAACTGATCTACGTACTTTCTTTGACAACAAAACGTTTGGGTGGTTACATCAACAAAGTGTCTTTATTAAATAACCTATTGGCTATAATTTGATTGGACAATAAAATCTGTGTAAAACAGGATGAGACAAAATATTTTTATTTGTTTTCCTAGAAGAGGCAGACCCTAAATTTTAAATGTTTTGAGTCAGTATGGTTTTAAAATGTTTTTGAAAGAGGCCTCATATATGTTTGACTAAAAATAAAGTAAAAACAGTACAATTGTGAAACTTGATGACAAATGTGCATCATTACTCTGTGTCAAATAATCCTTCTGAAATAATTTTAATGTGCTGATTTGGTCATCAATAAATATTGCTTATTATTAATGTTGTATTTTTGTGGAAACCATGATTTCTTTAAGGATTTTTTTTGATAAATAAAAAGTTAAAAAGGGTAATTTATTTGAGATAGAAATCTTTCAAAACATTATAAATGTCTTTATAGTTGCTACTAAAGGAAAGTATTAAAAAATCCCACTGCACTGACCCTAAACATTTAAAAGATCTGCAAAAAGTATTTGCTAAAAGTGACTTTTGACTAAGTGTACACTAGCATACAGATGAGCTCATACTTAGCAATCTACTGTCTACTGAATGACACCAAGATTTATCACCACTCTTTAGCAGCCAGGTGGTTACAGAAACTCTTCATTTACTGGGTCAATGAAAGTAAATGAATTCTCAGCATGGTACCATCGGCAGATTTCAGGCAGTACAACTCACAGGAAATCCATTTACCCATAATGCCCCTGGAATGCCTCCTGACTGACCGCTGCTGGATTCCCTCCCCATTCGCACATGGGATGCTCTGCATCCCATATTTTTCCCCAACCCTATTTTCCCATCAGCTTGCCTGATACCAGCTGTAGGCCATGTTGTATCTTACACAGAATCGAACGCCATTAATGTTTCAGCGTCTGGAGCCGCCGTCTCCTAGCCAGGATGTGGGACAGGGACTCACTGGCCTTCCTGAAACACAACAGCACCCTGCAAATCATCTGTAAGTAGCACCCTCTCCATCTTTCTCCTCAGTCTCTCTCCCAGTGTTAAGGGTAATAGTTTCATTTACATTAAGGAAATTGCTAATGTAAATGTAAACGAAGGGATTCTTTATTTATTTATTTTTCATTATATTGTGTTTTGTCAAATCTAACAAATTATAATTAAAATAATGACTATTAATCATTTTTGTCAAAGTAAAAACTAAATTAATACTAAAATTTAGAAATGTTGCATTATAAAATATTAAAAGAATAATATAAAATATTACTTAAAAAAATAATACGAAGAAGAATTCTGGGCTAATTGTTTACTTTTATAGTTTTCAAAAGACAAGAATTGTGATTTATACTTATTTTTTTAAATAATAATAATTAATAAATAAATAATTCCATAAAGACAAAAACAAAAACTAACTTACTTTCCATACAACAAATGTTACTAAAGATATACCACTGTACACCATTCTCCTTATTGTTAACTCTAGTGGAAATCTAATGAGAAACATCATCTAAACCACAACGAGTGACAAACCAGAGCCTTAAACCCTTCATGGAGTGTAGAGAGCTTATAATCTGACTAAATGTGGGTGTGTTGTCAGGCCTGTTGATGAAAGGATCCCAGAGAGCCAATCATGGGTGACGGCGCGAGCCCAAGAGATGTCTCAGAAAGCAGGAAGCTGGAGTCCTGAAGGCCAGCACCCAGACGACCCCGCAGATAACCGCAGACAATCTCAGGTACACAGAGCCAGCCCAATCTCATTTACGGGGTATTTATGTAAATGCTGAAAGTCATGAAAATGACATGTGGGTAGTGCATCACTGAGCTCTTAACCTCAAACATGACCGGATTAGTATGATGGTGCAACAACAAATGCAAGTGAAATTGATTTCACACACTACTGTATAAGAAAACAATATTTTTGTGATGTGAGAGCCACTATTTCATCAGTTATGAATTCTCCAGCAGCATTTAACTCCCTCACAGCATGGTAATATTTGTTATTAGAGTTCAGAACGTTGTCAAACCATTGGACGTCTCAGTGGATCAATAATGTTTTCTCTGCCTTTATAAGACAGCAACTCAGATATTCACAGTCTTTTGTGAAGGGTGTCCATTGGAGCGGTTTGTTTTCATAACCCTGAATGGCTGGTCTGTCTATCCTTCATCCATGTGCATCTCATTGGCAGACAGCAACAGAGGCCCTATCTTCCACACTCTCTTATTCTCTTTCTTAAATGTCCCCTCAGTCTGTTTGTCCTTTTGTTACTGTTTATATTCTTTTATTACTCTCACATGTCTGCTTTGTACGGTGAAGCTCATGTCATTGAATATTTGCATCCATATTCGACTGTCTGGGAAGAGTGTTGAAACCCTTCCGCAGTCTTAAGTGCCATTGTATTGTCATGAAGTGAGACACTCCTGCCCAGCTCAACTATTCATTAAATTCATGACAGGAGCAGCAGCTGTTTTTTATTCAAAGCTTATCGATGAAGAAGGCAGAATAAAAATATGTGACAAAAGAAAAGCTGTAAAACATAGTTTCAAAGTTGATTAGGAAAAAGTCTAGCTTTGCAGAGTAGATGAATGTCAGAAACCGAAAGATAGTATTGTTCAGTGAGAAAAAATATTCTTTATTGCAAGAGCCTTGCCCCTCTCCCCCAAAAAAAGGATGAAAATGATGCCATTACTTAATCACCCTCATGTCAATCAAAGTTCATATGACTTTCTTTTTATATATAAATCATAGAGTGAAACATTTTGAAGAATATCCTGAGTGCTCATTACAACACAATGACAGAGAATGAGGGCTGGGTTGTTGATTTCCATAATGATCAAAAATACATTAAAAACATGCTCCATAAACTTGTGCACTAAATGTTTTGAAGGCATAGGGTAGTAGTAGAGGTTCAAGTCACTATTTGCTGGGAACATTTTAACATCTATGTTCAAATGAAAAGCAATGCCTGATTTATGTTTGAATCATTTGAGTCAGATCTTATGAATCAGAAAACTCCAGTCTGTTTGAATCAGAGTTCAGTTCACTCATTGACTCAATGATCCAGTCAGATCATTAAACAGGTCTTTGTAAAAGAAATGTATAAATAACCACTTATATTATGGTCTTTTAGTGCACAGATCGTCAGTCCCCATTTATTGTAATTGCACAGAAAGGAGTAACCATCAAATTATTCATTGAAGTCCCCCTTTTGTGTTTTACGGAAGAATGAAAGTCATACTGTTTAGAAGAATGTGAGGGTGAGCAAATGATGTCTAAACCTTTAAAAGAAGTGTGTAAGAATAATTGGGTCAAGATATGTGCATCTGTGTATTTGAAGCTGGTTCACAGAATATCCTGTTTGTGATCTGAGAGAGAGAGTAGTTTGCAATACCATCATCTACTGATCTTCCCTCGGTGGTCCTGTAGTTGAAGCCCTGCATGTATTGCATATGTTTAGAACAGAAGCTAAGCTGGGGCAGGACTGTCCTGCTACTCTTGCATCTCCCCACAGGGTGAAGGGAGAGATGAAGGTGGAGATGTCCTCCTTCCATCCACTGTGCTTAGGTCTGTCTCTCAGGCCCCTGGCATTCGCTCTTGCCTGCTGTCCCTGGGCAGTCATGCATGGTCTCCCTCTGTTTCTGCAGACAGTAGAGATGAGAGAGATGGGGCGGGACGGGTACTCGGACACTGAGCACTATCTGCCGATGGAAGGCCATGGCAGGGCTGCTTCCATGCCTCGACTCCCAGCAGACAACCAAGTGAGCGCCTCATCCTGTCATTCCTTTGTGTTTCCCCCCCTTCCTTTTCTTCAAACCCCCTTTTCACATCTGTCCTTCCTTTCTTGACCCTCCAACCCACTTTCCATTTCTGCCTTTGCATTAAACAAATGTGCCCATTGACCAGATAAAGCAAAGAAAACCCATTATAGCATCTGCAATGGATTGATGTCCTGAATGAGCAAGCGTGAAGGTGAATTACACAAACAAGTCAAGTATGTTTAGTTGCTATGTCGTTACAATACTAGATGGCTAAATGGCGCATTATGTTGAGAATGTATAAGATGTTATAGCAACATTTTTAGTAGGGATCAATGTAGTTCAGATAGTTCGGATCAAATTGTATATTAATCTTAGTAACAGAAAATTAGGAAAATGTTAGTTTTTAGGGAATATGCCTTTTAATGTTGCACATAAGAAAGAAAGACGTTGGGCCCAGAACAGATCCTTGATGCACTCCACAGAAACCAAAGCTTGATCGATAAGTATTAAATAGTTTTGTCAGCATACCTATCATAAATATGCATTTTAAGTATTTGTAATTATCTAAATATGTGTTTGAATATATGTGATGTATTCAAGAATACATTTTTGCATTCAAACACTATCTTATTATAATTGTCTAGATATATGATATCTAGCATATTACAACATGCCCCCTCATTACTTATGATGCATATTTAATGGTCTACAGGTTATAATTTGTGTTTTGTTTTTTTTCTCATCACTGGCCCTTAAGTAGCCCCCTTGTCATTCATACAGACCCTAATTTAAACCTTAATATACACACTTCCCCGCTACACATTATACAAAAAGCAAGATGTCACAGGAACAGGACATCTGGAGGCTTTGTATTCATAAAACACAATACCCACATGACATACTGCATCCACTGAGATTCTAAAATCTAAAACAAGTGAACACTTGACCATCTCGTGATGCTGTGGGAGCTGAAGAGCTGACAGATTAGAAGAGCAGGGTTGGTTTTGCTTCCTGAATAAACTCTCTTCTCATGCTGTCTACTTGAATTTCTGCGAATGTCTTTTCTTTCTCTCCTTCTCTTTACCTTTTGTTTCTTATTTTTATTTCAAGTTTTGCTAACTCTGACTTCCTCCCTCAGTAAACAGTGTTTTTATATTGTCTTTACTATAAAAATTAATTTCTGTATTAATAGCCCAGTGTAACGTCATATGCTTCCCTTCTATTTTTGTTGTTATTATATTTTGGCCGAGTTTGAATTGTTTCGTTCAGGGTTATAAAGCTCAGTCAAATTTGAGGTGAAGCAAGCAGTGACTTGGGAGTTGGTCCTGAGATTTGTGTGAGCATGTGTTTGTGTGCGTGTTAATGTCTCCCAAGTTTATGTAATTAAGCTAGCGTTTAAAGGTTTGAGGGCAGTAAAATCTTTATGCATGTTTTTGGAAATTTTTTATTTAAAAAAAAAATGCAGTAAACTGTGACAGAAGGACATTTCTGTCACAAAACATTTCTGTCAAATAAATGCTGTTTATGTAAACTTTTGATTCATCAAAAAAAAAAAAAAATGTATCAACAAAAACCGTTTTGAACATTGGTAATAATAAAAACTGATGACCATTATAAATAATTGTTCACAAACATTAACTAATGATAATTAAGCAGCAAATCAGCATATTAGAATAATTTTTGAAGGATCATGTGACACTGAAGACTGGACTAATAACTGCTAAAAGTTAAATAATTTTTTTAATATATTTTAATATAATACAGCAGAAAACAATACAATTGTAATAATATTTAATGACAGTACTAATGTTACTGTTTTGGTCAAATAAATGCAGCCTTGGTGAGTGTTTGTGATTTCTTTCAAAAACGTTTGAAAATCTTACCGGCCCCAAACTTTTGAACAGTAGTGTATGTGTTGTATTTACACAACACCCAATGTGTACTAGTACTAGTGTGAGAGTGTTTTACATACCTTTCTGAAACCAAGTACAAGACCGTATTGTTGGTGTGGTCTCATGCTTATACATACTGTATGTGTGCGCAGTGTTGTAGTAGTATACCTCTCTATGGCCACTGTGTCTCGTGATCACTGTTCTTCACCGTATCATTCTGTGTGGTGCACTGTGACGTGTCTTTAACACTGCTTCTGGTCCTCAGTGTGTGTGCTGCTGTGGTAAGTGTCTTTTTTTTTTTGTCTCCACTGCTTCTGTGTCTAACCAGGTTCTCTGTGTCTCTCTTCTCTCTCTTTATTTATATCTTTCCCTCCTTATTTCCTTCCCTCTTTCACTCTGTGTTTTTGTCCACCCCATCCTCGTTTACTCTTGCACGAAACCCCATCTCCAACTTTTTCTTCTTTTGAGTGCAATCTCTCTTTCTCTTTAATGCCTGGGGTCACTCACTGTTAATGTGCTTTTGTCTTGTGTAAATGCGGCCCTGTGTGCTGTCTATGTGTGTATTTGTATGGACATATTTGCGGTGTCTTGTGTTTGTATGGAAATGGCTGTTCAGCAGCCACGGAGGAAAGGACGGCACCGGGGAGATAATCTCACTGTATGTGCAACCTCCCCCGTTCATTATTCATTTCTTTCTACTCTCTGACTTTGGCGTCTTTTTCTTTTTTTTTCTTCCGTGGAAATCCTGAAAAACCGTTCAATTATCATATATGGGTTTTATTGGCCTTTTGACAATGTTCCTTTTTTCATTCACAGAAAATGTTTCAACAATAATCTAGTAAAAATCATTTGGAAAAAGGAAGTAAAGGAACTAAGGAAAAGGAAGGAAGGCTCAATTAATATTTTTTGTATATTGCTATATTGGAAATAAAATATTAATGTAGATTTTTTTTTTACTAAAACATTTTAATATACTTCTGTGAAGTATATTTCTTGTAATTAATGACAGACAAATCATTAACTCACTTTTTGAAGCTAGTCATTGTTACAGACTGTATCAAGTCTAACAGAGTTTTCTTGCTACTTAAGTCAACGTTTGCACACTGAGGGATTATTATTATCTGTACAGCACAGACATTTTGACAAGATTTGTGTGCAGATCAAATCACATATAAAACTCCTTATCTGCCTCCTCCTATATATCTGCTATCTGTGTGCTTTGCAACACTCATTGTGTTCTGTGCGTTCATGTGCATGTTATATGTTTTGTGTGCACTGCATATGTGTCCATAGCGCGAGTGGGCACTTTTCTGTGCTGGTGTGTGTGTGTGTGTGTGTGACTGTGTTTTTGAGCAGAGACGTGCAGAGATCTTTTGGTGTTCAGTGGGGAAAGAGGGCATGTCTTTCTAGGGTTTTTTTCTTTTGTTTGTTTTGTTTTGCTTTAATATTTTTTATTTTAAGCTAACTTTGAATGTCTTATTGACTTAGACCTACATCTATACTGGTATATAGTTGTTGAATGCAACATGTAATGAGGAAACAACTACTACTTCTAAGCAAATAAATAAATAAAAAATAATTGAATATGTTAATATTAACATTGATTTAAAAAATACATAACATAAACATAATGCTACTGTAATGGGAGTGGTTGAGAAAATAGCTTAATTTTTACAGACGAGTCAGTAACTAAAAACCCTCAGTTGGTTGTATGTGTAACCCCCCTAGGCCCGCTTCCACCACGACCCGTCCTCACTCAGAGCGGGTCTCGAACCCAGGTTTCCGGCATGGGAGGCTAAAGGCCATGACCTCTAGCATCAGTCACTAAAGCGCCTCTTTTTGAGATCAGACCTACTTGCTGGCCTCTGTTACATATGCAATGTTGCATCTATGCCTCTAGGTGTCAGTGTTGATACCATTTGATAGCGAAAACAGTCGAATTCACGCTTTTATGAGAAGGACAGGATCTAATGAAATTATTCAGATCACACAAGATCCAACGAGTGCACAGGGTCCAGGGCTTGAGCCACTGCAAACCACCCCACTCTGCACGTCCCTCTTCCTGGACCATACCCCACACATCCTCCCTAAAAGCCTGGACAGGCCTCTCTCTGCTCGCTCTGTGCTGTGTGCATGACTGTGAGTGATGGAGAGAGAAGTCTACTGAAGAAACGTGCTTCTCTCAAATGTGTATTCATGGATGAGTATTTTAATTATATATTTTTTTTTATATTTTAATTATAGATTCAGTCTTGGATGCATGCAAGGCACGACCTTTTGCAGCTTTCTTTAAGTTTCTTTTTTTTTTTTTTTTTACTTTACATATTTTTCCATTTTTCTCTTCTACTCTGATTCTGCATGGTGAATTTCTTTAGCTGTTTGCTAGTATCGAGTGTGTCCATCAGGTCATATACACAATCAAACCACACCAACTCCCAGACCTACAGAATTAAACACAAGTTTTAAGTCATCACAATCCCCATTTACACCTGGTGTTAACATAAGATTGGGCTCAAACTTTTAGCAGCTCTGTATACATGCTGCATTTATTTGATCAAAAATGTAGTTAAAATAGTATTGTGAAATATTATTACAATTTATATTTATTTAAAACTATCTATACCTGTGATGGCAAGGCTGAATTTTCAGCAGTCAAAAAATAAGAAACCTTTCCCTCAAATAGGATCACTCACTCAAGAAGGATGTTAATACCAAGTGTAAACAGGGCCGTACATTCATATGACCATCTGCCTGCCGTTACGAGATGCTTTCGGAAATGAAGTTCCCTTCTCAATTCTTCCAGACCCATTAATTTTCAATAAACAGAATCCTCTCTCTTCCTTCGCTCTCTTTTCTTTTCTCTCCCTACCTATTTCTCTCTTTCTCTCCTGTGCCGGCTCTCTCAGCAGACCATCACCGATAACAGTCCGATGAAGCGTTCGGCTTCGTCTTTGGGCCATGGGCGTCAAGGTCGTTCAATGAGGGGTGAGGACTACGGCATGGACAGGGTTATCCCAGAAGAGGGTCACAGACATGGGCATCGTCACCGAGACCGCAGTCACCGTGCGTCAGAGCGCTCTCTGAGCCGCTACACTGATGCTGACACAGGTCAGAGACAAACACATGGTATTGGTGGCATTTTGTCTTTTTATATGGGTAGGAGAGCTAATAGTAAATCCCCTTTTTCCTCTGGCCTAGCAGGTCTTGGCACTGACCTCAGCACCACCACACAGTCAGGAGACCTGCCATCCAAGGAGAGGGACCGGGGCCGTGCCAAAGACCGCAAGCACCACCATCATCACCATCACCATCACGGTTCACTAGATAAGGAGCACTATGTACACGAGAGAGAACGAGGGGACTATGGCCACAGAGGGTCCAGAGAGAGAGACCGCCGCTGGTCCCGCTCGCCGAGTGAGGGCAGAGATTGCCTGACTCACAGACAGGTGGGCGATTCATTCATAACATGTGTACATGTGCTTAAAAAACACATAGAGACACATTACAGTTGATAATTACTGCAGCACTGAAAAAAAAATCATTTCCTTTATCAGTAATTTTGCCTTCAGTGTTTTTCAGTCCCTAGTGAAAGGTAGAATTTAAGTCTGTTAAATTGGAACTAATTTTGTGCCTAATGCACTTTCATTGTGCTGAAGTATTGCTGACGTCCATCTAAAGATATACTGAAGTATATTTGATTGTGCTAAAGTGGAACTGCTGCAAGTATACTTCAGGTACACTTTAAACATTTTGCATTTAAAGACTGATAATATACAGAGATCAGATAATCCTTATAGTGATACTAAAACACATTTAGGCTTAATATTAAGAAATATGCATTTTGCAATAAGTAAAAACTCCAAATAAATTTATGTTTTATTATTGTTGCCTTGACATCTTTTAACATACAGAAATACAAATATTTAAAACATAGTATACTTCAGAATGTACTATAGACTATTCATGTACTACAGGTTATGTCAAAGAAATATCCATACAAAAACCTTCAAAGTAGTACAGGCCTGAAGTCAGTAACAGGAAGAGGAAATTAAAACCAAAACAAGGAACTGTAAGTACAACTGTAAAAGTATAAAATAGTAATGAAATATAAAGAAAAGAACCAAGTAGAACAAAATGAAATAAGTATAAAATAAATAAAAAGCCATAAGACCAGAGTGTGATGTAAAGACAGCAAACCCTCAAGAGGAGATCACAGATTACCTTCCCATATACATTTTGGCATCTTTCGGATCTCTGAAGGTTTTCTGCACGCCATTCACGTTGAAGACCAACACAGCTGGGAAGTTGATATGGAAGCGGATGTCTTTTTTTAATAAGTTTAGCGTAGATCAGGTTAAAGGCTCTCCTCATGGCACGAACTGTGGGTGAAATGTTGGGAGCTATACAGAGAAGTTGATTCTCGTATGTATGTTGTCTCTTGCATCTAGCTGCGGACAGAATTGTAGCGACATCCATGGAGCGATAAATCTTGATAATGACAGAGCGAGGGTGGCCATCTGTCAGCATACCAAACACTCTGTGAGCACGATCAATTGCGATTTTTGGGACAGGTAATTCAAGCAGTTTTAGGATGAAAGATTCGAAAAAATGTATGGGATCAGTTCCTTCAGCTGACTTCTTGATGTTTATCTCCAAGGCGGAGATACAAGTTTCTGCTTCTGTCTGGTGAGACACAAGGGAGTTGGTGACTGCAGCAACCTCATCAATGCGTTTGATGATGTTATCAACTTTCACGTCCAATCCAGACTCCAGCTTAACGGAAGCGTCATTCAACATCTTTTGCGTATGCCAACCTTCTTCTGCAACAACGTCGGAAATGTGTTTAAGCAATGCTTCATGAGTAACGTGGACTGGGAGAGGTGACTGATCACTCCACTACCATTACCAAGAGCCAAATCCAAATAAAGTTTAATTATAATTTCACGAGTTCCCACTTCCTCAGTAATTTGCCATTAATAATAAGCATGTAAGCAGGGAAACCAGCGGACTCAGAAGATTTACCCATAGGAGGCAAGTGCTGAGTGATGCTCAGAGTGCGGCCTGGTCATCACAAGCCCCCAAAAAAACAATCATATTGAGGACAGCACCAAACATGCCCCCCAAAAACTGCTTGCCAGCTGGATGAAATAAAACCAAGATAGGAAAGTGTTTGCGTATCGTAGGAACATTGTATGGATATGTCGGGTGAATATGGGTGTGCGACTCTAACTGGACTGGTCCTCAACTGTGGGTGCAGTACTCCAGTTCGAGCGGTCCTACTGTCGAAGTGGAG
Source organism: Enteromius radiatus (assembly GCA_032357445.1). Lineage (NCBI taxonomy): Eukaryota > Metazoa > Chordata > Actinopteri > Cypriniformes > Cyprinidae > Enteromius > Enteromius radiatus. The sequence goes on along the minus strand of JAUCMS010000062.1, from coordinate 8,627,527 downwards.
TAGAGGACTCGTCCATCTCTGGCGGGGTTGCCCCCTCTGAGGTTGGAGCTCCCTCTTTTGCTGTCCTTCGACTAAGACAGAGGGTGCGTTGTGTGCGTCCCGTGCAGGAGCAGTTCACAACAGTGGAGCTAGTCTTAAAGATGCCAAAGGAAGAGACATGTGATACGAGGCCAAGAGAGAGGCCAGGGCAGGCAATACAAGGCCAAGAGATGAGGCTGGCAAGGGCGAGTAAGTTAGGTGAGTCAGGCAAAGCAGAGGAAGGTCAAGCGGGGCAGGAAAGTTTAAGATGAATAGGAGAGGTAGGGGATAGAGCAAATGAGGTGGGCAAAGCCGGGCCTGGGAAGGCAGGGTGAAGTGATGTGAAGAGGGCGAATTGGCCAAGGAAGTGGGAGACCGATAGAAGAGAGGAGGGAAGAAGGGAGTTAGGTGATTATTGAAGGTAGGGGGGAAAAGGAGGGTGGCTCAGGGAGAGAGTCTTGTAGAGAAAGAGATAAGGAGAAATGAGGAAGGGTTGTAGGCTGAAAGGGCTGACCGGAAGGTTGATGCTGTTGGTTAAGAGGTAGAGGGTAGGGAGCTGAGGGAAGAGATGGAGAATAGTAGAAAGGTGAGAGGGTAGATGCAAAAGATGGAAAAGGTTGGGCGAAGGCTGAGGCAGAATGGGTATTAGCTCGGCTGAGAAAAAGCATGATTCGGGTTTCTGGGAACTGAGCTTTCTGATTGAGGCAAGAGACTGGAAGGGCTAGCTGCGGGCTGGCTGGTTGAGAGGCGATTGTTTGATGAGCTTTTTTGGATGCAGGTTTTGTCTGATCTGATGTAGCTTTTTGAAGGCGCTTCAATACCAAAGGCCTAGCATTTGGATCTGCTGTTGTGTGAGGCCTTTCTCTGCTGCGAACATGGCAGCGCCAATTCTAAATGAATGAGTGGAATAGTTTCCTGTTAGGAAGCCGGATTGAGAGAGGATAGATTTGGGGTGTTTTTGGAAACAAAAGCAGGACGCAGGACGATTGAGGTCATCCGTAAATAGTGGGTCTATAGGAGATTGCGATTGAGATCTCCTGTAATTCAGGAAGGCTTGGAGGGTTTGATAAGGGCAGATAGGAGATTGCAAATTGAAGATGTAAATGAATTGGCCTTTTTTTTATTGATCTGTTTTACTTTGCTTAATGAAAAAAGTTTAGTTATCTACGATAACCAGATCAGACACTGTAAGATGAATACGAGGATCGAATTTAGAGTTGACAGTGAATTCTGAACATTTTAGAAAACCAAAGAAGACTAAGATAAACATAGCATCTAGGGTGCTATCGGTATGGATGGAGCTATAGCTGGAGCAGAGTTTATAAATGCAGGTTGTTAGCATTTCTAAGGTAATGGGTTGTCTAGGGTCTGGGCGGGGGTGTTTGCTTTTTTTAATGTCTCTGAGCAAAAGGTTGTCTGAGGATTGGATAAATGTTCTCTGGGTTGGCCGATAATGAGCTTATGGAAAAAACTGGATCTTGCTGAGATACCGTTGATGGAACTGGCTTGCAAGTTTTTTGCAGAGTTGAGAAAGGAAATATAGGAGGTAATTTTAGTAGGGAAATGTCAGGAAAGAGGTTAGATAGGGAATGTAAAGCTTTGAAAGATTTTCAGGCTGTGAGGTAAGATTGAAGGGTTCTTGGGGAAACTGCTGAGTCTAGAGATACTTCAAAGAGGGTTTTCAGAGGGTGGTTTAGAGCAATATGAGTTGAGAATAGCGAGGAACCAGCGTTGGATGCATCTCTGTGTGTCTGGAGCTGATGTTCTGAATTTCTGAAATGAGAAACGAGAGAGAGAGTCAGCAATCTGATTTGTTTGCCATGCATGTGGTGGCTCAGCATAAATGAGCCGGGGAGCGGTCCATGCTGGTGAGTGCAATACTCTGATTCGAGTGAGCCTTGGTGGAGGTAATGACTAAATGACCCTGGCTGAAGCGGTCCGATGTGCTGGGTGCAATGTTTCAGTGAGGGTGGTCCGCTGTAGTGCTGATGGTTGTGCTTTCCAGCTCCGGGCGCCGAGCTTGCAGTTTGATGAGGCCACCTTTCATTGGAGCTGGATGGAGAGGTTGCACTGCTAGCAGAGGCAGCTTCACACTAACTTGTGCTACGGGAGCTGAAGACCACTGAAACGAAAAAAGGGCTTAGGGGGTACTAGGAGAAGAGCTTCATGATACGTGTCTGGTTCTAGTTGCAAAGGGATCCGGTTGCGATACCATCACCTGCCTTAACTGAAAATTCCAACTGCTGCACCATAATTTATTTTCCCTGGCAACAGCGGTTGCCAGTTCATCAATTTCTGTCCGGGTTCTTTGGATGTTTGCTTGGAAGATGGTCAATCAGAGTTTGCACAAATGTAGTTTGAAGTTGTATTTAGGAGGAAGTTGAGGATTCGGCTGCTGAGAGGGAAGCGTGGGAAACTTCTGGTATCGTGAAATTGCGTTCGCCTCAATGGTAATGTTGTGGGATCTCATGCATTCCCAAACCCCTGGAAGGAGACTGCCTCTTTGCACCGATTGCAGCGGTGAAACTGAGGTGTTGACCCGGCTCGTGGAGAAACAGGTCTGTGTGGGTTGATGGTGTTGGAGGCAATATTTTATTTTATTTTTTTTTTTCTGATGATCTGCCCGGATTTGGCAGGAGTAAGTTATGCTGAATGAGTGATACAAAAACAAAGATGCTAGAGAGAGGAAGTTGGCGGTATTTAAAGGGAAGGATAGAGCTCTTGATAGGGTAATTAAGAAATAGGGAGATTGGCGGCAGCTGGTTAATTGTTCGTACGTTCTCCTCCCTAAATTTGTTATAAAACATAATTTAGTATCAGTAAGTATGTGATACTATGTTAATAAATATATTAATCAATTTTAAGTATGAAATAAATGTATTTGAAATAAGTATGGCATATTTTGTATTTGTTTTTTTTTACACTAGGGGTAAAATTATCATAACATCCATTTTAAAAAGTTTAATTTACTTGAGAAGCCAAGTTATTTTAAACATCAATCATACAAATATAATTTAATTAGATTTATTGTTCCTAACTCATAAGCAAATTGTTGTTATTTAGTTTTAAGAATAAACATTAATTAGATTGAACATTGTTACAAAAGACATATTTCACCAAAAAATGAAATTACCCCATATTTTACTCACCCTGAAGCTATGCTAGGTGTATATGACTTTCAAAAAAAATGTATCCTTGCTCTTCCAAGCTTGGTAATGATTGTAGATAGCGGCCATTATTTTGAAGCTCCATAAATCAGATATATCCACAAGTATTGCATTGTAAAACTAACCTACATGTCTTCGGGGGTTATCACACATCCTCTGAAGCAGGGTCAGTGGGTTTTTGTAACAAAAATATTTGTAGTTTTCAAATTATAATGTAAATAACTTCTGCTTTTTCATTTATTTATTTTTTTGTTGTTGTTGCAAGAGCGACTCTGACTAGACGTATGACACAAGTTGCACCATATGTCGAGTCATAGGTTAGCCAAGAAGCCGTAGTTTTCATTTTTGGGTGAACTATTCCTTTAACTTTATTAAAACTTTATGAACTTAAATTAATTAAGAATTAAACTATATTTCAATTCTAGATTTTACATATACATTCAAATGTTTGGGATCCGTATGTTTTTGTTGTTGCTTCTCTAGTAAATCTTGTTTAAAGAATAGTTTGGTATTTTGACTGAAAAAACAAGACTCAAATACTGAAATAAGTGAAATGATTTGTGCTGAGAACCCATCTGTTTCTTGTATAAAAACAGGATGTTTAACTTCAAGGATAAATATTTTATATCTGTCTCAGTCATTTTATGATAATTATTTATATTGTGACAATATTATTTTCAACAATATTGTGATAGTCAGGACCAGAAACAACATGAGCAGTCTGAATGAATTCAGTTTTTTTCAGTTTCATTAGTATTGACAACCCTCAGCCTAGTTTTATCAAGACCAAAATGAAATAAGTTACTTTCACAGTTGCAACAGAATTCAATTCTTTTTGTTGTTCTTTTCTTTCTTGTGTCCTCTCTTTTCCCTGTGATATGTTGCTTTCCGTTTGGTCGTTTATTTTATGGCTGTTTGCATCTTGCTGCTTTGCAATGTCTCTCATTCTTGTATCTCTCTCTCTCTCTCTCTCTCTCTCTCTCTCTCTCTCATGACTGTGCTCTTTCCTCTCTGACTGCGGTGTATGTGTCATCTCCTACCGTCTCTCTTCTTGTTGTGTGGTTAATTTTGTGGTTCTGTTTTATTTGCCTTGTTCCATTTTCATGTAGGGCAGTAGTTCAGTAAGCGGCAGTCCAGTCCCCTCCACCTCTGGGACCAGCACGCCCCGCCGCGGCCGGCGTCAGCTTCCCCAAACCCCTGCCACGCCCCGACCCCACGTCACCTACTCTCCCGTGGTCCGTAAGCCCATTGGTGGCACCCCCCCTCCGGGCCAGCAGAACCGACTCCCCACCCCGACATCCCGTCGCTTCAGTCCACCCGGCCCCGAGCCCCCGCTTCCCCCTCCCCACCACGGCTCTCCTCGTTCGGCCCGTCATGCGCACTGGGGCCCCGGCCCCACAGAGAGCGTGGAGGGCGACGGTTTCTACGACGACCAAGACTACGAGTTCAATCACCACGAGCCTCCATCCTACGAGCAGAGCCCAGTGCAGGGCAACCCTCACCCACATTCCCCCAGGACTTCCCGCCACAGCACCCCCCCTCAGGGCCAGCCACATCCGCGGCGCATGCCAAACGGCTACCGCTCGTCCTCGCCCTCTCCCCACCACCACAACCCAGCCCACCCAGGAACTCACAAGCCTCCTCATCCCAGAGGGCCCAGGAAGGGCCTCCATGAACCCTACAGTGAGACTGATGAGGATGACTGGTGCTAGCCTCTGGGACGGGGAGGGCTGAGTCCTGAAGCGATACTCTGTCCGGGGAAACACTAGGCAGTGCACTGAATGTCCACAGGGGAAATCAAGGCATGATTCTTTTCTTTCTATTTCTCATTTCTTTTCCGATTCCTCTGCTGCCGAGTGTTTCCCTGAAAGCAACGGACCGCTGGCAGTGAATATGAAGACTTACGAATACAAAATCCTGTTCTTAGCCTTTTTTCTGAAGAATACAAATGTTTTAATAAGGAGGAGGAATGTCTGAACTTTTTTTCTCCAGGATATTTCACGCAGTCCCTCCAGAAATGAGAGGCTAGGAGCTCTTAAGTACTAGTTTGAAAACAAATAAGCAAACAAAAAAGAAGGTGGATCACTTTTTATTTCGCAGAACTTGACTGGAGATTCGTTTATTGCAAAAATCAGTCCAGATGCTGGGAAATATCGATGAGTTTTATCATCCGTGTTTACTGTTAATAATCATCCCAGTGAGGGGGAGGCGTTCGCCTGTGTGGGTAAGTTGTGGGTGGAGTTGGAGATGGGCGGAGGTGAACTCACCTGAACTAAAACAGGAAAGCCCACCCTCACTTCAGACCCCCAAACGCAAGAAAGAAGAATCACAAACAAAACAAAACAAAAAAATAATAATAATAATAATAATAATAATAGGAGAGAAAAAAAATGAAAAGCTCCTCACTCTTTCTTCTTCTACGGCTTCGTCTTCTGCTTCTCATTGGAAACATTGGACTTTGAATCTTCTGTTGCACTGCCCAGCTTTGTTTGAACTCCCAGAAAATAAATCCCTTGGAAATCCTGCATGATTGAAAAAAAAAAAAAAAAACGAGCTTAAAAAAATACATAAAGAAACTTTGGATAAAAAAGGGGGAGGGGGGATCGATTCCTTGGCTCTTTTGTCATGTCCGTGACGTTCTCTCTCTCTCTCTCTCCCATCAGCACCCTCCCTCTCTCTCACACCTCTCCTGCACGAGGAAAGGGGAGAAGAAGCCATTGCTAATGTTCAAATGTTCGCAATGTTTTCTACCAGATTTGGTGCCAAATTTGCGAATCAAAAATAAGTGGATAGCACAGTTATTTTGAAGCTTGACATTTTTTAACCTTTTTATTTACATTCCTCTATCAATGTATAAATGATTTGCTCACTTGCACAAAAATGCAGATATAGTAGCACATAAAATACACAAACATATAAAGGATACTTGCGATTCTTTTCCCTTACACCGCCGTAAACGTGCTCTTCCAGTCTTCCAGGGTAAACGCAGAGACAAGAGAAGAGGGGGGAGAAAAGAGAGAGAGAACCTCTCCATCTTTACATATGATTTCACGTCGATAATGACAATGTGTGTATAAAGATGATTGCATAATTGATGATGATGATGATGGTGATGAAGATGATAATGATGCTTATAATTTGTTTTTTCTACCTGTTTTTGTATTTGACTCAGCTGCTCTTTGTATTGCCATACTTGTTTTCGTGTGAGTTTTGTGTAGATGGTGTGTGGAGCTCTGTGATAGTGATCCGTTATGGACCAAGACAGAAACCCATCTGACCTTCAGTCGACGTCCTCTGTAGCACGACGACTTCGTATGTTTCCATGGAAACACTTTCTCAGCCATATCATTGAGCGTTAATGACAGTTCGAAGCATGCATCTGATCTCGAGTCTCTGTAACTGTGAACACTTTTTATCAAGAAGAGAAAAAAAAAAATGAAAGGGAAAAAAGAAAGTAGAGGAAGAGCTGACTAGTTATCAACCGTATTTCTATAAACGTGTTATATACATCTTTAAAGAGCATTTAGATATTAGCTAAGTAAACAAGGATTGTTAGGTTGGCATAAAAAGTTCTTACATTTTTTATTTTATTAATTTTATTTTTTTTATCTATTTTCACTCTTTTAGTAATAATCTTTCTTTTAAATAATGATTTATTTGTTTACATTATTTTTTATAATGATAGATTATAAATTTTAGAATTTATTGATATTTATATTGATTGTTACAATTTAGAATGTTTTTCTTTTAAACCAGTGGTTCTAAGACTTAAATGATTAAATGAATTATTTATTACAATTAAATTATTTATTCAAATTATTTATAAAGTAATTCTATTTGAAGGCTCAGATCTATATCACAGATTGAGAACCACTGCTTTAAACTAACCTAAAAAATCCCCAAGACATTTTAATGTGCGGTGAGAGGGTAACTGAGCTCCACTACCTCTACTAGATCAGCAGATGGCGCTGTGATCCACATTGTTCTGCAGCCAGCGGTTCTGGCTCTGTCAGTCTCACCTTTTTCTGTTCCATGTTTATGTCAATGAGCTGTACACTGAGAGTAGTACTATGTGTCTGTCACCGATGGCGCACCGTTCTGTGTTCAGGAAATGTAACACAGCCAATCAAACTGCACAGGAACATGTAACACAGCCAATCAAATTGCATGGGTGAAACAATGACCGGGCCTTTTCTGCCAAAACTTGTCTCGTGTCCCACTAATCTTTGTGTCTTTTCGACCCATTCGACCATCGTCATCTCAGTCTCCTTTACGAGGCAGATCCTCTGTGGAATGACTCGGCATACACAGACACGCTGCTTAATGAGTCCAACTTTGCAGCATGTGCAAATCAGACGATGTATGTAGCATTCACTAACATAACATCACGCACAACCCCACTCGAGCGAGTTCTGTATGTAGCATTACTAATGAAACTGGTAAGTTTGCGGCTCTCCTTTTGAGACCGTAGGTTTTAAGCGTGTCCACAACCGGTGAGTATACAGTCCTTGAGGACGTAAACATCCAAGTTTCATGTCTCCCCTTGCTAGTTGAGCGTTATTAGCTTTTGTTGTCATCGTTTCTTTGAGAACTGCATTCTTAGGAATGTATTACTGAGATTAATCAGTGCCTTATTCACCGATATTTAGACCTCACCTCACATCTTTACACATTTACACAGCTGCAATGTGTCGGTTGGCAGTAAAGCTGTCTCTTGGTTTCTTTTATCTACGTCAGGCACATAGCTTTTAGACTTCATTTTAATAAGGAGAGTATCTATATATGCAATACCAACCTGTTTTGAATTGCAAGAAGCGTCAAGGAAACGATGTGTCTCGGTGTGTGTTTATATTTGTGACCAGGTCCTTGATGTGTTTGACAAAATTCACCAAGCAAGTGATTTTCAGTCATTCTCATTTGCATGTACGATGTTCTCTCAACGTCTTGCTGTATGTGTGTGTGGCTGTGAGAGAAAAGACGAGTCTGAATAGTACATTGACATCTCATTGTCTGTCATAATTGATCATTACTAACAACCTCAGTTCATCTTTGGCAAAACAAGTGACAGATAAAAATACAATGCTGATGTGGGAGTCACACTGTAAAAAGAAGAAACTAAAAATAAGCAAGTTTTTGTCAGAAAAAAAAATGTAGAGAAGCATTTACCCGGAGAACTGCATGTGCAATGTGCATGCCACAGCGTTTGATAAAAAGTCAACTGCAGGAATACAAAAAAAAAAGAAATGTTTTGTAGAAAAACACAAGTACAGATAAATCTTTTTTAAAGTAATATATTCCTTTATGCTCTATTTTTTAAAACAAACAAAAAAACAACAGCATATTCTGGGGAGGAAAATCACTTTGATGCAATTTGAAAGTTGTTTGTTTCTTTCTGTTTTTAGCTGTTTTTCTGCCAACTAGAAGGAGAGACACTTCAACACTATGTTCAGGGCACGTCAATATGACTACTGTCACACAAAAAAAGAAAGAAATAAAAGAGTCAAGAACAAAATCCTTGCTGTTTTTGATTCAGATGGGGTGTGCGCAAAACTGTGTTTTTTTTTTTTTTTCATTTTGAAAGCCCTGCTTTCACTGGTTTTGAGTTTATGATGTGAGGCATGATTGGGAGTACACAGAGCATTTAGTATTGTTCTCTGCTTCAGCCTTATCTAACGCAGAGGGATCAGACCACAGGACAAGTCACGGGACGCCTCCAGAGCTTCAGAGGTCAAGTACCGTCCTTAAATTGAGTATGGTCTGGAGAAAGTGCTCTGAGCATGATTTAACACTTTCCAGTCATAGTTCTGCTTCTATCGGTTACACACCCACACTGTTGGCAAATATCTGAAAAGAACCAGCACATACAGTTGGCCCCAAAAGTCCCAGATATGTTTTTCTGTTTTCCTCCTTTGAGATGCATGGACTTCAGAAATTTGTATAAAATCTGACTAACCCCAAAAAACATATTGTAAGCTTCAGTGGCAACAAGGAAAAGAAATACAAAGGGGGGAGGGGTTAAATTGTCGTCATTTATTCATCCTTAAATAATTCCAGATCTGTAAAAATGATAAAAATGATCGTGGAATAAAAAAGGTAAGTTTTTGTCTCACAATTTCGGACAAAAAAAAAAATAAAATAAAAAAGAATTACAGCTAGGATATATACTATTATCTAGGATAATTTCAGAATGTTACATATAACAATTGATTTTTTGTTTAGTTTTACCAGCACACAAACGAATCAATGAATGAATACATAAGGTAATTGGGACTTTTTTCATCTCTAACCATGTTATTTTCTTATAATTGTGAGGCATTTTTTTTGCATTTATATAATTGTATAAGGTGTAAACCTTTTTTTCTGTTAGAAACAGACAAAGATAAAGAATAAAGAAAGGCATGCAGGTTTGGAACAACGTGGAGAGTAAATGATGACAGAATATTAATTTTAATTAAATAAAATTATGGCCACATTGTCACGAGTTATATATAGCTCAGAATCAGGTATGAAAGATTAGCTTGTCTCTTTTGTATTCACCCTTGCTCTGTCCTTTTTCTGCTCCTGCGTGTATTTGTGCATATGTAGTTCTGCTGATCCGAGTGTTGTAAAGTCGTTTGGTCAGGAGATTGCAGAAGCTAACAGTGCATTCCTGTGAGATTTCAGACACTGGAGGCTCAGGTTTCAGACTCCAGGAGGAGAGGGAGGGGGAGCTCATTCCATTAGCAGGACAATCGATGGGCCACACAGGCATTCAGTAGCTCCCCTCCCCCTTGGCTGTCTGCTGTATGTCGGCCAGATGTGCGGATGTGTGAAGGGTGCTGTCCTTCCTCTAGTCTATTAATACCTCCTTCCGCTCACTCGCACATTCCTCCTTTGCGCGCTTGCCCCGCTTCCTGCTTCCCTTCCAGCACGGGGCATGATCTGCTGCGTCAACAACAAATTTACACATGGCTCAAAGGCAGATTTATGTCTTTATTACACGTTTGTTCCACCTAATTCAGTGTTTGTTAATATAACGAATCAAACGAAATTATATTAATTTAGTGTAAACAATCTGTTCTAACTTATGCTATCGTATGTAGGCCAAGACAGACAGACAATACATTGTATAGGTCAAAATTATCGATTTTGCTTTTATACCAAAATCATAGGATGTTAAAGATCGCGTAGCCTACCATTAAGATATTTGGTACATTTCTACCTTAAATGTGTCAAAACTTATTTTTTGATCGTAACATGCATTGCAAATAACTTAATTTGGACAGTTCTCTCTCTCTCTCTCATATAGCTATATATATAGGCCTATAGTATGTTTATTTATCCCCCCACAGTGTTGCCCTAGGGGGGAAAAATTAAACTGCCATCACTTATTTATATGTCCACACTTAAAAATTAGTTTTTGTTTTTTTTAGATAAAAATGTTGCTAGGTTGATAATTGTGCTCAAGGTGGCAAAAGACGAACTTCAACATACTTCAACCGCCTAATATATTGTATTTCACTCATCGCGGTTGGATGGTATCTTTGTGATGTAAGGTTGGTAGAACACAGCCTAACGAATTTATGTAGGTCAACTTGAGTAGGCTATAGACAAAAACAATCAGGATAAGACAATAGCTAATAAAATAAGTTGTAAAGTTTGGGTTTAATTACACTTGCTAATGGTCCATTAATAACCTGTAAATGGCTTAAACGTTTTACTGCTTGTGTTCTTTTGTTCCCCATATCCTGATCCGGTTATGGGGGTTGAAAAGAAGTGGGAGTGTGAAAAAAAAGAGACGCAAGCGATCATCCGGCCTGATGTGTTCACCGCATCCTGCCTTCCGCGAACACCTCCTGCCCGCGAGCCATCCGTACCTCCGGTCACATGACCATGAAGACTTTCAACAGATCGCAACTACACACAACAAGCCTAGCTGACTCAGTCAAGACATTTCCCGGACTAACCCGTCTGAACAAAATGCGTCACACACAGTAATTATATGGTTTAGAATATTTTATTGTACAAAGTGAGGTAGATTTACATCATAACATCATGATGTTTCTGTTTGTACTAGTAGCTTATGCCATGTTCACCAGCTGGAAAATCCCTGGTCATTAGCTGGCCGACCAGATACAGCTGTTTACTTTCTAATATGGTTTAATATATTGGCCCAGTAAGAAACCAGCTACAATGTTTCAAACACAGCTTAATATGGATTTTCCAGCAAGAAGACCAAAATAAAAAAAAATTAAAAAACCAGTCAGTGTAATGACTGGACAATCCTGACAGCACCTTAGACGAATACAGTCTGAACCACACACAGAACCACAAGAAACCATTCTTGGTCAATAAATAAATAGACAATAATGTTCATATTAATATCAGTCACACTTCTCGTAGAAGTAATAGTACCGCGTCACGTCCTGAATCAGAGAAACACGGTAGTTTGAACAAGCACCATTAGAATTTTCCCAAACTCCAATGAGTAATCAGATGTTCCACTGTGAGCAATCACCCACGGACGTCTCCACATCGGTCAAGTGCCCTTAATGCGCCAGGAGGAACTCGGCAGCAGGTCCGCGCCAGAATTCGCTTCCCTCAGTAGTGCGCAAAGTTCACTCTGCTTGTCCTTGTGTTGTGCCATGGCTCGTATTGTCTTTTCAAAACGTGACAATAGTTCTCGGCATAGGCACGAGTGACAGTGAGTCCAGCGCTCTGCCGCAGTTGGTGGAGTTACTCTGGGTCGCCTGAAGAATTCCTCTGATCTCCACGAACTCCAGTTTGGCTTTTTTGCATGGTAGGAAGTCAGGGTCTGTGGCTGTTTTGCTCCGTCGCTTTCTAGAGTGACGGTTCATTCCGGCTGGGTTGCAGTTCTCTTTGTCCACCGTGAGTCCTGCGGGGTCGTGTAATTGTGAATGACCCTCGAGTCCGGACCTCTGCTCATCCTCGCTAGCCTGTGTCTCAGTCGAGCGCAGAGGTGTAGTCGTGGAGCTCGTTGTGTCCATGGGCTCATCTGATTGTGCTGTGCTCTCTGTGACAACGTGTGTGTCACACTGCCCTTTTTTCTCGCTTGTCAGCCGGGCAGAGTGGTAGATGTCCCTTGCAGATTTCATGACGAGCGTCAACAGCAGGCTCCGGTGGAGACGGAGTCCACCGCGCTGCGTGCGCGAGCTGTACATTTTACTCAACGCCTGGACCATAATGTGCTTGGCCTCTGCTGTGACATCCATTGGTCTTAGTTATTCAGTAAACTTTGTACAAAATACAAACACTGTTTAGGTAATTTCCCCTGAGCTCAGTCCACTTTCACTGTCGTTTCATTCACCGAAGTAAACCTAAGCGTAAAGACAGCGGGCTTTATATAGTTTTGGTGACGTATGCGGTTGTGGTTGACACGCGGGCTCCTCCCATATGGCTTGAGGCTCTGTTTGAGGAAATAAGTCAGAACGTGTGACTTTCTGTTTCTGATGTAATCTGTCATAGGGGTTTTTGATGATTAATTGTTCAATTAATATTTTTTTTGTTTCACTAGACTATCACTGTGACCTTTTAAAAAAAATTGAAAAACTGAAGTAGGCTAACTCGACTTCAGTTTAATAGCATGGTTGTTTTGTTGGTACCTTTAATTTCGAGTAATGTTATTTTTAATGAAAATGTGTCATATTATAATCTCACTCGACACAATGACATTTTGGATAGTTCTATTCTATTCTATTCTATTCTATTCTATTCTATTCTATTCTATTCTATTCTATTCTCTCTCAACCCAGTGACAAAGTTGTCCTGTTTTTAGCCTGGGTTGACAGATACTCTGATTCTCATGGATATTGTTAGCTTCCTCATTCTCTTATGCCCATATAAGGAACATCCGCTAGTTGGTCCGCTCTATGGAAAACCCATGATGCGTGGGCGCGCTCGGGCTACTTCCTGTTGCCATATTTGCTTCTCAAGATTTCGTCATAGCGAGTAACCTCACACGACATGAGCGCGTCAAACTTCCTCTGCCCATTTACGGATTGTATCCAGCTGTTTTCGTGTGAAACGTACAGCACCATTTTATCGAACAGATTCCCAGGTGTTGTTTGAATGTTGCTTGTCCAAAGGGGCTTCTTTTTTTTCTGAATTCAGTACACATTCAGTTTAGTGTTTAGTGAAAGGAACTATCAAATTACAGAGTGAAATGTCCAATGTGAGACGAGCTATGCTAATGCGACTTTTTTGTATTCATACATTAGAGGCAGTGGATCTATTCAAGGCCGTTTTATAAATCAAACAAAGAAATGTAAAAAAGGGTGAGCAAACAGTTTCTAGATTGCAGATTGTATGAAGAAAGGCTGCATAAGCACACATTTCTCTTTGGTTAGATCTTTGTAAAAGCTCTGAATAACCACCCAAGGTCTGCTTGATAGAGCATAATAGCTTGATACAATAAGGAAAGAGTTCATCGAGATATTTTGAATAAATCTATATATCCACTATGCTCCAGTTTAATAGTAGCCTAAGTGTTGTGCTGAAGTAAACCTTTTCAAACCCTGTGCCTTAAAATTTAAAGTTGTGTTTGACATTTAATATGGCCTCACCAGACTTCCAAGAGCTGCAAGAAGTCTTAAAAGTATTATTAAAAGTTAATAATAAAATTATTATTACTACATTAATTATTTTCATTCTCTGTACATTGGTCCAAATTGGTCAAGTACAAATAGCTTATTTTCTGCAGGAGAATTCTTGGAAAACAAGACTGTTTTCATTGGATTATTCCTTTCATTTTATTTTATTTTAGGTTTGTTTTTTTAAGAAAGAAAATAAGACTAGTATATATTTTTGAGAGTTACAAACAAAGAGCCAAAGACACAATCCTTTGTTACAAACTTTTATTAAGATATTCAGCTGTATCCTTTGACTTTTCTCTTACTCATTTTTTACAGTAGTTAATGTGCAATTACTTTTGATAATATTGGGTCACAGTTAGGGATTCACAAAGTTATTGGCACTTTGAACACAGACAGAATGGAGTGGATGAGCACTGGCGTTACAGGGTCACTGCATGAGCACAGCTGGGTATGGGTTACAACTCATGCTGAGAGTGCACGACTAACAATCATTAGTGCTTCTATGTAATATACAGTATATAGATTTGTATAGGGATGTATTCATAGAAAGTGAGACACTGCATCATAAAAAAAAAAAGGTTCACAACCAGTTTGTTGTTTTGAGTGTCCAAGCGAGCTGATGTCATCCCCCATCCTGTCTGTATTTCTCTGTAATTCGTGATACTATGTCCGGACGCCATTTTGTCCGGCTGTCACACGTTACTTTACCAAAACATTTGCAAAGTTGGGTTATAATCATCATCACCATCGTCTCATTTCAAGGAAAGACTGAAAGCAGAGTGTTGGGGTGTGCTGGAAGAGAACGCAACACGCAGAGAAAGAGGTGAGAGTATCTTTATATGGTATGTCTGCTATTTAGAGTGGAATAGCAGTGCTGCGTTCTTGGGTAAAGAGGCTTAGGTTGACAAAAAAAAAAAAAAAAAAATGTAGCGAAAACTGCAAGCCAAAGGAAAACCTGCAAAATACAGCCAGTCCGTCGTTCCACAACAGACGGACCGGGTTTCTGCCTTTTTGCAGAAAGGAGAGACAGTCACCATTTATAAAAAGAGTTCAATTTTTAATACATCGCTCCGTACTCTCATCTGGCATGCTGTCAGCGATCCACCAGGTTACAAATTCACAATGATCTACAATGCACAGTACCCCAACAAACTGTGTTACAAGGAAGAATGACAAGACTTATGGGCAGTTAAACTCTCACGCTCTTTCTCCACCCACTCAGGCGTCCGCCATCTATCTGCTCTCTGCGCTCCGTGACACAGTCAGACTGAATTGCAAGGTGCCGAGGAGCATGTCTACGAACGCAAACCCCAGAAAAAGGTGCTTTACTCGGGCACAGAGAGTAGACAGATAGGCGGCGTGATATGAACATCCCGGCCGTTTTTTTGATCAACACTGGTCCCTTCATTCCCACATTCATACCAGGCGAGGCTAAGTAAAACAAAAGTCCTTTTAAGGTGAAGTGTGTAATTTAAAAATAATGATTTCGAACTTATCGTGGGTTGATGCTCTTTTGGGCTGGTTGCGATGCTCAAACAAACAGAGCAACTTTTTGATAGCGCCACAGAGTTAAATGGCTTACTTGTAATATTTTATTTGGAAAAAAAATTACACACGTCACCTTCAACTTCCTAGTAAGAGAAAGGCCTTTTTTTGTGGCCACCAAGAGTCATCTTTCTAAGGCATGACACCACCTGGTGTTGACTGCAAGTACTAAATCTAAGCTGCAGTAACAACACACAGACAGCAGGTGGCGCATGGACACAGCAGTTCCTCTCCAGCGACGCATGCAGCATATGTGATCTGTGCCATCAAAATGGAGGACGCATAAACACTGGCACAGTCATAGCCGGCGAGAGGAGAGAGAGGAGCACCGCCGCTCTGCGCCCCACCCAGATATACACGCAGGTCGTCTCCCGCAGTCCTCCTGAAAAGGCACCAGTGACCCAGCAGGCCTTTAACATCTAAAGAATAGCACACATAGCACCAGTACAATCCCTCACCATGGCCCCCCACTTTCCCAGCACTTTAGTCAATAAAAAGAAATGAAAAAATACTCAGTACTCTATCATCAGTCAAACAACT
Organism: Enteromius radiatus; assembly: GCA_032357445.1. Classification (NCBI taxonomy): domain Eukaryota; kingdom Metazoa; phylum Chordata; class Actinopteri; order Cypriniformes; family Cyprinidae; genus Enteromius; species Enteromius radiatus. Next base: position 8,611,665 of record JAUCMS010000062.1, on the reverse strand, counting down.
CTATATTGTATCCTTAAAAAACTTGGCAAGTCAACTCTTTCACCTTGAATTAGTAGTAGTTGAAAAGTAAATACAGTACACATGGTCTGCTAAAAGAATAGAGAAATAAAACGGAGAAGGAAATGGATGCATGCACGTTCCCAGATGTTGATTTCGCAGGCTTCTCGAATGTTATACATTTTCTACACAAGAGGCATTATTGTTTTCTGGTCCAAAAGAAAAGGAAAAAGAAACGAGGTCACCGGTCAGACCTGAACCAGACTGCATTTAAGTAGTAAACTTGCCAGGAGTTCACTTTATTTGCTACAACTCTTAAGCCAGAAAAAAATAAAAACAAAACAAAAAACAAACTACAATTTCCAGATATACAAACAGCAGGTAAGCCACACTTGGTTATGCAAATAAAAGAAATGAAATAAAAACATGAGCTAAAACAAGAGGGGTGAAAGACCTAATGTAAGCCATCAATTAAAAAGACGAGCGACCTGTCAAAAAACGTGGTCAAAATCTGTTCAACAGTCTCTTCGATATTTACATCAGTATTCAGCATGGCTGGCCACAGACGCAGGGGTGCATTCTGTTCCGGGCCAGATACCGACACGTACACATCCATGAAGTTTAGTCCAAAAACCATCGATTACACTCTACAAAAAAGGTGCACAATCCACCACTCTCCTCTACAAAAAAGGTGCAAAAAGCTCTAGTTCAGTCTACGAAAAGGTGCAAAGAGGTCCATTTCCTCTGTCAGATAGGGGGCGGCTACTGTATGTGTCCCAGGAGATAAGACGCGTGAAAAAACATGACTTATACAAACAAGCACGGCCTAATAACTCGGGCATGAAATATTAAAATAGCCTACCGTATCAAATTTCTGTTTTCGTGAGGCATGCGTGTTTAAAACCCATGCCTGAGCACACATTAAGACATCATATGCAATCCCCATTCAAATCCCGATGGAAATTTGGGATATGCAAAAGTTCACGGGTTACGGCAAACTTTCAGATGGCCGAATTTCCTTAAAAGCATCCGTACGAGATGCCTCGGGCGCACAAACATACCCTAAATCCCCGACTAACACATCACCCACATGCAAACACACAGTGCCAACTATGTGCCAGGAATGTATACAGATGGTGACTTGTGCGGACACAGACATGCTTGCCTAAGCGAGCACAGACAGACACACACACGCACACACAGCTGCCCAAACAGGGACATGGGCAACATGAAGAGACTTAATCATTCTGCTCCTCCTCTCCTGGGACACAGGCAATGTAAACCCTCCTCCGCTCCCAAACACACACAAAGTCAGGCCCGAACCTTAAGACAGTAAAGTGACTAACAATAAGAAGCACAACCTCCCTTCCCCCTGGGCTGTAAAAGCGTGTTTGTGTGCGATAATGGGGGGGGGGGGGGGAAGAAAGCTAAAAAGGTTTACAGACTAAAAAAAACACTTTGTTTTTATGTCCTACACAATTTTTCTTTTCTCTTAAAGGGATAGCTTATCCAATTCGGCCATAATTTACTCACCCTCGAGTCTTTTCGAACCTGTGGGACTTTATTTCTTCAGTGGAACATAAAAAGATGATATTTTTAGAGAATGCTTTTATGTGAACGCAATGAAAGTCAACAGGGTCCAAAACAACACTGAACCCCACTGGCCTTCCTCTGAATAAAAACAAACGCTTTTCTTTTGTGTTTGGATTGAGATGGGGGTGAGGAAACGATGACAGAATTTACATTTCTGGATAAAGTACCCCTTTAATGGGCAAATTGTACATCACTGGTCAAAACGGCCAACCGAATTCAGCTACGGACACGATCGTGATCGAGATACAAGCCAAGCACCAGTCTTTGAAATGCAAGATACTCCTTTATGCAAAAATAGTCCTTATTTTTTTTCTCACTATTTCCATTAAAGCCCAACAACAAGGTGTCTCTTGAGAAACATTTAAGAAAAAAAGAAAAAAAAAAAAAGAAAAAAAGGTTTAAAAAACAAAAACACAAAAAGAGATTTTAAAACAATCCCTCTCTCTCGAGCTCTAAAGGTGCGAGCAGATAAATATATTTTTATCCTTTACAGTCCTTAATCATCTTTCATCAACTCTGGATTCATAGAAATCACACACAGTGGAACAAGTAGAAGGGGAAAGGAGAAAACGCCGACATAGAAAACAAAGAACGTGGCAGACTAAGATCCCACATATATTTTGGGAGGAATGGAAGGAGAGGAGGATATCAGATTCTTTCCGTTTTAGACAGAACGAGAGACAGAAATGCCACCTACTTCTCTTTCTCCTCTCCTCCCTCACTACTTTCTCCATCTGCTGTTCCTTCAGATCATTTTTCCTGTCTCTCTCCTGGGCCAAATACAATCGGCTAGTCTGACATAGCCAGGTGCTACAAAATCACGAATACATTCAAATTCAGTAGAGTGAGATCAGGGAACCTCGGACCTCCTGCCGCAAGAACTTTTCCTGGTCCTAATTACGCATTCCTATAGCATCAGTGACTAGATTTACTTGCCGAGCATGGAGGCAAAGGGGGATCTTCTGTGCAAAAGAGGGTTATTCAGCAAAAACAAAAATGATTGAAAAGAAAATGGTGCCCCTGGCATCAACCCCTTATGTTCCTCCCGATGCTAGACCGTGCAATCTCCTCCAATCTCCTACCCGACTCTCCCTTTCCCATCCCAGGCAGAAGCAGCAGAGCCCAGAGTCACGCAGCGGGGTGGGAGGTGGGTAGGAGGTGGGGTGGCAGAGGGGATGGGGCAGGGCTTTCCTTGCCGGGTTGCTCACTGAAACAAAGTGCCGTTGTCTCCGCCCACACCCTGCAGAGACTCGCCCGAGGATCCACCGGTCTCCACCGTAGCGCCACCCTCCAGGCTCGCCGTCTCGAAGGCGGGCTCGCCACCGAGGCCGTCTGCTTCCATCTTGATGCTGTCGGGGAGGAAATTGGCATAGGCATCGCCCTCCGCCATCAGTAGCTTCAGCTTGGGGATCCAGCTCTTCCTCACCACACGCCGAGCGTTAGTGCACATGTCCGCCGCGATGGCGTTCATCTCGCTCTCCTTAAAGCTGGTGGCAAAGTTCTGGCAGTAAACTGTTGACATAAGGAAAGAAGACATTTCTAAAGGCCTGATTTGCATCATCAACCGTAACAGATTACAGACCATTTTCAGCACCCACACTAATGCATGATAACTTTCGGTTTATTAGAAACATGTTCTCAGGTATGTCCAGGTGGATTCTGATTGGCTGTCATATTTATTTTTTAAGAGTTGGATGCAAATGACTTTTCCAATCAGCAATTGGCCCTTTCATATAGAAGGCGGGAGTATTCCGCCATATTGTGTGTTGTAGTTTCACTACACTTCTCATGCACTTTTCCACCGCATGGTACAACTCAGCACGCATTTTCACAGCAGTTTATTTACCGCTTTAGAGTGGGCATTGCCCCATCATTGCACCTGGTAACAATACGACTCACTTGGAACCTCAGCCATGGCGGTAATTAAAAAAAAAAAAAAAAAAAAAAAAAAAGTAGCGGGTATCAGGTACTGTACCCAATGGAAAAAAAACAAAAAATGAGTCATACCAAACTATACTGTGCTGCAAAACAAAAAAATACTACCTATTAAAAAATACTACAAAAAACCCTACCACTAGAAAACAGGTCTTATAGGGATAGTTCACCTAAAAATGAAAATTCTGTCATTATTTACCCACCATCAAGTTGTTTCAGCCTGTATATGTCTTTTCTTCTGTTGAACACAAAAGGAGATATTTTGAAGAACGCTGGTAACCAAACAGTTGCCACCGGCGTCTCAAGGAAAGTAAACAGCTAGCAGGAGCTGTCTGGTTATTAATAATCTTCAAAAAATATATTTTGTGCTCAACAAAAGAAAGAATCATCAGGGTGAGTAAACACTATTAATTTTTGGGGCGAAAATATAAAAGACCGGGAACTCACACTTGACTGCGTGCAACACTCGGCTGTCCAGCGGCTTGCGGCTGGGGTCATTGGTGGATGAACGGATGCCGGTTCCACAGCTGTTTGCCAAAGTACTCCTGTACGTCATACAGAAACCAAAGGTTAGATGTCATACAGTTTCACTATTATTGAAGACATCTTTAACGTCTCGCAGACTAACCTGTCGAAGAAAGCAGCTAGCAGCCTCCTCAGAAGGACTTTGTGTCTGGTCCCCGCACTGACGTGACAGTTCATCAGCTGAGCTCGTGAGATGTATACACTGGTGCCTGTCCACAATATATATATATAATGAATCTCACTTCAAAAAGGCGTGAAACTTCATTCATATTCACATCCTCAAGATAAGATATAAGCAGATACATATTGAAAGACTGACAAATGCCTTGTGACTCATCAATTTGCATGAATGCATAGAAGTCCCAAAAATGAATGCTTAATGAATGAATACTAATCATACAAAGCTCAGAAAGAATTTCAGTGCCCTTATTACTGCTAAAGATCATTCATGTGTGTTAGCGTTAACAGTGGCTTGTGAAGTTTGGGCACTGACTGTTGTATTAACAACTATTTTTCTATTTATGTAGCTTTTCTACACCTATGGCTTTATTAAATATGGCTGCTGTTCTGCTGCATCCATCTGGGATCACTCATGCAGCGTTGTGCTAAATGCAGATTGAATGCAACAGAATATTGTTCCAAATAAAAAAAAAATTAGTTTTGAATAGGTAAGATTTCACTCTTTTGAAAGATGTATGGTCTCTAATGCTCACAATGACTGTAAAAGACAATGCAGTAAAACCAATAATACATTGAAACTAAACAAGTTTTCTATTTAACATTTTAAAATGTAATTTATTCCTGCGATCAAGTCAAAACAGACGTTGGTCATTAGAATTCAAAAAACAAATCCTACCTCAATGCTTTACTAAAACTAATTCAAACCATTCAAAAGCTTATTTTCTTGCTCTTAATTAAACATTTTTGTCTTATTTCCACTTTTGCTTTTCACTCCTCCAGCGCTTTGTATTTGTTCATCTTTTAATGACTTTCTGATGACAATTTCTCCCCCCCAAAACCCTTTTATCGTTAGTCTTCTCGTCTGTTTCAATTCCTCATTTCTTTTTCCACATTATATTGCTTCATGTCTGGTCTTGTTCGAACGCCTGCTTTTATCGTATTTGTAAAGCACTTTGAGCTGCATGTTTATATATGCGACTGCTGTTTAAATAAAGTTCCTGCGATTAGCAGAATTCCTCTGTTATATGTACTGAACAGATCCAGTCGGACAGCTCAGAGTCACTTAAGGCCATGCTTTACAGCTCACAAAAGCCTCCTCAACAAAACCTGTTCTACACCACAATACCAAAACAGAGCTTCTCCAAACACATTTGACCCATCCATCACCACACAAGATCATTTGCTTTTCATGGGCTATTGAACATGACTCAGTTGTAGGATGCCGTTTATCCTCCTTATTTGACTCTTCTATAGATTAACTTGAACATTGTTTTCTGAGACGATGTTTTCCTAAAATCCATACAGGATTGGTCTGATCAACAAAAGAATGATTTATTCCACTACATTACTCTTTTGACTTATGATACTTTGGTGCATCTGTTGCACTGTGTTAATAAACGGTTACAGTAATTAGACTCAGACCTGATACTAGCTCCAGTTTCTCTGCAGGGTCACCTTCTTCATAAAGTTTAGGGTGACAACGGTTGCCGATCTGAGCGATGAGCTCGGCGGGGAGAGAGGCAAGATCCTGTCGGCCACGCATCCTGGGCCGCGTCTCTGAATGGTCCGGCAAGGCCTCCACGCGTTCACCTGCTGAGAAAAGGAACAAAGTTTATGAAGAGCAGAGAAAGCGTGAAGACAAAAACGTGACCTCTGTGCACACAGTCTAGACAGCCGTGAAGATTAAACCAGTATTCAAGTCTTTTGACACTCAGAAACAGACAGATAATACAGAGCTCTTGGGACCAAGACTAATAAAAGACCTGTGAAATCCAAAGGCATCAGAACACATTCGTTTTCATGCCGTCTGAGAGAAGATAAGAAGTTCTGATAAAATATTCATGAGCTCCAAACAGTTCAAGCATTTAACAAAAAAGTGTGAATTTAGCTATGATGATATTCCCATTTAAGAAGCACAAAAGAAAGCAGACAATAGTTAACTTGTTAAAATGGGAACCAAAAAAGCAAGAGGCTGTATACATGACAACACACACGAAGTACTCATTTAAAACTTAATGAAAATTTGATTCTGTCATCATTAAACCTGTATGATTTTGGAACCAGACAAAGACTTTAGCATTGTTGTGGTAGTTTCTTTATAATACAGCAGGCTTTTTGGGTCTTTATTCAGTGAAAATTATAAAAGTTGATGGGTGTAGAAGCACTGTTTAATTTGTCAATGCATCAGGAATCTTTTTAAGGAATCTGTTGATCCAGTTCACGAAAACACGTTTCATCTGTAATGTGACATGAATTCTAATGTAGCAAATTATCAAAATGTAGTAGGCTTTGTTCTTTCCAGTACTTTTTGACTGAATTGTGAGATGTGGGAGCTGCATATGTCACCATAGTATTTTCTATTATTAGTGTTTTCCTGAAACAATGAGTTATGACAATTTGATTAGAAATTGCATGGCCGAAAGATAACGAAAGATAAATAAGTAAAAAATTATAGAGTAAATTTTCATATTAACATTTGGTCAAAAAATTTCAACAGCTATCGCACTGCTTCAGAAAACATATATAGCGCACGAGTCATATGGACAACTTTTATGGTGCATTTGAATCTTTTTTGAATTTTAAAAGCTCAGGTCTGCACTCATTGTAATCGCATGGAAACAAAAAAAACAAGCACATTGTTAAATTTTGACCAGCTCTTTTCCACTGACGAAAGAAGTCACGCAAGTTTAGAACAACATGAGGTTGAGTAAATGATTTTTAAACATTTCATCACATGTAAGCAGTGCTGTGGACTCACCTGTAGCACCCACGTTGAGCATGCTGTACATGGTGTACATGTTGCAGATCTGCCTGTACTGTTCTTCAGTGCCGTCATCCACAGCCTCCTCCTCTTCCTCATCATCATGGTAAGAGATGGGCGAATCGCTGGCGTAGGCACTCAAAGTACCAGGGCTGGTGCCTTCAGGGGTGACACTGCTCGGGCCGTTGCCATTGCCATTGGTGCTTCCGCCTCCACCATGACCCCCTGTGCCCATTCCAAGGCCCATACCAAGTCCCATGCTACCTTGCTGCTGAATGGCGCTTCCGCGTGCCATTTCTTGGGAGAAGCGAGCCGCCTTCCTCATCCCTCCTCCGCCGGCCGCCCCTGAGCCTCCGCTGCCTTCTCGATTGCCTCCTTCCCAGAGCCGCTTAGCCACCGGCGTGCAAACCACAGAATACGACGAGGCCTCCGGCTGCTCTGTCTTCACCCGAGAGACGAGCGGCAACGGGGTCAAGCAGGAAGCAGGTCGACTGGCTGCCGTAGCCACAACCCCGCCTCCGCCGTTAGCCGCAGCACCTGCCGCCGTCTGGGTAACTGGGCTCTGAGGCTCCGACGGAGGCGTTTCTTCAGTATGGAGGCCCTGCGAGTCGCAGCTTGGTGAGCTGACCTTCAAGAAGAACTCCGTGCCCTTTTCCATAATCTGCTGGATCTGGAGGAAGCCGGCCGTGTACATGAGCAGAAACTGGTCTCCGACGTTCATGCTGAGGCGGCCGGTGTAGCAGAAGGCCAGGATCTGCTGAAAGCTCTGCGGCTGTACGGCCGGGGGCAACTCCACCACCGTAGGGGTTTTGCTGCCCGCACTGCTGTTGAAAAGGTCACGGAAGTAGGAGCTGCTGGCCGCCAGCACGGCGCGGTGGGCTTTAAAGGTGTGGCCTTTCACCACCACGGACACGTCGCAGTACAGCCCCTGCAGCCGCTGCTCGTTCAAACACTCTAGGACATTGTTGCCGAAGTTCGGGATCGCCATCTGAAGGGTCTGAGCCATGGCGCTATGGCCAGCACCACCAGAGAAATCTGAGCACCACCGGAGGAAGAGAAGGAGGGAAAGACAGATGGAAGAGAAAGAAAGAGATCTTTGTCAGCAGCATTCTCTCAGCAGCACAGTAGTTCTTCCCTGAAGACTCATTGCAACTATCATTTGCTTTTAAAGCAGTAAAATCCACTGAATCCAAAACAATTTACTGCAAAGAAACAAACGGCTACCGGCAACAGACTGTTCACTAACTGACATTAAAAAGGTGAAAAGTATAAGACCCCAGGGACAGGCCTGTTTAGCAGAGCGGCCTAGAACATGCAAACTCTGAAAAATAATAGGGGGGTTGGTGAGCCACCGCTAAAATCCTGCGAGCGGGATGTGACTGCTAATCTGAATGAGATGGGGATTCAGCTGAGACAGAGATAAAATGGCACTCTTTACAGTACTACAGCAGGGAGGGAGAGAGGGGGAGAGCGCCAGAGAGATACTAAACCAGTGATTGAGGTCATAGTTGAGGAAGAGGGTGGAAAACAATGGGCTTTGACTGACACTGCAGTCAGTCTTATTACTGCTAAATGTGACACCATGAGCAAAGCCATCATTACAGATCGCAGCCGTGCTGCCGCGGAAATTCATTAGAAACTGTTAACCTGTGCCTTCTACTATAAAATGGGCTGTCCAAAACTTTACTACAGAGTTTGAAACTGCAGTGCTTATGATTCCCTCCTTTTTAGGCAACAAATACACTCATATTAGTCGGGGGAGGATTTCTGGCGAATCAGCACATTGAGTGGCAGAACTTTTTTGCGAAGGCACAGATTGATGTTTTGCCGTCAGCGCAAAAATCGTGGCTTATTGTTTAGCAATCTTTTAGTGAAGTAAAAACAGCCCTTAAATCATGTCAGCTAAACCAACACGACAGTATAACACTGTGATGTGATATACTTCACACATTAAGATTAGATAGCGGTAGGCAGAACATCTGGGCACATGTTTCCCGCACAAGCCATCACATTAAAAATCACTCAATCTAAACTGATCACACAGAACTAACAGGACATTCGTGGTAAAAGAAGTACCCTCTTTGTCTGACTTCAGGCTCGCTCCCCCTCCCTTGCATGCACACACACACACACACACACACACACACAAGCCATAGACATCAGACAAAACGGCTTGTTTACAGTTGGCCAGAGAGCAGTGGCACACATACACACAGAGAGGCCCAGGGTTTATTTAAGAAGCTTTCCCTCGGGTGGAGGAGGAGAGGGACACCTTAAGTATGGTTATCATGGTGTGCGAGGGGGGGATGCAAACTTTTAAAGACTTTATTCACAAGCCAGTCTGCACCTATGAAGCTTTCAAACAATCAACAACACAGAAAAACATAAAAAAAATGTAATGTTATTTTACTAATGAATAGTCAGGTATAGTCCTGAGATTTCTAGCATTTACTGTCCATGACAAATTATTTATTCTAAATGGATAGTTGACCCAAGATAATAAGATTGTGTCATTATTTACTCAATCTCCACTTGTTCCAAAACTGTATGAGTCTGTAGAGTTTGGTTGTAAATATTCTTCAAAATATCCTCTTTTGTCAGAAAAGATAAACTAATACAGTTTTGGGACAACAATGTAGACAATTTTCATTTTTTGAGCAAACTATTCCCTTAATTATTGTGTTCATTCATGTTAACGGAGACAATTTTAGGCAGTCTGTATCAAAAAGTGTCCAGGTTTACCTGAACTTACCCTGAAAGTCAAAGGTTCTCAACCTTTGTAACTTCCAGGGTCCCCCGTAGTCAAAGTGAGAGGTGCTTGCAACCCTTTTACAAATATATATACTGTTGCTGTCAATATATAAAAATAATTCATGGTAATTCATCTAAAGACTTACACATTTGTTGATCTGAGGATTACCAAAATGTGCCTTCTTTAAGGAAATAAAAAATAAATGCATGAATTGTTTCTTTGGTGCTACAGAACTTCTCTGCCTAACTAGCTTACACTATTTTCTAAAATGAAAAATAAGCAAACGTGTAAGAAGAGTGAAAAAAAAAATCTCTACAGATGTTTTATGTATGATTGTTTAGAGAGGAAAAATAAAGTCAATAAATAAAAGTTTTATGCTGCACTAAAATAATAGGCTAATAGAATTTGAGTGACAGCTCAGCAGTGCATGTGAAGTCTGATTTGCCATTAGAGTAACATGATACAGTACACCATTTACTATAATACAAGTTCATAGGTTAACATTTTAACTGTAGTATTTAAAAAAGAGAGAGAGAGATGATTGAGGCCCCTTGGGAAGTTTACAGAGAGCCCTAGCGGGCCTCGGGCACCTAGTTGAGAACCACTGACACACATCTGAGCTTTAGAAACCCATCTAATATTGTGAGGCCAAACCAGCGTGATGGAAGTGCAGACTCAGCCATTGAACATACGCCGATAACATAAACTAACAGTAATCCAACAAAGCAGAACAGTTTAGTAGAATATAATAAAAACAAAGAGCAAACCTTTGGCCGCCAGACCTGCCAGTACAGCGGCAGGCTAACAGTGTGTTGGTCAATCTGCCCGTCTGTCCGGAGCTCTCCACTGGCACGGGCCGTGAAGGGGTGAAGAACGATGGCAAAAGCGCCCACTATGAGCCACTCTGTGAGAAATGCAGCACCTTCATGCGAGCGAGCACAAACGCAGCGGGGCGAAGCGGCGCGTCGCGTCGCACGAAACGAGCAAGTTTGCCGCTCTTGTCCCGTCTTTGCCAATGCACCGCACCGAAAGCGAGCGTGCCTACATCCTCGGGCCTAGACGGGTCCGCCGAAACGAGGGTTCGCCTCGTTCACCACGCCACTCCGTTACAACGGTAACACTCAAGAATCTCCAACGACTCAATGAGCAGCCGGTATTAGCATCCCAAAGATACCTAAGTGCATACTTTTCAGTCCGCGGGATTTCAAAGTTAATGCTCCATAGCGATTTCGCGCTAGTTCGGATACCCCACCTTATCTTATTTCACAGACATCAACAGGTCATCCCGGGACAAATGCACTAACTGGGGGCGAGCCAGACTGAACCAGCGCTGACAGTAGGGGGGGTCAGCCAGACTCCGCCAATAAGAAAATGATTGAACTACTCCTCGCCACAACAACATCGATCACTCTCAAAGTGCCGTCTTCAAATCAAAAGCATAAATAGAAGCCGTTTGGCTGACAGATTAAAAAGATCCCGGAAATCGGGGGTTTTAATTAGCCAGATCTGACTCCGGAACATCTGCCAGCACGCGCGTTCAGCCATGTCAGTGAGGTCGGTGAAGTGGTTAAACTTTTTGTTGGTACCATTAGTCTGTGCCCATCCCCCATCGCACACCTTCCCCAAAACAATGCCCCCAAACATCTCAAAGCCACCGGATTTCGGCCAAAATGCCAGGACGGTCGCTCGCGCGCCGTTCTCGCATGTCACACAGCCTCGCCTGACGCGCCGCGCGGATTCAAAGGCGGGATACTTACCCCTTAGCTGGAGGCCGTTTCAAAGTGTTTCAATGGAGTCCGACGCGCTCGCTCTCCTTCACTCTCTCGCCTCGTCTGTCTCGCGCTGGAAACAGCCATTCATTGTGGGCATAGGCGCGGAGTCGATCGCAGAGCCATCGAGCGCGAACTCTTTTTCCAGCGGGATGCGGAGCGCAGAGCTACTGATCATGCATAGACTAGACATGACTCCCCATCGTCACTCAATCGCATGATCATCACAGGCGCAGCCTCAATGCCAGGAGACCTATCCAGCGTCGAGATGTATTTGCGCATAGGCTGGCACAGCAACAGCAAAAAGAGCCACCGCCTCGTTTCCATACGTGTGCAAAAAGTAGGCCATGCCTCTACGTCTCGCCAGACAGATCCCCAATATAGAGCGCGCAGAGAACGCCATGAACTCAGAACTGTACAGCGCGAGACGACGTTAACGGGAACATCAAATAACTTGGGCTTATACTGAATCAGCGTTTAGCGTTGGACAATTTCACTGCGTTCCGAAAGGATTTGCTTAGTTATGTGTGGCACATTTGCTTTTTAATATTTCTCGCTTGTTTAATTAAAATTTCTGCATAAATCATTTTAACAGCCCTACATTTAAAACAATCCCTGACAACGTCAATGAGGCTAGTGGGCGATTCTTGATTAGAACTGTTTATCCATACATTTTTTTTTCAACGTGGGAAGCATGAAATACTCACTGCATGCTCGAATAATCCATGTAAATTTGCCCGCACCGTAAACAAGGCCAAAACCTGCAGGTCATAAACATCTTTGTGTCTGAATCTAGATGGGAAAACTATACGACCGCGTGACGTCACATGCTGACCCTATAGATGTCCTTACATTACCCCGGTGAGCTACATTTCCAATTGCATTTTTTTGCGTCTGAAAAACGTGCGCACGGGCTTCCGTAGTCACGATTTGTTGAAAGTGAAAACACTGGGTTGCCAGATTGGTGTATGGGTAATATTACACTGCATTTTTTGCCATCATTTGCTTCTACAAAAGCCCTAAAATCAGAAGGGGCCACGTTGCATACTATTTAAAGTGATGATGTTTACATGGGTTAAACACGTTTTCGTTTGTGTCATGGTGGAGAACTAATGCAATTTTTCTTCTGTATCCACTTATCCACCCTGATAGACATTAGCCATAGTCTTGATAACTCACGTGGTGTTTCACATAATGCCCACTTTAAACAGGATTAATGTGTTCAATATACATTTCAAAAACTCTTTAAAAATACTAACATATCAATCCAGATTAAATGTGCATTTTACAACCATATTACTGTAACTTTTAGAATGTGATATAAATACAGTTTTTCTATTTAACCTGTGATTTAATCTAATTTAATTCGGTTTAATCATTTGCATTTAGACATACAAAATATAACTGATCATTTTTTAAATAATTACAATTCAGGCCCCATGTTGTACCCATAGACTGTTAAACGACAGTAGCTTATTTGTGGAGCGTGATGTAAAATGTATATATTGGAAAATTCTTACAAAACGTAGCACTGCCCTCTAGTGGCATTTATTACAGGATCTCAGGATGCAGAAGTTTTATTTTCTCCTTTGAGAAACTCCAACCCATTCCAACCTTTACGTTAGCTGCTAGCCTATGCATTTTTACTTCGCATAATGCCTTCCAATAAATGGCCAATAAAAGTTTAAGAGTCTTCTTTTCACTTGTCATTTACTACATTACTCATTTAACTGAAGTCGATTACAGTGTTAGTCACATTTAAGCATCATGGGGTTCAGTGCCCTGTCTCAATCATATTTCAGGCCTTAGCCTACTGCATATTAGAGACCATATTATATCACACCTTATTATTTAAACTCCTGTGTATTATATAACTATGTACTGCACTCATGTTTTTTTATATAAATATAGAATCGTTTTATTTGTATCAGGTGTGTTAACTTATGCAAGTAAATTTGCTTTATTGACTTACTATTTTAGTAGTTTGTAGTAGTTTAGTCATATGTTATGTGTGTGCTGCGTGCATGTGAGAAGCAGCCTTCACTGTTTTATGCGCTTTAACATCTGCAGAAAACACTCACTAACAGTACATTTGTCACCACTGACGACAGCTGCCGTGTGGCGGTGTTTGCTGCCGAAAATGACATCCATAGTTAATTCACAGCTTGAGTACAGATTGTCTGGAGAAAAGAGTCCTCAACTGACAGATGGCAGGGGTGCAGGGGTAAAGAGGGAAATCGCTCCAGTTGAGAGCAACCATTTCACAGCACAAGACGAACTGATTGATTACTTTTGTTCAACACTTGATGGCAGCACTTGAACATTGAAACTTGGTGACTGCTGGAAAAAAAGAAAACACTGGCGTGCAGCGCTGGAATGTTGCATAAATTAACCTTATACGTCACAAAAGTTCTGTAAAGACCCTGATAATCCAGAAAGCTGTTAGCTATAGATCCATTTATATCATAAAATGATCTTTTGATTACAGATATGACCCGCTTAATGTGAGAGCCCAGTTTCCTACAATTTTAAAGGCAAGTATATTTTATTTGTAACAACCAAATTAACCGACCAAAAGGTATCATCGAGCGGTTTTCAAAAGCTACTAATATGTTTAGGTACTGATTTGTACCTTAAAGATACTGCACTGAAAATAATTCATTGATTTTACGAATTTGTTTTTTACATGTTTAGTTTTTTAATATATATATAAATTGATTTGCAACCACTTACCTTAAAAAATGTTAGTAAATTTACAAAGATGTAACTTTTCAAAGGGTACCGCTATAAATAAATATTAAATATGTTAAAATAAATATTGCATATGTGTAAAATATTACTTTTTCTAAGTTTATTGCATTATTACTTTGTCTACTCATCATAGTACTGTGTACTATTTATTGATTAAAATTCATTATTGCAATCAATTTATCTTTTTTTATTTATCAGCTTAGTCAATTAATTTGAACTTATTTGTATTTATTAATTCTTACTTGTTTGCACTGTTTTTCTCTGAACTTTTTCACAGAGCCCCTCAGCACTCCCTTGCGGCCCCCCTGCTCTAGAAAACAAACACATTCAACTCCTGTTTACTTTTTCATCTTTTAAATATGAACCAATTCTTCTAGTTCTCCCATTCTCAGCTGAAATATCCACACATCATGCATCCGAGCTGTCCTGTTCTTCTCGCAGTCTTTCATGTCTCTGCTCAGTGCTAATTATGTCTTCCCATTCTGCCGACAACTAACAGCCTTTTTCCAAGATCGAACTTAGCATAGCTATTAAGTACCATGATGAAACACTGGTGTGAATTTAACAGCTGGCTAAGATTGGGCAGATGGGACGTGCTACTGAGCATCCTGTGCTAGCCTATAAAACAAGTAAATAATTCTCATTCACCTTAGCAGACAGAAAGACACTTGGGTCACAGATGTGAGTTTGGCTACTTATGATGTTGTCAGGTTTTGTGTATACCAGAATACTTCTGAAGACTTTCTAAAGGAGAAAAACAAGCCCTCAGAGCCATTCAGACAGATGGAGCGAGTGGTGTGAAATGGACTTGTTGGTTAAAATTCACAAGTGAGCCCAATCTGAGAAGGAGGTGCTTGTTGAATGGATGATAACAGAATGAACAAGTGATCGGGTGAGTTTTCCACCACAGAAGAAGCCTAGTCTATCAACAGCCGCTGCTACTCATCCCAGCATGTTCATTTATTCACACCATCATTTATTCATCTTTCCTCCTCTACCCTGCTCTCCATTTTCAAAGTGAATTTCTAAGTTCCTCAGCAAAAGACAGGAACATGATGTTCTTTCTCCAAGAAAGTCCTCTCATCACTCCTCACTCAACACAAAATAAGACCTTTGTACGTCAGCATTGTGCATTTTTAGTACTTTGTTGCCCGTTTTACACATAGTTTTGGTCTGTGTTCATGAAAACACTGTGTCTGAGCCTCCGCCGCTCCCATAGATGGACGTGAGAGACTAGAGAGTGACAGTAATGGAGGGATGGAGTGAGAGCGTGAGATGAGAAGAAAGATCTGCCTTTTTTAAGCAGTGTCACACACACTATCTTTTTTGCTCTACCTTGGCTCATTGCTTGTCTCACTTCTGCGGCACGTTGCCATGGGAACACAGCTGCAGCACTTGAGTCGTGAGTTGGGGAGGCTGGGGGTTGCTATTTAGTAAACACGTTCGCGTTTCTTCATTGGATTTAGCAAGTTGGAAAGGGAAAAGGCGGCTTACAGAACTTACAGTCATAGCTCTGCCAATAGTTTGAGCAAATGTGTTGTTTTGTGTTCACCTAGAGGCTTGAAATGTTCTCATCGTGGATGGGTTTACAAGTCAGCTTTCTCAAGGATCACTTTGTAGTGCATCCAACTCTCTTTATCTTTTTTTTTCTATTTATTTAATGTGTTAAACATGTTTAATATTACATTTTTTACTCAGTACACATTTTTGAAGGGACAGTTCAATGACAAAAAATAGTATTTTTTTTAAGTATTTAATCTACCACTTTAAAGGGAATGAAAATTTAAAATGTAAACTTTGTTATAATGTTATTTAATTTTAATTAAGTTTCTTTCTTAAACTGAAAAAATAAATAAATAAAAAGATAACAGTTGATGGTTCCTGTTGACATATTTATTTCCTAACTATGGAAGTCAATGGGGACCAACAACTGCTTGGTTCTTCAAAATAATATCTTCTTTTAAATTCATAAGAAAGAAACTCATACAGGTTTGGAACAACATGAGGGTTAGTAAATTGACAAAATTCTAATTTTTATGAGAGCAATACCATTAAACTCAACAAGGCATTTTCTATTTTTTCATCTTCTCTCATGTACCTAGCATCTCGGACAGCTTTAGCTGTGGTGAATAAGAATGTCATCACTAACAACACATACAGTCACCATACTACATTGTTCTCCCTCTATGCATTGATTAAGAGTCCAACTCTCTCAGGCTTTTTACACATTGCACATGACATAATGTCGATAGTACTATTTTCAAATAGAATATGTAGTCGGTTGTTCTTGTAGCAGTGATGGACAGTCAGTAGAGAATGCTTGAACTAAGGCTCAGCTATGTTCCAAGACATGTAGTCAATCAAGAGTGTTAGCTTGGTGAAAAAACTCCTGGAAAATGTCGGTCATTAGTTTCTAAAATTTAAGCTTTGTAAATGTATGCGAATTCCTAAAATAATAATTAGATACAATTTTATATATATATATATATATATATATATATATTTTTTTTTTTATAATTCTGAATTCCTCAGGTTGCTCACAGTCAGAACTATTTGAAGAACCAAGTGCTTCAAATATCCTATTGCATACTCAGTGAACTTCAATATCTATTTCAAGTGCCTGAAAGCCTTTCCCTTGTGATTTATGACTACTGGAGAAACCGTTCACAAGCTAAAGGCATCTATTTTGTAAGTTCCTCATAAAACTGAGCATTAAAGATTCTCCAGAGGCTTTCACCAGTCTGAGGCTTTTTAAAATAACAAATAAACTTAAATTTAAAAGATAAATCATCATTTAGAGCAGCTTCTCCAAGACCAAACACATTAGGTGAGTGGGTGGATAGTTAGCAGTCTTTTGATCCTTTAGAAAAAAACCCCGAAATAACCGATGATCTTTACAAAAAATTATAGGCCTACATGATGGAATCTTCCTCTAACATAACGGGTGGCTGCATATTGCGGTTGAGATCACGCAGGAGTGGCATATCATCCCAGTGTAGAAAGGTCTACCCCGATCTTCACTCTCTCACTCCCCCTCCCATCCTCTTTCTGTATCTCTCACCGATCCCACCACAGTGTAGTAAAGCGGATAGGCAGCTAAACAAACAGCGGAATCTTTTCAGTGAAGACGACGACAGAGGTAAGAAACTTTTCTAAATTCGCGATAATCGATGGCGGGAATGCCTGGGCGAAATAGATGGAGCCACTCGTTACGCTGTATCGGAGATCAGGCATCGTGGTTGCCCAAACTGCGCAGTGCTCTTATGAGAAGCCACCTGCACGCGCTGTGACTCGCGCTCTATCCAGAAATCATGGAGAAGACGCGAACGCATTCACGCGTTTCTGTCACGGCGCGTTTTCTATCCAAATTCATGCGTCTTAAAACATGTGGGTTTTGAAGCTCAAATGTGTGTTGGCGTGATTTTTTTCTCTCGTGAAAATTACTTGTGTGGTGCCATCTCAAAGATCACGCATAGTCTTACATAGGCTGTAGTTGGAGGTGGTTTTAATCTATGGGCATGCAATAAACATGGAGAGCGACTGCAGGAGATGCACTTAGATCGCCACTGACAGATGTGCAGAGGGGATTTGGTATTAATATACCATGGCGGGGTTTTGTTGGCGAACTGCGTGACACGGTTTCGGCTCACAGCAGCCTGCATATGACGGAAGCCCCGGTATTTCATAACTTTGACATGACTCGTTTTTTTTTTTTATCTCACGTATTATGCATGTGTATATTTGTAAGAAAGCATTGCGTCTCCACGAACTGTGTGGTGGAATTACATTCCCAGCTCACAGGATGTGCGTGTTTGGACGGGTGAGAGATTTTGAATAATGATTAGCGTTTCTTTAATATGCTTTGGGAGAGGTAAAAGTGTGACAGTTACAATGTCCAGGATAACCTGTTGGACATTCTAAACATATGATATCATAGATATTCTATGAATAAATTCAATATAAATGCATTCACAAAATACATAAAAGCATTATCTTTATATAGTTTATATAGTTTTTGTTAAATAGTTCAGTGTTTTACTTGCTAACTGAGAATTTCTGATTCAAAATTGATATATATATACACACACACACACACACATAAAAATAGATATAAACCTTGTAAGCATGTAAACCACATTAGCAAAAATGCCATTGAGTTGAATATAAGTGGTAATTCAGCCATATGCACAAGGCCACTGGTAATTATGATTAAAGCATTAAAGCATTAGTGTGATATAGTTATACTATATAGTTATACTATGATAAAGTATTGTGAAATAAACTATATGGTTCAGACAAAAACTGAACATTATACTGAATTAGTTATATTAGTATATTTAATTTCTGTCAAAGAAAATAGGTGGCAAAGCATTACGATACTGGCCACTATGCAGTGCACAACTTGTAAATTGGTGTTGTGTAACGTCAGTCGATTCATATCACATCATCTTGATTGGACTTAAAGATTTAACTGCATACATTCATCAGTAAATCTCAATACTGAAAAGAAATGTAGAAATTGTTAATCAATGTCACTAAATGACTTGAAAGTGACAGTGAAAGTGCTTATAACAGAGCTTAGCATGCATGATTACAATCCCATTGGTTTGCACAGGTGGGTGTCACAGGGCTCGATCTCATGCTATCGGTCATTGATGCTCGGAGCAATTAGTTCCTCAGCCACATGAGCGCATGTTTGCACAGACGGCCCAGGGCTCAAGCGGCAATGGACACAAAGGTCAAGCCAGGAGGACATTTCGGACAATGTCTACCAGCATGACTCTGTTTTTACACCCCTCAAGCTTCATGGTTTGAGGGTGCACAATCTGGCCTGAAAATGGCCAAATGGGGCTGATGCTGCTTGGTGTATGAGATGAAACCGGCGTAATGAAGGAAATGGGCACTATGGATGATGTTGTTCTTGTGCACTTAATGCATCTTTCTCATCGCTGCACAGAGAGCCAGTAATTATGATGCCAAGCTCAACTGTCCCTTTGCTCCAAATACACCCCTAAAGATCGGATCCCTGCAGGCTTTCAATGTGCCTTTTAATTAGAGCCTTATAATGATATAAGAGAGACAGAGACTCGGGGAGAAAGTATGTGTGTTAAGGGGGAGGGGTGTCTTATATTCTGCTTCCCATTAATGAATAATGGCTTTGATTTAGTAAAGAAGACTGTGGCTGTGTTGCATATGATGTCAGAACCGTTTTGCTTTTGGTGGGCAGTAGTTGTTGTTAATCACATCAGGTTTAGGCAGCACATTAATTCTGTGTAAAATTAAATATAATTTAAGTCAAGTCAGTTTTGCTTTGATTCTGTTGTAAATTATGTTGTTGAGAAGTGAAGTAGAGAAGTGCTGACGAGTACTGTTTAGAAATCATATGACTTGCTGCCTAAGCAAGGAACATAATCTATAAAACCGAAGAGGTTAGGTGATTAGTTATTATAGTGAAGGTATCAGTGAGAGATGACTTCAGTGTAACTGCATTTATCAAAAATGTTTTTTTGTTGTATTGTAACTTCTAGGAAAGAAATAGCAACTAAAGAACTTGCCCTTGGCAAGTAAGGAAGCTATTTTCTTGCAGTGAAGCAAATGTTGTCATAGTAATGCGGCTCTGGGAAATTAATAAATTATTTGGCTCGTGTTGTAACAGATTTTCTTTTTAAATAAAACTGAGTGACCATGCTGTGATGATATACACAACACTGCATTATTTAAACATTTAGACTAAGCTAATAATTTTGGTATTCTTCGATTTTTATTTTAGACTCTATATCTAGATTTGCCCCATCAGCAAGTATTTCAAATATAAGCATGTAATTCAGTTTAAGGAACATTTTAATTCAAAGCAGTAAATAATTTGGAAATAAATATATATAATGTAATCTATAAAATAATACAATGTATACACTAGCTTACTAGCTTTATTATTATTATTATTTGTTAAAAGTTTACTAGCAATTTTTTTTTTGTGTGTGATTTGAACAAAGTATCTGATGTTCACCAAGGCTGCAGTTAGTTAAGCAAATAATATTTTTTAATTGTTACAGTTTAAAATAACTTTGACTATGTTAAGATATTTAAAAATGTAATCATTTATTCCTGTGAGACAAAGTTCAGTTTTCAGCACCATTACTCCAGTCTTCAGTGTCACACAATCCTTCAGAAACCAATATCCTAATTTTCTGATTAAGAAACAGTTCACAATATTGAAAACAATTGTGCTGCTTGATTTATGTATTTATGGAAACCATAGGAAATAAATCGGAGGGGTGGTTTGATGAATAGAAAGTTCAAAAGAACAGAATTTATTTGACAATTATTTTTTACAAATAGTGTTTACTATTCCTTTTGATCTAGTGCACCCTTGCTGAATTAATTAACTTCTTTTTTTAAACAAGAAACTTGATGGTGTACATAAATAAAATATGGAGATATTTTACTTTCATATAAACATATTATGATCCACAAATAAATGTAAAGCGATTAACAAAAAAACCAAGCATGTTCACTAAATTAATCTTATTTGTAAATACTATTCATGTTTGTGGAATAAGATAAATATTTGTGAGTATGTTTTTTATTCGCAAGTCTAATTTTACTTATTTGTAAATACTATTCATGTTTGTGGAATAAGATAAATAAGTAAAATTAGACTTGCGAATAAAAAACATACTCACAAATATTTATTTTATTCTACAAACACAACCTGGCATTTATATGTGAATCGCGTCCTGTGCGTCTGTAGATCGCTGCGTGTATTTGTGGATTTTTAAACATTTCAAGCCTCAAGACACACACTAATCCACAAATGGATGGACTCCGCCCACCTTCTACTTAAGCCAATCAGATACCGGCCAGGTAATCGTTGCACGTTCTCGTTCCAACCAATCACGTTTTGCCTTACAATCAGTGCGGACCAGCCGTAATGGACTCTATGCACGGCACGCAGCCTGCACATTCATACAAACTGAAATTTAAACATTGTGTTGGTTTAATAAAACAAATTAAGTATACCATACTAGTATAATTATTTAATGAAGCATTCCAGAAAATGTAAACATCAGTGAGGGTGGTTTGACCGGTTATTGGAGTCTCGTTTTGTGAGGCTGCTCAGAGCCCAGAGCTTTTTCAACTGTTGATGAAGAAACTGTTAAGGATTTAAACATCACTTATAATAGTCGCCACTTCAAGAATGACATCGGCAACATAAGGTTCTACACTAGGTAAGATCTATCACCTTATATGCTTTACTATATTACTACCGAGCTCAATATAGGACTATTATGATTTATGGGTTTTTTTGTCGCTGTGGTTGATTCACCCAAAAAAATCAAAATAAAGCTGTCATGTACTTTCCTTTATGTCTTTGTAAACCCATATGGCTTTCTTTCTTCGTTAGCATAAAGAAATGTAATGTCAGTCTTGGTCAGATTTTGTTTTTTCAACAGAAGAAATTCAAACTAACTACTTAGATAAACTTAAACTAACTAATCTAGAATAACACTAACTAAAATATTTTTTTTCATTGGAGTTCTTGCATGTACAATACACCTTTTAAGTAACCTTCAGGTTTATTGTAGACAAACTAATCTGCATTGTTATTACATTGTGTGGTGTGTTTTCTCAAAACATGTCTTGCATCCAATCTAGATTTGAATATGTGGAACCATTCAATTGTCACCTTTTGGAGAGTTAAACCTGCTTCCCACATAGTTTGGTTGACCAGAACAGCTACAACGAGGAGTGAAGTTGTTTAATATATTTACATATTGAATTTATTTCAGATACATTTTACATTACTTTCGGTTTTTATTTTAAATGATGAAACTATATTTCAAATAAATTATGAAGAATTAATAATCTATATATGTTACAGACATGCCAATGCACTGTAAATAGTTAATAAATATTTCAAAGGATGTACCAATTCTGATATTGATCTTGACCATGCTTTTTGCACTGAACAGCTTCAGCTTGTTATTCCACAAAACGATAAATTGAATGTAAACCATGAAAATCGAAAGGAACAATTGTTTTTTGTCAATCACTTTACATTCATTTGTGGATCATAATATATTTATATGGAATTATGAAACTAAAATAACCTAAAACCTTTACAAATGGAACAATACTCTGTTATAAATGTATACATTTACTAATTTACTTACTTATCTGGTCATATTGCTTACGCTTTTAGCATGTAGTTGAAAGTATTATGCGGATGGTGTATGCAGTTTTAACAAGAGAATGTTGATTCCAAATTGTCATTAACATAAACTCAGATCAATTTATAACCTGACATGAAAATGTAAATGCTTGAGGATGCTGCTGGTACATGATTTCACCCCAGCAGTTCATTTCCAACTGGTTAAACTGATGTGTTACAACCCAAATCGTGTTACAACACTCCCCCTGAAGTAAATTTAGTTACATTTTAAGAGACGTGAAAATTCTTAAAAGCACATGCAGATGTCTAGCAGGTATTGTCTAATATGTGTCATACACACATTTAGACCCACACAAGTTCACACATCATTTGAATTCATTAGTATGAATTTGCACTTGAGTGTGTGAAAACTGATTTGTTTCTGTGGGCTGGTGTAGTGGCCGTCTTGCCCACCTAAACATGCTTATCATCTTCACACGTTTGCTCAGCGATGTCAAGACTCTCCTCTCCAGATGATCTACAACTTCCTGCCAGTCAGTCTGTGTGTGTTATGATGATGTACTGATTGTAATTGTTGTGTGTGTGTCTCCTCATTACGGAGTCTCATGATGATGGGTTAATGAGGCTTGCCTGTTTACCTTACTGTCGCTTCCTATTGGCTGGCTCAGGGGGCTAATTACACTCCCAGTACTACGGGGGTCCTAAATTACCTTTAGCACTGCTATTACAACACAGATCTGTTAGACAGCGTATGCAGACAGTCTGCGGACATGTTTGCTTGTTGCGGACATTGATCGTTCATATAAATTAATAAATAAAAAAAAGCATGGAGTGTTTTCTAAAGTTGTCACCTGAAAGTGCTTCTTTTGGTGCTTTAGCAAGCACCACCAATAATTTGAATTTGAAAACATGGGAAATAAATATTTGAAAAAATTATAATAAGAGTAATTCTACATGTTTCACGTTGCTTGATCATGAAGTGGTTTAGTATCATGTCATCTATTTATGCTTTAAGCCTTCTCTCTGTTTTGATTGGTCTAATTTTCATCACATCTAGACCGAGTCGCTCTTAGAGGTGAATTGGGATGGAAAATAGATTGATATAGTATTTGAGGAATGAATGAAAAGGACAGAGTGTGGAGAAAGAATTGATTAATATTCTCTCTGCAAATATGTAAACTCATTTTCTGAGAGCAGACCTCTCATTCTCTTCCTCTCGCTCTCATTCCTTCACCCACATCATTCGCACCTCTGACATTTAAAAGAGCGATGTTACGATGTCCATCTTTGTACTTTACCAACTCTGAGAAAATGACCTTTCATTCACTCAGAACGACACTTAAAAGTATCTAACACAGCAGGAACTTTTCACAGTAAGCTCTCTGTTCCGACATTTAGCAGTTTTACATTATCTTATAACACAGTGCTCTGGAATGGCCTGCTTGATTCTGATTGGTCAATAAATCGTGGTCAGTGCAGGTTCATATTTCCTTTTTGACAGGAACTAAAAGGAGGCGATGAGGCATGGAAGTATACATTTGTTTAACA
Organism: Enteromius radiatus; assembly: GCA_032357445.1. Taxonomy (NCBI): domain Eukaryota; kingdom Metazoa; phylum Chordata; class Actinopteri; order Cypriniformes; family Cyprinidae; genus Enteromius; species Enteromius radiatus. The sequence continues at coordinate 8,587,681 of JAUCMS010000062.1, read as the reverse complement.
ATCACGTCTTTTCATAAAAACTTGGCCATTATAAAGACCAAAAGTAAGTCTTCACAGCCTTGTATTAATCAGAGAGAAATTCGATATGGCATATGCCCTGACTAAGGTCTAATGTGATCAGTAAACTTTCTGGTTGTTACACGTTCAGGTGCCTCGCCACTTAAACATTCAAGCTGTTTAACATCATGTGAATTCTCAATGTTTGTTTTTAATGTAGAGATAGATAATGGATGGATCTCCATCCCCCAACTCAGGACCAGACTGAAATTCCTGATGAGATCTTTAATCTCTGGTCTCTGCCTCACTTTCGCAGAATTGGCACAAAACTGCTTTTGCATGCCTATCCAGGCTTAAAAAACACTAAACCAGACTTAAATCACTCAAATGCATAACTGCATATTATATGTAACCCACACCTTGAACTATCAAGTGTTGATCGATCATTGTATATGTATTTTGAATAACTATTGAATGGCTTATAGTTTAATATCAATGTTTAGTATGTTTTTGCTTCAATCTTCTTGCTTGAAATGTTTCTTCCCACTAATCATAGTCTAATGTATCATATTCATGTCATAGAAATCATGTCCAAAATTATATTCTGCAAGAGCGGGAAAATTTGGACCATGTGTCTGAGAAGATAACATTTTTGGATTTATGATTTGGGAGAAGAAATCGCGCCACACCCTGAGCTTGTTACGTGCTGTGGTTGTAGAATAATTAGTTTTTCATAAAGGCGTAAACAAAGAACTCAACAGCTAATGCATCAACAATAATCACGGACAAGGGAACTCCTAAACAGACAAGATATAAATACACTAGGGACTAATGAAGATAACTCAAATCAGATGTGACAAGATGTGATGACTGGGGCAAATTAATTAATAATCACATAAATGACAGGAAATTCCAAATAAGGTCAAACAAGAAAAACTAAACTAAAACAGACAGAAACGGAACAGAGCTACAATGATATCTATTGATTAAAACACAATTTTGGGATGTGTCCAAAGATGAGTTTAAAAGCTCAAGATATGATTCAAATTATACTCTTAGCCTCAGCTCTTAGTATGCTCTTAGCCCGGGTTTTGTAGCATGGTTTTTAAAACTATGCTCTTTGCCACCTTTTGCGTTCTTTAAGCGCCATCCAGAGTGCACGCCTGCCTCTGTCTAGCCACGATGAGAAGAAAACCCATCCAGTCTCGTTACTTTATTTCTTTAATTTCTTTTCTTTCGGTGAGAGTTCGTTTAAGTTAAGTTTTGCCTGCCAAGTCTCCAAGTCTCCGACTGCACCGCATCAAACTTAAAACGGACCGCGACTCACTTCTCAGCCACCGCCCAATCATCAGCCTCCCAAAACTTCAAAGACAACTGACTTCCAGCCAATCAGCAACCTCAGCAAACCCCTTTCTGCCGTGATGGCAATGCAAACCTCCAGATTCAGGCTGAACTGGTGAAATTGATATTAATGTTAACCGCATTGACGAACTCAATGCAAGAGTTAATATTTGATTGATGGTTATTCAAGTACTGTAGATGCAATAGCACCTATTGCTGTAAAATTGGGATTTTACATTTTCATTCTCTTAAACTCACTCTTTCCTCACTTTCTCTCTTCCTGCAACTCATTCAAATGTGTGAATGCATGTGTTTGTATGTTAGTTTTGTTTATGTGTCTTAGGTTTATCCAATAAAGTCATATTTATACTTGAAAAGAGAAGTATCTGGTGTACACTAGATACACACTCTTCTCTGTTTACACTATAATCTTGATTTTCACATCCAGATCGACTCAGTGATCCGCTTCTGTGCAAATTCCCTATAGAATCTTAAATGATTCTGATTTGATTCTTTGTTTGAGCTAATTCGCAACAGTTAAATTATAAAAAAACAACTAGACCTCGTCTGTAATGATTATAAAACAATCAAATCAGTACTTTATGTCCACATATCTATTTATTTGGTGCTTAGCTGTGTAATTAGAGGGATAATGTACAGCCAAAGTGATCTTGTATCATCCCAGAGGGGTTTACTTTATGATAATGACAGTCTAATGCTACATTATCCCTTACATAATACACATGTTTTGGCTAAGGTCAAGATTTAGTTTGATAGAGTATTCCATCCCAAGGAAGAAAAAAATAAAACATTGGTCCATCACTCTCTCAGCCTCAAACTGACGATCATTGTGGTGATAATGTCCAAAGAGCAGTGTTCTACACTGACAGCAACATTACCACACAACCTTGATAAGACAAATAGAGACAGAGAGAGAGAGAGAGGGGGGAATTAACATAGATATTCAAATGTGTCAAATATGCAGATGTGTCAAATGCACATTCAATTTAAGGTCACTGCAGTTTGCCCCCGTTGAAGCATTTGATTAAAATATTTAAAAATATTATGTTGCTGGCTATTTATAAGCCTACCTTACTATAACAAACAACTTGCATTTTATGCTTTGATGACTGTGAGCACTAGAAAATAATTTTGAAGAAACATTAGTGACTTGACCTGAAACTAATTTAATTGTTTCTGTGAAAACCAATATCCCAGTTAACATCTGTTGAAGCATTTTCATCATGCTTACTGATCTTTAATCTCCTAGCTAAGTTGGATTTTGCATCACAATTATTGCATCATAATTGTTCTTTTTATGTATATCTTGCTTTTGTTTTGCAATATGACAGATGTATTTATCGTTGGCTGCATCAGTACAGCTGTTCAACACATTGACTCAGAGACCTTGATCACATGATATGTGAGAAACAGGCACACATACAGGGTTAGTGTTTAGGCTATACATGCAGAAATTGACTGCGTGTTCATATATGAGCAAGAGAAGGCATATGTGGTGAGAGACTTTTTTTGTGTGTGTGTGTGTGTGAAGGGGTACCATCTGCCATCTGCAGCACTCCATGCCAGGCCCCGTTACCCCCCTATCATCCACTAGTGAGTGTGTGAAGCATACAAACCTGTGAGACAGCGAGAAAGACACAGAGAAGCTGAGAAATAGGAGGATTTGTAGGAATAAGTAACCAGGAATGTCTTGGCGTTCCTTTCTTCTTTCTTCCCTGCTTCTGTTAGAACAACCACTGTTCAGAGAGCAGCTCCGAATCACAGATACTGGTGTTTTTTCTGCCTGTCCCAGTTCAGTGTTTTGGCAATAACATTTTTCTGAGTCTCTGCCCACCTCTCAACTCCCACCCTCTCTCTCTCTTTCTCTCTCTCTCTCTTTATCACCAGCACCATGTAAGAATCTCAGAGTCTCAGTATGCCAAGCATTCTGTAGTTTTACTGGTTAATCTGATATGTAGTTGTTCTCTATTACATTTAATGGTGTTAGAGGAAGATCAGGACCTCACAGAAACTGCAGGAGCTGAATTCAGCGTGGACTGGTTGCTCCAGCTGTGAATAACTTACACCTCAGCCTAGTTGGAAATTAAATGAACGGTGCTGAGCTACAACTTTTGTACACCTAAATATGTGAACGTTACTATTTAACTTAGTTAAAACCTAGCCTTATGGTGTATCTAAATATTCCCAGAAGCCTTTCACCAAGAGTAACGTCTGGAACCAAAAGGCAAGGTGATTGGATTACAAAAATGAGATCATGTTCTGTGTGAAAGACTTAAATCCTTCAGACACATACGCTGATGTTGACATTTACACTCGTATAGCTTTCAAGAGATTGAACATTAAATGAATAAATGACACTCTTTCATACGTCGTCTGATATCATTTTTTTTTTCATGTAGGGCTTCATTTACTACAACAAAAATAAATAAATGTCAACTTTCCAGTTGCTTTTTTTTATATATATAAAAAGTTATATTTCTTACAGTTTAAGATAGACATCTTAAAATAGACTTCTTAAGCTATAATACAAATTAACTGTATAGATTTCATAGACTATATTTATTACATTTAATTTTAATTGAATTGCATCACTTTCGTTTTATATGCAATAAATAAATAACAATGAGACATTTCTGTCTCTATCTGGAATGACATAGAATGATAGAATCTTCATTTTTGGGGAAACCATCTCATTAAGAAGTAATGTTGCAACCTAGTTGATTTTTGGTTTAGTGCAAACTGTATGTCTCACTTTAAGTCCGTTTAAGGCCATACGTGTGGATTGTGCAACCCATACAGGCCATTTATATCCACCTTCTGACAACGGACACTTTCATTAAACTGTAACTGGAGATTCTCTGCCTTCACAATTGAATGATGTTTTAATAAGGTAGAAGCAAGAAGCAGGAAAAATGAGGACTAGTGGTGTTTTCATTACCCAAAACATGATGATTTTCCCAGCCCTGGATTGGTGCACAGCATGGCCCTGAATAGTTAAAGGGACACTTTATAAACAGTATCGTGAAGCGAGAATTAATTCAACACCCATTCACTGCCTGTTTGCATTTAGTTTTGTTTGCGACATCACTGTGAGGGGGGGAAAAAGGAATGGTTGAGCCTGTTGTGTGCTTTCTGGTTTGATTTGATTCGCTCCCATACATATTTATACTGCTTGTGCACTTCAAGGCAGGCTGGAGTAATGCGTTTAGTGTGTTAAATGAGAATGCAAATGGCTTTAACGCTGGTTTTGTTTGAACTCGATTGTCACTGAAAATGGTAATGATATTCATGTGCTTTATTTGTAATAATGTGAACAATAACTGAAAACACACCTGGGAAAGGGCTCGTTTTAGAGTTGTCCTCCAGAGAGCAACTTCAAACTTGATAACCTTCTAAAGCACATAATCCGTGAAACTGTGAGGATCCCACAACTCCCACTGGATTTGTTGCTGCTTTTTGGTCTTTCGTTAGTGCAGAGATTCTACAAGCACGCCTTTCGCTGTGTGTGTGCTTTTTTTTCACAGCAGTCATCTGTAGTTTGAAAAAGTCAAACAGGATCCTGACTCTCTTCATAGAGCTGAAGCCCGTAAAAGAAAACTGACACACAGAGCTGCATCTGTTTTATAAGTTTAGTTTTAGTGTTTACTGGTTGCATCAAACTAACTTTAATCTAAAATTGGTGACAAAGATATTGTTGGCTTAAACAGAAATACGTGTTTTCTCAAAATGAAATGCATATATTGCTTTTTGTCTACAGATTTAAGAGGTGAACATTCATGGAGCTAGCTCGAGAAGTAAGGAATGGTTCAGGCAACACAGAGGTCATTGGTTTGTTTTTGAAGGATCCTTAGATCCTCGCGTGCAAATTGTGTTGTGTTTTTATGATTGTTTGTTTTTGTTTTTTTATTTATAATAAATTATTTACATAATGATTTTATAAGCATTAGTCATTCATATGATTTATTATTTGATAATTTTTTTATTATTTGATAATTTTTATCATTATATTTTATGTATTTTTATTGTTTATTCATTTATTATTATTTTTTTATTTTATATTTCTTATCAATTCTTCCTTACTTAAGTATTTTCCTTGTTGTTCAATGTTTGTGGGGTTTTATGAGCTGTTTTTTTCTGTTTGAACAGAGATAGAAAAGGGAAAATGTTTATGGAAACCCAACATTTTTGAATTTGTGTTGGTCAGACAAAGTTTGAACATTGAGACATACTTTAGTTTGCAACTAAATTTGTTCAAAAAACTCCATTATCTTATTATTTTACCATTATCACTTGGCCTCCTGCTCTTCTCTGTTTTTTTCTTGATCAACATCTTGACTTACATAAGACTGTTAAACACCCATTTTTGACTAGCTGACTAGTTGTCCAGATACTGGACTAACTTTTGTTTTCTAGTGGGATCTGGCTTCCGGGGCTGGATCCTAAATATTATCTGGCGTGGAGACCCGATCTATAATTTTCCTGGAAATTAATGAATTGGAAAAACTGTATATTTAGAAGGTAGTTGATTTGGATGAAAGAAACTGTTTTCATCCACTTGCGTAAATGTAATCTGTATGTGTGTTTTAAACATGCTGTGTAACACTCTGAGGTCACTAGAGTCAGCTTTACTGAGAGTCTTTACAGAGGTTCATTCATTTGGCTTCACTGAAGAATCAGAAATGTTCCTGTCCTCTTGCATACACTCAACTGTTGGTCAGCATATATATATATATATATATATATATATATATATATATATATTATTAAGACTGGACACATTAATTATAATGAATGGAAAATACTATACCTGTGTTAGTTAAATTACATTTTGGACACTTCTTACAAACATTTATATTGTGCAAACATTTCTTATTTTTTAAACTTTACAGTGTGCAAATATATTTCCCCTTGATGTGATACTCAATTAAAATTATTATTAGTGTAAGTGTTAATTAAGTCAGTAAGGAACTTACATTTTGACTGGTTTATTTAGATGTTAATGTTTTATAAAAACAAACATGTACTGTGATATATCTGTTAAAGGAAGCATCTCAAATGATCCCGTTTGAGGGATGTGCATCCTCAGTTAGTGGGCAGACACATGCAGCAGGACACATTTCTGAGTGTGTGAACGTGTGTACAGAAGAGGTCACTTTACTGGTCTGTACTCAGGCCCTCATCAGACTGACATGTTCACTCAAGCACAGCATGTTTGCAAGGTCAGCAGTCACCAATGGGACTTCCATTTCTAACTCTTTTTCCCTGTGGACCCACACTAGTATTATACAGTTACTGAGGCACATAAATGGAGACACAGCCGCTAGACTGGGGCTAAATGTGTCCGCTGAGACTTATCAGGACACTTTTTATACTCAATATATATAAACTGCTGTTCAAAAGTTGGGAGCTGTAAGATTTTTAACGTTTTTAAATGAAGCTCACCAAGCCTGCATTTATTTGATCAAAAATACACAAAAAACAGTAATATTATTATTAGTATTATAAGACTGCTTTCTATTTTAGTATGAATTAAAATATAATTTATTCCTGTGATACAAAGCTGAATTTTCATAATATAATATTTTTTGGTCAAATAAATGCAGCCTTTGTGAGCATAAGAAACTTGCTCAGTTGGTTAGCGGCAGCCCAGATAATCTCCAAACTATATACTCATCTATTACTCTATTAACTGCCCGAACTATATTCCTCTCATTTTCTGTCACTATTTCTCTGTCTGAGTCATGACTGACTTCTATTTTCAGAACCATGGACAGCTCAGTTACTTCTGCGCTCAATCAGGAAAACATCACATGCTGCAGGCTCGCTCCCATCACTGCCTTCTGATTCTCAGGGTGTTACATGCTGAGCAGGGTGTACATATAAAAGATCACACAATTCATTCATGCATTTATTTATTTGGATCGCACAAGATATTCGTTTGTGTTAAATCACCATTGCAATGTTTACTGTTATGTTCATTTTCAATTTTACATTAGGATGTAGAATTATAGATTAGATTTCACTAACCTAACTAACTTTGATATCAATTCAAATTGCTGACTCAAATGTTGAAAAACAAACTCACTCACTAAAATTGATTGGTGCTTCATTGTGTGCCACCCTCATTTATGAGAGAGAAAAAAACCCACATCAAAAACATTGATAATAAGATTTCTTTCTTCTTTTTTGCATATAGTCTAGAGCCAGAAGAGATCACTTTACTTACTATTTTACTGCAGGATGTAACATTTAGGCTTCCGTTGAGCCAAATGTCTTACAAGGCATATAATGGATTAGAAGACTTTTATTTCCTTTCAAACCCTTTAAATTTTGATGAAATAATCTTGGTAATAGAAGAGCCCAGAGATAATAGAATCCTATTGAAGATGTTAGATTCACAGTAAGGGGTGAAGTAGAGGGCTGATGCTGAACATTGTGATTCGCTTTACTGTTCGCTCCATGCAAAACTGTTTTTTTACTACTGATTTTGCACAGTTCCTCTGTCAGTGGCCAGCCCCTCAATAAGCTGCTCTTTGTGCGATCTCTAAATCTGATCTATTCCATGATTCAGCATTAGTGGATTAGTAATGATGCGTTGCCCAATGGGCTTCCCTCCTGCATGTGATTGGGTCAGGGGATAAGGAATCAGGTCAACTCGTGTCTGGCACCACAGCATTTCCCACAAATATCAGCAGCCTTTGTTTTTTCTGGGTAAATGTTGATTTTCATGCCAAAGCAGGGGGACATAAAAGCCTCGGGGGCAGTGATTCCCCCTTACAAACACAAATTTTATATTTCTGCCTGACAACCAATCGTAATGCTTTATGCTACTTGTGCAAGATGCATGCCTAATTTGTTCTAAGTGAGTCATATGTCACCCTGACACATCTGTTAACTTGAATTGCTGCTTTGTGTGTGTGTGTGTGTGTGTGTGTGTGTGTGTGTGTGTTTCATGCACGTAACAGTCCGATTCAACTAATGTCCTTTTGACACTAAAAGTCAGACAAAAATGCTCCTAACTAAAACACCAGTTCTTTTCAAAGCACCATATCATTTACCAGTATCTTTCTTTTAAATACGTTGTAGCTATTAATATTTGTATATTTCTATTTAATTTGATTGATTTATTTATTTATTGCATATAAAGAATTCATAGGATTTATCCCTGCAATAAAAAAATCCTTTAGTTTTAAGTGGCTAAATATTGTAATGTAATTTATAATATGTGACCCTGGACCACAAAACCAGTCATAAGGTTAAATTTTACAAAACTGAGATGTATACATCATATGAAAGCTCAATAAATAAGCTTTCTAGGACACTATTTGGCCGGGATACATCTGTTTGGAAATCTGGAATCTGAGGGTGCAAAAAAATAAAAATACTGAGCAAATCACCTTTAAAGTTTTCCAAATTAAGTTTTCTTAATGCATATTACTAATCAAAAATTACATTTTGGTATGTTTACAGTAGGAATTTTACAAAAAATCAACATGGAACATGAACTTTACTTAATTTCCTAATGATTTTTGGCATAAAAAAAAATCTATAATTTTGGCCCATACAATGTATTTTTGGCTATTGCTACAAATATACCCCAGCGACTTAAGATTGGTTTTGTGGTCCAGGGTCACATATATATATATATTGTCACGCCCATGTCTTTGTTTTCTGTCACTAGTTCGTTTTGGTTTCGTTTTGTTATTACCTGTTTGTCCTTATTTGGTCTTGTTCCTGTTCTTGTTAAGTTAATGAGTTTATCCTTGCCACCTGTGTTCCTCACCTGTCCTGCATCTTCCTTGTGTATTTAAGCCCTGTGTATTCTGTCCAGTTGGTCGATTGTCAATGGTAATATGGTTTAATGCGATGTGTGTAACCGTGTCCTGTATTGCCAATTAAAGTAAAGTTTATGTGAAAGTACCACGAGTGCCTCTTCGCCTGCCTTGCTACGTGTGCACCCAGACAGTATGATCGACCAACTTTAAAACGAGAATATGGAATTAGCACTCCTTCAAACCTGCACTCCGGAGGGCCGTCATATTGAAGAGTACGTCAAGGAGTTTGCTGATGTCTGCTATCTGTCACCCTGGAGCGAGCAAACGCTGAGGAGGTTATTCTGGCTGAGATTAGATGAGGATCTGGCCCAGCAGGTAAGCCTAGGCTCGCTCGCTCAGCTGATGGATGAGGCTTTATTACGGGGAGGTTCTTCGTTGACCGGCGGAGAAGCAGACGAACGCGAGCAGACGACTGCTTCCCCTAGCCCTTCCAAATTACCCTCATTTTGCCCAGTGACGATCGCTGAGGTTCTGCTGGTGGATACACTGCCTACAGATTTGTCAGTTCCAGCTCCTAAATCCTTGGTTTACCCTGCCATAGGCCTAGAGGAGGAATTCGCTCAGTATGAGGGGCCATTAGTGTCATTCACAATTCCAGTTCCTAAGTCTCGGCCAGGAGTGCAGATCCCGAATCCAGTTCCTGATTTACAGCCAGGAGTGCCAATCCCGAGTCCGGTTCCTGAATTACTGCCAGGAGTGCCGATCCCGATTCCAATTCCAGAGTCTCAGCCAGGAGAGTCAATCCTGATTCTAGTTCCTAGTTTACGACCAGGAATGCCGATCCCGATCCCAGTTCCAGAGTCACGGCCGGGAGAGCCGATCCCAAGTCCAGTTCCTGATTTACGGCCAGGACAGCCGATCCCGATTCCAGTCCCTGAGCATGCGCTGCAAGAGCGCCACCCTGAGCACACGCTGCAAGACTGCGCCCTCCAGAGTCTGCGCTGCAAGAGTGCGCCCTCCAGATCCTGGTCCTCCCCAGGGACACCCACACGACCCATGGCCCTTACGGTCGGCTGACTTCCCCAAGAAAATTTTTTTTGGGGGCGGGGGGTAAAAGGGTTAGGGTCGTGGAAGTGGTGGTTAGGGAGGGGATTTGGCCAATGCCTCCCAAGACCCCAGATCCGCCAAGGCCACAGCCGGCTCCTGATCTGCCAAGGCTACCGGCATCTTGGAGGCACCCAATGACAGTGCCTTGTACGGCCTCCAGGACGCCCACCCTCCCTTCCCTTCTGGATGTCTCTAGGTGCAAGGACGCACCTTCCGGGAGGGGGAGATGATGTCATGCCCATGTCTGTGTTTTCTGTCAGTAGTTTGTTTTGGTTTTGTTTTGTTATTTCCCGTTTGTCCTTGTTTGGTCTTGTTCCTGTTCTTGTTAAGTTAATGAGTTTATCCTTGCCACCTGTGTTCCTCACCTGTCCTGCATCTTCCCTTGTGTATTTAAGCCCTGTGTATTCTGTCTAGTTGGTCGATTGTCAATGTTAATATGGTTTAATGTGATGTGTGTAACCGTGTCCTGTATTGCCAATTAAAGTAAAGTTGATGTCAAAGTACCACGAGTGCTTCTTCGCCTGCCTTGCTACGCGCGCACCCAGACATATATTTTTATTTTTTGGTTACATAAGTGTATTACACTGAAAATGATTGGTATGTCCTAGGCTATATTTAGTTTGTTTTCTGGTTTGTACAAAAAAAACCCTCATAAAATTATAAATTCAATAAAATATGTGGTTATGGCAGCAAGTTGATATTAAATAACTTGCATTTAAGAAACAATAATGCTGGTTTGTTGTCTATTCAAAGTAGAATGAACCGTTTAACATTGCGTAGTTTTTCTGAAGCCATTGTTTTTGAATGAACTACGGTAAGTTATTCAATAACTTAAAATAAAATAGCCTTTGTTGCATTCCTGAATGAATCAGCACATTTGAACAAAACAGTTAAATGAATCATTTAATGCCTCAGTCATAAAAACACCTACTGGTGTAAGGATGTAATTACAGCAAGAGTCCCTGATTATTCCCCACCACAGAGTGAACAAGCAGTGAAAATCGCAATATTGTTAAATATGTAAAAAATAACTGTGTCAGCACTATGGGAATAGGGGATGCTGCTCATATTCAAGGACCATAACTAAATATTGCATAATACGAAATAATTTTTCTCAAACTAAATCCAGCCAGTTTGTTCCTTTTTACCTTTGCCAAAACATTAAGCTTTTTATTGCCAAGCAATGCACAGACCGGAACTATAAATTTAATTTAACTCCTATTCAATAACTGGTTTCCTTTTTAATAGCTATACACCTCACTCTCTTCACACCCCGTTCACAGTCTGGTCATCCTTCCTCACTCCCACATTACCTCCCTGCGCTGCTTGATTATCACAGGCGAGCCGGCGCTGGGCATGCAGCCGTATTCAGGCTGGACGAGAGAGATTGAGCGTTGAAAGGTGTTTATAAGCGCATGCTGTCATGCTCTGCTGCTCGCAGGGGTTAGAATGGCAACAGTTGTGATGACTGTGCAAAATGGGATTATTGCAGCGTTGAGATTGTAACACTCTGTGGTCCTAAACAATACGAATGCAGCAGGAGGAGGCAGTGCATGGGTTGATATGGTAGGCGCTGTTGTTCAATGTGCACACTAGGTTACATTGATCTGGCTTGCTTTGCTCAGGTTTGAAGGCTGAGGAAGCCTGCAAATGCAGCAGTTGTTTTTAGTATTGAAAGTGCTTTCTGAAGAGCTTGCATGAAAAGCTGTTGAGTTTGTTTGAGATTTGTAAATATGCTAGAACCGGTGTACAGTAGTTTAATTAGCAAATGTGGCCTGCTTATATAACATTTATTAATTCCTAGTGGTTGGTTAGTGTAAGGCTTTAAAAACAGATGGCACAAATGGACAAGGAAGGGAGAGAAAGAGATTAACTGAGATGGAGGGAGATGCACACAGATTCAGAGTTGAGTGAAATCATCAGGAAAGAGGGATGGAGGGCAGGAGAGATAGAGAGAGAGAGAGGCAGCCTGTTCAAAGCAGTTCACGCCCTACTGACTCACTAACACCCCAGAGTGCCACATGACCACATGCATGGAGGCGTCAGAGTGCCTGGGGACAATGAAAGAGAAGAAAAGATGGAGTAGAGAGTTAGGGCAAGGAAAGAGTGAAGTTCAGTTTCCTTTGCATATATTAAGGTTAACAAGTCTGAAAACCAACAGGGAATCAAATGAATAAAAAAGTTTTTCAGTCATATTTTTTTTTTTGAGTGTGCATTCTTCAGAAATGTCACGTTTTGCCCACTTTTATCTTAAAAACAAACAGAATCATGAGAACAGAATCATTTTAAAAAAAGTGTTCATTTAAATAATTGAAAACAGAAAAAAAAAACATTGATAGTAGTAAGAAATGTGTATTGAGCAGCAAATTAACAGAATGATTATGTCATAGGATCATGTGACGCTGAAGGCTGGAGAAATGATGCTGAAAATCCAGTTTTGACATCACAGAATCATTTACACTATATTTATTTATATTTAAGATTTCCCTTCACATGCTAGGCAATTGCTGGAGGGAAATAAGTCTGGGAAGCTCGAAATAACCAGGGAGCAAATGGAACAGCATGTCAAGAGGCAGTGCAGTGTCCGGTTCAAAGATATCCCACTAGGAACACCAGGGTACGTGCCCCGGCCTGCGCCACCGACGGCTCAGTTCAACATCATGCCCCCCAAGCTTAGCGAAGTCAGGCAAGCCGTGAAGAAGGCAAGGTCCTCATCAGCACCAGGCCCCAACGGAGTCCCCTATAAGTTGTATAAGAACTGTCCTAAGGTACTGGAGCTGCTATGGTATCTAATGAGAACTGTCTGGAAGAAGCAGCTCATTCCATTAGAGTGGCAAAGAGCCGTATTGGTCTTCATCCCAAAAGAAGCAAACTCCAAGGACATCGGCCAATTCAGAAACATCGCCCTGCTGAAGGTAAACTCTTCTTCTCAGTGCTGGCCAAGAGGATGACCACCTACCTGCTAGAGAATGGCTACATTGACACCAGCTGCCAGAAAGCAGGGGTTCCAGGTTTCCCAGGGTGCGTAGAGCACTCTACGATGATCTGGGACCAGATCCAGAAGGCCAAGCGGGAGAAGACTGACCTGCATGTAGTTTGGCTCGATCTCGCTAATGCATATGGTTCAGTCCCACATCAGCTGATCAATTACGCCATGGAGTTCTTCCACATGCCTCCTTGTATCAAGAACCTGATAGCATTATACTTCAGTGACCTGCAGATGTGCTTTGCCCTCCAAGACTTGCAATGGGGTGTGCCATCTCTCCTATCTTGTTTGTGGCAGCCTTTGAGATAATCCTCATCGGAGCAAGACAAGTGGTCGGAGGAATCAAGTTACCATCTGGTCAGAGGTTACCCC
>JAUCMS010000062.1:8539991-8565637 GCA_032357445.1 Enteromius radiatus | reverse complement strand
TGTAAAAAAATCGATTTTAAAATCGTAAATAAAAAAATCGCGATAGTTAGGTGAATCGATTTTTTGTCCCATCCCTAATTTTTACCATTATCAGTCAGTATGGGGGAAGTCTGAAAAGCTTCTTTTTTTAAAAAAAAAAGTGGTTTATATTTTGATGTTGTTTATACATTGTTTACCCTTTCCCCCAGGGCTAAAACCAGAATAAAAGAATGATTTAACAGAACATTACTCAAATAAAGTTAATGAACCTAAGAAATTATTCACAAATAAGTTTCTGTCTCATTCCATACCCACCTCCACCTCCGGTCTCTCTCCTCTGAATCTTTGCATCTCCTCTGTCTCCGCTCACGGTTGCCTGACTCATTGATTTGGGTGTGTGATTGATGGAAAGATCTGCCCCATCATTCCTGTCTCTCCCACCTTCCCTCTCCAATACCAATAGGAGAACTTTTGTTTGCTAAATTACTGCATCTACCAGGCAGGCGATGCACTGATCTCCCCAGGCTCATTCCAGCACACTTATCTTTCATTCTGTCTCTACAAAATACTTCAGTGCTCCTCTGTCTTTCAGCTCTCTTGCGTTTCTAGAATGAGTCTGGAGATTTGATATGTAACTGGTGATGTTAATTATATTTTGTACCATATTTTATGGTACCACCTTGTTTTTCATGCCTAACACAGGAGTTTTCTTATGACCCCCTGATAGATATAACATAAAGCATAGATTTTATATGAAGCCTAAAATAATGTATATACTGTAGCGCCATATTGTTGTATTACTTTCTTATAACACTAATTTTGCAAAGCCATTGAAATAGTCATCATTGAGATATACTTGTATATACTTGTATATTTCTTTGATGATGTCAGTTTGATGGCATGACATCCTTAACCACGCCCCTCCAACTTTCAGTGTTCATTACTGAATTAAATGCATAATTTACTACATCCAATCAATTTGCGTTAGAAAAAAAGCCACACCCTCTATTTTCCTTTTTCTCTCAGAGGTATGTCACAATATGGAAGTAGAACTGGACTTCCGGTCCACGCTGACTTTATTGTTATTATTAAAATATTTTATTTTTATTTTTAGCAAAGCAATGTTTCATATAAAAAGTATATGAAGTTTGCTTAAAATCAAATGAAAATAATAGCTGGCGGTCCACTAAAGGCTTGGCATATAAAAGAATGAGTGCTAAAAATCAAAAGTCTGTCGTTCCTCCGTTTCCCTGTACTTTCATACTCCCTTCACTCTTTCATCACTCTCACTTTGTCTGTCAGCAGTTCTGCTCCTTTCTTTCTATTACACCCCCCACCCCCTCTCTTTCCATCTCTTTCTCTGATGTCTCTGCCTGATGCACTAAGTGACAGACTATGCCAAGTCTGCCACCTTATTTAGATTCAGGCTAATTAAGAAAGCCAAGTGGGTTTTGCAGCACCACAAACAACATTATTCAGAAGTTGCGCCAGCTCTTTAACGGTCTCTCCCTCTCCCATCATCTCTTATCTACAGCTCAGAGCTCATCAGTTCCCAGCCCCGTTCCCTGCGACAAGTAGATTTCAACCATGGTTTAAATACTGCAGCATCAGGACCACTTACGCTTGACGTCTGCAGACCTGGTACAGCGATCACACCCTGATCCACTGCACAAGACGACAAAGGAGGGAAAACAGGTGAGAACTGGCGTAGTCACACTTTACATGTAGACGCTATGCGGTTTTGGGCCCTTCTTTGTATATTGCCTGTTTAACAGCTTCTTGTTAACAGCAACAGCAAACATCAACCTTGTTAAACAGTACATATGAAAAACTGTCTGTGTGCAGATTTACCGCAAAAGCATTTGTTTCATCCGTTTGCAGTTTTCAATAAGCATCAGACCTGCCCCAAGCTGACAGGCACTGTGGTTTGTGTTTTTGTAAATGATGATGGACCTGTCATGTCTTTTCCTCTCGCTGCTTCGACACACACACACACGCGCACATTCAGCATGAAGAGAGATACCTGCCCTTTGTTGTTTCAGATATAGTCAAACAAAGCAATGTATTTTCATTTAGCTCAGTCTAGGAAGTGTGCAGTGGTTTTTAAGGGTCCCACAGATGATTTCCGCTCTCTTTAACACTAAAATGAAATGGTTAAATGGCCTTGCTTTGCTCCCTTGAAAAAGGTCCTGTTCACTCATGCTTACCGCAGTCAGCTCAATGGCATCGAGAGGCTTTAATGAGTCTGGACCACTGGGGTTCAGCTGTGACCCTCTTTACCCCTTCAGTCTTATAATGAAGACCATCGTTATGGCGCAAGTCCACAAATCACACACTGTGCTTTCTCGTTTCCTTCATAACAAATACTGGCAGAAAAATATAGTACGTGTAAATACAGTCTGTTGTAGGACTAAAGTCTACAACAAAAATAGTTTCATTTCTGGCATGTTTTTATTTCCGTTTTCGAGGAAACTTTGTTGATGGGTGAAATAATAAAACAATTAAGAACTTGTAATTTATGGAAATAGTTACGAACGATAAAACCAGCAACACAATTTCAAAACGATCTTTGTTGTTGTTATAGAAACATACCTTCATGCAATGAACACTGTTCAAAGAAATTAGAGAGTTATTAAAAGTGAAGATAAAAATGGATAAAGTAAAAATAAAAATAAATACTCATAATAAAATAAAAAACTCATTATTTATTGATGTTATGCATTTTCTTTTCTATTTTAAAAAGTCTGTATTACTGTTTTTTCCAGTCATAATTGATGAAAATGTTGAAAGCACATAGCAATTGAAGGAGAGCCAGCACAGGAAGGTTGTGTGATCTGTACATACTGTAGATGGTGTGTGTTTAAAGGCACAGGTGACCTTCTATGTTTAGTAAGAGGCCGTGAGGGCTCATCTGCTGATCTTCTCTCTGGCTGTATCACCACAGGGGGAAACTCGTATTGCGTGAGGTGTCTCTCCTTGCTTAGCCCCGTGAGAGGTGAATGCGTGTATGTATGTGTGAAATGGCTATTTTGTAATGACTGCCGTGGCACTCTGTTGACAGTAAAGGTCGGTCATGTGGAGCACATTAAGCCAGGACCTTTAGGGAAGGCACACAAACACAGTGAGCGAGAATGAGTGTGTATGTGTGGTTCTGTGTGTCAGAGTAGCGACTGTACTATTGAGAAGAACATAATGGCTGCCTCTCCACCCAGAGCGATTAACACAGGAACTCTATTATTACTGCCTGACAACAGTGCTTAAGAGTGCTGTTTCCACCCCTGCCCTGCCCGGCTCTACTCACATCAACAAGAGCTGCAGCTCTGCTGTTACAAACCCCTATCCTTCCCTCCCTCCTGGATCCCAGCTGGAGACGGGCTCCTATCAGTTCACTAAGAAAAATTTTTGCACTTTCTTTATACTAATATACATTGTTTTTTGGGTTTTTTGGTTTGGGTTGTTTTGAAAGAAGTTTAACAGATCAGATTGAAATTGGGTTTTTATTCTCCAGTCTGTTTTTACACAAAGCAGAAAGAACATTTTGTCTATAATAAATGCCCAGAAATGGTGTTTCTTATCTGTTTTGAACAAATTGGTTGAACAAATGATTCATTGTTTGTTTTTTTTCCCCACAAGGACAGTCACTGGATTTGATCATAAATGAATCAGTGTTTTTGAACAAATTGATTAAATCATTCACTGATTCACTCGTCTTCACCTACCGATTTAATGAATCTGCAGAAGAGAGGCCTGTTTGGGTTAAAAAGAATAATGATTTATTATAAATACTTTCAGGGCAGCACTGTTTCAGCACAAGTAGCACTTTATTCAACTGTTTAATGGTTGGTTTGTGAATAAAAGCAGTTATTTTCACAGAACTAAGTGAGGCAGCTGTTGAATGTTGTGAATTTGACCCTCTGTGTTTCTCTCTATGGACTGTTCAAATTGGTGGCCTGAGCACAATGAGTTTTTAAGAGGATTTTGATGTCGGGTAGCGGGACTTACGTTTTATTTATCCACGGGGCTATATGCTTGCGCGTAGATGAGTCATTTAGATGTGGACATGGGCATCATCTGTGATATTGTCTCTCAGTGGGGGTTAATGGACGACGCAGTGTGCGGCAAGATTGTGATGACTAAATCTTATTGTGTCTCTATCGTTGACCTTATTATAGGGACATTATGGTGCACTTTGACCATCTCTATTATTTTCCTTCTGCTCTCGGTAAAGCATGTATGTTTGCCTGAAAGGCCTAATTTCAAAGGAAATATTCAGCCCAACCTGCTCTAAAATAATTGAGAAGTCAGTCAGCTCTGGCAACAGAACAATCTATTGTATTGCACCTTCAGACACATGACTGACAGTTCATTCTCTAATTACACAATGCTTTAGAAGCAACATTCAACATCATTCTGGTACGTTTCTTTGGTTGGAAGGGGCCTGACAAGAAAAGAAATGAAAATGCTGTGCAACTTGCATTGTATTGGTTTTTAGTCAAATCACTTTCTTTTTTTATAAGATGTACTTAAAGATTTCTAGAGAAAGGATGAACCAATTTGAGTCATTCTGTGCTCTCTCTTAGGAGACAAAAGACAGCAATTGAGAGTTCTAATGAAAGTATTGATCAGAGGTCCGTCTCAAGCCATCGAGGTAGATTTTAGTTTGTTTGGTACATAGTTACAGCGCTTGTGGTTTTTTTTTTTTTTTTTTTTGGCTCAGAGTTTCTTGTGTAGTCATGTTGAAAACAGGCCCATGGTTCTCTGCTGATATCAATGCTGAGTCTATATCTGGATAGTTACATCAATATATACACCTGTTCAAGTTACATCAATATATACACCTGTTTGCTGTCAGTTCATTTCAGGCTCATTCATATTAGTCTTTTTCGATCTCTATGTCTACTGTCCATTTTCCTTGACAGCTGTTAATAATTGGTGGGCTGAAAGTAATATATACATTAGTAAATGTAAATAAAGAAAAAAAATCAAGGTAAAACATTAAAATGGTATTTTAATTTTAAAGATAACTCACTTGAAAGCTTCATATACTGGATAAATGTGATCATTTTTAAGGCTGCATGGTCATGGATTGGATATTTATTAGTTGGAGAACTACATATGAAGCTGCCCAAACTGGATTTTAAAAGATTGGATTTTTTATGTTCACACACTGCTCAAATATAATCAGTTCTATGAATTCTAATACAAAAAAGATGGATTTAGCCCACCACTATAATCCAACCTGCTAATAGAGAAGATAGAGACCAGTTTGCCAGCTAAAGCCATTTGGATGTGAGAGAATAAAACTTTCTTACAGAAGGAGAAGTGCTTTCACTTCGCTCACACAGAAGCAGTCACAGTCAGACTGTCAATGTGTGGCCGTCTGTGGCTATTTGACATGTGTGTCTGAGTTAGATTGTACCCAGAGAATTTTATCCATAATGACCAACCAGTCAGTCAGAAATGAACTGTGAGTTCTGAAGGCGAGACTCTGTTAGAGTCTGCTCTCTCATAACAAACATATATGTTTTGAACAAGTCAAATTTAGGCTTGGGAAGTGTGAAACCATTCTTCCATTAACAGTTCTCACACAAATGCATTAGTTCACAGAATATCATACAGTACTTTGCAGAGATTCTTGCACTAATGATTTTGCAGCACTGCAATACTGTTCAGTTCCTTTACGAAAGTCTAAAGAAGGCAGTGCTTTTTAGTGAATCAAAAAATATATAGCCCTATTATTTACTTTTTTCTAGTTATGTTTAGTAAATAAAATGAAAACACAACTCATCACTGTGACTAACTGGCAGAATTTCAATGTGTGGTTAATGATACATATTGTCCATTAGGGTACCTTGCAAAATTGACAACTTACCTGAAACATTCATCAAACAACAGTTTTTTTAAATGGTGTTGGTTTAGCTGAACTACTTCTTGTTCATATTTAGTTTTGTGAGCATTCTCTCTTGTGTAGTCCTGTCATAGTCATGTGACTGCTATTAATATAGACAGCGCCTGTTTGCACTAAGTGTAAATAGCGATAGAGCCTATTTACACAAAGGAAATTGCAATTAGATGCTATTTACTAAGCGAAAATAGCATATTTTCTTAGAGATAGACACTATTTACACTAAGTGCAAATAGCAATGGATTCTACATACACTAAGTGTAAATAACCATTATATGTTATTTAAACTAAGCAGCATTTTTTGCTACCCGATGCTTTATTTTAAATTCTTTAATTAGTTCTTTCATTTTTTATTGAAAATAAATGGTTTTCTAGCATGATTTGAAAATTGAGAATGGAGAAAAAAACGTTTGCCAAAAGGCAGATTTGCACCCAGGTCGATCACGTCTGAATGAATACGACACATGTTTTACCGTCTGCACCACTGCAGCCATCTTTTGTAATGTTTACTTTCTCAGTCACACGTTAGTGGGAGGAGTTAGTGCAAATAGCCTTTGCCAACAAGGCGGGTTATTTGCAATCAGTGTAAATAGACATTGTGTAATATCTGTGTGCTGTTCATACTGCATGTGTATGTGTAGGGTGGTGTATCTGGTGTTGCTGTTGGTGTGATGTCAGTGAAGCAGACCTTGTTGAACCCTGAGTCTATGTGGTGCTATTTACTATATATAGTTAAGGCCAGTTATTAGATTGCAGTTATGTGGCCAATAAAAGACTGTGTAAACACACACTTTTTAATAATCATTTCACATTTATTCATTTCACTGGACTTAGAAACTCAGTGATAATGGTGGCCCTTAAGTGAACTGCAGTCAGCAAATTACATAAAGTGCAAAATAATCATAAGACCTTGATATACTCATTTCAAAGTTACTTTTTCACTCTTCGCTTAGAAGTAAGCAGAAGTTGCAAAATACCTTTACAGAGATATACTGTTAATGAACATCCCAAACCCGCTGCAGTGAGTGGCGTTTAGATGAATAATCTATGTGGTATGTGCATTCCTCTCAGTAACAAAATATGACAGCAGTGAGAAAAGAGCAAAAAAATCAGATGAAGGCTATGTGGATATATTTGCACCCACTCTGTAATTCCCCAGCATTGTGATGACAGATGAGTTCATTAAAATGGCACTGCTATGATAGTTTGATATTAAAATATATTTTAGATTATGTGCGTATGGAAATATTGCTATGTTAGACTATAGTGGGATTTACTCTCCTTTTCTGCATGGCATACAGAATAAACTTTCATTTTATGTGAGAAGTTCTGCGCGTGTATACTTCACATTTTTACGTTTTCACAAGTATATTAAGCAGCCCAACTCTTTTCAACATTAATAGTAGTGAAAAATGTGTCTTAAGCATTAAATCGTCACATTAGAATGCTTTCCGAAGGATCATGTGACACTGAACACATAATGGCTGAAAATTAATCACAGGAAATGTCTCAACTTTGCCATCACAGTGATAGAAAATCAGAATCATGACGCTTCCATGAAGAACCTTTAATATCAATGGAACCTTTTCATTCCAAAAAAGGTTCTTTAACAGTGATTAAAAAAAATCTTTAGTTTATTAAATTTCACTAAGAAAGTAAGAAAAAATTTTCAATGAAAGGTTCTTTTGGGCACCCAAAATGAGTGGGGGGGGGGGAAAACACCCTTTGAAACTAAAGTATAGATTGCATTCGAAAATACATGTAAACGGTTCTTTAAAATTGCAATAAAATTTCACAATATTACGGTTAAATAAATACAACCTCAGTGAACTTAATAACATTGTTCAAAAACATTGACAGCCCCTAAACCAATTGAATAGTGGTGTGCATATTAATTAAACATACTAAAAAATAAATAAATGCATAGAACAGATTCATTCTTAATCTCTTGCCATATTCCTCAAACCGTCTCAGATCTGGTGGATGTGTGGTACTTTGATGCGTGTGCATCTCCATCCACTGATGAGAAGTGTTGCAACATCTGCTGACTCTCTGTGTCGATGCATAACATTAATCCAAGGCTTTGGTTTGAGCTACAAAGAACTGTCAGAAGAATAACAGTAATTCTTTATCCTTACATGTGTCCCCTTGGTCCTGTGTTATTCTGGAATCCACAAGCAGATGGCCTTGCATTTAAGAAAGGTTTTGTTGGTGGGGGAGGATGTTATTACACAGAGCGCGAGGCTCAGTGATGAAACGACTAGTGGAAATCTCTCCGGAGAGTTTGTACGGATCGCGTATCAGTGTGACAGACAGAGTAAACACCGGTTTCTGCTGTGATTGATGCTGTTGTGAAAGATGTTAGACACACTGATACACATGTTGTAGATTGCTAGGCCAAAAGTGACTGAACAGACGCTTATAGGCGCTTATTTTGTAAAAAAAAAAAACAACAAGTCCTTAGAGACTCGATGGCAAGTAAAGTGCACAAACACGCACAGATCTTCTGAGGCACATCTAAACTGTGCTGTTCACACTTTCACGTTCCACATGGTAAGTGACAGGCTTGCAAGGAGGGAGGGTTTTGTAATTGAATCGAAATGACAGAAGGTCGAGAGGACCTGAAAGCCTGTGTAAGGTTCTGGAGTAAATGAATGTGAGAGACGAGGTTTGAAAGGGCTGTGTCGGTGTTTGGGATTGACAGGTGTGTCTGTGAAATTGCCCTGTACATACAACAGCAGACAGGAGCATATCAAATGTATGAATGAGTAACCAAAGTCAATCCTCTTCTCATGATAGCTTTGAGTAATAGCTGTAACCATAGTGACAGATAATGATAGTAAATATCAAGACTGAATTGCATCTCTCAGGATTTTTTTTCTGAGCTATGTAGTATTTTAAGAAGCAGTGTGTTGTAAAAACTCTTATTGTAAATGATGTAATGATAGTGTGAATGTATGAAGTGCTCATTTATAGATGTTCATACAGCTTAAATTGAACTGAATCAGTTTTGACTGTTGAAAATTGGTCACGAGGTAGTAACTTGAAATATGCGTTTGTCACATAACTCAGCAGTGTTTATGAATGTTAACTCTAAGCAGGACTGACAGCCGTATTGTACTGCTATATGGGCATAGCCTAAAACAGTAAGTGCACTTTCTTGTGATGGAGTACATAATGAACGATGTGTACTTTATGCATGCAGTGTTATTAGAAGTTGTCTGCCGTTGTTGCTGATCCAGAGCCTGTGTTTTAAAAATAGCCATGTGTTTACTCAGCCCCACAGGCCAACATTCTCCATTAGTGCTGTACAGCTCATTCTACAGCAGCTGATTTACACACCAGAACTGCTTATTCTCTCCAAACATATATTTAATGAGTGCAGCATCGCTTGCCAGATTGGCAGAATGCGAGCCAGCCATTTTAACTGCTTGATGTTTAGCAATAATATTTAAGTCACAGAAAGTTGGGACAGTACATTTGTTTTAAAGGTGCATTCAGTATTTTTATCTATATATTTATTTAATCTTAGTAGTACTTATAAAAAAAAAATCACAGAAGCCAGATCTGCTTAGTACTCTTTACTCTCTTCTCACCAGATCCTTTTGCCTGCTTGAATAAATTAATTGTGATTTGACTGTGAATTGGCTTTGACTATGTGTGATGTTTCGTCCACAACACTAAGTGTCATTCCAGTGTGGTTGCCAAATCAGCACAACATGTACAAATATGGCTAAATGTACCTCCTATTCTCTCGCTTGCACACGTTCTTTAGGTTTTTCAGGTGACCAATAGTTTTTATTTTCACGTCAAGTAAGTCTTAGAACTTCCTTTGGACAACTTTAAAAGTGCAACTTTTTGCACCCTCAGACTCGATATATTGTTTATAGGCCTAATTTACCTATCCTTGCATAACTTAGATCAATGGAAAGCTTATGTATTCAGCTTTTGATTATGTATAAATCTTAATTTTGACTGGTTTTGTGGTCCAGCGTCACATATAGCAATATAATATACGGTATATATAATTTATGGAAACATTCTCACTCCAGTGAGCATTTATTGGACTGAAAATTGTATAATTTTGGTTGTATATTTTCCAGATTAACAATGAAAGGATTTAATGCACATATCTGCTAAAAACAGAAGCCACCATTAAAACATTTTTTTTTATCCTGTATGATCACCAGAGCAATGAATGTAATATAGTTTAAAATGCATTTTATTAGTGTAATGTCAAAGCTGAATTTTCATCATAACTCTTCATTGTCACATGATCCTTCAGAATTCATTCTAATCTGCTGATTTGCTGCTCCAGAAACCTTTGGGTTTTACAGTAGAATCGACACCATACTTCCTACAGTTCATGTCAAAAGAAACTTGAGGCAAACTACTTTAAAAGTGACAGAATCTGTACTCGGTATTAGATGATCTCTGATGTTGGAGCCAGAGAGAGTCAGGTGAGTTGAGCTCTGAAATGACAGAGTTGTAGCCGCACGCTGAGGCTGATCTTGAGGTGAGAGCACTCGTGAGATGTGGAGACACAGCCTGTCTTTCCATAGCTGAGGTGGTAATTAATATCAGGGTCTGGGGAGTGTATTCTGGTGTTTCATTAAGAGCTCCAAACTCTGTCATGATTACTGGCTGCCCTCTTTGACTGAAGGTCCCTTTATGAAGTGAAGGACCAGAGAGCTTTTCTGCTCATTAATGGAGAGCATCTGAGGCCTGAAGGAGGTTGGTGGCTGTATTGAGCTGCTGTTTCTGAGAGCACTGCACAGGGGAGCAATTGTGTAGTCTCTCCTATAGCTCTCATGAAACAGCCTCTTTTGTATGACCTCACCGTTCAACAAGCAACTTTATTAGGCAAACCTGGGCTGACTAATGGTTTTGGTGGACCTGTGGACCCCTGAGTCAAAATACAAGTGGGCTGATGAGTCAGTGATTGTAGAACTGACTTTACAACATGAGCTGAGGGTAAGAGATGGTACATGACACCAGGGTTGCCAGGTATTCACCACAAACTCACCCAATTGGCACGCAAAACTAGCCTAATTACTTGCCTGGGGGGATTCTAAATATCACATTATTGGGGTTGCTTCAACCCGCAGACATAAAAAACATCCCATGGAAAGACTGTTAAAGTAGCCCAATTTTGCGGGAAAACCACAGACTTGGCAACACTGCACTGTTAGTAAAGAAATTAATTCTGATTAATTTACATGCCATTCAATCACTCTAATTCACATGATGTCTATCAAATGTTTCTTTTGTTGATCATAATGTGCACCGGTGGCTATAATTTAAAAGATTTGTGGCTATGAATCATAAAGTGACCTTTGCCCTTTCACACTTTTACAATGATGTATGACATCAAACAGCTGAGTCACACAGAATGAAACTGCTGTAACATGACCTCACATTGTGATTCAAAGCATATTATGTTAGGATATATGCTGTATGTGTTATTTTTGGGTTAGTATAATCACTATGCACAGTGATTCTTGTTTAATGAAGGGCATGAGACACACATAAAGAGCCCAGTGAGATGGTCTATAAAAAATAAGTAGTTGATCATTTTCAGTGCAGAGACACTTATTACCTAATGAACACAAGAAGCAAGTGGTGTGTTGTGACTGTATCCATCCCGCTATAATAAATGATGCATGCCAGGGAATTAAATCAACAGAGTGAAAACACGAGATATTAATTTGCCCTTTTTGCAAAGTCTATTGCAGTAAATAAGTTATAAACATTGATCTGAACATCAGGGATGTGCTGCGTTCAGAATTGAATTGTTTTTTTTTTTTTAATTCCAGCTGAATTCCAAAATATTAACTGAGGTTGAGGCAACAAAAAATGATGTAGAATTGCAATTTTAATGTAGGGAAATAGATGTAAATATATATATATATATATATATATATATATATATATTTAGTGCTGTCAAACGATAAATTGCAATTAATGGCATCCAAAATTAAGTGTTTGTTTACATAATATTAACATGTGAACATGTGTTTATTAACATGTGTTTATTTATATATATATAAATTAACAGACATAAAATATTTACATGTATTTACATGCATTTGTATATTTATATTATTATATTTTATGGCATAAATAAATATTTATATTTATATTAATTAAATATATACATGTAGATATATATATATATATATATATTATATTGGATTATATATTGGATTAATTTATTTTGGATTAACCAGAATATATATATATAAAGAATGTTTTGATTCTATGATTTATTTTATTATTATTATTTTAATCATTTTAATTCCGATTATAGTGATTTTATTTCCCCCCTTTTTTTTTTCTTTTTTTTTAATTCATCGATTTGTATAATCTTACCTATAGGGCGCCACAAGTTGACTATAAGCAAGAGAAAGATAACCTAGAAGAACCCTGCTGAATCATATGCAAACTGAACAGGTTTGCCAAGTCATACATTTCCAACTAAGAAGATTTAAATAGGGATCTCATTACCCTGTGCATCATCTGATTCATGCAGCACATAGAAACACATTTGCACGCGCAGGCTTTCCAGGTCACGGTACACCTCCACGTCCTCTGTCTTTCTGCGTATCCACAAATACTCTCAGCTGTCAGCTAATTTACAATGCTTTGCTGCAGAATTTTGTACAGTCAACGAATGCTGCTTAAATATTTTTCTGATGTTTAATGGTTATGTTGTGCAAACTGAGAATGCTTAGATATTTGAATGTACATTTCCCCCCATGCCCTCATTAAAGAAGAACAAGACTGATTTCATGAGACTTTAGAGAGAGCAGGGAGAAAGAGAGTGAGAGAAAGAGATAAAGACAGAGATGGAGGCAAAAGTGAGCCACAAGCAGCCATAGACAGCTTGACAAAGCATGAAATATGCATCCGAAATGAACGCAGACATCCTAAGGCATGAACTTCAGTACCCTCTCACCCTCAGCACATTTCCACGAGCGGGTTTGGTGATTTTATTTATTTATTTTTCCCCCTCGTTCTTTTTGGCTGAGTGAATTCGGCATTGTTTTTCACTTGTTTCTGGATTATTATGTGTGCGCGCTGATCTGATTATAGCAAAGATAGGTCAGCTTACATAATGGCACAGCTCGCTAAATGAAAAAAAACCTTTCCCCCATGTTTCAGACTCTGAACATACAATACACATCCATAAGAAAGACAAAGTATGGCATTTGATGTGAATAATCTTATATATAAAACCAGATGTAGATGGTCACTCTAGAAACATTAATGCATTAGACGTCGTAAAGCTGATTCTCTTTCTGCAATCATTCACCGAAGCGAGAGCAGATAGTTTAATGATTCAGTGATGGATTGTTAGCCAATTAAGGGTTAACCTAAAATAACATTTCTTACAAATTCACACTTTGAGAAAGACGTGACTGCTGAAAGACGCGATAAGAGGCTGGTGAAATAGAGCCTAATTAGTATTTCTTTGAAGGAATACTTCATTTTCTTTTCTTTCTGTGATAGGCTACATTTATTCTTGGTGAGTACCATTTTCGTTATAGGAAATTTGTTAGTTTACACTGAATGAAAACTGTTATTGGAGATAATAAAGTTAACAAGGAATGTGAGGGAGTAATGTAAAAATGTGTCAAAAATACTTTCATTTGTGCTTCAAAACATCTGAGAGTGTGTATATAAACTATATAAAAGTTGTTGAAGGTTTTTTTTGTTGTTGTTTTTTTGTGAAGATATGGACCAGGTGGTGCTAGCTTTGCTAACACTGCTTTGAACACAGAGGAAGATATTTTGAAGAAGGTTTATAATCAGGCTGTTTTGGGTCACCACTGATTTTCAAAGTTGGAAAAAGGATACTATGGAAGTCAATGGTGACCAAAACAGCCTGCTTACAAATTTTCTTCAAAATATCTTCCTTTGTGTTCAGCAGAACAAAGAAAGTCATGCAGGTTTGGAGCTACTCAAGGACAGAAATTTCATTTTTGAGTGGACTTTTCCTTTAATGAACATTGCTGTTCAATTAACAGTTGGATGTGAGACTGATTTGAAGACTGATTTTATTTATTTTACTTTATACTGAGAGACTGATATTGAACTTGGGCTGAATTTCAGAGATTGATTTAGAAATGTTCTTAAATCTATTTTCATACACAGAGCTGGGTTTGAATCCTAACATCTTTGTGTTACACAGTTGGGTTTTGCATATTTCTGTCATTATTATTGTTATTTTATTTCAAAAGGATTACAATCTATTCAATCTATCATATCTGATTAACTGCAACCCAGTAGTCCTGGTAGTTATTTTGTTTTATTGTTTTCCTGATGTCCTCTTGCTGTCTTTTGCTCTAGTGAGTCGACCATGGTCTTCTGATTTCCAAGCAATTTTAAAATAGCAACTTAGTGATTGTAACCAAGCTCTACTCAGTATGTCTTACTTGTGCCATGTTCTTACAGACTGATGCAGCCCCTACCGATCACACAACCTCCAGATCACTCAATACCCATCATTTCCCAACTATTCACTCTATCTGTCTTTATAGCTTTTGAAGAGGTAACTCAATCCGTCTATACTGCCATGTCAGTGTTGGAAATAAGGCTGATATTGATTCATTTGGTTGTGCATTGTTTCCATATGTATCTCTCTTTCTTTTTCTTGCAATCATTTTCAAGTGTTTATCATCTAAAGCCACCTTTTTTAACTTATTTACTCCTGGAGCACCATTAGTGAGGTCTATGGAATCCAATCTTGAAATATATTGCTGTAAACAAACACTATACTAGCCTTTTCATTAATAGTGGCTATTATTCTGCTTTCAAGCAATCAATATTTTTGGTGAAAACAGACTCTCTCTCTCTCTCTCTCTCTCTCTCTCTCTCTTTAATGAGACACCTGATCTTATTTATCTGAGCATTCACCAGTTTTGACATTTCTGGGGGAAACCATGCAGAAAACATTTCTCTGAGATAGACCTAAAGGCAAATTTGTTTATACATCCAGTCCAAATGGGACATTTAACAAAAGTCATTTGCAGTTTTGTAAATACCACTGAAATATGAAATGTCACACAGGAGTGGTTACATTGTCATTTGAATACATTTTTAACATAAACATAAAACTAAATGCATACAGCTTTTTGAAATAGTGGTTATAGATTGGTCTGGTAATCAAAACTTTGTGGAAAAGCATCCACTATAACCTTGTAAAAAAAGAAGTGTGCTTAATTGTACTGAATGTGCACTAGTAGTGTACTTGAAAAAGTATGTTTTGTTTTTATTAAACAGTGTTTATAATTCTATATGGTTATGTTTTGAAGTCTCCTGTGCAGTTAAATATTACATTTAAATCAAACTTATTTTAATCGTACTAAATAGCAATTTCATCTTTACAAATCTGTAATGATTATAAATATAAATGCATATAAGACAAGTTTCGATAAACATTACATTAAAGTATACTTTAGTTTATCATAAATGCTTGTCAGTACATGTGGCAGTGCACTTTAACCATATTTCAAAGGCAATATAAGTAATTATGAAATATATATAACCCTGTCCTCCTTACAGTAAGTGGGTCAAAAAGCACTTCATTTCAGCTAGTTGCATTCATATACATTTTAACTACAATGCACTTTGATTAAATTGAAGTTAAAATGCAATTAAATGTCCGGAAAATTGCATTCACTTCCCACTTATGCTGTTTCAAATAGCGTCCTATTTCCAAAACAAGTGCTCTTTTAAAAAGTATAATGAAGTTTACTTGTTTTTCACAATGGTAGGTCAAAAGTTTGCTTGGTTCTCACTTTTTTACTAAAACAGGGAAATGGCATCATCCTGATCATGTTCAGTCCAGTTTCTTACACAGGTGGAGGGCAAATACAACCGTAATAGGACAAACATGACCTCATAACTGTCTGCTCAGTGATAGAGACAGATTTGTTTCTCTGGGAACAACAGCACAGCCACAGGAAACTTGTGTCGTCACTACGACAACACGAGAGATGGACCTTACCAACAATACCAAGACCTGAAAACTCTGATGTCACTCTGACCCGCTTTGAAGCTTTCACACACACAAAACAACACGCTGCAGTCTAGGGAGTTCTTGTTAGCTCAAGTCATACATACCTAATTAAAACAAGGAGGCAGCCAATTAGGCAAGAGACCTGATGACAGAATTAACATTTCAAAGAGCAGAGGAACGAGGGGACGAAAGTGAGAGAGAGGAAGAGATGCATTGCAATAAAAAGGTCAGAAGAAGGAAGCAAAGAAAACAAATATTGGAAGAGAGGTATGAATAGAGATTTAGGCAGCACGGCAAACGTCTAATATGACTTCCTCGTTGCTCTGATCTTGTGCCTCATGCAGTGCAGAACTCAGCAGGGTCTTAGCACCATTATTTAAAGAGGAGTATCAACACGCTCCACTTCTGAAGGGCGGAGGACAGCCGCTTCTCCAGCCACATACTAAAACATCAGTTCACAGAGACGCACTTGAGAGGCTGGGAGGGTTTGAAATGTAGCGAGAGCTTCCCGAGATTTCTGAGGCAGAAAATTAAACAGATGGCAAAAACACAAACAGAAAGCCTGTTTTTCCCAGCTGTTTTCTCTTTCTTGTTTTTTTTTTTTAAGTGTTAAGTGGAACTGTGTTTTTCTCCCTAAAATCATATTATCTTTCATTTAGTATCTGTACAATATTTTCTTCCTCTTTATCAGTGTCTCTATTTTTGTGGAGCTCCTTCTTCTGCATTAAATGTGTTGGCTCCTTTTCACACAGAAGCAGAATACTATGTTAGACCTGTTTGGAGTGCTAATTTACTCTCGCGAATGTGCAGCCTTGAATTTGGAGAACAAGTTCAAAGTCAAAGTCAACTTTACTGTCATTTTTAGCACATCACATGGCGAGGGATTTAAAAAAGGAAACAGTTTCTTCTGGAAAACAACAGTTATACATAGAGACTCGCAAGGAATAAAAAGTCAACAGTACATTAAATACAGACAATAATACAACAGTGTATGCAGGTAAAACAGAATTGACAATGGATAAATTATAGCAGCAGTTTTATGTGAGTTGTCAGTGAAGAAATATAGATATAGATATAGGTATCAATATAGGTGTATATATATATATATATATAAGGGGGTGTCCAAACCTGTGGACACCCCCTTAGTCTTTAGTAGTGTACTGCTGCTTTCTGACTGGAACCACACTAGAACTAGTTGTCTGTCACACACCACCACTCATGTTTGATATATTGTGTTTTTCCATGCTGGGTTCTGGGAACTTAGAGAGGGAGATATGAACTGTGTGTATGAAGGTTTTAGATCCTGTTTCTGTCTGTTCCCGCAGGATTTGATATCTGTACATTCATAGCCACTGTCAGTTAATTAAGATTTGACAGATGAACTCTCAACTGGATTGAGCACGTTTATTAAAAACCGCTGCATGCAGAATTGTGATAAGACTTTCTGTTGTTGTAGAAGCTGCCATATATGATATTTACTTTAGTGACTATCACTGTGGGTACTGAAGTTATTCATGGCTATCTCAAGAATAGGAAAAGGGGTAACTTGTTCATACAGACCATATTCGATAAGCTTGGGTCTGCGGTTATAATTTGAGAGTCTGTAGTTACTAAATAGCAAATACATTTCTATCCTGAACATTGACTGTGAATGTAGATTATATGTATCTTTCAATTTCTGTGTAGCACACACACACACACATGTTTTTTTTTTATCTTTCTTTATCTTTCAGTGGTTTTTGTCCATACAGTTCGATCTTTTGTGTTTTCGGAGGAAAAGGTAAGTCATAAAACAGCATGAGAGTGAGTAAATGATGACTAAATTTAACATTTTTTGGAACCACCCCTATAAATATGCAGAAAATACACATAACTTTAAAAATGTATATATGATGTTTAAATGAGATAAAATAAGCTATATCTACAAATATCTACTGTATCTACAATATAAAGGTAATATTTACACAGGCACTAAAGCAAATGCACAGAGTCCGAAACGTTACAGAAAATATACTTTATAGTATATTACACACACACACACACACACACACAGATATATATTCAAGAAATATATGTAATATATTTTTACTGTGTGTATAATATAAATCATAATACATATGTATATGTGTGTATTTCTTATGTGTATATTCCATTTAATATATAATTTCTAAATGTCACCTCTGGCTTGCTTAGTTGTGGGCACCTAATTTGTAGTGATTATCATCATTTGACTACAGAGACCATCTCTGTATTTAATAAATAAATAGTTTAATCTGGTCATTATACATTACATCACTCTATTCTCCTATTTGATAATGTTCAGTGCTTTGCTACAATCTGTATTGTTAAAAGCACTATATATTTAAAAGTGATTGATTGATAAATATATAAATGTTTCTTAAATATATGTATGTGTGAGTATTTATTATGTAAACAGAAACTTTTAAAAGAGATTAATCACGATCAATTTGACAGCAATAGTTGAAATACATTTACATTGTTATCTGTTATTTGTTACTAAATATATATTTTTATTGACTAAAATGTTTCAGTCAGAATAAACTATACTACAGGTACAATGAGTCCATATGTCATTATGAAATTTGCACAGATGTAAAACCCACCCCTCACACATGAAGTATGCAAGAAGAAAGGAAACTGATGGGGGTGGAAGAACAGAGCAGATGAGAAGGCAAAAGAGGGAGAAAGACAGAAAGAAAGAATCTCTTGTCTTGTGATCAGAGGCAGCTTGTCAAAGACTCCCCTGCCGACACTGCGCTTTAATGATTCCTCACAAGTCAGAAACAAACTCCGAAGATGATGATCATCATTTCATCTGCTGTCTCTGGCCTTATTACTGCCACAGATAGCACTCTTGGTCAGCATTTGGGATCAGGAGAGAGAAGGAGAAACACAGAGCCACAGGGAAGAGTAAAGAGTGAAAACATTTTGATATATGATCTATAATTGATTTCCAAAGCAATGCCTTTACTCGACTTCATCTTAGGAACACGGATGGCTTATGATCATTATTTTAGCAAGTCACAACCTTTCAGTCTCCTCCCCTCATTCTTACTCTCCTTACGTGTTTGGCAATGTTCTGTGAAAGCCTTATTAGTGATGTTTAGGCAAACATTGCTTATTATTAAAGGAATCTGAGTAGTTGTTAGACTATTGAACATGCAGTTCAGCTACTTGAGATGTACTGCTCTCGTGGACATTAGCTGGGTTTTCCTGTCGGATGAGGTGTTATGGAGGTTGTACTTGGGACAATCAGCACCGTCTCAGGGGAGACTGATGGCGTCCGTGCCCCGAGGTGCCACACTCACCCGTAATGGTTGCAGCCGGGTAGTAGACAGAAAATAATGAAAGTTTATTCATCCAGGCACCCAGGTCACCACACCATCTGGCCCTCTTGGGAAAGCAGAGAAGCCACTGTGATATAATTAATTATTCTTTCACAACTCACAGCATTCATCCTCTGTGTATTCTTTGGTTCCCACTTTTTCTTGTAAGGCAAGAATTAGTTTGTTCGGTTCACAAGAGAGTTCAATTTAGCTCTAATAAAAAACAACAAAAAAAAGTTTTGCTCAGTATGTTTTTCCTGCATTGTATGGGCCAAAACATGTAGCAAAAGAATATGTGTATGAAATTGTAAAAACAACAACAAAAAAAGTTTATTTTATTATTTTTTTTTTTTGTGAAGTGTACATTTTGGTATAGAATTAAAAGAATTGGATAATGCAACCAAAAGAAATAAAAAAGAAAAGAAAAAAAAATAATTCATTCATTCTAGTATTTTTAATATTTAATATTAATAGTTTAACTTAGCTTTTTTAGCTGCATGAGGGTGCATCAATAATGACAGTTTTTTCATTATTGAGTGAACTATCCCTTTAAGAAAATAAAATTAGCTTATTATAAAACTATTGACAATGATGAGAAAACGTAAGCATGACACATGTATCAGAGAGATCAGTGTTAACAAGCAGAGGAAATCTGGCGTCCTGGAGCTGAATGAAAGAGAGAGTCAGAATAGGAGAGAGAGAGAGACGGCATTAGAGTGAGATATGGGGAGTTATTTTCAGTGATAAATCAAATAGATGCTCTTGTGAATGTGACCAGAGGATTGAGTGCTCTTTAATATCCAAACCTGCTTTTGGAAGCCCTCCAGATAGGTGCTCTGTGCCCCCGCACACAAACTCTCACACTGAGCAGATCCTCATGCATACACACATGTACTGTTCTCCCGCAGATGTGCACAGCGCCGACTCACTCAGCACCGCATGAGCAAAGGCGCACGCTCGGGTAACGTCAGTCAAACCGCACAGATGCACAGCTACAGATCCTGCACTCTGTTTATTCAAGGTTTTTCCTCACCAGTCACTACGTGGGTTGTCACTATATCTGGCTGCTGAAATTGAAATTTAGCTGAAAGAGACCATTTCATTCTAATAAGAGTTTCTGGCTTGGCTCTAGATGTCGTGAGGCTAAGATAATCATAAATGATTGAATTCATGAATCAATTTGATTTCATAAAATGATTTTCAAAGTAAAAGTCAGCATTTTTAAGCTTTGAAATGTCAACTGCAAAAAAAAACAAACAAAAAAAAAAAACGTCTTGGTACCAAAGATACATAGCCAGTGGAGATAAAAGAAGGTATGTAATAATTGGAGAAAACTATCCATAAACATTCTCAATCATCTTAATGGCAGTTACTTGAGCCAATTTCCTGAATCTGTTCACACTTTAAAGGGACAGTTCACCAAAAACTATTTCTGTCATTGTTTTTGATGTTTAACACGTCTTCATCATTAAGTCATTGAATATCTAATAAACATTTATTGCTATCTTGAAATTGGCCACCATGTGCCACATTAGAAACTACAGTTTATATTAAATTTAATAGCTAGCCTATATTACAATCAATCAACCTTCTGTCGACTGCGATTGTTCTTATCAGCCCTAACAAAATCTGCGTTCATGCATATGAAATCCTACATACAAGTACAAATCTAGTTTGCTCATAAATGTCAAAAAAAAAAAATCTCTTTGGCTTGCAGCAGTCAAGTTTTAACTCAGGCCTTTCTATTTGTGGGGGTTGCAAATAATTTCCACGCACCGCATTTAAACTTTTCAGAGCTGAATTTTGCATGCTTAAATTCACAGTGTGTTCTGCTGCTGGAATGTATCCAATGGAAATAGCCAGATGGAATAAAACCACACACAAACACACACACACACACAGGCACGGCGATCTGAATGTGTAATAAAATGTTTAATTCATGACCACTATAAACACATATCCTTGTACAGCAATCGAAATCCACGGGGGTTCGCTAACAAACGTCTTCACTCAGTCGGTAGGCCGTTTGTAATTGCATTCTGACTGTGTGTGTGTTTGTGTACACCCCAGACATCCTGTACGCCTCACATCTACGGGTCTCTCGCCGCTCCTGTGGTTCTTAACCCTGCCAACTAGTTTGGTGAGCTATTGTATCATTTGTTATCCCTGTCTTACCTCGCTCTTGCTGGCATGTTCCCCAGAGCGCTGGCACTATGATGGAGACACTAGACTCGCATTAACTCCAGGGTGAATTAAGCAGCTATGTTGTGCGTGTACGGGCCCAACAAATCTCTACCTCGCACACTTGTCCACCGAGACCCACCGCCTCCCCGTGAAGGGGGCTTCAGTTAGTTTTTTCCTTCAATATAAGAGCCCAAATATCCTTGTAATCCTCCTTCTCCTCTACCCAACCTCCCTGGCTGCAGCCTCCTGTAATTGAAAAATGGCAGACGAGGAGATTAAGCAAGGCTTATCCCTCTGAGGTGTGTGTTTTATCGCGCAGCAGCAAACAGCAATCTCTCCTCCGCCCTCGTCCACAGGAAACTTTCGCCTTCCTTTCTGTACTCCTTCCTTCCTGGTTTCTTGCTCTCTCACTCTCTCTGGCTCTGCAGTGATATGCAGTTTTGTAGTGAAGAGCCTCTGTTAGCACTGATGGCTTTGAATTTGAAATGCTTTTGTTTGTCTTTCGCACAAGCTGAAATCTTCTTGGATGTAGAAGGTTATTTGAATATTGCTTGTTAACTGTTTTATAAATACTAAGAATTTAGGGTTATTTTTTTGTATGTTGGCAGTTGGAAGGTTTTTCTACCTAAATGAGCATTTCAAATAAATCACTCGCTCGACTAATTTGTGTCATTCAGGCAGAAAAATAATTATTTAACAAAATTAATTTAGGAATTAAACTGCTAGTATTGTGTTTGATAAATGCTGGTTCATTATGATTTGTGATGGCGTTGGTGTAAGGGAAATATTGGGTCTAATATTTAAGTTAATTAAATGGTTTTGTAAAAGCAATATATTACACTTTGTTGAAATTGCTTAATTATTGTTACTATTAAAGTGGGCATTATTATAACAATTAGGCCTATAACTACAAACATTTGAAGTTGTGAATGAAAAACAGTCACAAGTAGTTTCTCTGTCTTTAATAATTTGTCTGAGCTTGTATTACATAGCTTTTGTCATTACTAGGTTCAGCCATGGAGAATATTTCTTTAAGAAAGCCCTAACTGAAATACATATATATATATTTAAAAGTAATAAAGGTATAATATAAATATAAAAATATATACAGTAGCTATTCAGTGGGTTTATATTAGGATCCTTGCCATCAGAAAGTTAGAAAACACTGCACCTGTGGTACACACATCCCTTGTTGGGAATCACTGGCTTTGAACAGTCTTGAATGAAGGCTACAAGGGGTTGCTAAAGTGCCTGGTACATGATAAAATGGGGGTAAAATGTGGAGAGAACAACATGCTAAACAAGCAAAGTTTGCCTGGACAGGAAGATCCAGGAAAGACCAGCAAACCTCCTCAGGCTGTTTTTTTTTTTCATGCTATGATTTTAAAAATTCTGACTGCCTCATATTGTGTGCATTTCTTCAAGCATTTAGAGGACCACAGCCTGTAGCTCTTCTCCTCGAGCAGCGTGGGAATCAGATGCCACCCCCAAGAATTTTTTTATTGCACTTCAGATGATGCACCAGAAGGCAGTGGTTTTGTTAAGTGAGAAAGAGGAATGAAGAAATGGTGTTTTTTTTTACATTCCTTATGTAGCATCTTTCCAACATTGCACGTACAGTATAGAACATTCCACTACTGCAATTGAGTTCACATTCACCTCAGATCCCTCCCTTTTCTGAGATGTGCTCTTAAATCAACAACACCCCAAACATGACACACATGTGTTCCCACAGATAGATTGCTGTGTTCAAGTGACATGTATGCTACAAATGCATGAAGAACTTCAAATGGCTGTATCTTAAGATGCCCATGGTGGCACTGGGTGGGTATGAGGGACAGTTGTGTGGGAGGTGTTTTCAGGATGGATGTTCACTGCCTGGCATCAAGCTGAAGACCGTTTATTAAGCTGGTTGGTAAGAACATACTGTTCTGAGGATTTCACATTGACTGT
Source organism: Enteromius radiatus (assembly GCA_032357445.1). Classification (NCBI taxonomy): domain Eukaryota; kingdom Metazoa; phylum Chordata; class Actinopteri; order Cypriniformes; family Cyprinidae; genus Enteromius; species Enteromius radiatus. The sequence continues at coordinate 8,542,245 of JAUCMS010000062.1, read as the reverse complement.
GCTCAGTCTAATTTGCATGGTACATTGCAAGGAAGGATCTTATTGATTGTTTGTTAATGTGATGGAGAATATGGGGTAAAACAGCAGAAGTAGGAGGGGCTTTGTTAGTGAACAGTTTTTTCTCTGCTCTTACTGGAGAGAGAGAGAGATTATGTAGCATGTGGGTGGTATATTCCCTATAGCCTCAGATACATTGACACACACACACACACACATTTGTTTTTAACATGAAGTATTTAGTCATGATGAGGACTTTTTGTTAACTTTTTAAGGATTTTATGATATTTTCATCCCCTCTGTCTTTTACATTTTCATTCCAACTTTGTTCATTGTTTTATAAGATCTTTTTATTATAGAGGGTTGGCTGGTCCACATAACGTAGGCGAAATCTGACCTACACATGCAGACAGTTATTGTATTAGTTAGGATCTCTCATAGACGTAATAATTAGCATATATTAAATAATGTTTTCATATTTTTCACAATTGCAGACCGTTTGTTGGAAACAAAATATTCTGTTCTATTTTATTCACGTATAATGTGTCTCCTGTTTCATACCGTCCATGCTTTTCATTTATTTCTTGCTTTGGTTACCATGTACATAAAACCAAACGGCTTAAATTGCTCATTGGAGTGAAAATTATTACTTATCTATTTATATATCCATCTTTTTGTCAGTCTCTTATGCTGACAAAATTTGCATATATTAGACCATAAATACAGTAAAAAAAAAAAGATTTATATTTATTATATATTTCACTATAAAGTAGAGTGGCTTTAATTGTTTCACAGATTTAAACTTATGATTCATATTTTATGATTAATTTTCATAGTTTAAGCATGATTGTAGGTCAAGGGCAAAACAACAAGCCATACGCACCGCAAACATCTTTTGCAAGATTAAACAAAAGTATTGTAAAATAAAAAAATAAAAATGATAAAATAATAATAATAATCATTTTAATGTGATTTTCATATAGCAAAAAAATTGACATCATTGACCTCAGATTTGAAGCAAACTTGACTTATACGAGGTATGAACATTTCAAATAGTGAGAATCAATTCAAATGCCTTTATAAGTTTTGCTATATTTGAGGATTTGCTTTCACAAATATGTCTACAGTGGTCAGAAAATGAACTATTCTGCTGGTTTGTCAATGATAACTCTCAGATCAGTAATCTGTGGGGTCTGTAGGGAGAAGTAAGAGACTTTGTGTTACTAGTGGAATAAGATGGAGTGAAGGTATGCATGTGCATGTCTGTTTGCTTAATTAGTTTGTTTGATAGTTTATGAGTATCTGCACCCGCCGTGTCAGACCCCATAGCACAGCAATCTCAGTACAATACATTACCTCTAAGGCTTTATGCGTTTGGCGACCTGCTTCAAAACAGAAAGCATGGAGCTGTTTGTCTGTTTTGAAAAGGTCGCGCTTTATCCTTCACCTCAATCACGACAAAAACTCTATGCACATGACCTCCCCTGCTCTGCTCACAAAGTCTTTTAAACTCTGATGTTGGGCATTAAACTGATTCCTGGATACTGTAAATGTAATGTCAGGGTGTAGCTGCTCTGCAGATTTTATTGCAGATATTGTTGATTATGGGGGTGTGTGGCTCTTACCGCGGCTCACGATCAGAGTAGATAAGTGGGGTTTTGCTGTCTAGCCGAGCTCACCCTGACATCTTACATGACCCTGCTATTATTTTGAAGTTGTCTGTCTCAACAAGCGACAAAGCCGTGTTGACCTTTTCAGTCAGTCTGTAAAATGTCCATAAATGACAAAAGTTAAAATCTCAGCCAATAAACTTCAGTAACTTCAGTAGGGTATCAATACATAGCTGACAAAACCCCCCTTTTAGATGAACATTTTGCAATAGACTAAAGTCCTGTTCACACCAAGAATGATAAATCCAAAGTTCATGAAACTCAATTTGACATCATGACATCATCACGTCACAGATGATTGGTTCTCTCCTGTATCGGTAGCCACTGAGCTGCTGCTCAACATTCAAATACTCAGCTAGTGCACTTCAGAAGCCCTCCACCTTCCCCAGCTCCACCTGTACAGATCTTCTACAGAGTGATTTTATTTATGCTATATTGGGATCATTTTTCATATGTTATATGTGCAGCAGCAATATTTTTTGCATGTTGTGTGGATATATTGGCAGTATCAAGTCTTGGGACTATTCCACCAAGACCAAACACATTAACATTGTCGTGTACATTAACATGCCAATCCCTCCGAGATT
>JAUCMS010000062.1:8503136-8532853 GCA_032357445.1 Enteromius radiatus | reverse complement strand
TTCAGGTGTGTTTGATTAGGGTTGGAGCTAAACTCTGCAGGACATTGGCACTCCAGGACTGACGTTGCCTACCCCTGGTATAGACCATGCCAACCTCAAACTTTTGAACCGTAGTGTGCAATTATATATAATACACAATTCCATTCAAACGTTTGAGGTCAGTATGATTTTTCTTTTTTAAAAAATTCATGCTTTTATTCCACAAGGACACATTAAATTAATAAAAAATGACAATGATTTTTGCATTGTTGCAAAAAAATGTCAATTTCAAATAAATATTGTTCTTTTCAACTTGCTATTCATCAAAGAATCCTGTTGAAAAATGTGTCACGATTTCATCAAAAATATTAAGCAGCAACCATTTTTATTTTTCTGCAGCTTGGAGAGCATAAGAGTCCAAAATCTCACCAGCCCAAACGTTTGTACAGTGGTCTATATAATATTAGTGAAATTACAAATCGCGTATGTATTTGGCCGCACTGCAGTATATTGACTACAGGCTAACGAAATGACTCGAATCATGACAAATGACTATACTTCCTCATAGCTTTCCCAATTTTTCAGCAGTGTAGGGGGAACCTGACAGCATCCCAGCGTGTGAGTGTATTAGTGAGTGTGCGTGTTATCTCATATTTGTGTGCTTCAGTAGACGAGCGGTGACTCACCCCTTCATTCCTCATTAGCATTCTTGGTCAGTAATCACTTAGTGAAGCAAAGGATGATGGGAGGGAGTTCTATCCTCTTTCTTCTATCATTCAAACTGCCTCTCTCACTCTTTCTCTCTCTCTCTCGCCCACAATTCAATTTGTATTGCCGAAGCTGAAACAGATTAGCTGCAAACAATAGATTGAAGAGAGTGAAGAACAGTAAATAATGAAAAAGGCGAGAAAGAACAATAATAATCGTAAAGAATGATAATGGAATTTCTCTCTCTCGCAACTTCTCAGCATCTTTTCATTTAATTCTCTCTAACATTATATGACTTTTAAAAGAAATTGCGTTTTAACCTGTCTGTCGAAATGGCCCTTCCTGCAGGGACTCAGTCCACTTTGAGCAGGTGTTACGGCGCACCAGGAGAGAGCTGTTATTAAAATAATAGATTTTCACAGCACTTTTCAGTGAATTTAATCAGCTATGAGCCTTTGGGCTCTTTTAGGAACCAATCTGACCCAAATGGCTAAAGCCACACAGAAATCCTTATCATCAGTGCCTTTTTAGTACTTCTCATTCTGTAAATGTTCTCCTCGGTTCAAATAATCATAATTTGAGCTCTGATACCACGTTTACACACATTTATGTGCAAAATGTTGTTGATATTGTTTATTAAACTAGTAAAATAATGATCTTAAAATAAACATTTTGCTTTGACAACTAAATAAAACTAATTTAAACAGTAAAATTACAAAAAAATAAATAAATTATGAAGCTAAATACAAATCTAAAAATTAAAGTGACGTAACACAATTGCTAAAACTAAAATTTAAAAAAATATCTAAAAATAAAGGTAACACTTAATTTTACATTTACACCTATTAGTTGTTTATTAGCATGCATATTACTAGAATATTAGCCATTTATTAGTGCTAGATAAGCACATTCTACATCCCTAATCATACCCCACACTTAACAACTACCACTACTATTAGTAGTCATAGATAATAGTTAACCTATTCTAAAGTGTTACCAAAATAAAAGCCAAATTAAATATATATATATATATATATATATATAGTGTATAAATAATGCTAAAACTGTAAGTGAGTTATATTCTTGAAGTTGGTTGGTTTTTGTCACCATTGATGCATTTTTTAAATGTGATGATTGCTATGCAATACATTAAATACTGTTGCAGGATAAATGGATGGTGTTACATCTGAGACTGTTGAAAATAAGTCTTTGTGAAAGAACAAGGCCTCTGTGATTTGCGTTATAAAGTTTAATTCATGGTTCTGTTTTCAATGCAAGTACTTATTTATGTGAACTTTTTTTTTTTACATACATTCTTCTAATTGCTGGTTATTAACTTACAAGACAAGCCTCCCTTAAAGACATTGTGATGTATATAATTATGCAGTGCCATATATGTGGACCCATTTAAAAGCATTAGCCACCATGATGCACCGGTGCATTGCAGAACAGTAACATGCGCAATATGATCTATTAGTCATATGAAGATTTTATAATGGTTTGGGCGGTATATTATGGATAGGTTGGATGTTTTGGTCAGCAGGATGTCTTGTTCTGTGACAGTGACGTATAGTCTCCTTCCCTGCTGCAGAGCCTCAGACAGCAAGGCAGCTGCATGTCCTAACCCTGTCATACCCCTCCACGGCTAACAAGACAAGCCAATACAACCACGCAGGTACACACAGCTAAAGATATCAGCACACACACACCCTCAGGAGCACACGAGCGGGTTTAAGAGAAAACTCCATGTACGCTCTCAGGGAACAGACATATGCGCATAGGCAGCTGCTTTCAAGCAGAAACGCTAGACCTGAGAGTCTTGTTGTTCGTGTCACGTTGTTCAACTTTACACATAGGTTTTTGGCTAACTACACACGTTAAAGGGATAGTTCATCTGCAAATTAAAAATCTGTCATCAGTGACTTTTTTTCAAACCCGTTTGACTTGCTTTCCTCCGTTGAAAGCAACAGGAGAAGTTTAGCAGAGTGTCCAAGCTGCTTTCAAGCATCAAATATAAATGTTGTGACACCCCAATCCAAACTAGCAACAACTAAGAAATTGCATCTGGATTAAGACTGCGAAGACTAGATCCAGTAGCTGTCTATATCAATAAATGCAAATGATCTATATTTATACTTTTTTTAAAGAGACTAAAACTGTGAATGTACAAACTAAACAAAGCGGCACTACCATTTGAAATATAATTCATCTTGATCACTTTCTTCATTCCAGATAGCTCGTGCTTTTATGAAAATGTACTGAAATGCTCATTTGCGTTTTCATCACTTTTCTTCTTATGCACTGGTTTACTGATTGCCCCTGCACCAATACAAAAAGTTGCCAAGAAGCAGCCAATAGGGTCGGACTAGCACAGATGGTGTAGAACACACTGCAACAGTGACAAAATGCTCAATTTCATCGCATGGAACAGAGCAGCTCTGACATCCTGCTAAACTTCTCATATTGTGTTTAGTGGAGGAAAGTCAGTCTGTTTTGGAAGTATAACATGAATTATACCTTTAACAGATTAAAGTGTATTCTGTATTCTGTCAATAATTACTCACCCTTATGTTGTTCTAAACCTTCATCTTCAGAACACAGATTAAGATATATTTGATGAAATCCGAGAGCTGTCTGGCCCTCTGTAGACAGTGACACAACTGCAGTGTTCCCAGACTCAGAAACGTTGGACAAGGACAAGGTTCAACCCTAACTTTACAAAGCTGTGAGAATACTTTTTGTGCACAAAGAACAGTATTATGTCCTGGGGTACTCTCCAAAATGGCGGAAGATTGTTAATATTGTTTTATTTGAATAAAAGATGTAGCTTCTCTTATCTTTACGGTTAAAGTACGGTTGAACCACTGATGGCACATGGACTGTTTTACAGATGTCTTTGCTACGTTTCTGGATCGTGGGTTTAGAATTACATGAGGGTGTGTAATTACTGCCAGAATTTTAGTTTTGGGTGAACTAACCCTTAAACTGCATTCAGTGGCATATCTAAACTTGTGGATAGTTCTCATTTTAATTTCCTGATGTTTCTTAAACTGTTTTCCCAGTGCTAAAGAATCAATGTCTGTCTCATTGCCATTTGAACAAGTGGAGAGCTGCATTTCTTATATTAAGAATGCCTTATCATGGCGACTGCCGGGGGAATAATCTCTGTCTTTCTCTTTCTTATTTGTTCAGCATTATGTTCATCTTCTCATTTATGAATATTTAGTCAGAGCTTTGAGATATCACTGCAGTGTTGCCATAACATTGACAAAGGAAAAGCTGGAACATAAAATTAGAGTCAGTGAGAAGATGAGTTTGCCAGCATGAGCAGTCTCTCCGTGTGCCGCTTGTTTTTACACAGAAAAAGCTGCATTGTACAGCCAAAATAATCAGTTATTTTAGTTAATAACATCTAGAGTTAGCTGGAATGAGCATGGCTTGATGCAGTATAAAGATTAGCATTGACAATGAAAACCTGAAGAAAATTTACTAAAGACGGTATTCTCCACATGAGATGTCAGCAATAGTAAAATGGTTTGAGTTATTTTTAGAAAAGTGAATTAACTCTTGAACAAAGCATTCTACATGAACTCATTATCAGGAACAATACTTATCCCAAACAATTGAGCTGTGAAGTGATGGCAATGGCTTTCACTCAAATACAAGATAAATTCACCCTCGAGAAAAATAAAGTAGATATACCTTAAGTAAATGTATTAAATAACCAATATTACATGCACTGGCATAAGTAATGACACAGGCGATATTGCCGTGGCAACCTAGCTAAGTGACTGGGCTTTGGAATTCAGTAAGTGAATGTAAAAAGTGCTTATATAATCAAAAAGACACTACTATTTGATTATATAATCGTTGTTAGTAAATTTATTAACCTCATTAATAAACCAAAGAGGAAGGCATGATAAAATAGGTGAATGTTCAGCACTGCTGCTAAGCAAGGCTATAACCATGTCTGTAATCATTGGATGGGACATTATTTAAGTAAATAAAAGAACAATAGTAGTAAAATCAGCAGAATTTATTGTAAAGTAATCGATTTGAACTATTTGCAGATAATGATGTTTTAAAATATGTACACATTTACTCCTAGTTGTATACCTGATATGTTGAAATCTGAAATGTCTGGTCTTATACATTACAGTAATAATGTAAATGATTTAGCTGATTTTTAGCAAAATTGTAGAGTTGAATATATTAAGCAGTCCTTTAACACTCACGTAAAATGTATTATACAACATTTTTAAGCTCCTTACCTCATCTTACCTTACACTCTTTCAGCAATAAAAATTAGTCATGCTAATATTCACTGAATTATGAAATTAACAGTAAAGCCTTCCTTGATTGGTTGTCTCATCATTAGACTGCTGTGTCAGACCACAGACACTGTTTAAGACTTGCTATTTAAATTTTACATTAGATCTTCTGCCACTTTTATTAATGCATACAATAAAAAAAATGATGGGGTCAACTATCGGCAAATGATGTGTCCATATTAGCACCTGACCCAAAGCCACAATTCACACTTTCAGGACAGAGATTTTCAGTGGAATTGGCGCTGAATGTGTGCTGCATGTTATTCAGTAACTACAGATGCTGGAAAAGGGTTTGTGAATTTTGTAAAAGAATTGCTGTCAGTCTCACCCTGTGGGATGAATTATGTAAGCCGAGCTACTTCAGTATGAGTACAGTGTTTCTAGATTATATCAGTTCATGAAAAGAGTTAAATACTGCCCTGCAGACAGAAAGTGCAAAGTTTAAGAGCTGAAAGTCATGAGTTAGTGTGTGAAGCGTGTGTGTTAGTCAGTGAAGTTACAGGGCAGGACCACACGGCATATGTTTCATGAAGTGTAGGTGAAGGGCAGGAATGTATGCTAAATACTCTCTGGTGTGGTTAAATGCAGGATTTGGGACATTCCTCGTCTCTCTCTGTGGACACCTGAGACTCTGGGAACTGGGTCACACAGCTCTGTCCTTTGGCAAGGCATGATGGGACACGTAGACCTCATTTCCTTCCCTTTTCCACTCGCTTGCTTCTCTCCCATGGGGCAGTGAGTGCTGCCCCGGTCCGATCCCTGGCGTCTGGATTCCCCTGCTAGGCCAAACCTCTCCACAGAAGGGGCTGTCTCAACAGAATGGGCGGCTGTCCCATGAACAGCCCCTCGCTGCAGGAGATGTTTTAGTGCTCAGCTGCATCAGTGCTGTTTTGTGTGCATGCATATGTAAGGCATCGCTCTGCTTGGTTAGCGAAAGATGTTGACTGCAGCCACAGATGATCATGTGCCAAGTCTGTTACTTCATTTCAGTCAGGGGCATTATGCAAAGTGTATTTATTCATTAATGTGATTGGTTGGTTGGTTTAGATTATTTTATTTATTTATTTATTTATTTTTATCTTGATGCTACTAAATTTAGACATGTGAAAGTATATTGTTGTACCTACAAATTGAATCAAATCCTTCTTCTGATATAGATCTGGCCTTTGATCCTGATGACAATAGAAAGTCATCACACTATTTACATTTACGTATGCTGCATACATGTTTATCCAGCATTGTATTTAAAGTGTATATTTTATTAGTTCATGTCTGGGAGATAAACCCACGACCTTGATGTGGCAAACACCATGCAGCCCTATTTGAGCTACAGAAACATTAAATGCTAGATTTAGCCGAGAGACAGTTTTCCTTTCTTTTAGAGTTCAAATGAAAGAATCAGGCACAGAATGCCCTCAACCACAGCTTAAACCACATATATACACACACACACCAAGCCTAGAGGCCAAACATAAACATGGTGCAGTGGACCGTACAAAATCACAAAGTACAGGGATCAATCTGCTCTAATTAGAGAAGGGAGCACAGACCTCCCTGCTGGGGAGAACAGCGCTGTGCCTCGCCGTGTTACTGCAGGGGGTCTTGTGTGTATATGATGCTGTGTGAGAGCATTTTTACAGGAGCAGAGGTGCCAAATCTGAAGAAAGGGTTGTGTGTGATTATCAGACTGTTGGCTGTCTGAGTCCTGAACAGAACGCACTCCCCATGGGAAGGATGAAGTTGACTTACACAGTCTGAACCTCACTCACAGATCACAGGCTGGGCAGCTTTTCTCACTTTTGGACTCACTTTTTTCTCAGTCTGTCCGTTACTTTGTCTCTGGGGAAAGAATGAGCATTAACTGAGAGGCTCATGGTCACGGTGTGGCGGTCAGCTTACTGAACTTGTCTTTCTTAGACTAGCGTGGGTAAACTGTGCCACTTTTACTTAAAGGCATAAGTCATTTGCAAATCATTTGAAATTGATATGACTTAAGGCCCTTGCACACTCAGTATAAAATTTTTGTATGCGTTTTTTCATAATTGTTATCCTAAAAATTTGGCACACACCTTACACATTGAACACAGTGAAATTAAGCATTGTCAGGATGATGGTGTGTTGTTCTCTGTATTGGATGGACCCAATATGTCCTCTTTAAAAGAGACAAAGAAAGAGGAAATATTGTTAAACAGACAAGTATTTTGTGGAAAATATATATTTTATAGAATGTTTGTATCTAAACTGTTTTGGTAACCATTGACTTCTATTGTACAGTCAAAAACACAATGAAAATCAATTGGATCCGAAATATCTTTTTTTTTTTTTATGACAGAATTTTCATTTTTGGAAGGACAGTCCTTAGTTGTGATCTTAGAGAGAAGATGAGAGGTAAAATACAGTATATGTACCACATGTCCGACTTTGCTACATTGTCTACTAATTCTTTTGGTCGAGCACCCTTTTCAGATTGATGTGTGTCTTTTTGGCTCATTAATCCTACATAATATTTGACAAATAATGGTTTTATACACTGGGAATATGTATATTTTTTTAGATCTAGATACATTTTTGACACTTAACAAAGAAAATATACATCACACACACTGACACATCTTCCACACTCACAAACACACTAGCACAGACTTATAAGCTCATCTTTTTCGTACATACTGCCACTCTCACATACAGGTGCCAATAACATAATGACTACTAATCATCCCCACTGACTAAACACAGTCTGTGCATGTGTATAGACAGACATCTCTAAAGCCCAGCTATAAGTACAGTGATGTTGTGTGAGGCAGCAGCAGCAGCAGCAGGTGTGTGTTACACAAACATATGCTCCCTGTGGGTTTGTTAGAGGCTTGGCACGGCTCCTGCTGCAGATGTTAAGCCGTATTGGCTGAGCTCTAGCTCACCGCAGGCAAACAAACCTGACGAATCAAGCCACCTCACACAGTCTCAGATCACCTTACATGCCTCACACTGATTGATTCAGACTGTCTCACATCATGTTACTCTGCCTCACACTACTTCTCTATAAGGCCCTTTCAGAGAGTCTACTAGCGTCTATCCGAGAGATGATTATTTTCCCTAACAAACTCATACAGTCACACTGTTATTATTAGTAGTCGTATTAGTATTATTATTGATATCTCTGAAATTTTGATGGAGCACACATCTAAGTACATGTTTTTAATAGACATATATCAAATTGTAGGCTACACCTTTTCAACACCCCGACATGATCTCTGCAAAATGTTACATGATTGGTGGTGAATAATATATTTTCTGATTGGTTGAAACGGCAAGATTTTGGGTGCACGAGCACCGATTGCACTCTGCCTCCACGCCGCCAACAAATCCGCCCGCGCTTTGCCGTTGTCGCATGTCTTTAATTGAAAATGAACTAGATACTCGCAACTGCCGCATCCTGTGTGACAGGGCCTAAAAACGGTTTTAACGACAACAACATAAAACAAACGTTACTGCGCATGTGTGCTTTTGTGGCCCTAACATAACTTCCGGTAGACATCCAAATAGAATCAGTAACAACAGCTAAATCCTTCTAATCTAGAGTAGATTATTTTTTTGCTAACAAGCAAAATATATTCGCAGCGTAAATCAGACGGATTTATTTAAAATGCAGACTCATTCTCTGCCAGCAGGAGGCGTTTTAAGTATGAGAAACAAGAGTTTCCTGTGTAACAAAGCTGTAGACAAAGCAAAGTTTACAAATACTGCCTCATATCCAAAATTAAATGAAAATTACATTTTCTAAAGACAGTCTTACTTCAGAAATACAGTGATATAAAAACGCCCACGCCTCGGTTTGATTTTTAAACGTGCATTACGTGCTCATGTTTATTCAACATAGCCTTTTGTCGGTTTTTATATCATGGCAGGTCGCCACAAATAAATAAATGTTTGGGAAACACATCCCACAGCACAGTAACCTGAGACCAACTTCACTACTCATCATTAGCTGCGTTTGTAGCCTGCAACATAACCAGACCGCTAAACAAACACAGACCGGAAGTTCACTTAGGCCCAGGCGCGTACACCCAATGAAACCCACCCACCTCACATTGCTTTAAACTTAACTTTTCCTTTTTGAAAGAACTATCTGATTCATCAAGGCCACATTTATTTGATCAAATCACACTAGAAAACTGTAATATTGAAGGATATTTTTATTTTATTTGAATAAATATATATATATATAATCAATTCTGAAAACAGTTGTGCTGTGTAATTCATGTATGCATGTGTTTTTTATTAAATGTGAATCACCTCTGTATTTTAGAACAAGTGCACAACAGCAAAGCCAACTGTAGTACATTGAACATTTATTAATATAAATTCTACATGAAGCTGAGCTTCAATTGCATTATCTAGGTCAGTTTTTCAGCAAAAACCAGCCAAGTAAGATTTCAGTCTTACTAAAGCATTCAACGTGACATTTTATTACAGGACAAATTATTATTTCAGTCTGACACAAACTGAACTCTTAAAGTGCATGTGAACGTACATGTGGCTCACATTGCATCAGCCTGTTAGAAAGTTACTCCACCTGACATCGCTTAAAACTGCTCCATATCACCTCACATTGCTTCAGAGTCGCTTCGCGCTGCTTCAGATCGACTCGTATCACTTCTCACCCCCTCACATTGCCTCGAACTGGCTTACATCACCTCACACCGCATGACTTTTCCTCCAGAATATTGGTACGGGAAAGCATGGCCAGCTCGCTCTCTTGCATCAGCGTCAACACTGTCCCAGATACCTGTCAGTGCAAACAATGAGACCATGGTGATGTGCTGTCCGAATAGCAGCTGGTCTCAGTGCTGTTCTAGTCAGCATCGATGAGGACGAGGCTCCAGCAGAGATACAGTGTCGTAACCCTTCTCCAAGCCTCAGAAGTCACCTAGAGATCCTCTCCCACCAACGCTACAGACCTCATGAAACATAAACCACTGCCAAATCTTTAAATATGCTGTTGTTTTCTAAGCTTCTCTCCTCCTCCTCACATTTCTCACTCTATATCTCATATACTTTAAAACAAAAGTAAAATTTTTCACTTGACTCTTGGGAAATGTTAAAACACATCTGAAACGTATAGCGTGACAACCAGATTGCCTTCATACACGTTTGTAATGCATGTTTATATAGATGGTCTCCGGGGATTTCAAATTTAGCGTTTAAGCAGAACTAAGGAAAGGTGTGTGTTGCTCTGCGCCTACGCAGTACATGTATTATCAAAGGCTCTGTGTGTTGGTATATCTCGCAATATCACATGAAATCATGGCACATATGGTCCCACACGCACCAATCTGAAATGAGACTTCTTACACTTCCATGTAGCAAACCACCCACTCAGGCCCAGTTACGATTTACTCAAAAAAAAAAAAAAAATAGGCTGGCAGACGGAAAGATTAAGGGGGAAAAAGAGAAACTTAATATACTGAAACACTGCCAATATAAAATGTACTTACCTGTACTTAAATTTAGGCCCTCTCTGTGTAGACACATGTCATTTAGATTTAGAGGAATATCATAGTAACTAATTAGGTAATAGTCTTGGAGAGACACCAATTAATAATTGGCACTCCTAACAAGAGCACTTTCCAAGTTTAGACCAGGTGCCAATCTGTTTGTTGCTCTGACGACTGTACGAAATTAATGAAAGCAGGAGAGCAAATGCTTTGTGTGCAATCAATCAATATCTCATGGTGTAAAGGTATTGAGTCGCAAAATAAACAAGCAATTTCTATCCCACCGAGGTTGTTATAATTCTTCGTTTATTTTAGCTGGTCTCGCTCGCACACATGCAGACTGCTCTCTCATTGGGATGCACCTCCTCGCGTTAGTCCCAGCCCTAATTAAAGCTTCCTTTGGGCCTCACTATGTGGAGCACCAAACCAGATCACATCTCTGGTGGGCTGAGGAAGAAAGTGAGAGTGAGAAAGAGAGGAACAAGTGAGATAAGGTGGGGATATAGGCATGATCAGACTGCAAATGTTAGCCCCTTAATAGGGCTGTTTCACTAAAATTGTCATTGCTCTTGTTTCATTAATATTTTGCAGTGTGGGATTTGGTAGTGATCTAAAAACAATAGCAGATGATCTCTAATTACTCTCAGGGCAATTACTCTCGATTAGCAAACATTTTTATTCAATATTAGCAAAATAAGCTTTTGTGCAATTAAGTGGCAGTGAGAAATTATGAAACGCAGTGGGTGTGAAAGACAAAGAGATTGAGAGAAAATACAAAAGAGGGAATTTTATCTGTGTCGAATAAGGGTTTAACAACCTTGGCCTTCATAGCCGAGATAGCTTGGTTACTAGGACTTTCTGCAAACTTTTTTTACAACCTAGATTTCATATTTGAGGCCACTCTAGATTGTTGTTTAAAAGAAACCACACCATTTTCTCAGATGATATATAATCCTAGGATTAAGTCACATATTCTTGCAACTGTCACTTGAATGTTTACCGATGCTATTTGAGGCTAGAACATAAAGAATAAAAGCTACTGTAAGGCTCATCAGGATTGAGCTGCAAATCAGAGTCTGCAAATGTGTTCCATTTTCCATTGCATTCAGAGGAGGATGGCGCCTGACACAATGCAAAAGCATTTTAATCCCCCATTTCTACACAGATTTTCCTCTATGACATATAGCGAGCCTGGAATTCTGCACATGAAATGGGAAACCTCGCATGGCTGGTTGATTAATGATGTTTGTCATATCACGATCCCCTCTCGCTGTCTGTATGAAGGTCTGACTGATAGGTGGCAGGGTGAGATAAATGAGCCCTATTCTTGAAAGCCACTGCACAGCTCATTTACTACTGTCCTAATGATTAAGACAATAAAATCCAAGGGTAGGGAACTATTTGTTCTTACAGCTAATGAATGATACTGTATGTTGGGAAATGGTTCAAATGGAAGTGGGTTTCCCTGGTTTTATATAGGGAGTTTACCGCAGCAACCAAGCACACGCACAAATTCATGCATTTACATGCACTTGTGGCATCTCATCATTAGCTGTAATGAAAGACCAATTAGATAACATGTGAGATTTTCAAAAGTTGTTGAAGTGGCTTTCATTATTATGCAGAATCCATTAGGAGATGTTATTGTGTCATGTTTTATGACTTATGATTGTAGTCTCTGCGTCTTCTGTTTTAAAGTGATAAATAAACAAATGAGGTGTTTTAAAAATGAAGCTACATTTTATAAATAGTTTGTAGAATTTGACTCAAAAATTTGTCATGTTGAATCATTTATTTATTTTTGATTTTGTATGAAATAAAACATCTGTGTTTCTATTTTTGTATTTAAGATTGTAATTTGTTATATTTGTTCAGTTAAACTCATATGTTCTTTCTTTGTTTTATTTGACAGATTCAACAGACAGGACTCCAGCAGTTGTCCTTCAAGTCAAGGTCAGCTTGAAAAATGTATCAGGCATTACCTCGGTTATACTGGATATGAGCAAATATGGGGACTCTGCAACAAACCATGACAAGTCAACAGCTTTGACAGCCCAAAAGGAAATCCATTTTTTGCATATGTGAAAGATCTGTACTCTCAATAGCGGACTTGCATAGGAATCCAACTGTGTTTCCCTTTCTTTTTTAAAACAACCCCTTCCTCTCCAATCCCATCATGAAGAGTGTATTGACTGCCCTCACTCCTTCCTGTACCACCTTCCTCTTCCTTCCCTTTTTCATGCTCTTATGCCAGCCAGCGTTGGTTAGAGGTGATTGCTGGCTCATCGAAGGGGATAAAGGCTATGTGTGGTTGGCCATCTGCAGCCAGAACCAGCCACCATATGAGACAATCCCACAGCACATAAACAACACAGTACATGACTTGCGGCTAAATGAGAACAAGATCAAAGCTATTTTTTTCACCTCCTTGAGTCGCTTCACCAATCTGACTGACCTCAACCTCACTAAGAATGAGATCTCTTACATCGAAGATGGTGCTTTTGCAAGCCAAGCGAATCTACAGGTGTTGCAACTTGGATATAATAAGTTAACCAACCTAACTGAAGGCATGTTGCGAGGTCTGGGACGTATGCAGTGTCTTTTCCTGCAGCACAATCTCATAGAAGTCATCGCCGCCAATGCTTTCTGGGAGTGCCCCAGCCTCAGCAACCTGGACCTGTCATCGAACAAGCTTGCCCGGCTAGACCCATCCACTTTCACTGTGTTGGGCAGGCTCATGGGATGTGAACTTGCGGGAAACCCTTTCCACTGCGGCTGTGAGCTCTACAGCTTCCTAACTTGGTTAGAGGCCTTCAACAATGTCACACACACCTATGATAGACTTCAGTGCGAAACCCCACGGGAGCTGTTTGGCTATCCGTTGCTGAGTCCTGTGGCTGGGCATGGACGGAGTGCTCGCTATATCCTTTCCTCTGTGTGCCGGGATGGGGTGCTGATTCCAGGAATGACGTCTCTGCCACCTGATCCTGATTCTTCTGGCATGGGTCCTGACATGTTTGAACACATTGGGCCATACCATCAGCCCACAACGTCCTCCTCATCTGACAATGCTTTTAGTCCCAGCATCAAACTGCAACATGTGTCTCTCTCCTCTGCATCTCTTCTGATCCAGATTCCAAAGCCATACAGCAAGATGTACATCCTGGTGCAGTATAATCAGAGCTTTGTGTCAGATGTGATGACCTTGAAGAATAAAAAGGAAATGGTCACACTTAATAAGCTCAAACCAAACACCAACTACACCTTCTGTGTGGCATCTATACGCAACTCACAGCGCTACAATCACACTTGTTTATACTTTTCTACCAGAACTCCAAATCATGACGATTTGATGCCTCCACCCTCCACAACAACCCACTACATCATGACCATTGTTGGCTGCCTCTTTGGAATGCTGATTGTTCTCGGGTTTGTCTACTACTGCTTGCGAAGACGACGCCGTCAGGAAGAGAAAGAGAAATCCATTTGTGTGAAAAAGACTATTCTGGAAATGCGATACGGACCAGAGGTGGCAGCAGCAGTCGCAAATGACCCCGCGGCCGTCCAGAAGCTTCATGAGCAAAGCCACCATCAGCATCACCATGGCAAACTACCCATGTCCTCCTCATCCAGCTCTGCCATGCTTGGCCATGGTTCTGCCAACACTAGTTCCTCACGTCTGTCCTCCATCCCTCAAGTAGAGAAGATGGCAACTGCCTTCTCAGAGGCCATGGCCTCTAAGGGCAACTATATGGATATTAGGACCTCTGTAGGAGGAGACGAAAGGGGGAGAGATGGAGCTGTGGTACATGGTATTCGGGAGGAAGACCTCAGGGTGGATGATGAAAGTGACCTGGGTGATGATTCAGATGATGATGGTCGTGGATCAGCATCCGAGATTTCAACAATTGCGATGGAGGTTGACAAGGTCAACCAGATAATTAACAACTGCATTGATGCCCTTAAGCTGGACTCTGTTGGAGCCTCTACTGTTTCCACCACAGCAAGTGGTCCCACCTCACCCCCACCTACCTCTACCTCCTCCCTGACCAGAGGACTGATTCCTATATCTACCAGTGTCAGTGATGCTTGCCAAGTCCTGCCTTCCCCAAAAATTCCTCCTCCACCCCCTCTTCCCTTCAACGCTCCTCTGTCCGAGAGACCTGGGATCACAGGAGGCGGCTTTATGTCACCGCCATACCGTCCGCCTCCCCCAGCTTCTGCAGTGAGGCCTATTCAAAGACAGATGAGTGCCGATGCAGCTGTCATTGTCTCCGCTTCCAAGAGGCACTGCCGCCCTTCCAGTGGGAAAGGTCGTGTTTACAGCCTGGATGTTCCGGAACCCCACAGCCCAGATCCCTGCCAGTATCCAGACAAGGGCAGCCCACTGGGCTGCGGTGAGCCCCTGGAGAGGCTCCCTTTAGTAGGTAGTGGTGGAGGAGGTGTCTGTAACATTGATGGTGGTACTGTAGATGGGATGGCCCTTCAGCAGCACCTGGAGGTGCACCCAGACTACCACTGTGCAGAGCATCGTCACTCAGTCCCTGCCCTTTACTATGAGGGCTCCCATGACTCCCCAGCCCAAAGGGTCTCTTTTCTCAAGCCTCTGTCACGCACCAAGAGAGACGCTGCTTCCTACTCTCAGCTCTCTCCCCGCCACCACAATTACTCTGGCTACTCCTCAAGTCCAGAGTACTCTTCCGAGAGCACCTTGCGCATCTGGGAGCGCTTCCGTCCACACAGAAAGGGTCCACGCGAGGAGTCCTGTTATGTAACGGCCGGAAACGCCTTGCGCAAAAAGGTCCAGTTTGCCAAGGGGGAGGACTTGCATGACATCCTTGACTACTGGAAGGGTGTGTCGGCACAGCAAAAGCTGTAATCTATGCGACTGCGTGGAAACAGAGCGCTGGTCTCCTACACTGCCTGATAAATCGGAAGAGCGACTATAGTGAGACGTCTGGTTATGGCTGCAGTGTGCAAAACAGAGCCAAGTTTGTCATGGTTTGAGGACAAGTTGTTTTAATCTGTTTTTGTACAGTGAGCCTGAAAGAGAGTAAAAGAGCCTGAGGATAAACTATATACATAAGATAACATTCAGAGATGTAATTTGGAGCACTGACCATTGTCGTACTCAGTGAAAAAGGCCAGATGGGCTTATCATTTGTCAATAATTGAAATAATTGTATTTTACTCAGCATTCATTTGTTTGTTCATCATTCATATCCACGGTGAGACCTTTGTAACCTGAGTCCTCGTTCAGCCTGAGACAGAATCTCTGTTTATACTCCCACTCGAATCACAGGCCATCGCATTCATTTGTTAGGTGGGAATGTGTATGAGTGTGTTTTAGAAGGATAAAATGATGTGCTGATTTTCTACAAACCTGTCAAAAGCAGTTTCCCCCTTCCATATTGCAGAGACAATGCACACAGCAACCAAATTTACATTTCAATAGCACTCCTTGTGTGAAAAATAAAGGAATGGAGGGAAGGAAAAGATAAAACATGAAACAGAAGAATCTCCCTGGGGAGCTTTGGAATAGTCAGCCGTGTTTGGCAGCTGCTTGCTGTGCTGAGCAGGATGACATAAATAGTGCAAGGGGTGCTGGAGAAAATACTGTAGGTTTACCAGAGTATGTGGAAAATGCGTAGATCTGTGTTGGAGATTAAACAGACATAGCTCTGTGCATCTCTCATCACTGATGCATTATTAATAGCATTCCCTTATCCGAGGTTACCTTGTCACCTGTATCACAGCATGAGCACAAAGTGGCTGTTGGCAGCAGAGGTTTATGAATTCTGTTCCTCTGCCCTAAGGTCAATTTCACTTACCGACCTTGGGTTTCAAGCTCTTCCCACTTAATCTCAAATATAGATCTCATAGGACTTTTTATCTCATAATACATTATTAATAGTGTGATTCATTGTAAAAATGACAAATATTATTAACTCCAACACCTCTGTCAGCCATTATTTTATTAATGTCCAGTTAGATTAGATTAACTAATTAGCAATTAACCAAGGCTTTATCCTTTAGTGTGCAAGGGTAAGCAGCCAAGACCTCCAATTTGATTAAAAGAGATCACTCTTTCTTCTTCTCTGAGCAACCACATTCAGCCTACAGTTTCATGGACCAGTAAACCAAAAAATTAGATTAGTGGCACTGTGGGAAAATATACATCCGTTTACAATGCAAGTATGAAGTGACAGGTGAGACATCCAACGGTCACATTAAATCAAATTAATGATGTTTACTCTGTGAAGTATCATTATACCCTAACCCCCCTCTAAATGCAAGGGACAGTTTCACCTAAAGTATAAATTCTGTACTCAGTCTTGTGCTGTTCCAAGACTGTATGACTTACAAGAGGTGACATTTTGAACTGCCTGTTTTCCATGCATATACAATGAATGTGGACTGAGTTTTCAAACTTCAAAAAGGACATACAAAGTCTGTTTCTCAAAGCTATTGTGTGTCCTCAGAAGACTTGGAATGTAGCATACGAGCCACATAAACCACTTTCATGATACTTTTATGCTTTCACATCCTTTTTGGAGCTTAAAAGCTGCATCATGATTCATTATAATTGCATGGAGAAGAGCATGAGAAACTTTTTTGACTTCACAATTCATATGGGTTTTTCTGAGAACGTATTAACATCACATTGTCACAGACCCTTAACTTGACATCTCTGCTGGTGAAACATCTCTGAAATGTCCCATTTGAAAAATCATGATATGAATTAGATTGCAAACAGTTCGTATTCAATTAGCATTAGCCAGCAAACCTCTTATTTTACCTTCTTTTTTCAGCATCAGGTGTTTATGTGCCTTCAGTAAAAAGGTCCATTATTTGTTGTAGTACCACATAAAGAGCTGTTCTTAATTTTTATGCTGTGTGGTTCATTTGATGAAAATCCCTTTATTTAATAAGGGGTTCATTGTAAATACATGTTTATATACCATCTTTCTTACCATTTCTCTCAATTAAGGTTTTTCATTGTAAATATGTGATTGATAGCCTACCTGCCAACATTTGACATACACTCAGGCACAATGTCTCTTTGGTTCTCTCTTTTTTCGGGGGCTTTTAAAAAAACAGTTCAAGATGTACGATGGCAGGTTGTTTATATGAAGCTGAATGGTTTACACAAGGAGGAACAGCAGCAGCTATAGCATGTGGATTATTAGGGCACTATTTGTGTACTTAAAGAAGACATTACAGTGGGATAAATTGGACCATAACTGGAGAAATAACTGGAGAAACTGTTCTCGGGCAATGGAAATGAACCTATGAAGGACTGCTACCGGAGGCTTACTGTGACATTTTCCTTACTTTATGAACTTGATTTTAAAACCACTTGGACTGGTCTGAAGGAACTAACCATGAACGCTCAATCATAAATGACTGTTTGTTTTTATAACAGTAAAATCTGATGCCCAGCTTTATGTTTTTAGATCTGGTTTGTATTGTGCCTCCCCTCATTGACAAAGAAAAAAAGAAAGCAAAAAAACTTTGCACTCCTGTACAAATGCTTGTCAGCCATTTTTGCTATAAATTCAAAGCTGAATAACAAAAGAGGGAAGTAATAACACTATGGGCATGACATCTGTAAGATTTTCTGTTATGTATTATTTGTTTAAGGAAATTTGTACTGCTTTTTCTTATCATACCTTGCTGGGGAGTAAGACTATGGTGTTCTCTTTTCTCTTTGCTCAAGGCCAATCCCCTTGAATATTCCCTTGGTGTTTTCCCATTCAATACAAACAGGCGATTCAGTTACTTCAAGGTATTTTTTATATCAGACCTTTGTTCTGTTCTCTGCTATTTCACAGTTTAATTCTTTCTTTTACTTGGCCTTTAACTTTTGACTTGACAAGTCATGCATAATTGCCCAGTTCAGCCAAATAACATGTTTGTTTACTACCCTACAACAGAGCTAACAGCCATTTTATGGCAATGCCAATTTCTTAACACTGAGCTGATCACAGTGGATGGTTGGGGGTCAGACCTTCACCTCTTGGAATACTGTTTTTTTTTTTTAAGAGTTGAATAATGCATGTGTCTGTCTCTTCTTCTCAATCCTGTTCTAAAGTATCATTATATTCCTGCTCCATACTTGCCTCACTGTCAACAGTTTGATTTGTTAATAATTCAGTAGTTCCTGAAAACCTGATTTTGGCCAGAGGTGTCACGTTGACTGTTGATACCAGCTCTGCTTGAACTAAATGGTGATCTATAATGGACTGTATGCAGTTGACATAGGATATTCGACAATGTTGCATAATTTGCATTATTCATAAAGCTGTATTTTTTTAATAGCCTCTTTATACTAATGGGTGCTTTCTGAAGGCCCTATCACTACAGTTGTATTAAGGAAGTTGGTTGTACTAAGAGTAGAAAATACTTTGACATTAATCATTGTCAGCTTTCAGCAATATTACACAGAGCGTAAAGTGGATTACTCTTCCACAGCAGTTTTTACTTTTCTAAGCTCTTTAGCCCCCCTCTGAGTGTTAGACACTATGGAAGGAGATTGGCTTGAAGAGAGCACAAGGGAGATGGTTTAAGGCTTTGAAACAAGATTTTCCTGTTTGTTTAATGGCATTGGAGTTGCAAGAAAGTGGCAAAAGTAAAACTTCTGTAGTTGATTAACTAGTTCTGTTGTGTCATCAAACCTTATTATTCATTACTTCTTTTGAAATTAATGTTGCTTTGAGTCCAGAGTCTTCACTAAATTGTAATGCAGTTTTCAATTTGTAATGAACACATTTCAAATCATTTACTTCTTTATACAAGAGCAGAATCCTTAATAATTACTCAGGATCAAACGTTGTTTTGTCAAGCAAATTATTGCCCCCTTAAATCCAGTGCAAACGGCTACATGCAGTCACCGTGTTCTGATGTGTCTTTGAAGGTCCCCCTCGTTGGCTTTGCCTGTCTTTGTTCATGCTTAAAAGAAGCCTAGAGAAAATCACTCCAAGGGTCTCTGGAGTCAGGATAATTGTGCCTCTTATGAAGCTTTTAAGTCGTTTTCTCCCTCTTTGCGCAGAAGAGCGCCACACTGCCACGTTTTCCCTCTGATATTTTCCGCTTGTTTGTTCTTTTCTCTCAAATGTTCTCTGAGTTCTGCTTTGACGGCGAGGTGGAAAACATGGCAGGATTGCCAGAGACAGGCTGCAGGATGGATAACCGCAATTCTTTAGAACTAGAGGAGACAATAAAAGGGCCCGTTTCTATGCTTCTCCAACACACAACCCATGGGCTTTGATAACCTAATCAAGGCATAAATCTTTATATTTAACTGTGATGGAGAGACAAAAGCATGCACTGAGTGAAGAAACAAGTGCAGGAGAGAGCTGAACAAGCTCATCAAAGTGAGTCAGAGAATGTCGGTATGATGATGAAAAACACATTAAACACTCAGGATCAGGAGGAGACAGTAAATCAAGGCTGGAGATGATGCAGCAAGTGTGTAGGAGTACTTTTAGAGGAGAGAGAGGAACAGAGTACGCAAGCTGCTTCAACCTGATAATGACTGGAGCCCTGAATGAATAAACAACATGGCCAATCTGTAATGCTATGAAGGGTGTGGGGGGGTTGGAGCTACCTTAGATGATTAGAGAGTGTAAATTGCTCTTGAGCACTGCTTTAGATCCAAATGTTTATGTTGTTCATCGGTTCAGTTCAAAAGAATAGTTCACCCAAAAATAAAAATGTGGGGGGGGGGTTCGCTAACAAAAAAAGCTGTGTGAACATTCTTTTAAAATATAATTTTTGTTATTCGAATGTAAATAATGTCCGAATTGTCCTTTTTGGATGAGCCATTAACAGCTATTCTCTCTCCTCTCAGAAATCGTGGGAAATGTTTCACATGAGCATATCAAAGGAGCTAACCAGAATTTTTTTTTCCAGCGATTCACACTAGGAGATCACACCAGTTAATCCTCTCCATCACTCACTTCTCAATTAAATTCAGTCTTCATCAGCCGGCTGTTCTTGTAATCTTTCACTCATTCCCTCTGTACTCTCACTCTCTGTTTGCAGGCCAACATATCAAGATATCACTGGAGCATCACTCCCATCAGACACTGCTGTCTGGGAGTGATGCTCCAGTAACATTCATTTAAGTAAATCATTAGGACTTAGACTTTATTTGTTTGTTTTGATGGCTGGTACAACAGTAGTGTTGGGCTTTATACCAATATACTATTTTCTTGCAACTGCAAGTGACCAAAATAGGGCTTACAGAGGAAAAAAAAGAATGGCATTTGTCTAGTTATGTGAAGGGGACCCTTCATTACAGTAATGTGACAGCATTTTTAAATATAAAACAGCTTCTTGGTAACTCCCTTGGGAGTCCAAATCCAAAATATTTCCATATGGAGGGTCTTATGCACTAATGGAGATAATTGTGATTTTTTTTGTGTGTGGAAACGCGCACATTTCAGAGTATTTTTTTGTGTACCCTTGTAATTGTTGAGGATTTACAGAATGTGACTCGTAAAGTGGGTAGAAATCGGAGAGTAGGAGTTTCAGGAGTCGTTCAGTTGATTATACAGTCAACTTCGACAATCAAATACTGTGTTTTGCTGAAAGGGACGAAAGGTTGTTTCATGTTGTTTTGTATTAATCCTCCAGTATAATAATCTCCTCACATGATGTTGGTATGCGGTTGGCGGGTCTGTCTATGTGCTCTTAAGCATCTTTGAGCCTTCACCTGTCCCAGAATATGGCTCAGGAACTTTTATGACAGTTGTATCTTCTTTTCTTCTCATTTACTTTATTAGCCCTCCTTTTCACAAATATGATTTCCTGTTCCCAAGAAGACAGGAGGTAAATAGTAGATGGATAGCTATATTTGTGAATTTCAAACTTTGTAAAAAGATCAAAGTTGTTTTTTGTCACTGAAGTTCTAGTTGTAATTGCTATTATTATTATTATTATGTTTTGGGGGTGGGAGGTTTTGGGTGATCTTAGGGTAACATGTTGTATAGCTTTCGACTGGGTTAATGCACTGATCCACGTTATCCAGATCTGATTCAATCTGAGGCCATAGAAAGTGGCAGAAAAAGGAACAAAGTGTTATGTTTGCATGATTTCCTGTATTTTTCAAAGAGATGAATTATATTGTTGTGTATATTGAGTGGATATATGTTGCAAACAAAGCAAAAATTAGGCATTGAAATATTGTCAGAACTTGCCATCATTCTGAGGGATGATACTGAGGTTTATTTATTCCTCGGTGATGCTAAACTACTTCCATTGCTGTCACTGAAATACTTATTACCGTTTTAAATCAAGAAAAAAAACCTGCCTGAAACAATGCCATGGGAAAGCTTTGTATTCTTCCATAAAAAGAGAAATGGATTTATTGCTCAGTCTTGTTTAGTGCCAAAATAAGACCTTTATTACTTATGGTTATTCCTCTGCAATGAAAAAGAAAAGATCCTAGCTGGGTCAATTCATCCTTTGCAGAACTCAGTGCCCAGCAGACTCCAGATCAATAAATGAGAGTATAAGGCACATCCACTACATTAACCTTGCAGGTGTCCCGCAGTAGCCCCTCGCCTCAGCTGGAGAAAAACATTCTCCCGTGCACGGCTGCTCATTGGATCAATGATAAAGTAAACATCAGCGAATGAACGTTTCAACATTTCTGAGAAGCCAGTGGGTGGACTAGTCCACAGGCAGTGAAAGAGAGGTACTTAGAGAGGGGCTGGTCTGTTCGGGAGGCTGGAGTCTCTGGAGGCTGTAGAGGATGTCATTCTCTGTTTGGCCCGACTGAATGAAGAGGTCTGCATTGATTATTTAAGGCAGAGAGGCCACAACAGTATTTCTTGAGCCAAACCACAACACCAAGCTAATCATGTCTGAACTCTTGCCAGTGGCCCTTCAGTTCATTTTCCTCTTTGAGCACTATACGTATATAAATAACAGAGTATATACAGCATTTAATTGGCATGAGAAAAAGAAACATTTGATTGCTTTTTTGAAGTGGGAAGCAAAGTTTTTTTTTCCATGGCTATGCACAAAACGTCTCCAACTGTGATTGAGCTTTATAATAGGCTACATTAATATTGGACATCATAAGTATTTGAACCTTCAGCTACGGGATTTGACAGAATTGTAAATGAATTTCAGTGATTTTCAGTGAAGAGCCTCATCCTCAATCAGAGATCAGCTTTATATTTCTTTGCCTCTCTTTCTAAGGAATGGATCTCAAAAAGGACACATTATCTTTGACGTGAAGGGGGGGGAAAAAAGCCTCTCAAATGGTTTACTTACGTTTATTTTGCTGGTAATTATATCCTACATCTTCACCACAAATTCTGTACAAAAGATCTATTTCTATATTTGCAATAAATTTGTAATAAAAAAAGCTTTGGATGCATTAACTGGTTTATTCATTTCCACCTATCCTTGAGAATACAACTCTCATCTTATCTTTTTTGTTTGATGATGCGGAGTTATGAGTGTGGCTATTGAAAGCTGCTAAGTGACTCTTTTGCTTAGTTTTAAAATCGCAAATAAACAAGAGTGAGAAATGTAATACATGCAAAACGTCTTGCAGAGCCAAAGTTTTTCTTTCTGGCGTAAATGTGTGTTCGCTTGCAGCTTATTCTGGCCAAAGCTGCCTACTGGAAAAGGAGAGACTATCTGATCGACATGCACAATTTCTAACCATAGTCAGTTTTATATGATGTTCTACGCTTAATCTAAATTCAGTGAGGCTGTAATAATATATGACTGGTTGCTACTTCAAGTAATGGCGAAGCAATTGTCATACTGCAGACGGCACTAAAGAAAGGATTGGGAAATATGTGAACTTTGTTCTCACCATTTGGATAAATGCCAGGTTGTCATGCTCCTTTTCATCATTTTATTACCATTTGCTGAATGTTAATATGACTGAACACGCGACTTTGTGTCCCAGAGGACCCAAAGAAATCATTTGCACCCTGACTTACTCTACATGTGTTAAAATTGAGGAAGCTCTTGCCATTTTCTATCAGATGGTTTGTGAATTTGAAGGATATCAAACCGTTAAGGCATCTTAAGTAAGCATCAATGGTTTCATTGTGAGTGAATGGCTTTTTACCATCAAGTCCATTCGTAGTATGAACCATAAAAAGTTGTTTCTCTGTATGTTTTCTCACTAAAGGAACATCTCCAAATTCTCTCAACTTTATTGAAGTAGTCTGTTGCACTTGAAGGGAAAAAATATCCTAAAATATAATATGCATCTTAAAGAAGATCAAAGAACAAAAACAAGAAGAAAAAAAAACAGTGTAATTCCTCCTTGTTGTTACCTTAGAGCACTCAAAGTCTGTGACTGATTCAATATTATTAATCTTATTAATTAATAATAATTAACAGACCCTCTCATTGTTTAATCTTTTAATTGTGTCTTTAGTTTCCTTTTAGTATCGCTTTCTTTATATATATTTCTGAGGGTCTTTACAAATGTACAAATGGCTCCATACATTTTACAGGTTTTAAATGCATGAGGTTAAGCCTATTCGCAGTGAAAATGTTTTGTTCTCTTTCTTCTTTTCAAAACCTTGAGCAAAAGATATAAATAAAAGTTCTGAAATGGATAATGAAAAAAATCACCTCATTTAGCAACAAGAATGAATAGAGTCCATGCATCCTTCTCGGTCCACTCTCATTCCTTCAAACGTACATTAAGTCATCAACACACAAAGCCCACTAAATTATGAAGCAATTAAAAATGTTGTGTGGGAGTGCATGATTGATGAGTGGGTGATACAGCAGGGTGGATGTGAATGTCCTGACCAGGATAAATCATTCATGCCTGTAGGAGAGAGACTTTCAGTCATGCTGCTAATGAAGACTTAAGATGTGCAACAATCTCTCCTCAAAGCTGCAGAGAGAAAGAGAAAAAAGGTCTACTGATGAAGTAAATTTAGAAACTGTGAAGGCCCCTCTGCTTTAAAAGACCCTTTTGACTTGATGTTATTTGAAAATGTAATGATGCTGCGGTCCCAGTGAGAAACGTATATGCTTATATTGAAATATATCTAAATGATATGCACTTATATTTGATGGTAAGTCCTCAGAGGCTGTTTGTGGTTTAAAAACCCCCTGAAAAACACACTGTGGTCAAAAAGCCACCCACAGCACCGAGGGGAAGGATGCCGAATGCGTCAGCGGCAACAAGCTGTTTTCCATAATTGGGCAGAAATGGATTAGTTGTAATGGATGTGTAAAGTGGGCTCATATTAATTGCTAGAATCACAATGGAGATTCCTTTGTAAAGAAGAATAGATTATGAAATGCTCAAAAGTTCTTAAATAAACAGAAAAATAAAAAGTGGTTATAAATTTATTGAACAACTTTGTTGTGACAATGCTTCTCACACAGAGACAAATCTTACCACTTTTGCCCCTGTAATCTGCTGAAGTGCCTGCTGTTTATTTGCAAAAGTCGATTCATTGTGTTGTATTTTGTGTCATTATTGTGTGATTTATTAACCTAATCAGTATTACCCAACTGCTGTTTAAACGAGATTAATTGGAATGCACCATTAAAAAAACATGATTTTTGCAAATGAACTCTTCAATGATGTCTTTATACAGAATTACATTTCGAAAGTTTGGGGTCAGTAAGCTGTTTATTATTTTTATTCATAAAAATATACTGGGGAAAAAATTATAAAAATATTAAGCAACTGTTTTCAACATTGATAATAATAATACTGAAAGTTTCTTGAGCAGCAAATCAGAATATTAGAATCATTTCAAAAGGATCAAGTGACATTGAAGACTGGAGTAATGGAATTAAAAAAAAAACTAAATATATTTCACAATATCACCATTTGCAGTATCCTGGTTAAATAAATGCACCCATACTTTCAGAAATAAAGGTACAAAAGCTGTCTCTGGGGAGATACCTTTTCAAAAGGTACATGTCTGTATACAATGTCCATTTTGGTACCTAAAGGGTAAATTTTAATACTAAAGGGCCGGTTTCCCGGCTATGGTCACAGATAAATTCAGTGTCTTCTGAACAGTAATCAGACTTGCAAGATGCTTTGAATCCCAGGTGTTGTACAGTCCCAGAACACAGGCACAGTCGGGGCAGAGTTGATTCATGGTTGACTAGTTGGAGCATTAACCTCTGAAACAGATGGACGAGATCCCTGGAGGACGGTGAGGAGAGGTAAGGTGGAGAATGTTCTCCTGAGCTGGGAATGACCCTGCAAGACTTCATCAGACCCCTCAATATTTCATACAGTGTGAAGATAGAGTGCAAGTGCAAAATAATAAAGGATTTGGGGAAAGATGCGTTAAGTATTTATGATCATTTTTCATTGTTTTTCTCTAATGTTGTTGCATTTATGAGGGGGAAAAAACTGTTCCGTGTTGTCTTTCACTGAAGCATTAATATCTAGCTAGTGTCATTTGTTATAAAGAAAAATGGTCATGAAAAGTATTTAGATGCATCAGTCACACTTGTTATTGCACAAAATGTCAAAGCCAGTGACATTTATTTTAAAGAAATATAACACACTCTTTAAGCAATGCATTATACAAAAAACAGCATTAGTTAGGTTTGAAAACAATAAATGCTGAAAAGTAAAAATGTATTGTCAAATGTCAATGAAGCAAATTAATGTGATGATGACACCTGACAACATCTGTACATATAATCACTTTTATAAACCAGCTAGGTTAAAGTCATAGTAGAATAAATAACTTAACAACATTTTTAAGTGTCGAAATATTTTGGGGCCACAGTCAGAGCACAGGGTCTCAGCAGCACAATAATGAGCCTACTTGTGGACAGGATGAGGTCAACAGATGTCTCGTGGCACTACAGAAGACCGACTCTTTGAATAATGCAACACGCCACTTTAACCGTGACTACTGCCCCACAAACACTGACAACAATTACACAATCAGCTTTTCAAATAGTATTCATTCATTTATTTGTTGCTCTCTTATGATTGGTGTTTTTCACAGAAAAGGCAAAATATTGTTGATGTACAGCAGCGGTGAGGAGGGATCTGCATTTGTACAGCCTGCAGTGCTGCCAGCATTCCTGAGGGGAGAAAACGCCTCACTGACACCATGCAATTACTCTGAATATAGTGTGTCATTGTGCAAACGTTTTTAGAGGCATGTACAGATTCTCGTGTGCACTTATGAAAAGATTATCGCTCATTTAAGTTTGTCTTTGGGGTTGTTCTTTCCCTCATTTTCCCCTCCTCCCTGTTTGCCCTGCTGTGTTTCTGTGTTTTTAATCTGCTCTCACCGCTTCTGACATCGTTTGCCTCATTTATATTCACAAGTAAAAAACATAAAAATAAAATAATATAAAGTGCAAAACAGGAAATAATTATATAAAATCTGAACATATAAATATAAATGATGTAATAGTATTAAAGTGAATTAATAGTCAATTATAAATTTATATGTGTACATTCATACATCTATATGTATAAAGTGTTTATCTGATACCTAAAAATATATTCAGATTTACATTTATATATTCAGATTTTATAAAAATGTACTTCTGTATATTTACAATATACATTTATATATTCCATATTTTACATAATTATTTCCTGTTTGGCATTTTACATAGCAACAACAATAGTAAAATATATCACCTAAGTAATCATATTGTTAAGAAGCGGACTGCAGCACAGGAGGTACTGTAGGGAAAATAACAAGTCTTTATTTATAGTAAAGCAGCAGATAGTAATGGTGAGTATCACAGGGATAGTCAATTTCACTGAACAGGAACAATGAAGTAATGTCAATTACTTTTTTTTTTTTTTTTTGCAGGGTTGAGAGATCGATGGAGAGCAGACTGATGACAATGTCACAACAACGGGGAACCACAACCACACATCCAACAAAAAGAGACACAGCGAGGGAATCCGAGGAGCCTGGGGAGAACTCACAGAGCGAGGACAACACAAGGGATGCCACAAGGTAAGTATAACAGTAAGTATAACTTTCAAGGACTCGGTCTTGCCAGTAATGAGTCCACTAGACACAAACAAGCTCAGACGCTGAGTGCAGTGTGTGTGTGTGTGTGCTTTTATGTGGTGGTGATTGCTCTGTGATTGAATCCAACTGGTGGTGTCAGGTGATGGTGATTAGTATTCTGGTGAGAGTGAGCGTTGTGAGGGAGGAGCCTGGCATGGATGTAACACATATATTAAATATATTATATTAAATTTATTATTCATTCATTTGGCCTTTTCACCACTTGGAAAACACTGCATGACCTACATGCTTAATGTAAATAGAACCACTAGGCCACAAATGTAATGTCTCATATGTTGTGTTTTATTTCACGAAATATAACTGGCTGGGTTGAAAAAAATTGAAGATACTTGTGGTCAGTAGAAAACAACTGAATCATATTAATCAAAAACGTATAGTTGCTTGTCGGTCATATATTGTATTTTCTGATTATTTGATTGAGTGCACACACACAGTACATGCCTTTGTAAGTGACCTCACAAAAATGTTGTTTACAAGGCCTCAGATTCTATAAAACAACCAGGCGCACATCAAGGCTTTTCCAATCCAAAGTCTAGCAATGATACAAGCAACTCTCACGGTTGAGCAAATACTTGTAATGGACTAAACAGATGCTTTTATCTTGAATGGATTGAATTTGTTAACTCAGGTTTGAACCTTCCATGCCTTATTCATACTCATATATGTTTACAGAATGAAGTAAAGCATTGAAAAAGTAAGAGAAAGCAAACTTCCCTTTGGCTCTAGATGTATTTTCATGCTTCACCAATCGATTGGGTTCACAGGGAGGCTGAGCGTCTGGAAATTCAGCACATAAATCAGTGCGGCCGTGTGCATGAGCGCGAGTGTTATTAGGACCTGGCCAAACGGACCTGCTCTCCCATTGATGTCTTCACCTCTGCTGGAGATGTTGAAGGCTCAGACGCACTGTCAGCCGCAGCGCTATAAAAAGCATTTTCCAAGCTTATGCTGGAGCTACTCAAACATGATTTCCACAATAACTGAAATGATGTGTTGTATTTAATCATATTTTGTGCTTTTTTTATGACTCATTTATCTTGCCCTGCATTCTTAAAACTAAAGGTGCTTCAAGATGCCATAGAATAACCTTTTTTATCTAAATGGTTCCAAAAAGAACCTTTCTGTTTCATAAAAGGTTCTTTGTGATGAGATAAATTTCTTCAGATTATAAAAAGGTAAGGTACCTTTGACTGAATGGTTCTTTGTGGAACCAAAACGGGTTATTCTACTCTATGGCATTGTTGTGAAGAACCTTTTAAGCACCTTTATTTTGAAGAGTGTGTGCCAAAATATTCGATACTACTACAGCACTAAAACACTAAAAGCAGTATGTCCAAATCCATATTATTCATAAAATAGTAGACAGAAAGTACCAGGATGACTTACTACTTCTGAGGTGTGCATCTGATGGACACCATGAGGCTACGGGAAAGGATTTATGAAGCAATGCGACTAACGCTCATGGCTCACATGATATATGGTGTGTGTTGTTCATCTGCACACACTCATACTCGCACACTTTTTTAATAGTCTCAAAGCATGCAAGCCAAATGTATACAGACAGCATTCATTTTAAACATAAGGTTAATTTCATAAATATTTGTACATCTTTAATACACACAAGTGTTTCTCACAATAAATAGTCTATTAAGATGACAGTGCTTATTTCACCCAGTTTCAGGTTATAAACGCTTTAAATGTAATAACTGAAATATTTTCTTAATGGATTTTCATGTTTTAAAATTATGCTTTTGGGGCGCAGCAAAAAATGTATACAATTGAAATATTTAAAATCCTTTTTTTTTTTTAACAAGATATTCAACCACACCTAAAATCACTATGTCACACTGTTAGACATTTCAAGGGGTTTTTACAGTAACTTACTGGCAACAGAAGTTACTGTATTTGAGATTTACAGTATACAACCGTAAATCAGTTTACAGGATGTTACTGTAATTTTATAATAGGGTTATTATTGTGTAAAAAAAAATGGTTATAGTTCACTACAGCAATTACATTAATTTGTCCTAAATATGTTGATTTTTATGTTTTTAAATGTTACTATTTTTATCTTGCTACTACTGAGATTCAAACAGACACAACTGCAAAATATCCCATTCTTTATTTAAATCACTGCAAATGCATGACAGTGTAAATGT
>JAUCMS010000062.1:8442283-8475301 GCA_032357445.1 Enteromius radiatus | reverse complement strand
GGTTGGGGCCCCCCCCCCCCCCCCCCCCCCCCAAGTATAAATATCTAGCAGTGAAACCAGTAAAAAAAGGCTTCCAGGAGGTCCAGTTCCTGTGCTTGCATTATGCATGTCCAGATAACATCTAGGCCTATGTTTTTCCATTGCTTTCTTTGTTACATGATGTTGAACACACACACACGCACACAGGCAGAGGCAGAGCAGGAAGATAAGCTCTGGTGCGTTTATAGAGCGGTCCTGCACTACATACCCGAAGAGACATTGGCTTTCATTCAACAAGGAAGTGATTTATTTTAAACAAATGAGGAAATTGAAAGGTGCATTAGCATACCCTCTAAAAAGCCTCTGGCTGGTTCAGCAGTCATAAACCGTTGAGATTGTTGAAACACTGGAGCAGAGACCAAGTGATCTGTAGAGTTTATAGGGGAAAATCCTGGTATCAATTTTGCAATCCTTCCTTCTGATGTGGGTGGGTCTATAATCACACATCCCCTTCTTTCACACATCCTAATGAGTTTGTCATGAGTTTAGTGGAGAAACAAAGGCTGCCTTATGCTGGGCTGATGTCAGTGTCATGGAGAGAGAAGTCGTGTAAGATAGTGCGTCGTCTGTGGGCCCACTGGCATGATTAATTCATCTGAACATGCTGTGCTGCTGAAGATTTAGATTGCCTTCCTGTGTGTTTGCGTTGATATGGAGAACTGGAGCATGAAGGAGGACATTATTAAGGTAACTTCAGCTCAGGTTAAGCTTTAAAAAGCTTTCAGACTCTGCACTTCCTCATAGCAGACTTCTTTTTTCTTTTTTTTTTTATTTCATTAAGGGATGTTGTTATTTGATATTCTGCCTTCAGAAGTTCAGAGTCCTTTAAACGCCTATTTTGAGGCTATTATATGCAGAGGACTGCATTGATCACTTGAGTAATTATGCACTTTGTATGGCTTTGTATTGTGTTGGTCTCCATATCTAGGGCCTGTGAACCTTGACCTGACCTGCTCTAGCTGGACTCCTCTCTTTATACGCTAAAGAAACACTCCTCAAACTCCAGGACAATGTCAAGTAAGCTTGAATACGCAAAATGAAAATGGAATTTTTGTGTATTGTCAAACAGCAGTTAATCCCCTCCCTCATATGTTTTTTTGTTCTGTGTAGCAGGTAATTACACTCCAGCCCCAGGGGGTCCTTTTTCAGCCCTCACACCCAGCATGTGGCCCCAGGACATTTTGGCAAAGTACTGTCAGGTAGTTTACTCCATATGTATTTATTTTTTATTTTTGTTCTTTGTTTTTTAATGCTCTAAGTGGCAGATATATGTAATTCTGTTATTGTGACATCTTCATTGTTATGGAAAGTGGTTAATTTCTCAGAGATGTTGTTTTGACTGTTGCAGAAAGACCCAAATATGGAATCAGAACTGCAGTATGATGAATTTGGGTTTCGGATCGATAGTGAAGGTTAGTGTGGGAACATCAACACTCATTATCTATTATTTTGTCATACTGCCCAAAATGCCGCTACAGGGTGATGCAGAGGAGACGGATTATTGAATAAGTGAACTATTCCTTAAAACAAAACTTCAGTAACGCTTTAGTATTGGGAACCATTTTCACTGTTAACTAGTTGCTTATTAGCATAACTATTATTAACATATTGGCTATTTATTAGTAATTATAAAACATGTATTCTGCATGACAATGTTATTAATATTAATAAATAGCAGCAAAATAGGAGTTTATTGAGGTGAAAGTCATAGTTAATGGTTTATTAATAGTGAGAATTGGACCCCAAAATAAAGTGTGACACAATTCTTACTGATCCTAGAGTTATCATGATGAAGCTTTATAGATAATTGTTTGTCACAGGTGACTTTTGGAAAAGCATCCTCCTGGGATACTTAATGGTAAGACCTGTTAAAAGCAGGTCTCATCTGGTACTGTCCAGTTAAGAGGTTTTTTGTCTGTTTCAGATGGCGTTGAGACAAGTAAATGGCAGCCTGGTGAAGGAGCTCCTCAGAGAGAGGACCCTCAGCAAAGACTTCGCTGGCAGGCCCATCTGGAGTTCACACACAATCACACTGTAGGAGACTTGACATGGGACAAAATCTCCCCCACCCTGGCTCGCTCTGATCGCCTTCGGACCCTGGTGCTGGGGGGCATACCACACAGTATGAGACCACAGGTTAGCACTGAGAACCTGTTTATCAGCTATTTCAATGTGTTTTTGTTTGTGTTCACCACATATTTAAGGCTGTCCTTGTATTATTGCACACCATCAGGTGGCTAATCTGCTGATATAATGTTCCTATGGCAACCATGTTAATGCTTGAGGGATTCTTAGTGTCACTGAAATAGGACATGATGTCTTGGTAATATCTTGTTTATGCTGTGTTGCTATTTTCAGAGATTCCCAAGAGAACAGCTGTGCTTTTCAAATATAAGATCTTCCAACTAGATCTCTGCTGGATCTGTGTGTTTTTATCTGTCTTTTTCCTTATTGTCTCTTTCATATCCATTCTCAGTTGTGGATGCGTTTGTCAGGGGCCCTGCAGAAAAAGAGAACGTCAGAAATTTCCTACAGGGAAATCGTCAAAAACAGCTCTAATGATGACACCACAGCAGCCAAACAGGTACATGTCGTCTCTGACGCCTGTTTCACACATACTCCGTATGCAGTCCGTGTGCGTTACGCAGGAAGCGGTCATTGTGCTTTCACACAGGACACGTTTGCAGTGCGCTACTGACACTATATTAAGATATGCATTTCTATATTAATAATTCATATTGCAGTTTATTATCAATTGAAATGACTGATATTTATACATTGTCGTGTAAAATTAGAAGAATATAATATGTACACTTAAACTTTAACGAACTACTTAATTGACAGCCCTTTATAAATTACATCTGGCCTACTAATTAGACATAACATATATGTATGACTATGACATGCTAAATTCAAGTGTAAACTTGAATGTAGTTAAAAAGAGAAACAGTACTGTATTCACGAGCAATATATAGGTCCAACAGTTTGTATTCATGTTGAAAAACCTACACATAAATAGCCTAATGTTACAGTCATTACGCTTATATATAATGATAGTTGCTGAAGCAAGTGTAAGTACACGTAAACATGGCACTTAGAAATAAAGATTTGAAAACTTACTATTCACGCCAATATATATCTGTAGGTTACATTCAGTATTAAAAACACACGTAAAACATTCATTTTAATTATTATAAAATATATGTATTACAGTGTCTTAAAATACATAAACGCCCAAAAAGATGACTCAAGATATGCTTTTAAAAACCAAGCTACTTTAAATCTGCTTCAGTAATAATTTTTGACTTATTTTAACTTGCGGATTGTTGCAGGTAACATTGATAAGCATTTTAAGTTTTTTATTTCAACTGAAAGCTTAAATTCAATATTGTTTTTATTATGCTTGTTCTCTGTCTGTGCTGCAGATAGAAAAGGATCTTTTGCGGACCATGCCCACTAATGCGTGCTTCAACACCTTGTCGAGTGTGGGGGTGCCCAAGCTCAGGCGGGTCCTGAGAGGGCTGGCATGGCTGTATCCAGACATCGGCTACTGTCAGGGCACAGGCATGGTGGGAAGCAACCTAATCACTTTCTCTCTGTTGTCTGACGTTTGGCTCATCGAGTGTCAGACTCTGAGGTGTGCGTTTATCTTTGATACAGGTGGTGTCCTGTCTGCTGCTCTTTCTGGAGGAGGAGGACGCTCTGTGGATGATGTGTGCTCTAATAGAGGACCTGCTGCCTCCTTCATACTTCTCCTCCACGTTGCTAGGAGTTCAAACCGACCAGCGCGTGCTCAGACAGCTCATAGTTCAGTATCTGCCGAGTCTAGACCAGCTGTTACAGGAGCATGACATTGGTGAGATACAAACAGCCTCCAAAATATTGGCTCCAAGTTATTCCTCCAAATATATCCAGTAAAAAGCCTTCAAATGTTGATGTTTTCCCTCTCAGAGCTTTCTTTAATCACGCTGCACTGGTTCCTCACCGCCTTTGCCAGTGTGGTGGACATCCGCATCCTCCTGCGAATCTGGGACCTGCTTTTCTACGAGGGCTCAGTGGTGCTCTTCCAGGTTACTCTGGGCATGCTGAAGATCAAGGTTGTTTAACTTTATTCAAAGACTTCTATCAGTGATGAGTCTTTGATTTTTAACACACAGTCAGTGATGATGGCTTTTTTTTGTGTAAAGGAGGAGGAACTGGTATCGTCTGAGAACTCAGCATCCATCTTTAACACCCTCTCAGATCTGCCCAGTCAATTAGAGGACGGAGCGGCAGTGCTGGGCGAGGCTGTGCGTCTGGCAGGATCTCTGTCTCAGGAAAGCCTGGATACACACAGACACAAGCATCTTGCCTACATCCTGGCAGAGCAGGCCCAGCTCAACTCTGGCAACTCCCATTCCCTCCACACCAACCTCAACAAGGTTGAGAACATAAATGGCATTTTGCATCATCATCTGTGATGCCCATGTTTGGCACAATTGATTTGCAGTGTGCAAAATGTAAATTCAGGCTCACTTGTAGGTGTGTGTCATTATTTAGGTGGTCCGCAGACAGAGTCTGCGTAGGAAATCCACCCTGAGCTCTCTTCTCTGGGGGGAGGACGAGGTGGAGGCGCTGAAGGCCAAAAACATTAAACAGACGGAGCTGGTGGCAGCACTGAGAGAAGCCATCAACCGGACCGCAGAGCACTTTCACTGCCTGGACCCCCGCAACTGCAGCACTGTAAGAGCCATTCGATCACATGAATCACTTTCTAGAAACTGTCAGGAATAATTCAATTAGAAACAGAACATTTGCACTGAAGCAGCAACACTGACTCATGTACCTGATGACTCACTGAGTTGTTTTTTTGAATTGCGTAAATTAGGCCTATGCATGAAGAAATTAGCTGCACACTGGCATTCCCAGTAAACAGACCGCTATGAATCATGGACAGTTATTAATCAGGTATAATCATTACGAAGGCAGATGTCAATGCCGATAACTCATTTGATAATTTCTCTCTGGTTGCCATATTAAAATTAAGCTGGGAAAAAACCTTTTGTCTAGCTTACTTTTTATTTCATTAATAATAAGAATTGTAGTATTGTTGTTGTTTTTTGTTTAATAATTTTAATTATTGTAATATTTGAACTTAAGTACTACAAGGTACTACTTGTATGTTTAAAATCCCTCTGCGCCAACAAAGATGACCATTTGGTGCCATCTTGTGACAAACACTGGACAACATAAAGTGCCATTTAATACTTGTAAATAACTAAAATACATCCGTTATTATATATTCATATGTATATGTTATAAATTGTCTTACTAACGTTTGAATGTTAGTCACGTGATACTATATCATTTTCATGTTTCAAATTCATATTCATGTCCAGTTTTTCTTTCATTATGTGCCAAATAGCCGTGTAATAAGTGGGATAATGTACAGACAGCCTGTAGTTACCGCGAAATAAGCCCCTTCAGCGTGATACTTACTTAATATAGTTGTTGTTTAGTATTATTTTTTGTATATATAAATTATTATTTATTGTTATTATGGTTGTGTATTAAGTTTTATTAATTACAAAATGTATTGTAATTTAATAAGTAGTAGTAAAAAAAAATATTCAAAGTTCAAGTTTTTGTTTGCATAAAATATTGTATGTGTACTGTGTTTATTTATGTACATATAAATTCACAAATGCAGTATATATAAAAAAAATACTGACATGTTTATATAATATTACCTTTTATATTCTATTTTATATTCTGTAAAATACATTTTTCTTTAACATATATGTTTGTATTTTTATATACATAGTATACACAATACACATATGTTACGCAAACAAAAACTTCTAGTTTTACTTGAGAATGTTAGTGTATACATTTCTTCTCTCTCTCTCTCTCTCTCTCTAGGATTTGACTCCAGACTATTCTATGGAGAGTCATCAGAGGGATCACGAGAACTTCCTGGTTGTGTCTCGGAATCGTCGAAGACGAGCCAAAGCCTTGCTGGACTTTGAACGGCACGACGATGATGAACTGGGCTTTCGGAAGAATGATATCATCACAGTGAGCACCTGATGCTTCTGTCATCTGAACATGTTAATAACCAATTCCTCACCTTTTTGTTCCTTGACTGTATTTCTGTGTTGATTCTCAGATCGTCTCGCAGAAAGATGAGCACTGCTGGGTTGGAGAGCTGAACGGTCTGAGAGGTGAGCTGAGATGCCATTATAATAACCACTGAACATTTAATTGTGATTTTCAGAAATGGTTCCAGCTACACTTACAACTTGCATACAACTTTTACACCAACCAGTATTTGCCACAAACCTTTTGTCCCATCAGGCTGGTTTCCTGCAAAATTCGTGGAAGTCTTGGATGAACGAAGTAAAGAGGTAATTGCTTTCCTTTTGAATTGTGTCTGAAATTCTGCTAATAGGGGATAAACTACTTAATTGCCTCATGCCCACCTTCTTGTCACCCAGTACTCTCTGGCAGGAGATGACACTGTAACTGAGGCAGTGAATGACTTGGTCAGAGGCACACTTTGTCCTGCTCTCAAGGCCATCTTTCAGCACGGCTTGAAGAAGCCCTCCATACTGGGAGGACCCTGTCACCCCTGGCTCTTCATCGAGGAGGTAGGAGCAGGTTGTGTTTTCTAAAGAAAGTTATATACATTTAGATAGGTGTATGTCAAGATTTGTGTGTGTGTGTGTGTGTGTCTTGAACACAGGCAGCCAGCAGAGAAGTGGAAAGAGACTTCAACTCTGTCTACTCCAGACTAGTGCTCTGCAAGACCTACAGGTGAGACATGTACATACATAAGATATCACCTTCTCTAGTTTTCATAATGGCGCTTTGCTGATGTGATAGCCGCTTTATCTCTTTAGGTTAGATGAAGATGGGAAGGTGCTCACACCTGAAGAGCTTCTTTACAGGGTGAGTTTTGACCTGAAGATGTTTTATGAGTGATTAGAGTGCTGGTTTTATGTTTGTACACTCTTTGTCTTTTATCTTAGGCAGTGCAGTCTGTCAACATGAGCCACGATGCTGTTCACGTTCAGATGGATGTCAAGTTTCGCTCACTCCTCTGTGTGGGCTTAAAGTAAGTCAACCTGTGCTTACACCATCTTTGTTTTGTTTTATTTTCCCATGGTGCAGACGTGTGGCATTGCTCTCTTTGTCTGTGTGTGTTATGTTAGTGAGCAGGTGCTGCATCTGTGGCTGGAGGTCTTGTGTTCCAGCATGAGTGCTGTGGAGAAATGGTACCATCCCTGGTCCTTCCTGCGCAGTCCTGGCTGGGTTCAGATAAAGTGTGAGCTCAGGTATGAGTCTCTGATGATGGGCTGAAACTGAGCTCAGAATTTCTTTAAAAAAAAAAGTATAAACTGAAAAATAATTATACAGTATAAAGAAAGACATTTTCTAATGTTAATGTGTCATTCCCTGAAAAATCAACCAAATTTTCCCAGGCTCCCCCCTTAAATAATATTAAATATCATTGATCTATATTTACTATGCGTTTCTGTTTTATAAGGGGGGGGGGGGGGGTAAATGACAATTTTCATCTGGGGTTCAGAGTCAAATTACAGTGGGTTCAAATTAAAAAGACGGCAGCATCATTATGGTAGCTCTGTTGGTAAAATCTGATAACTTTTGTAGACTTTATATGCCAATGGTGACCATTCAAAAAAATGGGGGGGAAAAAGCACACGCTTTTCAAGTTTGTTTGTTTTTTTTTGTTTTTTTTTTTTTTCATTTCGAAAGAAGTATTAAGTATATCTTAATGCCCTTTTAGATATTGGGTCTCAACAACATTTAAGGCCCTGTATGGTTCTGTTGTAGAGATGTTCCATAATTTCAGTATGGCTCCAGAAGTAAACTGTTAAATTGTACACATTTTCAAAGGTCAAAAACTAAATGTGGGTCACTTTGAAACTATAAATGTATCTTGTTTGCTTCTGTCAAAACATCTGGTTCTGGTTTCTAATTGTCAAATAATAACAGAGTATAATCCAGGGTTTAGGAATGTGTTATTTTGACCCCTCTAAAAAATAGTGGATTACTCTGTAAATATTCATAGACGACATTTTAATATTTTTGCTTTCTTCATGTATTTCTTTTACTATAATTTCTTTTTCCAAATTTTGGACAAATGGATCGGTCTGATTGATTTATTAAGAAATGATCTGAATGAATTGGTCAATCTTGTATGTTAAAGTGACTGGCGTTAATGTCTTTTTGGTTGATGTGGAGTGTGTTACTGACATGGGTTGTATGTGCTGCTTTCAGAGTTCTCTCAAAGTTTGCCTTCAGTCTCTCTCAAGACTGTGAGCTGCCTACCAAAAAAGAGGTGAGAGATTGGCACTTCCTCCACTCACATTCAGTCAACGTCTCACATGTCCTCCCACACACTGAGACACACACACACACACACACACACACACAGGCTAACATGCGGCTGCGTGTTTGTCTGCCATTCCAGAAGTCTCCTGTTCTCAAATCAGAAGTGGTGGATGTCTTGGTTCAACATCACCTCTTTAGTTGGGACCTCTAGGTAATGCTGGTAACTAGTTCCTAGCCTGCTGCTTGGTTATTAGCCGTGGAAGTGTTGGTAGTAGTAGTGCTTGGTGTGTTCTGCTCTGCTGTTCACACAGTGACTTCACATAATGCCAACTAAACCTTTAATAACCAGTTCAGCAGTTTTTGTGAGGAATGCTAATGAAACACTAAAAGCAAATACTACTCTCCATAGTACTCTGGGATAAGAATTTATAGTTTAATTTAAAAAATCTTGTCATGCATAAATTCAGACTTTGTGTAAAAAGGTTTTAGGGGTGAATATTCTGGGTGTCCGACAGACTTCCTGCGGTAAATTGCTGTCACGTTCAGGGTGGGATTGCCAGGTGTTTAATGGTGTGCTGTTGTCTGGATTCAGACTGTTGTCTGTAGATAGCACTGGGAGGCATTACCTGGTGTTGGGAATTCCTCAGTGACTGAAACATGAGACCATTAGCCCTGACCTTTAGAGGTGCACCGTGCTTCTCTTGTTTTGAGCTCTCAAGCACTGGTAGAGTTACAGCAGGATAGGGGTGAAAATCAGCAGGAATGCTGAGCACAGCCATTTGTTTTTAATTAATTGAATCATTGGAGGCAGCAGAGCGTCATTTAATCAGCTCACTCTCCATCACTCTTTTTCCAGGAGAAGGAGCAGAGGCCTCTGAAGCAGGGAGTTCAGGACATGTTGGTGAAGCATCACCTCTTCAGCTGGGATATCGATGGCTAACCCATCACACACTTCCTGTGAGCTCAAACACCTAGACCAAATCACTCTCCATCTGCAGAAAAACAGGGATCACGCGTCATTTGTTGTACAGCTTTATGTCACATGGCTAAAATGGTGAGTGTTTGTGTGTCTAGGCACAATAGTTTCACTTTTCACAGCAAGAGTCTGTCTGTACAAAGGAGGAGTTCACCCAGAATCAAGGACTGCCTGCAAACACTTCCTCTCCTCCCAAGCTGAATAAATGTTGCACCATTTGGGGCACGG
Source organism: Enteromius radiatus (assembly GCA_032357445.1). Taxonomy (NCBI): domain Eukaryota; kingdom Metazoa; phylum Chordata; class Actinopteri; order Cypriniformes; family Cyprinidae; genus Enteromius; species Enteromius radiatus. The sequence continues at coordinate 8,465,721 of JAUCMS010000062.1, read as the reverse complement.
CTAGAGTGGTCATGAATGAATGTAGGATTTGCACCCTTTTGTTCATTTACTCTCGAGTAGTCTTGACTGCCGGTGATCTCTGGATAGTGGGAAAAATGTTGTGCTCCTGAGGGATTGTCTTGAAGAGCTTATTTAGTGTCTGGATGATCACGTTTGTGTATATCAGACATGTGCAATTAAAGATTAAACACATTTTCGTTATCTTCAGACGACTTTCCAATTATGATTGTTTCCAAAATAGCTGAATAATTAAAAAATATCCTTTGGGTACCACACCACATCCGGAACATCCCGTTATATTCACGGTGACAGAGAAGCTCATTCACTGCAGTCACATCTACTTCTCAGTTGACTGAATCTGCCTCGGTATGAAGGACATCACTGATTCAGTGTTGTTGGTGTGGCAGTGAATCAGCTTTGTGTTATATATTTTGCTATGTCTTATAAACCATGTATAAAAGTATAAAAAAGAGAAAACTAGTATTTAGCTTTTTGTTGTTTTGAGATGTAAAATAGAAGAAGGTCTACCACTCTGAAGAAGAGCCTGCAGTGGCATAATTAGATGTTAGAGTAAATGAAAGAAAAAGGGTCCATTTTATAGTTCTTGTAATTGGTAGACATGGTTGTTTTGAACCAAAAATTAGTCTGTAATGGTTGAGCATGACCAAACTCACAGGGCTTTATATCATATCCACGATCACTGATCATGTGTACGTAAATAAAAATCTATATCTGTAAAAATGTGTGTGCTTTTGTCTGTGTGTGTGTGTGACTTGACTTTTTTATAATATGACAGTCAGCAGAGATGAAATGTGAAATTGTGTGCCGCTAGGTCTTCAACTTGAGATTGTTTAAAAAATGTATTGAAGTCAAAATGAAATCGAAGACAGATATTCTGTTTTGCAGCATACATTCAAGTGAAAATACTGAAAGTTAATCCAAAAATACCCCAAATAATCAAAGCACCTTTCAAAACATGTATTAAAAGCTTTTATTCAACTAGCTCTAAATAAATAATGATGTCAATGATTAATCCCAATTAATTGGTTTTTTATTTTTGTTTATATATTATGTGTCTATATTAATTATGCATTTATAAATACAAACACACACAGTATATCTTTTCAAAATATTTACATGTGTATATATATATATATATATATGCACACATTTTTCTGAAATGTATACATGCAAAAAATATATATACGCATGTAAACAAGAATTTTTATTTTGGATGTGATTATAAATAATAATTGATAATAATAAACAAAAGTCAGCTTAATTAAACCAATGTGTTTAGGCATGAATGCCTTCCTGCAACCTAGTTTTAACTAGACACCTACATGACAAGAAAACCACTTACTCTCCTGGGCTACATTACAGAAAGACACCACTAGATGGCAAAATAAATGTTGGGCATAGACTTGGTTCTGCTCGCTGTGACAGACTGAAAAAATAAAAAAAGGACTGATTTTAAATGGAAAGTTCACCAAAACGTTAAACCTGTCATTTACTCACCTTCTGGTTTTTCCAAACCTGTGACTTTTTTTTTTCCTTCTGTTGAACAAGATATTTTGAAAAATATGGATAACCAAACAGCTGAAGGTCCACATTGGTTTCCATATTATGGGGAAAAAATACTGTGGAAGTCAATCTGGTCCTCAACTTTTTTCCCCCCCAAAGTATCTAATTTTGTGGTCAACAGAACAAAGACACGTATACAGGGTTGGAACAACTTGACAGGGTTTACTAACCCTTTAAACAGACTGACTCGAGAAGTCTGACATTTCTCATTAAAAGACCAGAGTTATGGCCTTTTAATAAAAATGTAGGTCTTTTTGTTATGAAACATGCATAGATGAAGCATTCACAATAAGATCAGTAAAATCATTTATAAAATAGAATTTTCTGTTTTGGTCAACTATCAGCTTAATGATTGTTTAGAATGTAAAATGCTAGACATTAGTAAAGATATACAACAGAGCTCCTTTCCCAATCTTTAATTCCACAGAGGTATTTGGTTTAGAAGACCCCTGGATTGGATAACCAAACTCACCTAAACCAGCATAACAAGAACCCCACACTGCTGATATTGTGAACATCAGTTTATTTGTATGTTGGTAGATGAAAATGAGTTTCACATGTAAACGCAGAGAATGGTCCAGGTATGATATTGCATCAACGGTGTGAATACTAAAGCTCAATGAACAGTAAAACCATCTAAAAGAAATTACATTAAGTGTTCTGAAGGCCTATATATCACAGCTGGGGAAAAAAAAGGGGGTTAATAAAATATTTTCTTAAAAACAACTGGTACTGGTTTGTAAAGTTTCCCAAACATGAACTATTGTACACATTTTATACCCTTAATATCTACGTTCTGTTCTTTGTCCCCTACTCCATGTATATTTCGCTGGGTGATCATTTGATAATTGAGCATGTTAACAGAACCTGAGCCAAGCCTGTCAGGCCTAATAATGCTCGAGTGATTTGTTCAGCTTGACCAAGGTTTTGGGGAAGAGTAATACGAGGTAATTAGCAATGAGTGCGAGTAGATTTCAAAGCGTGTTTAATTGCCAACTGCGCATTTCACACTAAACTAGCTGCCAGCAAACGTCGCAGTCACATTGTCTTCAGCCCCCAATGAACTCCGGTCATAACACCCACCCAAAGCATCTGGAATCCATCCACTTCTCATCGTCATGGTCCACAAAAACAACGCTAAGTCAAATTCAATGCAATTGTGTGACAAGTCCTGTTAAAAGTCCCTTAAAAACAGTTAAATAATGAAGAGGTCATCCGTCAAAGCTTTACATCATTTCCAATGGGATAATCCTAGAAATGTGATAAGAACGACAGTCATAAAGCAAGTACTTGATGTCACGTTCAGCAAGATGAAACAGACTTCAAGTTTATCCTTCTTAAGTTACAGCCAGAACCGAACCACTATGCAGAATGTGTCCTATAGTCTCAATATCTACGGTATATACAGTCTACGAACACACGCACGTCTTATAATAAATTAAAATTCACAAAACAATGTGCATGTTGGTTCTGTGAGCTCTTAAGCCTGGTCATCGAAGTGGTCTGGTCCATGCGGGCAGGTAAAAGGCCAGAGTAAAACATGGAGGGTGAGCTGGACTCTTGAAGGGGGGGAGTTTAGCAGCCCCCGACCGCACCAGCGAGGGTCACTGTGGTGTTGCTTTGAGGTTTGCCTTTGTGTCGCTGACCTCCTCGTCTTCTGCCTCCAGACTTTGGCTTCAAGAAGAATGCAGAAAGAAAGTTAGAAGGTGATTGTTGACTTCCATACTTTACACTTGACCCTGATATTATCACTTCACACTGCAACAGAACAAAATCTAGAATACTAGGAAAAAAGTAATAGTAAAATAGTACATTTTACTATTATTATATTACTATTATATTATTTAATAATATTACCATTTTATAAAATAGTAATATAAAATATAAGCAGCAACACAGAATAATTACACAGCAAGTACAGAAAATATCTTTAATGGTACATCAATTGAAACCCCCAGTTTCAATTGATGTACCATTAAAACTGAAAGTACATTTTTACTATATAGAAATAAACTAAACCATAAACTCAATTCATAAAATTTTAATGAAAACAGAAAATGGACATTTAAAAAAAATAAATAAATTCAAAATATTAATGAAAACTAATATTTAATTCTAAAAGTTATTTATTAATAAATATTACAATATTTGATTAAATATAAATTTATACACCATGCAGTTATAAAAATGACAACGATTTGAATTTTGTTCATTTGAATTCTAGATCAATTTAAAATGATTTAAAATGTTAACCTTTGAGATGGTATTCATAACTTCCATTAAAATTATGTTGATAGTTGACATACAGAAATAAAATAAATAAATAAATAAACTATTATTGTAAATGCCAAAAATTCTAATTTCAACAAAACTAATGATAAAAATTGAATCAATTATTTTTCTTAATAGTCATCTGTGATTGTCAGCCATACAGATCACTATAACACTGGCCATCACACAAAATACTAGTACTGTTCCAGGAACTGCATTTAGGCACAGTGTTCATCATCCTGTGCAGCGACATGACACCTCGGTCACAAGCCGCACTCATTTCCATGCCACATTTTCATTTGGGTAAAAGATGCATCATGCTTTCAGGATGTTGAGACTCTATAAACAGCACAGTTCCTGTGAGGAGAGGGGGGGGGGGGGGTAATTATTGAGTCACTTGCTGTCCCCCGTTTTACCTTGTTCTCTTTGTTTTGAGGGTCTTCGTCCATTTCTGTCTGAAGCAGTAAGAAGTGCGAAACAAAAAGGTAAGCGAAAGCAAAAACGGAGCAATTTATGGGGAGTAGAGAGGGATGAAATGAAAGCACAACAGAAGAGCATGATGTAGGTGACGTAAATATTTCATGTGAGAATAAAAATGAAAACGGGTGGAGGGGAAAAAAAAGTGATAGAAAGCTGTTAGACCGCACAGATCAGACAAAACACAGCAGGACAGAACAAATTACCCGTAGCTTACTCAACAATCTGAACATCACATAGATTATATTTAGTGTACCTCCCCTCGTCTGTTGTTATTACCTGTTGCGGTAGGTTTTGCTGGACAGCTGGCGACCCTGTGCTAGCGCTCTCCTCATTGGACGGGGCCACTCCATCCTCTCTTCTAGCCGGGGCTTTCTTTGTTGACTGCATCTTGATTTGCGGAGGTTTAGAGTTTGACGGCTGATTATTTGTTGACAGAAGCAACTGCAAGCCAAATGAACAAAAGTGATCAACTACCTGGAAAAAACTGAGCCTAGTCCTGTCAATTAAAACATTTTTAATAACAGTTAACAATTACACTACCAGTCATAAACTAAATCAATCCCAAATTTAAAATACTAGGGTTCACCTTTTTAATGTGTTGAAATAAAGAAATGCATGACAAACTAGTTTAAAGGAAGAGAACTTTTGTGTCTTGTCTTACAGTGTCTTGTTTGTCTTTTTTCCCCCATGCAAGTTATAGCTTCTGACCATTAAATCAAAACATACTCATTGTTTTATGACTTCAATTACTGTTCTATTTAATCAGAAACACAGCCTAAATGTTATTTTTGAAGGGTATTTTACGTTTGATTTTTATTTGAAGTAGGCCAACAGCGCCCCCTACTGTATTAGCACTGCTTACCGAAAGCATTAGACACAGGGGGAGTCCGCTGCTGCACGTGCTATTACTGTTTACTCTCACACCGAACGCGTCATTCTGTACGGTCTACAATCCAATCTAATCAGGCAAAATGAGCCACCCTTCTGACGTGATCCAATCACTAGCACCCTGAACACATGTGAGGTAATGTATTCCTCTTATCAGCGAGACATATCAACATAACATTTCAAATCAGGCCGATGCTGATTTTTAAATTTAAAGTCCATATCGTCCGATTGTGTTACCAGTCCGATAATATCGTGCATCCCTAGTTGTTTGTGTTGATAAGACCGCCTCCTCTCCATTCTTAAATTGCCAGGTATACATTCAGTGTATAATACATTAGTAAAAAGATCAATTGTCATTTTTATTTGTGTATATACACTTTCGGCGGCTGCAGTACATTATAAAAGTGACCAAAAAACTACTGCATTTTCAAAATAGCCAAACTGTGCGAGAAAACTATGACCCTAGCATCACTGGTTCGCTAGTCACACAGATAACCTTCTGCGCTGCGATGACAGCAAGAAGTTGTGGTCAAACTTTAACATAAATTATTAATTTGCGTAAATAAATTAATTATTAATACCTTTTTGGATTAAATCACATGTGCTAACAGCACTACATGAAACACTTACACATGCATTTGTAAGCTACACCCTTAAAGTCCTACACCCCACGAAGCTGACCTTTGTGATGGTGCCCACAGCTTTAGTTCTTCCCTCTCGGAACACGAGCCTCTGGTCTATGTGCAGGTACTCTGGGGTTTTAATGAAGCGGAAGTGTACGGTGGCTTTGTCTCCTGTGCGTAAGCAGTCTCTGGTCATAGAGAGGATTGTGGCCGTTTGTCTGATGCTACCGCAGTGCACTGTGGGAAGGAGAAACAGTTAAGAGTTAAATCTCACATATGTGCATGTAAGAGCGTGCGAGTGCACGTTATCTCACCCATTGCTTGATATCTAGGCGAGATGGTCGTCGGGTGATGTAAAACTAGTATCTCTGCCTCAAACTCCCAGTATGCCTGCGGGTTTAATCGTGGTGACACCATCACCATGCCCTTCCTTATTGATGAGCGCTTGATCTGAAGGACAGAGAAATGAGGTGGAATGTTGTAATACACAGCAAGATGTACGAGATCCAGGTCATGAACAAATAAATCCAGAGAAAATGACCAAAAATGCTGTTTGCGGCTGGCAACTTTGTGTTTGTGTTGCTGACAGGGAAAGAGTTCATTTGGCTCCTAAATATTTCATAGTTTGAAGCCCACACCCCATACCTTTTTCAGAGCAAAAGAGGCCGTCTGTCCACCGCGGACCTCTTTCACAGGCATCCTCTTGCGGTGAATGGATTTGACAGTGATGGGGAGGAAAGCGCCCAAAGGGTCTGGTCCAAGAAGCAGAGTGTCATTGAGTCGAATCAGGCCTCGTAACGTGGTCCCAGACACTACTGTTCCTACACCCTGACCAAAAACAGTTGGACTGTTAAGAGAGGGGACACACATAAATATAAGCAGAGACAGACAGCGTGCTTACTGGTACTGAATAGGTGTCATCGATCTGGAACTCGGCAGGCTCGTGGTCTTTGAACGAGCTTCTGGAGGAGAGCAGGTTCAGGAACATCTTCAGCAGGTCCATGTTTTCTCCCGTGACGTTAGAGATCTGGAAGATGGGGCATATTCTACAAAACAAACAAGTATATGTGAGTCTGGAGAATAACAAGCAAAAATGTGTGTAGTGGGGCATCACCTCTCAGAACTGAAATTGGATGCTGTGACGATGACGTCATCTTTGTTTTGGACTAGGACGGGGATCTTTCTGCATCCAGGAGACTTTAAAATCTTCTGCAGGAGCTTCAAGGTCTCTGAAAAGACAGTGTTACATTAGTGTTTGTTAGTATGACTACAGCTTTCCATAATTTACAGTCAATTAAGCAGTGGGGTTATTGAGGTTCACCTTGAAGAATATTAGCTGGACACATGTCAATCTTTGTAACCACCACAAAAACAGGAACATTGAGAGCTAACGCCAAGCCCAGGTGCTCTTTGGTCATGCCAACTATTCCTGCATTACTTCCAATCTGTGCAAGAGAGAAACAAAGATGTCAACAATTATTAGAGCAAACCCTAATAGCACTTTGGTCTCATAAATGTGCTCCCAACATGAGGTTTGGTCCAAAATTATGCCACACATTTTAGCCCAAATTCACATCATGTCTATAAAAATTTATTTCAATCAGAAGTTAATAAAATAATGAATTAAAATTGACCATTTTAACCAGTATTTGCTGTGCTTGTTGGAGTAGCCAGTTCTCGGTTAATCAACAAGCCAGTGACAGACTATTAAAAATGTACTGTGATACACAATATCACCCCCCCAACTTACCATCAACATGCAGAAATCAGGCAGATGTCCGGTCATTCCAAACACAGTTGTCTTCAAGTACTTCTCATGGCCAGCGAGGTCAATAAAGGTAATGACTTTTGAAGACTTCTCGCAGATCTTGGTCCAATCCAGGCTGCCTCCGTGACTGTCAGGTTTGTTGACTACCTGGCCTTCTTGATCAAATCCCAGGATGTCATTGCCCACGCTGCTGGTGCGGCCACTCTCCATTTCATGCTTGTGCCTGAAGAGCTTTTGTCGTGCGAAGCCACGTCCATTATCCAGCTCTCCGTGAGTCAGCACACCGAGCAGAGTGCTCTTCCCAGCATCCACATTCCCCACTACAGCCACCCTGTGGAAACACCATCACTTTGAGTTAGTAATGCAAAATGGTTATAACAGTCAAAAAGGTAAAAGCTCCTTAGAACTTGGAAGACAAGAAAAAAAAAAAAAAACACTAAAATGCCCCTGTAATATACGGAACATATGCATTACTGATGTGCTACAATTCATAAGATTATGAATCATTTATATGCTACGTTGGTTGGTACGTTTCTTAACATGTTTTTGAAAGACTCTCTAATGTTGTTGTGACAGTGAGGAAATTTTCCCACCGGTTAAACAATACGTGACAACACCAGCAATACCTGGGGGCTTGTGTTCGTTGGAGTTTTCCTCTTTTCCCTTGCTTTTAAATAACTTATCGATCCCTGAGCGCATTTTAGTTTCATTTCCATTTTATAAATTATATAAATTTCGCATTAAGTGCTTGAATGGACACTAACTCACTATGAAACAGAACTTTTCTTAACAAAACATTTAGCTTTAGCATTTCGTTGTTTTTCCTAAATCTTCTTCCATCGTCTTGTCTGCCAGCTCAAATCACTTTCCTCATGTGATAAACGAAATCCTGCGGCTGTTCTGTAGCGCCACTGTTGTTCAGCACGCTACATTGACCAGCCATGTTCAGTTTTTAGATTGTAGTGTCTTTTCTCTAACCAAACTAAATCAATATTACTACAAAAAAACAAAAACTCAAAATATTAGTGGTGCGCACATTATGTAACCTGTGAAGCAGAACACCATCAACACAGTCTATCATAGCAAGTCTAGTCTCTTCTGCTCACCAAGGCTGTGTTTATTTAATCAAAACTGTAAAATATATTAATTTAAATACTGGTTACCTACGTGAATAGATCTGAAAAAATAAAAATATTACTTTCATAGCAAAACCAAAAAAAAAAAAAGTATATGACGTTTGAGTAACCATGAGTACATTAGACCAAGAGTTTGTTTTGGTTAAACTGAACTGTCACTTTCCTCATCACTCACCTAACCTCCAGGAAGTCAGCTTCTCCCACTCGACGGCGAATAAGGTAATCTCTGACCTGGCCACCAGCTTCGGTACGCTCTCTCAATAGGATGAGGTCTGCCTCAATCTGCTCACACATGGACCGTACCGTGGCCACAGATGCCTGCATATCACTCTCATTTAAACCATAGTCACCTCCATCTGAAAGAGAGCGAGAGACAAGCTGGTGGGTATTCTTTAAAATAACAATAAAATGAGTCTCAAGGCTCTCATCTCGGTTTCTCACCTGAACCCACCCCCAAGACATAGATGGTCTCCCCACAGCCCTCGTCCATCCTCTCACGCAGCTGCCGTAGTAGTAAGTCATACTGTTCCCCATTGGGACTGACCAAGGCTAGCTAGGATACGTAACAGAAAAGAATCATTAAATACACAACGACTGTGGAACAACATTCCTTCTGTTTGTTTTGTTGCAGTCATAAATGCAGTACAAAGGCTCAGTCTGACTCAACACCAGTGTAAATAGAACAGAAGTCATCAATATACTTGATGAACAGAGTTGCCTGGCTTTACTGCATGTTACATCAGTTGTTATGAGGAGTAATATTACACAGGCCAAAGTGACGAAGCTTCATGCAAAACACAGTGCTCAGCTCTAGCCACACAAAAACAGATCCTCCCCTCAGTATGACATTGTCTGGTGAATGATAAGAAGGCAGCTGCCACAGCAGAAAACACGGAGAGTCATCTGTCCTGGTTCCCATATCCATCAAAGTTGAGCACTGGTGGATATGTAGACCTAAACTAGTATATGAATAGCTGACGTGTCAAGCTAGGTCGTGTGGTGACATGCTATACATATTTGAAAACTATTTAAGACGACATTTTTCTAATTCTTGTTTAAATATAATGCATGTACTTGCAGTATGACATAATAACTGAAAGACTACATGTAATATTTGTACTATTAGAAAGTAGGTACTGGTACTTTTTTCTTAGGTATTAGTAACCATGCCAATAAATAATCATTAATACAAACAAACAGATACAAATATAATGGTAACACTTTTCATCTCGCTAATCTTTTTTCATGTGTCACAATTAGTCAGAAGAGATCAGACTGAGACATCAGAGTTCAATTAAAAATACTACTATAAAGAACAAACATTGTTTGTAGTATGCACACTATTGTGTAAAACAAGGAAAGACGTAAAATACACTTAACTATATAATTTTAACTATTATTAAAATTTTAATAGATGTTACTAATAAACAGTTATTAGTAAAACTGGAATAGATACTATTTAAATTATACTACTTGGGATAAATAGTGGATGTGTGAAATAAAGAACCTAAATTTGTTGTTCAATATCTGTAATTACATATTAGTTACATTTCTAGTCATTTTGTTACATGTTTTTGTCATTTGTATTAGTCTTTTATCCTGTCTATTTATTTATTAGCCTTCAGTTGTAGATTTGGATTTTAGTACATTAAACCACAATGAAAATAAGAAATTATGCCTTGGCAACCAGCTGAAATATAATAATATAAGTTTTATTTTAGTTAATGTATTTCAAGGAAAAAAATTGTTTACACGGTGCTAAAACTTTGGGACCATAAACATACAAACAAAAAAAGTTGTCGATTTATAAAAAGTGTTGCGCTGATGTTTCATCAGGTATTGTGTTGTGAGGTTGTCATTTCTTCGCAACTGACAAACTGTCCATATTTCATTCAATGGAATTAATGCAGATTTGCAGTCTATAATTAGTTTGCTTTACAGCTAAACCCCCACAAAGATGGTTAAATCGGAAAGCCACATTGTAATACTGCACTACGACAGGTGCATATGATACAGACGATAAGAAATTTGTTTTTAAAAAAATGTCGCTAAGTATAGCAGGGTTAGCTTAGACTAGGTCTACAGATGAAAACACTCACTGGTCAGCTCGCAAAACGTTGAAAATATCAAACAATAATAAAAAATAAATAACATGATTAAAATTGCCATTTCAAAATCCCAACGTGTAGTCCCAGTACAACTGATATAATTCTTGTAAACGCATTATTTTACTACGACTAGGCTGACTCTGTTTTGAGGCCTACCTTGCTGGAGAAGTCAATACAGAGATCCACGGCCTCGCCGTTGAATATCTCCCCGTCCTCGAAGTCCTCCGCCCCGTCATCCTCGCCGCATCCCCCCGATGGAGCAAACATGCTAGCGGGGACCACAGACTCCGGTAACCCCATAGCTCCGGGATTAAAACCCGGATCTGTCGTCGTTGCTGATGCCATCTCTGAGGCAGCAGTCTTTAAAATCTAGCTAAAACAACTTTAAAACGATACGGATTTTGGGGGGGACAATTGTAAGCTGATACAGCACAAACACATTCAGACTGTAACGCCGCTCGCCACTAGGCTAAACCTGCTGCGTCGAGATAAACAAGTATCGCTACATATTACTGGTATCACAATACCACGCTAAGCTGATAATAGAGTATACTAAGATCTGACCATCTGTCACTGTGCACGTTTAAATGTTAAGTTTAAAAATGTTAAGAAAATGAGTCATGTGTGTTTTTCTTCTCCTCATGAATTATTGATCAGCGGTCCTGGCCAATCATTTCCTCCAGAATTTTAATCACGTGTATTGTTATCCAATGAAAGTTCGTGGGCGGTGCATGTCATTACTAATAAAGTATAATTACAATGCAACTGATGCAACATTTAGTTGTAAAGTCGCAAGGTTTGTTTCGTACATACTTAGAGAGATATTTTTTCTGTAAACCTCTTTCTCTCTTTATATATAACAATTAATAAAAAAATAAGTGTTTTACTAATTAAGAAAGAATATTATATGCTATAAAACGAGCGATATTTAGTTGACCGTCTTCATTACGCTGTTGTCTAAAAATTCAACACGTGCTACAAACAAAACGTGTCACAAGAAAATTACACATAAAAGAGTCACCAGATTGTCTTGCTTGTGTAATCTAATTTAACTAAATTATTAAACGTATCAGCAAGAATCTGAGTGATGTTAAGTCAAACTAACAAGTATTGTATTTGTGATAAAATACTGTCTGGATCATTGAAATCACTAGAATTCTGAAGCTATCAAGGCAACGTGTTTAACGACTGGATCTTTGCTGATTTGGCTGTATTGTAGGGCAGACATGTGGCACAATTCAAAGGAACAAAGTTAAAATATAAGATATATAATTGAGTCTGATTTTAAAGTGAAGAAGTAGCGGTAATTGGACTGTAATCAAAAGGGTTCTGCCTAAAAAATTTACCTGAAGTACTCCCAAAGTACTTTTTTTAAAATGTAATATATTCACATGGTTCTCTTATATTAAAAGGTAGTCATGTTAACTCAATAAGTGTTTTACTGTAATAAATTATTTATTGTAATTTTGTAAATATGATTTAATTAGCTTTTCTTCAACAAACCCCTGACAGCAGATGTAGTAAGTCAAATCTGAATCTGAAAATAAATAAATAAATGGCAGCATCTTTAATAGTTAGCTAAGAAGCAGTGGCACAGTTTAGCAGAGGCAGAATTTATGGGCTGGTGAGGTGCTCAGCAGACATGGTCCTCCAAAAAAACAAAAAGCAAGCAACCCAACAAGAGCAATACACAGAACAATATCATGTCTGACACAAAGAAAGTGCTCTGTCAGCATAGTTGTTAGCCATCAGAGTGAGACCTTTTAATGGATCCCTGGCTGAGCTTATCATTCTTTTCCTTACAATTTAAGTGAGAAATGTTTGTTCGTTCTTAAAAGATGCTAACATAATATATATATATATATATATATATATATATACACACACACACACACACACACACACACACACATTTCAGAAGTAGCTCTCAGAATCAGTGTAATTTCAAGATTACTAAATTGTGTGGTTTCAAGTCTGGGACAGGTTCTTCATTTCCCATGTCTTAAAAGACGAGCATGCCAAAGTTACATGAAATGTACAAATGAGGAGATTTTATCCTTTAAATGCGATTCATTTCAGTACTTTGACCAGCAGATGGCGAAAAATGAATAAAAGTAATGTAATTTAATAAAATATTCACTTGTTGACTTTGTCTACTGTTTCTGTGAAGCTCTTCACGCGAGATACATGTAGCCTACCCTTGGCCAGGCGTGCATCCATGCACCACTTCCATAGTATTTTAAGGAAAAAGTCCTTCGGGATAGTTTTGAAAACTTTTTAAAATATTTTAATTATTCTAGAGGTGTAACACAAGCACGTGCTAATGTAAAAAGTAATTGTAAAGAAAAAGCTTCCATACTGAAGCCATACTTAACATAAAAATACAGTTGCCTGCAAGCTTGTTTGTATGTGATGGTGACATTCAGAGGAGGGTCATTTCTTTTGTGTATGTCATTGGGCATATGTTTATGCGCTGCCCCATGCGCATGATGTCAATCCAGAGCTCAACACACTGCCAGTAAGAATGAGATCCCTCGTCCTTTGCATCTCGTTTGCACTCCAGTGCTTCTTTCTCCAAAGCGCATCAGAGTATTCTTCAAAATCCGAGCTGGAATACGAATTCGGTGACTATCGCGGCAAGTTCTGCATCGACGACCAAGGTTTTGTTTATAGCATCGGAGAGGTCTATTATCCGAGCTCCACAGCGTGTCCCTGCACCTGCACAGAGGATGGACCCGTGTGTGTCAGACCCAAGTGCCCGCGTATACACCCGAGATGCACTCGCATCAAATACAAGTCCTGCTGCCCCGTGTGTGAAGCTGTCAGTAAAGTCTGCGTGCACGGAGGAAAAACTTACAGAATGCTGGAGGAATTTAGGGTGAGTCAATACATTTGTAAAATACATTGCAATAGGCTACATGCTTTCGTTTTTCACTAACGTTCTTAGGTTTATTACAACAGTGCAGAAATTGCTATGTGCTTTTGTTTTAGCAAAACACTGCTCACTTTTCAGGAAATGAGATTAAAATTGAGACATCATAAAAATTGCATGATAAATACCTAACATCTGTGTTTTTACTTTTACAAAACATTCTAGAGATGCAACAAAACAGGCTACACACTCTCAGCAGTCAATAGTGTAATATCATCCTAATATCAAGTTCATATTATTTACCCCTAAATTATATATGTTAATTATATATATTTAATTACCCAGTAAAAGTTTTGAATTTTGTAAAAGAAACTCTAAAAACTTTTTTTTTTTTTAAGTATAAAGAAATAATTTTATATTAATGCATTCAGAGGCATTGATCTAAGTTTGGTTGCAATTGTCTGACTCTGACAAAATATGAAATTACCCTGGCCTGTCAATCAATATGTCCTCAATAAATTGTATAATCCAGAATGACTCTTTGTTCCTGTATTAAACAGTTGTCACCCTGTGAGCGCTGCCGGTGTGAAGTCAACAGAGAAGTTTACTGCAGCATATCCGGCTGCCCTGCCTTACACTGCGTGAATCCTGTATACGAACCCAACCATTGCTGTCCTGTGTGTAAAAATGGTGAGAGTTTTTGCACATGCACACCTCACAAAAGTGTTAACAAACACCTGCATCTGTCAAGACCTGTTTGTGTTCTGAGAGGCCTGTAAGGTTGTGTTTTAAGGATCAATAATGAAGTTTCATAGATGACGTGTGGAGCCCTCACCTCTCGTTTTGATTGATTTCTTCTCGATTACTGCATAGTTCATGGTGATGTCATGGAAAAATAATGATGCAATGGAATTGTTCGATGGATTGCTTACTACCATGCCGTCTAAAAATAGGAAATAGTTCATGGCATGCTGGGAAAGCGCAGGCACCATGGGGCACTGGGCCATCCCTGACAACAGAAGGCATGAGGTGGACAGATTGTGTGTGATAGTTTGTGTATGTAACGTTTATATAGAATCGGGTAAGTAATGTGTACAGATTTCAAAACAAAAGATGCTGTATATACAAAATACGTAATGCATTTGTGTGTATAAATGCCTGGTAATTCCTATATGAGATCAGTCATTCAGTAGTCAATAGTGGTTAAAGGGATGGTTCACCCAAAAATGAATATTCTGTCATAATGTAGTCACCCTCATGTTGTTCCAAACCTGCTTGACTTTATATATTCTGGAGAACACAAAAGAAGAATCTCCACTGACCTCCTTTTATTTTGGGTTCCACTGAACATATAAACATCATGCAGGTTTGGAATGACATCAGGGTGAGTAAATGATGACCGAATTCAAATGTTTTGGTGAACTATCCCTATAAGAGAAGCTCCAAATCCTGAGCTTCATGCTCTTCATGTCTGTTTTTCATAGGGCCAAATTGTTATGCTGGAAATCGCGTGATCTCAGCTGGAGAACGTGTTGAGATTGATGAGCAGACGGTGTGTTTCTGCACCTACCGGGATGGAACGTGGCAGACGCACCCTCACGCTACCTGTGAGGAGCACCAACGAGCAGACAATGAAGCCACTGACTCCGACAACACATCCAAACAGATGGAGGAGCAAGAGAAAGAGAAAGATAGAGTGTTTTCGCCCAGGCTGGATGCCATCCCATAAAGCGAAGTGTGCCTGGCAGCAGCTCTCCTGACAGGCAGGAGGGGATGCAGAGCACCATGCAGGTGTCTGTGCCCAGGGTAAACACAACCTGCGCTGGGATAACTGCCAATACCGACCTCTTTAGCCAAGCTCACCACCCCCTCCATCCTGACCCAGAACGACAACCCACTGACAAGCAACATGCACTAATAAAATGTTCCATTATTATATGTGGTGCACTTGTTCAGAAAATAGGGGTCTATAAGTTTTAAAATAAATATGTTTATGCAGCATTCAATTGACCAAAGGTTTTATCAAATACATTGAAAATGTTACAATTATTTTTTTAAATATTTAGAGGAATCTTGAAAATGTATCACGGTTTCTTGAGCACCAAATCAGCATATTAGGAAGTCACACCGATAACTAGAGTAATGATGCAGAAAATTCATCTTTGCCATCCCAGGAATAAATTACATTTTTAAAAAAATTAAAATCTAAAGCATGTTATTTAAAATTGTAATAATATTTCACAATATTACTATATGTGATCAAAGAAATGCAGGCTTGTTGAGACTTATTCAAAACCTTACAGACGCCAAACTTTTGAATGCTAGTGTAAATATGTGTATATTACTGTATATCGTTCTTACTAAGATGCAGTTATTATATTTGTGATTCCCCATTATTTCACCTCATTTTAGTTGCATGTTGTGTTAATGGGCACAATACATACTTTTGAAGTCTTGAATATTTTTTGATGTTTAAATGATTTATTTCATGTCCAATATGATATATATAATTAACAACTTCAATGCTCATTCCAAACTGATACTGAAAATATCATATTGTATATATATATATATATATATATATATATATATATATATAACCAGTAAAATTGTGTTCTCCTTAAAGAAGATTAACCTTCTTGTTTAGGTAACAAGTGGAGCATGCAGTAAGAAACATATTTTCAAAGGGCTGGTCAAATGGAAACATATAAATTGAGTATTAAAATCATCTCAGGTTTGAGTATTTTCTCCTGGTCTCGTTATTTAAAAATTTGAATGAATGCATAATCGATGTTTTGCAGATTTTAACAATTTCAAAGACATTTTCTTCAACAAAATGCATGTAGGATAAATATAACGCCAACACTTTATTTACAAATTACAAACATTATGTTTGTTTTTAATTTAAATTGTGACAATGTAACATCCTCTGCAACTGTGAGTCAAGATTTAAAAGCACTCATTTTAATCACAGTTTGACATGTTTAGCTAAAATATAGTGGAGTTGGAACATTATTTTCCTTGATTATATTATGCATGTAGGCCTGTGTCATACATACACGTCACTGTATATTTGCTTTATTTGGATCTATACTTCCATCATTAGTGGCTAAAAGTAAAATGCATTAGCAAAAGTATACATACGGCTCACTAGGCGGCGATGTAGGTAAGGTGGCGTTGAAGTGCGCGCCGGATGCTGTGAGAGCTGTGCTACGCGCACGATTATATCCCAGCATTCCTTTCTCTCTCTCTTCCTCTTTCCCTTTCGGCGACAATGTCTAAGAGAGGTAAGAAGCATATGAAAATCCATAATCATCCTTAAAACGAGACACACTGAAGCCCCCTAAAGGAATAAATGTCTTTAATTGATCTTAGAGAACTTATATTCTCGATATATTGGCGCTGGTTGTCAGTGATATCTTAGATAAAACTAGTTTAGTAGGTTTGCCGCTAGCAGGAGAAGCCATGTTTGCTAAGTACGCGGACTCAGTCTCGTGGAGCCAGTAGTATGTTGTTTAAACACTTCAGACAGAAGCTTTGCTGTGCGAAAGCAAGTTTTGAAACACGGTTTGACGTTAACTATGATGTAAAATAAGCAATGTGACTTTTTAAGAGAATTGGCCGCTTGAGCAGTGGCTTGACAACACGCAGCGAAGCAGGTAACGTAACGTTAGACACTAACAGTCGAGTCGCATGTGACTTGATGCCGAAATGCATTGCTTTGAGATTTTCAGCGATTATAGAGCAATGAAATACAGCTGAGTTAATAAATTAAGTGTTATTGTCCTCAGAAATAATGTTAAGACTATTTCGAGTGGAATCAAGTAGCAAATGTCAATTCATAACTGTAATCGTTAAACTTAACACTTGATTAACTTTCTTTTTATGGATATCACTGGCTTTATGCAGAATGATAACCTGAGCCACTCTTCGCTTTCATCTGGTCTTTTTGCTGACCGTGAAGTTTAATAGTGACTGATGCCTCCATCACTGTAAAGAATATTGCAGCAAATATTTAATGAGTAACGTTAGGTTAAAATAGCTTTAAAGTAACTGAGGCTTTGCAGTGTTTTTGGCAAAATGGTTGTTTGCGTAAGTATGTAGACCACTGTCAGTGTGATTGCGTTCACAGTTGGCATAAAGTCGTTTAATTTCTTGTAGGCAAACCGTTATAATTGAATGAAGCTTCCAAGCAAATGCGACTGGCATCTTTTGGTGGTTGTATTCTACCGTTGCAAACCCCTAATTTGTTCATCCTCTTGTTTAGGACGTGGTGGGTCATCGGGAGCCAAGTTCCGTATCTCACTGGGTCTCCCAGTGGGAGCGGTCATCAACTGCGCTGACAACACAGGTATGACATCTACCAGTATTTGAGCTTGTTATCCTTCTTAAAGCACTTGCTTTGTCTGCTCTGTGGCTGGGTGAGTCGTCAATGAAGGAATAGTGAATCCCATTGCTCTTGGGTGAGATGGCAGTCGCCATGTGCTGTTAAATCTCAATCCGTGATGGAACAAATGTTTGCCAGTTTGTAAAGACCCAGCTGAGGGTTAGCAGACCTGTATGTCTAATTGGAGGCATAAAGATGTTGTAGGATATACAGATTTATTGATTACTCGGTTATTGACCCCTGCTTTTCTCTTGCTTAGGTGCCAAGAACCTGTACATCATATCTGTCAAAGGCATCAAGGGTCGTCTGAACAGGCTCCCCTCCGCTGGTGTGGGCGACATGGTCATGGCCACAGTGAAGAAAGGCAAGCCAGAGCTCAGGAAAAAGGGTGAGTGTTTGCAGAACCTGAATGATCACATTTCTGGAGCTTGAGTTTTTAATTGCTAATAACAGGCCATGGCTTGGAGACGTGGTTTGAGTCTTGCTGATGTGAGTTAAGGTCAGGTATGTATGCTTATAAAGCTTTCCCCTTTGAATCTAGTGCATCCTGCGGTGGTGATACGGCAGCGGAAGTCGTATCGGCGAAAAGATGGCGTGTTTCTATACTTTGAAGACAATGCTGGGGTCATAGTGAATAACAAAGGAGAAATGAAAGGTGCGTTTTGAGTACAAGAACTGGTTTTGTATCCTTCTTAAAGCACTTGCTTTGTCTGCTCTGTGGCTGGGTGAGTCGTCAATGAAGGAATAGTAAATCCCATTGCTCTTGGGTGAGATGGCAGTCGCCAAGTGCTGTTAAATCTCAATCCGTGATGGAACATGTTCTTTGTGAGACCTGTCATTTAAACTTGATCTGGGTTTTTCTCAGTTGCAGTGCTAAATTGTTTTTGTCTCCTGTAGGCTCAGCTATCACAGGACCCGTAGCCAAGGAATGCGCAGACCTGTGGCCCAGGATTGCTTCCAATGCTGGTAGCATTGCCTGAGTGGAAATTTGGCTTGTCGTTTTCAATAAAATTCTCCAAGTTTACATGCGTGTCATTGTCTGCTGATTCCAGGGATTTTGGCCTTCACACTACAGTCAATGCTTCAATAATCAGAATTTAATATTGATTTATAGATCTTTTAATGCAAAAAGGTTTTACAGACTTTTTGTAAGTGCATGTGGTGAGTACTTGAATTTTGGCTTTTGACAAATGAGTACATACAAAACTAAAATTTTTCAGTTTTATTTTAAGAACATGAAATGCTAGTCCTTAAAAAAAAAAATAATTACATATAGTTAGATAAACCATTTTTCTGATAGTTGTGATATGGCGATTTAATCTTCCCTGGTTAAATACCTTGTGTGTGCATTGAGGAAATTGAAAGGTTAAAAAAAATACAATAAACCTCATACACTAGATTGGATTTGTGCATAAACAATACAAAATGTTACTAAAAACAATATAGAACTGCGTGTATAATTTCTTTTAAAGTAGATAAATTATGCTTTCGTACTATTATTTATACAGTGTATATATACATGCACACGAAAAAATATGGCATTACATAATATACATATGCTATGTTTTAAATGAACTTCACTGATCTGAAAAAACTTGCAAGCTCCAAACCATGAATACGACGCGTGGTTGCTATGGAGACCAGTTTGTTATTGAGGCTTGAGCTAGCAAGTTAACCTTCGCTGTACTGGTATTCAGTTGCTGAATTTCTGTCTTTGGAGGTAAATAACATTATCAGTTCTCCGTATAAAAGTAAATAAGGTGACTTTTTACTTACAACGGTAAGAGCAGGTATGGAGAAATCAGATATGATCAATTTCAGTTCTCTTGAAAAAGAGCTTCAATCGGCGCTGGAAGCGGACAGGAAATATCAGAGGGAAAATTATGCCAAATTTCGTGCTTTAAACCAAAATGTCGCCAGCTATGAAGAATTCAGGTACGTTTTTACATTTAATAGCAGTAAAACCTTAGATCTCCTTTTTACCAGGTAAGTTAGCGTGTCTAACTTTGTCGATCGGAGCCATTAACGTTACACTAACGTTAAAGCTAACGTTAAACACAATCTCTCTCTCTCTCTCTCTCTCTCTCTCTCTCTCTCTCTCTTATTATAAAATAAACGTTATCATGAAATAAACGTTGTCATCATGCTCATAGTTTCCATTTCCGTTTAGTTTAACGAAAACTAAAATAATAAATAAAAAACAACTAACGTTATATAGACATTCAAAAAATATTCATAAAATGACAAAAAAAAACAAAACATAAAAATAACACGGGTGTCTCTTGTAACCTTTACATATGATTTCAGGGACATAGTACTTGCATCTCACTTAAAACCCCTTGACAGAAAGGACATCTCTGGTGCACCTCGAAAGCAGCCATGGAACCCAGTTGCTTTTGGCATAAAGTATGAAAGTGCTTCATCTGAGGAGGCCCAGGTGAGACATTTTCATAAAGTGAATGATCTATATTAGATTAGATTAGATTCAACTTTATTTTTCATTACAAATGTACAAGTACAAGGCCATTTATAAGTGCACATAAGGTGATATGACCAGTGATAAGGAGAAACTATGGGTATACATTACAGGTGAATGTACTAAGAACATAATAAACAGGTTGTTATTATCTATAATCATAAATTTACAAATAGATATGTATAAACAGAAATTTACAGATGGATTAAGTATAAACAGGAATATACAAGCTGTAAGAGCCAATTGTGTTTTCTAGAATGCATGATGTAATAATTGATACAATTTACAGAACTTTATTTGGTAAATTTGAGCTTCCAGATGTCACTGATGATGTCACTGATTATGTCACTGATTAAGAAGTTAAAAGGTCCAGCGCTATCAAGGGATGGCCTTTGATAGATTGCAGCTTTTTGACCGAGTTTTGACGAGTTATATGAGTTTTGAACGAGTGCAGTGCAGTGTTTATAAGGAGAGTGTCAGGGGGTAAGAGGAGGGGCAGAGTTCAGTAAATGAGACAGCTCTGGGGAAAAAAAGCTGCTCCTCAGTGTACTGGTTCTAGTCCGGGGGCATCTGATGCCTCTGGCAGGAGAGAAAACAGTCTGTGGGCGGGGTGAGAGGAGTCCTTAAGAATATATGCTAGGTCTCACAATACATAATCTGGGAATGAAGTGTATAACTAACCAAATTCTGAATTTTCTTTCAGCCTAAGTTATCTGAGATCCAGCCAAGAAGTGCATCAGAATTCATCCGTATTTGGCGCAGACTTGCAGGAAGCTTACTGGAAAAGTACAGTCTCCTCGTGAGCCTGGGAGGCAAGGCTCTGCAGGAAATCTTCCAAACTGAAGTTGGCTTTGGTCTTCTCGGCGAGTTCCTTCTGATTCTGTCACAGTGTCTTAGGTCAGGGGATGAGGAAATAGTGATCGGAGTGCTAGACAGCCTTTCCAGAACTGGTCGCTTTGGCCTTAACCTGTCTCTTCTTAGTCAGGAAGAACAAAAAGCCTGTGAGAAGCTTTTCCACAAGCTACAAACAGAAGTAGGCGATTCTTCTAACACTTCAATAGCTTGTGAGGCCAGTCTTACAGCGCTAATGGAAAAATATGGCATTTGAAAAAAGTTCATATTGAAATTCCATTGTTTTTTTCCCCTGATACCTTAAACAGTTTTTACTTTATCATTTTTTTCTTTTTCGTTTTTTGTGCTGTAAGAAATATGTTAAGAGAATTGCTGGCCATTTGTTTTTGGGCCATCTGCCCATTGCTTCTTTCAGCCTACGAGGCTCCAGAAGATAAGAAGGACATCTTTGCCAGCAGGGCCTGTCCTGCATTTCTTGTCTTTGACACTGCTGCCTTCCAAGCTGATATGACCATTGAACTTCCTTGTCACTGTAAACCAGAGGAGACTCATTCAGTGGTATGGTACTATCAAAAACAAGTTGGCTCCATGAACACCAAAGTCCTCACAGACTTTGAGGGGACTACGGTGGTAGAATCGTCCAAAACTGGCACAGGGTCCGATCTGCGTAGTCGCTTTTCCATCCGTTTGTTTAGTCTTCTCATCTTCAGGGTGCAGAAAGCCGACTCAGGGCACTATATCTGCGGCACGGCCTCTGGTGAATTCTTTTACGGCTATGATGTTGATGTCCAGGTGGTCCGTCAAGTTTTATTCCCATGGAGCGTCAAACAGAGGACTCAAGTACAAGAAGCAGAGCCCATCAGCATAAAAACTGAAAACTTTCAAGTGTTCACCAAGTATGGGCCATGGTCTAAATGTGACCGTTGTGACATCCTGGGGGAACAGATGCGGGTAGGACTTTGTTACATCAAAAGCATCTACCTCCATGTACGTTATCAGCATGAATCAGACAGAGAGGCTCCCTGTGGTTCCTCAGCCGTTCCTCAACAGTTTGGACTTTCTGGTAGTAGCTACGGAGCCGAGATTGAGGTGAAGAACTGTCACACCCCCTGTCCTCCAAAACCTACGACATCTCCACAGAAACAAGCTCTGATGAAGTTCCTTGAGTTTGACGATCGATCTTCTTCAGGTGTCACCATCCACTTTCACAACCACCCCACAGACACTGATCTGGTCCTGACCTGTCCTGGTGCCAAACCGCACTACGCTGTTGCCTGGGATAAAGGTTCAGCACCGCTTTACCGTTCTCAGTATATGGAGGGACTGAATAAGGCGTCTCGTGTATTTATTGACACCGGTCAGCACCTACACTTCAGACCTGTGCGGCTGGAAGATAAAGGCTCATACTTCTGCTGGCTGCAAGGAGAGCTGGTTGCAGAGATCAGATTGGGAGTGTATCTGCATTTGGAACGTTCGCGTCAAATCTGGGACCCAGAGTCTGTTTATGGGCTACAAGTTATACTCGCTTGCTACGCAGGTATTTCTGCTGTGTTTCTCCTCACTGCGATAGTCAGGTTTATTTGGCAGATAAGCAAGGAAGAATATTAACTTGAATTTGCTGTAGTTATACTGATGCACATTTAATGTGAAA
Organism: Enteromius radiatus; assembly: GCA_032357445.1. NCBI lineage: Eukaryota > Metazoa > Chordata > Actinopteri > Cypriniformes > Cyprinidae > Enteromius > Enteromius radiatus. The sequence goes on along the minus strand of JAUCMS010000062.1, from coordinate 8,442,625 downwards.
TTCAAGTGAAACTGAATAAATATTTTGCTTGATGTATTTTCTGAATTTACTTTTTTGTTTACAGACTGAGATTGTCAATGGTAATAAATCACTATGTACTTTTCTTTTATTGTGAAAACATTTTCATGATTAAATACAGAATTGTAGAAAAAATAGAAACATATTGTACATATTGTACAGAGAGGGTTCAAAAGTGATTTTACATCCTGTTATATACAGTACTGTGTAAAAGTCTTAGGTCACTAGTATTTTCACCAACACCAAGAAAGCTACAGTACTGTTCAAAGTTTTAGACACTTGTGTAAAAATGCTGTAAAATGAGGATGCTTTCAAAAATAATGC
>JAUCMS010000062.1:8426703-8437381 GCA_032357445.1 Enteromius radiatus | reverse complement strand
AGCACATATTTGTGAAGGGGTAACATAGATTTAGATTAGAACAACTACAAAAATGCTACACATTGTACCTTTAAAGCTACAAACAAAATGGAATAATATACACCAACATCAAATATTGTTTACTAGGACTCTGGATGAACAATTAGTGTTTAGAAATTTTGAGATGGAACATTTTTACTTTTTTATTGCGTAACTTTATGTCTTCCCATCAAAAAAGGCAAAATGGTTAAAGTACCATTCGATATTAGTTTAGCTTTTGTTAGTTTTGTCACATTTGACCACATCCTGTTATACAGCAGTTACTCTGACATCAATTAACAGTACACACACACTCAAGGCAACGGCACATTCACATCACTCTCCTTTCCTACCTCCTTTTCTCTCAAACACACACACACACACACAGTTGGCTGGAAACCAACCACTAAGCAGCGTGGGAAAAGCATCTAGTCATTAATTGGTGCTACTCATGCTTAGCTAGCTCACTAATACCCCGCTAGGTCCGTAAAGCAGTGAGCAGACAAACAAACACAAAGCTTCAAGAATTTCACAGGAATGCACTTGTCAGGCTTGCAGATACATCGACACAAAGCCACATAAAACTGTTGAAGCACACATTTATATTAAGTCTGTCACGTAGCGCACACACACACAAACACACACACCAAGTCTTAACACATTGCATGCACACAAAACACATTTTTACACGCTGATATGCTTATAGAAGGTTGTTTTTCATGTGAAATGTTACCGTTTTAATATATCTTTGAAGTGATAATTGAGACACTCACTTACAGCGTGGAAGCGGCAGTAGGTTATCAAGAACCATCTGTTGGCCAGAAGGACGCATGAAACAACTGATAAGATTTCTGTTTTATTTTCTCACCTCAACAGTTGTTTGTTCTCTCTTGAAAGGTGACCTAAGATTTTGGAATGAAAGAATATCACCGTCACTGTTATTCACAATTTACGTTTGAAGATGAACAAGAGACAGTATAAAATGTTTTAGCTAATTTTTTGAATCTGAAGTTATACTGTAATAAAAGTATTCTTCGTCAAAGATCTTCGACGTCCTCATCATTTTTTCTTACAGTAGATTTCCTCAAACAAACAGTGTTTACACTCCTGGAGTGTTTCTATTCCTGGAGTAAATGTGCAGTTATTTTGTTTTCAATGTGTTCTGCATCCTCAGGAAAGCACAGTAAGCATGTGAGCATGTTGGCTAATGCTAATTGAAAGAGTCAGGGTGGTCAGCCTTTAGTTTGTTTGTGGATTGTTTTTTGTTTGTATATTTTAATTTAGTTCCATTCAAAAATAGCTAATCTTCAGATTTGTTTTCAGGATTCTGGCCAGCCACAGCTAAAAACAGCGACCATGACGCGGAGTGGCAGCACACTGAGGTACGTCCAGTTCTGAATCACACATCATTTTTGCTCGCCCAGAAAACACTTTATTTAGGAATGTTTAGATATTTTGAATGGAAACAAGACAAAAAAAATCTAAGGTAGAAAACTTTTTTTTGCAGTGTAATTGTATTTTATTTCAGCTTTATATCAGATAATGAAAATGATTCTTTATAACAACATTTTTAATATGTGCTGTAAAAAGTGTCTGAATAATTGTTTAGCATCTTGCTTCATGAGTGCTGTGATGCTGTTTACTTTTAAAAACATATCTTTATACATTTGCACGTTTTCATTGTTATGCAGTTTCCACCTGTTTTTGATAAGTATGCATCCTGTGTTTATTCATCACCTACCAACCACATGACCACAGCCACCCTGAGCAACTACAATGATAGTCATCACATCTCTTTTTATTCAGGATTAGATCCTCCGCTAAAAATATGTATGTTGTTTATAACTAAACATAAAAAATAACTTTTTGTATATTACTTATAAAAAAACCTTCCATGTCTCAGGCTTTTGTTCCTCTTCCTTCTCAGTTAGAGGACCTTTCTCCAGGAAGTGATTTTAGTTTTGTTTCACCCACTTCCCCTCTTTGCACTTCCTGAAAGCAACATGCTTTGCCTTGTGGTGAATTGTTTCTCAGAATGAGCACTTGAGTCATGCACGTGTCTTTTTAGAGCTATGTCTTAAGTAGCTTTCTGTATAAAATACAGAAGTACATGCCTGATATTAACTGTCTGACCGCTCAATATGTGTCTGTGTCTGTGTTAATTAAGTCGAAACAGCCGTCCACCTCCTGAACCTGTCCAGTGTCCTGTGGCGCCCACTCTCTCTCATGGAGCATCCCTCACATCACTCAATGACAAGTCTATTGCGTAAGAGCACATAAAGTGTTTTATCATTTCTGATCATAATCAGATTTATATCCCTTATCATAACCGGACGTCTTCCATCGCTGCAGTTCGAGTTTTGGTAAAGCCGTGCCGCCTCCTGTAGTGCCCAGCTGGCCCACCAACCCTGAGGTTGACATTATCAACACCCTGCTGGGTGAAGAGCCTCCTCCACCACCCCCACTCATGGAGGCAGAGGGGGAACAGGATCAGGGGGTTGAGACCGGTCCACCCCCACCACCACCACCACCTCCTCCTCCCCTCAACTGCACCAGCATCCCGCCGCCCCCTCCGATGCCCAGCTCAGTGAAAACATCTGATCCCAGCAGCCTCATGACCATACCTCCTCCTCCACCAGCTCCACCTCTTGAAACAGGTTAGTCCGTGCTGACTGACAGATTTCAGCATCATCCTATAATACAGTTACACCATATGACAACTAAATGTGATGTTTTGTCTTAACCAGCCACTCAACTACCGAATGTAAACGATCACATTTTTGGGGTCTGTAAGATATATATATATATATATATAGACGGTTTCAATGACAACAACATAAGGACAGGTTTCTGGGTAACGGCTATAGACAAAGCAGTTCTTAAGCTTACAAACGCTGCCTTATATGCAAGATAAAATGAAAACAGCATTTTCTAAAGACATCTGTCTTTCTTCAGAAATACAGTGATATAAAACACCCACGCCTCGGTTTTTTATTTTTGAACGTGCACTACATGCTCATGTTTGGTCAACGAAGCCTTTTGGAAAATCGGTCCGTTTGATATAGTGGCAGGTCGCCACAAATAAATAAATATATGGGAAACACATCCCACAGCACAATAACCTGAAACCAACTTCATTACTCATCATTAGCTGCGTTTGTATGCAACAGCACTAACCATACGATAAACAAACACAGAGCGGAAGTTAACTTGCACCTGATGAAACCGTCTGTATTTTAGGAGTGGGAGAAAATAATCGATTCTCAGATGCATCGCGATTCTCTCTTCAACTATTCTGAATATTTTTCACATATGACACAAAGAAAAACTATTGTCTGTAACTTTTCGCAAAGAACTATTATTATATATAATAAGTAATTGTTTTAAAAAGTAGCCTGCTTAAATAATAATAAAACAAACAAAAAAAGGTTTTGATTTAAAATTGATATGCCATGCAGTAATATTGAGAACTGAGAATGTGATATTCACCCGGTTTCACAAACAAGGCTTAAGCTAGTCCCAGACTAAAATTCATGTTTGAGTGATCTCAACTAAAAATATTGCGCTCTGACATATCTTAAAATATGTCAATGTCATTGTTCTGTGTCAAGATGCACACCTATAATGTTTTCTTCTAAGGCATTTTTGTGAAACCAGATTCACACACCCCTAGTTTTAAGTTGGCAGGATTGGCACACAGATATTCCAGCTATAAACAAAAAGCATAGAAACACCAATGTAATTTATTCCTGGGACGGCAAAGCTGAATTTTCAGCAATCTTCAGTGTCACACGATTTTTTAAAAATCATATGGTAATTTGCCACTCAAAAAATTCTTATTATGATGAATGTTAAAGAAACTAGTGCAATGTTTGTACCATTAAAAATGTATTTACATATTAATTTATTTAAATAAGATATATTACTGACCCCAAACCTTCATAAAGTAGTGTAAAACATTTATTATAATCTGAGATGTTGTGACTGTCATGTTGCAGAACTGTTTGATGTTAAGTGTGGGCAGACTGGTTAAGACTTGCGTCTGAAATTGTATGGACTACATTTGATACAGAACTTTAACTTAAAAATGTATGATGTATACAACAAAAAAATGATGCGCTATCTGCAAAAATAAATGATAAACTAAAAAAAGCATGGTCTAATATTACAAATGTGTCTTCTAGGAGTACAATTCAGTCAGTGTACATGTTTGTATTCTGTAGTGAAGTCAGTAAAAAATGATAGAAGTTAAAAATAGAAAATTCTATCGTGTAATAAGATTGAATGTTACATGAAAGAATTGTTGTGTCTAGTGGCCGAGGAGAGTGGCTTTCCTCTACCAGAAGCTCCCATTGACATGCCTCCTCCACCCGCCCTTGATGGCCTTGATCTTCCAACCCCTCCGCCTCCTCCGTGTGACGAGAACTTTGAAGGTACAAAAGTGGCAAAACAAAAGCACTTGTTTGTTTAAAAGTGGTATTTGATGCATTATATCTTTCTCAGTTTAAATGATAGCATGTTTGAATGTCTTACTTGCAACTGATCTATGCTTTTTATGTTAATGTTGCAGTTGTTTATTTCTTTGAGCTCTTATTTTCACGCTTGTCTCTCTCTCCTCTCTCAGCTGTGCGCTCTCGCCGCTCACGGGTGCGGCGTCATCCTCCTAGCTCTCGCTCGCTGTCTCTGAGGGTCCGCATGGGCCCCAGCGCTCGCTCCCTGTACACACGCTCGCTTTTTCTGCCTTCTGCTCAATCACGTAAGGCCCCACTCCTTCCTAAATCCCGACTCGATAAAACCACCCCTCAGATTTCATAGATAGTTTCTCTTTTTGGTATCAAATACATTGGCATCACACACCAAAAGTAGATTCTTATTTAGCTAAGCATACTCTCCAAAGACCATTTAGGTTAGTAGCCTGATTTTTATTATTTGCCCTAAAGAAATCTCAACTTTATTCCTTTGATAAACACCTGTCAGTCATGATACCCCCACCCCCTCCATACCCGCCTCCTCTGGCTCCGCCGGTTTCATTCAGCCCATTGTGCAGGATCCCTGCCCGCCTGGAGCACCTGGGTAAGTGAGGCCCTTACTTCTGATGTGCTTCTCTTCCTTTATATTTGCCACTTCCCCAGTCTGCTCTTCAGCAAGCCAAATCAGCACAAAATGCGAGTTTTAACACAGCACCCTGCACACATCTGGACACTCGATCTACATCCTCAGCTGAGTTAGATCTCTCTTAAAACCCAATGACTTGAGTGATTTAAAGGGATAGCATCATACACTAACTGACTTAAACAGTCACAAAGGACTGTTTTAAAATCAGCTGAATATATCAAACATGTTTGATATCTTCAGACTGGATGGATTCAAAGTGACTTTGTGACTACTGCATGTATGACATTTGATGAAGGACTATTATTAAAAAGACTAACCTATAAAATAGAACTAAAACAAGAAAAAAATGACAAAGTGTACACACAAACACACGAAAAAAGCATAAAAACACATGTTGTAAAGCAACAGTCTGTAGACATATTTGGACTCTGTACTTTTGATCTATGCCTGTGTCATTTCTAGTGTCAAAAATGGAATTATGAACATAACTGCAATAATTCAACCTAATTTTATTTGATCTTAGTTGTATTGCTTGTTGACCATATGTTTCAGATGGAAAAAAAAAATATTATTTGATTGTCACACTGTGGTTTGATGTGGCTTGTTGAACGGAAATCAGCCACAAACAACTTGTGATTATGAAGGTGCATCTGCACCTCTTAGTTTTGTCAGTTTGTTAACTTTGTGTGTCGATGCACATTTAGACCTTGAGATCCCAGCACCGCCTTCATCACCACCACTGGACACTTTTGACAACTTTGAGGAGCTGCCCCCTCTACCTCCCCCCATTGATTACGACATAACTGCACCAGCCGACTATTTGGAGAAAGGTAGGCTCATTTATGATGACTCCTTCAGGTGTTTGATTGACATCTGAGACAGGTCACCCTGTAATGATACATCCAGAACACAAGAAATTAAAGTGCTGATTTTTTGTTGTAATTCTTTTTCTTACCCAGTGGTGGCACTATATAACTACGACACAGGCAAGCCAGATGACCTGGTGTTTATGGAGGGCGATATCATCTACCTCACCAGCAGGAACGAGGACGGCTGGTGTGAGGGCGTTCTCAACGGAGTAAAGGGATACTTTCCTGGCAACTATGTGGAGTCCACCGCTTAACTGGCCATTAGAAGAAAGAATATCAGTGAATGAATTACTGACAGAAGACACCTTGTATTCCTGTTTCTGATGTAAAACAGTGAAATCAGCTGAATGATTGAAACGGCAGAAATGTTTTTATATGATGTTGCTCTTTTTAAATATTTTAAATGGAATTAACATGTTGACTGATCGCAGCAGAGATGAGTTTGTATTTTAAGTTGTAAGTTTACTTTGGTCTGAAATAATGATGATCATAATTGATCTCTCAGGACTTTTAAGTTATAATCGTAATGTACAACATATTAAGAAACCTTTTTTTGTACATTTAGTTGTATTTGATAAGTTAAATTCACAAAGTTGTGGTTAATAGTGTGGTTAATTCTCTAAACATATTTCCATGTTTTGTTTGAATAGGCTATTGTGCAAAGTAAATAATGAAGTAATATATGTGTGTGTAATATATTTTAATGCAGCTTCCTAATGAAATGTGATCAGTTTAATTAATTTTAAACAGTTTAAACATTTCCATGCAAATACAATATTTTCCCAAACACTTCATGCTCTGTTTAGTGAATAAAATGTTAATGTACCACCACATTGGCCACTTCAGTCACAATTTCAGTGCTTTATGACACCAGGTAAGCATTTACAGTCCACTGAATCAATAAACTGTTGACGGTAATGTCTGGGAATGAAGTTGCATTTTTTTATGTCATTTCTAACCATGCACTCTATTTGAACCTTATTTATAAGATTGTATGACCTCTTCATGTAGTAACTAGAACAACTAGATTAGGAGTTCATTCATGGGGAACTGGCTTATCAGCACCATTCTTAAACTGAATTGTGTTTCTCTTTATTTTACTTAAATGAAAGGGAAAGTTCAGTGTATTTGGAGTGAGCACAGCTGTTTTGAACACTGAGGTACTGGAGTCACTGTCAGGCATCTTAATACTATGACTTTCTTGATGAGCTGTATTTGCCAGAAAGGTCATGGTGTTGGTCAACACAAACCAGCCTGGACACTTTCATCAGGGAGAGGCAATATAATAGGCAAAATAATGACTGGTCTATAATGGTCAGGTAATTGAGGTTAATAAAAGACAAGTAATGAAACAGACTTTTTTTTTTTAGGAAAAAGGCAGCAAAAAACAGTCACTGGGACGGTACCTTTTTATACATTTGTAACTTAATTTCCCCTTAAAGTGTTGCAAAAACTAAATGTCCATACAGGAAACACCTGCAATATAGGTACTGCGTCTTTAAACATCAGACAGTCACCATAAAAGTGTTCAAACTTCACTATCAGCACTTTAAACCCTCCCTCAGATAAGACTCAGTTTCAAATCAGAGCAGTGCATTCAACAAACTTTACTGCTGTAATCACCTGTGTGCTCTCTGAGGTAAGATTATATTTGTTTTTCAGAGATGTGCTTGAAGACTTGCTGGGTAAAAGAAGTAAACATTTTACTAACTACATCGAATGTGTGTGATGTTCACCTGTGCTAGCAGAATATCACTGACGTGGACTGGACATGTGACTTGCCTTGTATAAATATATTGATCTGTAGGCTTTGTTAATGTTAAAAGCATGTTTTTGACAGCGTAAACGTTTCTTTATTAGCAAGAGTTTCTTTTGTGATTCTGTGTTTTTTTTTTTTGGTGGATGGAAAGGACAGGTGAGACCTAAAACACTGACAGTAATTGAAAATTGGAGAAATCAAATGTTTTATGGTGTCATTTGAAGTGATTCTTGACGGGGTGCTGCTATAACTCACAGGCCTACAGCGAGGCGTTCACAGAATTTATACAGGGCCTGGGATAAACTCTTTAGCCCATTTGGGCCCTATGAGTAAGCTATCCCATATACTGTAGATGACCTTGGTGGCCCTCAGCAACAGCCGTGGCTTTTAGTAAATTATAAATTATGAATGGAAAAGCTTGGTCTTTACTTCGGAAAATGTATCTGACCTACAAAAAGGATTTTGCTTCATAAATGTGGTTTGTTATCATTAATCTGTCCTCAATACAGAATTAGGGCATTTCCGGTTAGCAAGACACCACACATCACTGTCTTGACTCATTAGGTTACAAAAGTTTATTATGGGGGTTAAATATTCACACATTGATTTTAAAAGGTCTAGGATTTGCTAAATTCTTTATTTACTTTTACATGATTTACAAGCCTTGTGGAATGCCACATTTTTAAGAGAAATAAGACATTGTGTATGTTTTTGTAATGCAATAAAGTACGGTCCAATATAAATTTGCCTCTTAAATGTTTTAGGTATGAAAGATTGATGATTATATCAAGCTTGTGCCTGTCCAGTCCACAATAAATTCAAGATCATATGTATATCAATGATTATAGACAAATTAAATCTGTCATCACCAAATATAATTTATTTATTTCCTAACAGAGTTGCTTCTGAATTGTAAATTTCTTCATTGCCATGGACAGCGGTGATCCATTTTTAGTATTTAAGTATGTATACCTGCTTTTAATACAGTTTGTAAAACCGAACTCTGTTGCAAAATCATACAGATCTATCTTATTTTGTGTGTGTTTATGTGTCACACACGCACAATAATGTACAACAATGTACACGTATATATTGTGTGTTATATTAAACTCACATTAAATTACACTTTACAATATAGAAGAAGTTGATTGTTGGTTGTGTAATAGAGTTGAAGTTGATAAATGGCATTTTATCTCCTTATGTATCTGTAGTTTATCTCCACATTCGGAAATTTGAAAAAAAAAAATCCTTTCAGTTTCTCTCTTCTCTTTATCTGTAGGATAGCTATATGAATGATTTATGTTCTTCATCACAATTCCGAATCACATGAGCACACGCGCTGCACTCGTGCCGTAGGCCTATCTTTACACCCTTCAACCGTTGTTTTTTCAGAGTCTTCGTGCCTATCGTATCCTTTGGTTTTTTGTCAATCTGCTGTGCTGGCTTCTGTAAAATCTTCCAGCGGGTTCGTGTGGAGCGCGAGGAGCGCGTGCAGGGTCAGGCCCGATCCGTGGATCAACCGTCTGTCTACGTCATCCCGATCGCTGTGTCTGAAGATGAGCTGCACAGACCCCCGCGCTACAGCACCGTGCAGTTTAGCGAGCCGCCTCCGGCTTATCACGAGGTAACCCTCAAAACACTCTAAAACGGCTCACAAGAATTCACCCAAAATCTGTCATCATTTAGTCAAGTTGTTCCAAACCTGTGTAAGTGCTCTTCTGTTGGGATAGCTTACTCATGGGCTTGCTGACTATAGAATGAAAACATTCTATGACAGAAACTGGTTGGTCTTCAAAATATCTTATTTTGTGTTCAGTGGAGCAAAGAAGGTTTGGAACAACCCTATGATGACAGAATTTTCATTTTTTGGTGAACCTTAGTTCCCTAGATTGCTTGATTTGAGTCGAGATGCTAATATTCATAATTTTGTAAGCTTTTTTAGCTGTTTTAATGTATTCAAATGAATATCTGTATATATATATATATATATGTGTGTGTGTGTGTGTGTGTGTACTTGCTCTAAAATCATTCAAATGAACTTTCTCTTATAGAAAAGTTATTCTTATTTAGGCTACTTTTTTTTTTTTTTTTTTCATTTATTCAATTAATTGAATTCACAGCTTTAAAGTGTACTCAGTGTTTTAAAAGTGTGTAATAATTCATATTAGGGGTACATTCCAGAAAATGGGATTTAATTTTAATTTTAATTCATTCATCCTTTATGCTGAGAATATGAGAATTCTATAAATATCGAAGAATTCTTAAATCAAGATGTAATTTCTATATTTAGTTCATTTTCATAATGCTGATACTGTAAATGTGACAAAAATGTCTTTTTACATGGGATCCTACAGATGAGGAGTTTCATTTACATCAGGATCTCATTTTATTTTATTTTATTTTTTTGCAATGTCCACATGCATATTTATTGGAGCGGTAGCACATTCACTTGATAACATCTTGCTGCAGCCTCTGGAAGTAACCTAATAATGAGAATATCCTTTAGGTTGTATGGTTGGATGCATTGATTGCACACATATTCTCATCATCACGCCTTCCCAAAATATGTTGTATAAAGTTGGCAACACCTAAGTTGGCCACATGTACTCAAAAGCCTATAGAGACCTAAACAAAAACACAAAACTTTATGAAATATGGCTAAAACATGTGACAGATGAGTCTTAGCAAGCATGCAACGTTTCATAGAGCTGACACTACATAGGTAGCACTACAACTATTAAATAAGGCCTCAAAAACACAATATTTCCAGAGTAACTGATCTCAGATCCCTCATATATCACCTCAAGTCACCTCAGGTGTGAACGCACTAAGAGGGATTTGAGAAAATGATTGGCACACTGGACAAGAGATACCAATAGAAATATACTAAGTATATGTTACATCCTGCTAAAATGTT
>JAUCMS010000062.1:8404427-8417008 GCA_032357445.1 Enteromius radiatus | reverse complement strand
ATATACTTAATAAATATACACAGTATATACAAATATATTATGTAAAGAAAAACTTTTATTTTGGATGCGACTAATCGCGATTAATCATTGCCCAGCACTAATTAGTATTATACATACATACAAATAATAAATAATTTAACTTGCATATGATATATAATAATAAAATTAAATATATAAGAAGAACATAACCATTAATGTGATTTAATAATTTTATAATGGTCTGCTTTGAAAAATAATATTAGAATTTACATAATACTTTATTATCATTTTCATATATTTCTAATAAAATCACAAAACAAATATATCATGTATATTATATAATTACATATTTTAATCATATAAAATATATAATTAGAAACAGAAATCTTGCTAAATTTATATGAATCTGATATTTTACAGCAGAGAATAACCATACATATTGTTTAATGGTATCATTATGGTTTGTTTTAAAATATAATATTACAATTTAATAATATTTCAAAATATGAAATATCATAATTTAGAAATGTAATACTTTAGAGCACAGCATAATTGAAAAAGTGATGTTCGCTACAGAATTTTTTTCTCCTCTTTATTTTATTTCTATGACTTTTCCAGATATGAAAAAAATTATACAGTAAATTTTGTTACCGTGGGAATCAATATCAAGAAAAAGGTATGAGAGATCTTGATTATGAGAGATTATCAAAGCTTAAAGCCTGATCTGCACACTTAAACACTGTGAAAGGAATCTTACCAAATGCTCTCCAGCCACTTTGCGGATGCCCACCATGCGGATGGCATCAGCTGGCACCGGTACAGCGTTAATGGGCGGCTCCATGAATGCACAGGGGCTCGAGGGCGGAGTCTCACACGTCTGGGAGGCCACAGAGTCATGCGTCTCAAGCAGAGACTGATCATTAAAAGCACAGCGCGTCAGTCACATATCAGACTGTCTATGATTGTGGTTTGATCTGACCGGTTTGCTTGTCTGCAGCGGTGTACCTGAAAGTGCGGCTGGTTGAGTATGTGTGACAGCTCTGCAGCGGTGTTGCTGCGGTGTGTGAAGGGGCTCAGCTCTCTCAGGATGTCCTGTACCAGCTCCACATTGTTGTCCCTCAAGGCCTCCAGTCGTGTCTCCTCCAGACTCTCTACACTCTACAAAATCAGTCAGGCTTCAAGGTCAGTTATTGGTTTGTCTTGAGAGAAAGTCTGTATTGCTACTGTTGCTTTTTACCACTTTCACAAGATGATTTCTTATCTTATTCACATTCAGATTACATTTATCATGTATTTATTCTTGCACATACTATATATGTGTGTGCACGCATGTTTCCTATACAATATTATTATAATACTTTGAGAATAAACCATCAAAATACATGAAAGAATCAAAAACCTTTTAACCATTAAAACAACCTCTCATCCTGTTTATTTTAATCTACAGGCTCACAGACTCTTGTCTCATACAAATACAAATGCCTCCATCCAATTATTGCTTGTAGTGAAAATAATTCACATGATCCTTCAGAAATCAATACCGATTTTGTGCTCAAGAAACATTTCTTCTTATTATGAACGTTGAAAACATGCAATTGGTAACCGATATACTACCATTCAATGTACTGAGGCCATTTTGAATTGTTCTTTTTTGGTTGATAATGGTATGTTTAGGGCTGAGAACTGACCACTGGGCTTTCCATGATGCCCTTGAGAAAGATGAGGTCCAGGTCATTGGCTGTGGTGGAGCTGGTGCTGTCACTCAGAGTGTCCAGCACCTGCGGCACTGCTGGGGGTAAAAAGAGAGAGATCTGATTATACAGCTGCTTATGTGACACTGTGCTCTTTCATCAAACACGCACTCACGCAATCTGTTTTATACGTCTTACCATATGGGCAATATTAGGTCTTTTTTAAACTTACAGTTCAAATGTATATACAGCACATTTTTGTGAGGCCTCCCCAAACTATGCCTTTAACTACTGAAATATGACTGGCGTGTACATAAATGATAATAAGCAGAAGGCTTAAACTGCAAAAATGACCTTTTAGGGTAGATCACTGCACCTTAATATATCAGAATCACGCAGTATTTATTAGCAGACACTGCAGGGAACAAACATGTCAAGTGAATCTCCAGGGAATGATATCACTGAAGCTGGGTATCCCTGCGTGTGTGTGCCAGCCATGTTTGTAAGTACAGAGCCAGGAAAATCCTCACAGCAAACAGCCAAATTACCTTTAGTGACCATCATTTCTGTGATTCATCTGTTGTGGTCTGAACTGTTTTGGCTCGACTTCAAATTCATGGAATGAAACAACAAAGTTTTGGATACTGTTTACGCCACAGGCACAAAGCAACACTAGTTTGCCTGAAAAAATGCTAAGCAATCTGCATTAGGGTCCAAAGACAAAGTATAAAATACATGCTGTAAATAAATGCTTTTATACTAGATGGAATATTTTGTTAAGCTTTTTCATTCAAAAGTAATTGATTTAACCTTTTATGTTTGTTTGACTAAAAACACAATAAAGCACTTTTTCACCATGCATTCATCCTTTATTTGGCAAACAGCAAAAATACCAAAACAAAAAAAAAATAATAATTTAAATGAAGGGCATTTACGATGGGCTAATTCTAAAATTAAATTGAGCAACTATGCTTTGTCACTAAAAACATTAAAAGCATCATTTTCATCACTGGTATTTCATCACAGAATGCTGCTGAAGACATTATTTAATATGCTGGAAATGACACTGGTGAAAGCATACACAGAAAATGTGACAAAAGTGAAAAACATCTCTCGTCACGCCTGTATGTTAACTGTTGGACATTGTTATTGGATACATTAACTAAACATTCAACAGTGAGAATATAAAAAGGCTGTTTTATAAGTTTATTTTATAAAGTTCCAGAGGGCCAAAAACACTCTTATATATGAAGTAACTTACCATGCTGTGTGCCGGTGGCTGCCACAGGCATGATGTTTGAAATCTGTAACCAAAGCATCAGAGGGAGAGATTAAACATTTATATTTAACATTATCATTATGAATAGAGGGTATAGTAAGTACAAGTAAAAGAAAGATGGCGAATGAAAGTAAATGCAAAAGAGTGGGGGCATTTACTAGTAAGCTGCGGCTGCTATGACAATACACACAATAAAATGAGATGTGCAGTCTTTGTGTGTGTGCGCGTGTGTGTGTGTGTGTGTGTGTGTGTGTGTTAAGAGGTGGGAGGGAGAGAATGAATGGTTTTTTGGGGGTTGCTTAGATTCAACCCAGTCCTCCAAATGATAGTGTGACAGGGAGCAGGTGCACAGAGACACAGGAGGAGGAGGAGATTTATTCAATATAATAAAATCATTTCTAACAGTTAAATAATTGATTCATGTTATTAAACATGGTAATGTTCTGTCTGCTGGTCATTATTATGAAGTAGCTGATACATGACTGTACATTACACCATATAACAGACTGGCAGGTGTATGGATAGATGGACGGACAGACAGACAGTTAGATAAATAGAAAGATTTCAATTCAATATACTGCATAATGCATACAGTTTTCATTCCCGTAAGTTCCTGCTCTAAAACTGTGTAAACCGTGTCCCAGAAAGGAGTAATCCCTCAAAGACCTGAAGGATCAGAGGAGGTTAAGACCTGACACACCTCTCTCTCTCTCTTATTTGTCACACACGCACACACATACACAAACTGCTAATCCATCTAATAGGCAAACAATTGTTTTCTTTGGACATCTGTTGTGATTTTGACACTTTTCTCACAAACAGGAGCTGTGCTGTCAATCATATTACAAAACAGGATGTATTATGTAACGTAATGTACTGATACAGCCCACAGTGGGCATATAAATTAGCCGTGTTTATGCTTATTGTATGACGACTACACTGCCTTCATTACTTCAGTTCAAAGAGGGATCTTCCATTAGGGAGCCTTAACAACACACCATTCTAGTGACATTATTAGGCTTTTAACTATGGGAGCAAAGTATTCTCAAAAAATCTATGCATTCATGAACCATTTTCACATACACTCTATGACGGAGGTGGTTGCTATAGTGATTCTTTTTCTCCCACATGTTACGTAGGTTATGAGCTGAGTGACTAGTAGCCTACTTCCCTAAAGAGGAAAGTAGCTGCCTTACATTCCAGCTGCCCGGAATTCAAGCAGAATCTCAGGAAGCTGGAAGCGTATTTAAGCTAAAGTTAGGCCTATTAGACAGATACGTCACTCAAAAATTCATATTGTCATCAGTTACTCACCTTCATAACCTATATGATTTTTTTATATATATTTGAGTAATGTCCATACAATGTTAGTCAATGGGCACCAAAACTGTTACCAACATTTTTAAAAATGTCTTCTTTTGTGTATCACAAAGAAAGTCATACAAATTGAGAATGACATGAGGGTGAGTTATATAATTCTCCATTCAAAACATAAGTCAGAACAGTCCTGAAATCACTTAAAAGATGGTTTAGATTAGGTAAAAAGTTAAACAAGTTCAAATAAGCCTACTTTTCAGGTAATCAGCTTTTTTGAAAATAAAACAAACAAACAAAATCTTTTATTTCAATTCACCTTGAATTTTCGGCTTAGGGTTGCTGAGCTGTTAAATAATATCACATTTAATCCAAGGGAAAAACATGGGAAACTTTGTTGATGTGGATTTGTGATGCTAGTGTGAATCTGTTGTTTATGTAGCTGAGATCAGTCCCAGCGGGACAGAGAAGTCAGACTTCACACACACACACACACACACCTCTGTTTCACACACTCTGGCTTATTCACAAGCACGACAGCGTTCAGAGGGATGCTGCTATACTGGGATGAAGTGTCAGTTCAGTTCAGGCAAACACAGACACTCATTTAAATGGAATCAAACGTTTCACCTAGCTCATTTCCAGCAGGTCTTTATTAATGGGTGTTGGCTGTACTTTCTTTGAATATATAGCATTGTGAATGCCTCAAGCACCTCTGATTTTTTTTATTTTTTATGTTTCACAAGTTATTCTACCATCTTTAATCACAGACTCCCTCAGGGCTCCATCATTTACGCTTTTATTAACCCACACAAAACAAACAGGTTTTATTATTAGTCTACAGGCAAGATAACAGGGCATAAATTGCTCCTCTGGTCAAGGTGTTTGATTAAAACATCCTAGCACAATATTAGCATATTAATTTTAGCAATATTGCTGAAGACATAAAGTAAAGCAAATTATAGTATTACAATTTAAAATAAAATCTATCAATTTATATATCATTTTTTTAGTTATACTTTATATTTACCACTTTATACAAAAAGAATTGTCTATATATAATTAAATTAAAATATTAAAGATTAATTTCTCTCTCTCTCTCTCTCTCTCTCTCTCTATATATATATATATATATATAGCTGAAGGGTTTTCTAATTCTCAATCTCAATTGGCTTTGAAAGCTGTCAGCCAAACATGAGAGATGCTCAAGCTCACATTCCAATCTCATTACCAACAGACTCGCTTCAGTGCTTTCTGGCCAGGTATGAATGCAAACTCAGCATCTGAGTAAGATCCCCTGAGAAAAAAACATAAGGGGGTGTTCCTGCAGGGAGGGATTGTGAATTTATCATGGCTTGGCAACTCCTGAGCCCCTCGCCTCCCTCCATTTCCATTCTTCCTGCAGACCCCGCTGAGCCCCTGTGCTAATGACGCCCGGTCTGGCCCAGCCCACATCACAAGCATCCATGCTCTCCATCTGCTCCCTCAAGCCAGAAAAAGGCATGGCCCATCTGTCTCCAACACACACACAAATAGGCCTGCGTCCCCTTTAAGGAACCATAACGAGATGCTGAGACTATGCCAGATTATTCTTTGCTTTTAATCACATGCATGGTTTTGACAGCGCATAAATATTCAGATGTATTAACACTTTCATCTGCTACAGTAATGGTATCAAGAAAGTGTTTTTTGTGAACGCAACAATGTATTTATTTATTATTTTTTATCATTATTAAATGAGAGCACTAGACAATCCACTTTACTATAATTTCAAACATTACATAGATGAAGCTGATTTTGGGCAGAGCAAGTAAAGCGTCCCGTACCGGAGCTGTACGTTATTATAGGCTAAAGATCAGACCAATCAGATTAGCGGACCAGAACTAACTGCTGTATAATAATGTCTCCTAATCTTCATCTTAAATTTTCAGTTACTGTTTTGTACCTTTGTAACGTACCAAATATATTATAGCTCAATTTATATAGAAAAAAAGTACAGTGTAGTCTATATTTCTACGTTTTGATCTCTGGTTCTCTTATAGTTAAGAATGAATAATTGTAAACTTTATTACAAAAAAATTGCGATAATAGTGAGAAATTAATAGTGTGAAAATAAGTTAAATGATTTCACTCATTACCGAGAATTTGCATGGAAGCGATACCAAATTATCCGATGCAGCCTTAATTTAACACAAAAATTAGCGTTTACTATGCTTATTAGCGTAAATATGCTGAATGAGTGAAAATCAAGCTGATGAAGATGAAGAACAACAATAACCTCCAGACGCATTAAGCAGCGGGTGAATCCTTCATTTTACTTAATTCCCAACCGCATAACAACAATAAGACGACAATACCATACTATGTCACAGAAGATAAAACGATTATATTGGTCGCATTCCTGAATTGAGCACGCGTTTCGGTATGCGTCAACACAAAAAAATACACAACACTGGAAATATGTGTGTCGTAAAAAGAAATACTAACCTTTTCCCGTATCGTAGACGCTTCGTAACGTTGTTTTGATTATGTGAGAGGTGTCTGAACCGCTACAAAGCATCAAATCAGAGTCTAGCCATTGCGTAGACATAAAGGGGCAACGCTCAAATGTCTGAGTAGGTGGGACCCACCAGCCGGCGTTTGGCTCTAGGGCCGTGTCAACAATAGAATGTTCTCGACAGGCCGCTTTAAATATTCTTCACTAATTTACACAACAGTGCCAATCAGTAGCACGCAGTAGCAGATTCAAAGGAGAAAATTAATTTTATTAACGTGTTTAACGTGTTATATAAATATATAAAGAGACACTCTCAGCATAAAATAAATATTATCTAATAATTTAGTGACCCTAAGTGTTATGTGTAAACTGTTATTCATATAATTATGCTGCTAAAGATTGAATGAGCAGTTGCTGTTTGCAGAATGAGACCTTAGCTCTGAACTGTGGTCAAAGAAATCAATAGAATTAAAGTTATTTCAGTACATGTAATGCTATTGACGTGTGGGATCTATCAGAGCTGTTTTATATCACAGGAGAGACATCTACTGGTCGTTTAGAAACAAACGTAAAAAGAAAAAACAATGAATATTATTAAACATGTACTAGTACTAACGATCAAATTGTACTATTATTATTATTATTTGTTTTAAAGACTTGTTTGTTTGTTTTTTCATTATGGCATATGGCACAGCTTGTTCAAAAACCACCAGAGCAAAATAAATAGCCAGATTCACCCAATAAACTTTTAATCACATAGAATAATTTACATGGAACAAACAAAAACTCATATTTTTTGTATGACACAATGAAGTATACACATATACATTTCCATTGTTAGTTCCTATTATAATATATTATGTACAGCTGTTAATGGGATTTGTTCTGTGCTCATGAAAGAAAAAGAGAGAATGTATTTAATAAAGAGGTGGATGAGGTTGTCTGATGGTGACTGGTTAGTTGTCTTGAGGTTTTCTGTGGGAGGCACAGGTGGGCTTAGCTCAGGACAGACGACACTGGGGTTACTGAACTTCACCACATAAAAGAGTCATCGTATCTGAAAGAGATAAATGTAACTAATTAAACAATCAACATTGCTAGATTTATTCTAATATCAATAAGGCATATCAGTATGTTTCACTGATACCATTTCACCTTCAGCCGTTTCATAATTGCACCAATTTCTGTCAGTGATTTACAGTTTTCAATTAGTAAGCACAGTGCGGTTTCTTCCTTTTTGAGGCCTAATGAGGGCTGTTAAATGTCAAGGCCTTTCAAATATTCAGTGTGCGTCATGTTCCCTAACCCACTCCCTTCCTGACGGACAGAGAGAAAAGAAGCCAGGGATCCCATCTGTCCCCTGATTCCTCAACACAGGTGTCAAAAATTCATATGAGTTGTTCCTCCTTCCTATTAACCCACAACCCATCACCCTTCATGAGTGTGTTCCTCGAGGATTACATTTTTTTTTACCCCAAATGCCTTTAGAGTAATCAGGAAACTTATTTCTGTCCATCTTACCGCTACACGACAACTCTATTAGCATTAAATGATTACATTTCATCTACAGTTAAAAGAAAGACTCACACCTTGATCTCTGTTTGTGCTCTGTGTCATCTCCGAACAGCAACTCAGCCATCACGTCCTCCGAAGTGGACCTTTTTCCATACCTGTGTGTAACAAAAATGACAATTTATTCCCTCATTACTTCAGTCCAGCCGTGTAGCTTAGCTGGGAACATTTTGGTACTGGAATAATGATCTCAAATTGCTCACACAGTGAGCTCATTGTGGTGTGTGAAAGTGTCGGGAAGTGAAAAGAACTAGTCAGCCCACTTTATCCGTCAGACACCAATCACTGATACAAAAACAAACTGTCTTTTCACCCCAGACGTTATGAATCTAATTTAGCAGTTAAATGTTTTTTGACCGCTTGACAGCAGAATGTGCTTGAGACACGTCACTGAGAAGACTCTGACATTGATCGCACAGATGAAAGGTACAAAGCCTCTATATCCTCAGACAAAACATGACTGTCAGTTCTAGAGAACATTTAGTGCAAACGGAGCTGAGACAATAATACTTGACTAGTTCTTTTCTCTCAGAACGCCATCTTCAAGATGAATAGGCCTTCACAGAAAACAAGCCAAGGGCAACGCTTTGGCACTCAAATAAACAAAGCAATTTCATGCTCAGATTCCTCTTCGATAGATGCCTACGAGCAAATATCAATGAGTCTGAGACCAAACTAATGTTATAGCTATTTCTGAAACCTGAGCTCTACGGAATCTCACCTGCTCCCCATTATGGACGTCAGCAATACTTCATGAAGAGGCCAACATTTATTTTATGCCGTCACGACTGTGACGCATGAAAAGTTCAGCTACTCTAACCATCACGTCTGTTGGTTTCTCTTAGAAATGCATCATAGAGTTCCATTTAAACCTCTTAGGCAAGTCTTCAGGTTCTTTGATGGACTAGCAAGGCATTGGAAAGAGATGAGTCTGAAATTAGGTCCTCTCTTGGAATAAACTGGTATTAAAGTGTATTGCGGGGAGATAAGTCATTTACTGTAATTTTTTATTGGAATGTGTCAACCATTTTCTGAGTCCTAAATGTCAAAAGCCTGTTAGAAGACTATAAATATGTAAATAAATGTGGTCCTCTAAAGCAAAACTGAGAGAAACATCAATCTACGAAGGATATGAGTAGCCTATTCAATCTCTGAGGCTTCTTCGAGGTGCATCTGTTTGGGTTTTATCACTTAGATTTGTTATACGAAGAGCCTTTGGCCACTGAAAAGTGGACCATAATGCAATTTCACAATCCTGCTGCAGAACTTAGTCATTTTTTCCTGACATATTAATGGGAGAGGGTGCAATGACACCAACGGGAAATATTTTTTTTGTTATGGTCACCTGATCAGGTCGATGTCCGAAGGGTGGGGTGATAAGAACATTTTGTGCAAATATGCATAGTTACAGGTGCCTTTCTCACCGTTGTCTCGTGATGAGGTTGATGTAGTGTCTCAGCGCGGTGTAATATTTGGCGAGTTCCTCCGGAGGAGCGTCATCGCCGGGATTCTCTGGTTTAGGCGGATAGGCATCCACAAATGTCCCGAGACACAGGAGCACGCAGAAGAGGAGAGTAGCGATGACGGTCCAGGGTTTCAGCATGACAGCCATCTGAAAAATAAAACTCGCGTTTTTCTCTTCCATAAACGAATGCACATGCAGACTATACGGTTACGTTGCAAGAAACTGCGTTTTATAAGACGTCCGAATAGATCGGGAACGTGCGAGACCAACAACAGGTGGAAAAGTGTAATAGATGCGTAAAATACAGTTTTGTAATGGTTTTGCATAGTAGCTGTGCATATCGCAGTTAAAACTTCAGTTTTAAACAACAATTAAGAGTTTCTTTGAAACTCGGAATGACTTGTCAGAACTATTATTCAGATCAGTCCAAATCAGAAACAAAAACATGTATTAAGAAAATAATCGCTTTATTGTGTGTAAAAGCATATGACGAAAACTCTGAAGAATTGCATGCATTGAATAATTACATAGCCTAAATAAAAATAAAAACGACTAATACCTTCTTATTTTGAACTACACTATCACACTTTTTTTCTAGCAGCAAATTAAAATGATTACGAACTTAGTCAATCGTTGAGCGTCAAAGAGATTGCTGTCCATGGTGCTGAATGTGCGAGTACCAATCTAATAAAAATGGCACTGATAACATGTTTTGTTTCCGACATAAAAACAATAGAATTAAACAGGAATGAAACTATAATGCCTAGAATTTCTATTTGAAGCGAAAGTTCGCATTCTTCTAGTTTTGATTTGACACTTCCACATGCAGAATGATAACCACAAGACAAACTTACTTTCAGCGCAGCCTAAGAGTTCAGGTACAGTTATTTCTGTGGACTGGAACCTTGAAGTTTCTTGTTCCAATCTTCTTTTTTGCGTCTCCCGAGTCTTTGCTAGGTCTTTCAGAAATAAGAAGTTGTCCACTCACGGATCTGTTCTGTCCTGCCCGCACCTCAAGCGCTTTATATACAGTGCTGCGCCTTGCGTAAACACGAGACGGGCGGTGGAAATGACAGGAGCTCTGCCCCCAGCACCACTTCCACGTCAATCATAAACACATTCGTAATACGACTCACGAGACAGTTTCATTAAGATCATTGCTGATGTTCGGCTGCAGATCAATTTGCTGAATCTGAGAGGTAATTTAAAATAAATATCTATAACATTCCTGAAGCTTATGTACATGATTTTCTCATGAAAGCTGCTTATTATTGATACACTGTTCTTTATGAACAACACGTGTCTGTCAAGTAAAATTTCCCTCAAGTTCAGATTCTGGTGAAAGATAACAAGTTCAAGTGGCTCTTACATCAAAAACATTAAATGACGATCCATGCATTGATTGCAGCGACTAATCAAAACTCAGACAGGACTAATCGAGCAATCAGATCAGTTCTTGCATCCCATCTCAGAACAGCTTGACCCTTTGTCAAGTTTATTAACAGGTTATCTCCTATAATGGTGTCCCTTTCTCTCTGAAGTGGCCTTTGTAAACATGTTCCACCCGACATTAGACTCATTGTGGGAATTATACAGTGACTTTAAGGGAATCGCATATTTAAAAGGAATTGAGGCGAAGCAATACTACGAGTCTGATAAATGTTCAAATGTAAGTAACCTAAGTAAATGTTTTGTAGAAATAGAATAAAGTTACACATATTGACTATTACTATCATGTAGACCTAAACGGATCGCGATAGAAAAGCTCTTTCGCAACACATTGTTGCCATGGTTACCACTTCTGACAAAGGCGACTTCAGGTTGGCGTCTATTTCACTGCAAGCAGAAAAACGCGCTCTGGCTATCTTCTAATCTTTTATCATCAGCTAAAGTTTGAAAATCTTGTTTATGGGTGTTTCTATGAACAAGTTTGCATTAAGCCTATTTCACTCCAAAACCCCACTTGGTTATCCATTTCAATGTGACACAAGATTATTTTTAGAGGCGGGAAGCCAGTAAAAATGTTAATGAAATGTATGCTTATTTTGCACAGGTATCACTTTGCGTCATATTTGCATAGATGCGTCTTAAATCCACGCAGATAAAGAAGATGTAAGTGTCAGTATCGTGTGGAACAGGAAACGAATAATCTGTAATTTTTTTTTTTAGATCACACAGTGACATATTTGCATAAAGTCTAAATTAAATCAGTAAGATGATATAGGTAAAAAGAAATGAAAGAGTTACTTTGGCTGGGTCGAAAATAATGCATCTCATTTCTGTGCATTTTCAGGATCCCTTGTGGCAGAAATAATCAAACTTGTTCCCAACACACCGATTATGTTGCAGGTAGTTAATACTCCCACGGAAAGCTTTGTGATAATTTAATTATGACTTGATGTTACTCATTCTGTCTGCGTGGTTTAGTTATATTACGTGAGAAAATAATAGCTATATAAAAAAAAGAATGATTCATAAAATGAGACTCAGATTATTTTTTTAAAATGCGGGAGATGCAGAACAACAGCAATTAATGACTGATATTATATGGCTGTGTTGCCTAAAACTGATTATAAATTGCACGTATGAAATTGCAATCAGTAACAGTCTTAGGTATTACAATTTTTACCCAATTTAATATGATTAATTCTGATTAACTGAGTCTGTTTCTTAGTCTATCTTGTATAACATAATTGGTGCAATTATAAAACAGCCGATTCGGATGTTATCACACGATTGAATGGGCCGTTATCAGTCGTTATCAGCCCATTCATATGGGTCAGT
>JAUCMS010000062.1:8377125-8392090 GCA_032357445.1 Enteromius radiatus | reverse complement strand
TGTCCCTCCTTCGGAGGGCTTTTGTGTTCACGTTCATCCAGCACCTCTCTCAGCTACTTTAGTCTGTCTCTGTTTTTGTGATGACGACAAACACTCTCTTTATTTGAAAATCTCTGAAGTCTGTGTAGTACCTGAGCGTGACACCAATGTACTAACCTGCTACTGATGCTGCCATTATTTTTTGATGTTTAAGTCAATGATAAATCAAAGGAACAAAGCACATTTCCATAGCTTCCCCGTCTGCAGCTGTCATTAATATCACAATGAGCCTATGATCGCTGATCCTTGATCTGTTTAGATTTTGTTCCTCCCTGATAAAATAAGCTAACTAAAAAAAGCCTTTATTCACAAGGTTTTGTAATTAAAAAGAACACATTTGTGCACCGACGCACTGTGGCTTGCTCGCCGTCATCAGGTCAATTTACAAACACACCCACAGTTCATTTAAACAATCAGTTCATTACGACAGTCAGGTAACAAAGCAACAACACGATAATTACTTATCATAATTATAATCATACAATTCATTAAAATGTATTGTGTAACAAATATTATTTAAAAAATTACTCAAAGTAATCTCAAAAAGATTTTTTTAAGCAAGCTACTGTAACAAGGTGGGCCTGAAACAGAGATTATGGTCTTGTTTTTTTCTTCTCTATTTTGACACACATCCAAGTCAAATGGCTTTGTAGATCTGCAATTGGATGACTGTCTTTTGCTGATTGCTGCAATCTCATGATTGACAGGTTGCTTAAGGGCAGAAGTTATTGTCCCACCAGTCACACCAGTGCACATGTCATTGGTGTCAATGCGAAAAGGACAAGAAGTTTTGTTGTGTCCGCTTAAAGATTATAAGAGGCACATGACTTAAAAACAAACCAAAAAAAAACTTTAGGTGGAAGAACACTTTTAATTGTCCAGAACAAAATGCTACAAGAAATTATTTTTGATTTAGCATAGAAAAAGTTGGATATGATTTTGCACAACATTAGAACATCATTTCCAGCGACAGCCTTGGCCTGGACCTTATGGAAGACATAATTCATTATAATGAAAACAAACCTGTGAGGTATATACATAGGATATAATAATTGAATAGGATATAACGTTTTATTTTCTAGCAATTGATGCAAAATTGGAAGAGAGGAACCGTTGAATAAACGGTTGAATGACAGATGGACTATTGATGTATTTACTACCTTTCTGGGCTTTGAATGTGATCGTTCCCCTGTTGTCTGTGCAGTGTCAAAAAGCTCTCAGATTTCATCAAAAATAGCTCACTTTTTTGGCTCTTGTGGGTTTGGAACTACATAAATTTTCATTTTTGAGCAAACTACCCCTTTAAGGTCTATTGACTTAATTAAGAAGATAATGAAGATCCAGGATCTTTTCCATAAATCCCATCAAATGCCAGTCTGATGAGAATTAGCACTCAGGAGTCTGCTTACTACTACTAATCTGTTTCTATTACTTCTGCCAGCCAAAATAGCTTGACAAATCCATTTAGTGTAAGGTTCAGTCAACCAGGGAAACCATAAAATACAGTGATTCTAAAAGAACAAGGACGCATCCTAAAGATGACAGTCTGACAGGGCAAATTTACCTGTTCAGGCATTCTCATTCGCCAGAACAAAGTCTCTGGCTGAACACCCTCAATGCCTCTAGTCTGGCTTGTAGTACTGACTAAATCACAAAAATTGTTAACTGCCACTGGAGACAGTTTTGCAAATCACAAACTACCTCAAAATGTGCAATTTAGTAGGACAACTACCAAAAAAAACAAGAACTCATCCTTATGTCATTACAAAACCTTTAGATTCTACTGCAGAACACAATAGATATTTTCAAAAAAGTATTTGTCCATATATATAGTTTTTAACTATTAAGTTGGACTCTAATACGTTTGTAGTCACATACTCCATTAGAACCGGCTGCTTGTTCACAGGTGGTCTTGAACTTGCTTTCAAGAAACAAAAGACTAAAATCTCTAATCACCTGCACCCTTTCTTTACCCAGCAATTCATCTTTCCCTTAAATGTGTTAGCCATGGATCACAGGAACCCGGTTTCAACAGCTGGTGTACCACTGCTGACAGAGGTTAAACAGTCTGGGAAGAAATGTCAAACCTACAGACCATCAAGGAGAAATGACTGAGAGGGGGAAAGAAAGCATGTTTTGAAAAAGATTGATGCCAAGGCACAGGAGAGCAGAACTATCGGCGCATTGGTGCAGATGACACCGGCTGCCTAGGGAACAGGTCTCCTCTCCCAGCGGCACTGAACTGCTCGGCAAGACAGTGGACGATCATTAGTGCTGGGTGGGAAAGGGATCAATATTTACCTGCTGGTGTAGGTCTCCTTATCCAAGTGATTGCCCACAAGGATTGCTTGTCACTGTTTGAGTCATCTATTGCGCTGGAGGCCAAACAAGACCATTAAAGTTTGTGAAGAGGATTGGACAGAGATGTTCCCCAGCTGAAAGCGCCCATTAAAAAGTTTTATTTAAGTGTGCAGTGGATGTAGACACCCCCTGGCATTGATATCAATTGACGTAATGAGGTGGCAACGTCATAAACAGACTATTTGGTGATTTTTTGTTTTTACAGCCATGTACTACAATACTTTGAAAAGAAATCTACTTCATTTATGTTTTACTTTTATTAATCATAAATATGATTATAAATATCTAATATTCAACCATTTATATTTTATTTTTCGACAAATTTAAATATTTAAATATAAAAAAACGACATAACATTATAGGAATATGTCATATTTTATATGATGATTTAGTAAACGTATAAAGCTTGATATGCTACCAGTTAGTTTATGTGTTTTTAGTGCATTACACACTATACTAGTTGTGAGTGAAGACGGGAAATCGAATTCCACTTAACCTCAATATCACTTTTGCCCGCTCAAAGACAATTTTGTGCTATTTTATCCTCTTGTCAAAAATCTGGTAAAAGCAGTGATCAGTCAGGTAATAGCAGGTGTTGAGAGAGGGCTTGAGGAATTGCCTTTATTTTGAAACTCTTTCTCTCTCAGCCTGAGACATTATTTCTCGTTAATGGGAACCAGATCAAAAATCTCTATGCCGCTGACATTTAAATTAGTCAGGAGACATTTGTGGTTTCCCTTGTACGCTTCCTCCATCTTGTTGCCTGAGGTTGCACACATCAAATATTAACCGCTGTGTTTTGTACCTGTGCTGAAGCCACAACAAATGATCTTCCTTAGGCTGAAAATGTCAGAGAAACCTTTACAGGCTCCTATTTAGCTCCTCCTGGGAATTGAATGTAATGGCAGCATTTGGCCTCTTCATCTCATGATTTTCTGGTGTCAAATTCCCCTGCTGTCCATTTCAAGAATACCTTTTATAGCTAGCTGACTGTTTCATCCGGAAGCCTTTCATCTCTTGAACTTTTGCTCTCCGGCGTCTTGACAGGATTTAGGGATGGTCAATAGATCTCGGATGCCCTGCATTCTTCGTAAAAAAAAAAAAAAAAAAAAAAGATTCCTGTGTATAATGAGAAGAAATAAATCACAAATGGTAATGTCATGTTGTGATTAGGTTACTATGGCTGGTGGTCAGATGATTAAGTTACTTTTGACCACCAGCCACCATAACCTTCTAATATTTTATCAGACATTAATGATAATAAAGCATGTCACAGACCGGCCTACAGCCCAGTCGTCCAAATACAGTATTAACAACAAACAAACATTTTTTCAAACGAAGGCTTGTGCATTTTAAAGCAATCCAGATCACCAGTAGCCTACATGCGTACCTCCACCCAGACTGCTCTGCATTTGTTCACACAGAACGCATTTAATTCCCACTGTGCTGCTTTACAGTTGCATCTTTTCTCATTTAACCGCGCGTAAAGTTACACATAACGCGTTTCTGCGCGACGCTTGGCGCAGTGGTTTTCTAAATAAAACACGTTCTTTAATTGTTCTCTAAACTTTTCTGCGATTCTCAATTCACATGAGCACCGCCAAGCTGTGTCAAGGTAAGTGTTGCGCAACAATTTTTATTGTTAACCCCAGTGAACCAAACACAAGTTGGGCTGGGACATGAATTGCAAGCGTGTAAACCGTTTGGCGGCAACAATTGAAGCGCTTATAGCACGACAATTTATTTATTTAATTTTCCTGCACTTTTAAAAGTTGTTCATCGTATCAGAACGCTTATAAATTTCTCTTTTGAACCACAATATTAGAAAACAACATACACAGGCGACATTCAACAGGCGGTCACTTACTTTAGCCAAGCTCGGCAAGAAATACCACCACGTAGCAAAAAAAAAGAAGAAGAAGAAAACACTGACTAACAATAGCTTTAAAATAAGTAGGTAGGTTTATCACACAATGGGATGAACAAGTCTCAATCATGTGTCTATAGCGCCATCATTTGTATCGGAAGGTTAATTCTTCTCTTCAGAAACTTATTTTCTACTTTTCTGCTTTAATTTCGTTAGATAAATGCTTTTAGTACCTACATGTCACCGTGGGTTTAGATTTGCACACCTTAAGGAAGTTTCTTTATTATTTTTATTTAGGCTTAGCTGACAGCGATAATAGATACGTCTTATATTTACTAAACTGATCTACATAAAACCACAAACCAGCACATTCACTAAGCATTAGTCAGAAGGTGAAGATTTGTAACAACATTTTTTAATCAATCAATTATCAGGAATATCACTGAAAATACTATTAAAAAACTGATAAATTGGTAAAGTAGCACTCCAGTCTGACAATATTAGTAAAGCCCATTTCAAAACATTAATCTTTCATATATCAAGAAGACAGAAGTTGTGCATGAAGTCATATACCAATACATTTTTTTATTAAAATCTTTTTAGAACAAAAAATTTACAGTCACATCCACTGGATTCATGAAAACAATTGTACAATGCATAACAGGCCATCAGTCATCAGGCAGTTTTTTTTTTATATATATATATATATTCAGTTTGATTTCTTAGCCCCATCCTCCTTTTTGTTTGTGCTGTCCTTGTTGATGGGGAAATCCAGGGATGTTCTGAAGCGGATGGGAATGATCTGCTCCTCTGAGGACTCATCTTTGGATTCTGGGGACTCAATATGCAGAAGTCCATCTTCTCCGAGTGAGCAGGTCAAGGAGGTTGGATCCAGGTGGTCAGGAAGCTGCACAGCTTGGACAAATCCTTGTGGCTGGGCTTCTGCGACCTGAGAGGTGCCAGTAGGAGATGAAGAAGCATCTGTCTGGGCCCTCTTGCCAGCCATCACCTCCAGACGTCTTCCAGATACTGTGACGGTGATGTCCTCAGGAGAGAAGCCTTCAGTGTCCAGAGTAAGAGACACGTCTTGCCGTTTGTTCTGCTCTGTGTTGGTGCTGAAGAACCTGGAGAAGGACCTCTGGCCATCAAGACATTGGAAGAAGTCATCAGTGAGATCATTCAGCAAGCTGTCTCTGATCTCGTTCCTCAGGTTCTGCATTATTTGGGCCCTGCGGTGGAGAAAATCCTCTCTGAAGCTGGAAAGAGCCACACTGCCCCTGGGCCACAAAAAGTGGGAGTTCGCAAAGAAAGGGTCATCCATGAAGAGGCTCTTGACGGAAGACATTTCTCTCGTCTCTTTGTCTGGCTGGTGTTGTCTTGAGGGCTTGTCTGTGCTCTCAGAAGAGTGATCTGCTTGCTTCTGGTCCCTCAAGTTTATATATTTCTCCAACAGGCCGTTAGGACCTCCCACCATTTTTACACCAGTGAGGTCATGAATAAGAATTTGAAGCTACAAGTAAACAGAACGTTCAAGGCGTTCGTGAGGCTATAATAAGTTTATAGTTGTAATTTGATTTATAGGTTGGTGTCAATTTTACTGTCCCACAGCCGTCACTGGCCCTGCTGTCCAGTTTGGGATTGCCCACTGCCTCTTTAGTCATGCACAGAGAGTGAGGTCATGCGCTAACTTTACACTCTATGTGTGTGTGTTTCTTATGTCCTTACCTTCATCAGAAGCTGCTCACCGGAACTTTGCTGACTGCAGTCATGCTGTCATTTCCTAAAAGCAGTAAATACATACTACATTTGATTTTCATTTTATATATATATATATATATATGCTTAAATAGGCCTATTTATTAATGTTTAAATCAATAAATAAAATAATAAGATAATTTTTAAGTTTCTTGTAATAATCTTTTTTAAACATTTATATTTTCCTCTCAATATCTAACAATGTAGTAAAATTCACATGCTTTTTTTTTTTTGGTTCAATAAATAATGTCACATATTAATAATGCCCAAATGTCACACATTATGACACATGGCAACAAACTAGTTCAAACAAGTATTTAGATCTTTCTTTTTCTTTTGAGTTCACAAAACTGACACATTTTAAGTCACTTGAATTGTTTTATTGTGTAATGAACATGTTTCTTTTTTAATTTAGAGGAAAGTAATGTTTTGCTATATGCTTGGTTTACATGAGTGTCTGTTGGGCTTTTTGAAGGGGTTCATCATGAACTTGATTTGAGAACAAATTTACAGTAGATTAATCATAGTCTTAATCATTCAACAAATGGGATTCTAAAAACATCCACTGCTGCTTAATTATCCTTTTCTATGCTTACTTGAATTTCTTAAACATTGCCTCATTTTTTTGAGTTTAGCGAACTTGCGAAACTTGTTAGTGTTCTCCATATGTGAGTCAGGTGTCCCCCTCACATTCCCCCTGAATGAGGAGTCACTCTGTGAGCTAATCCAAAAAGTATTCAGCTGAGGACAGAAGCGTCTTAATCCTCCAGAAGGAAGAGCAAACAGCTGCGCCATTACTGCACGTCTATATTTAACACACAGATATATTTACCAATATGACACAGGTCAGGCTTATGACACATTCATTCAAAACTACACGCTAAAGCAAAAAACTGAAAAGAATATATATATATATATATATATATTATTGTTATTATTTAAAAAAAGTCAGTGTCTCAATGATTTCTTGATATAATTTACAGGATTGTATTTACACTTAACTGCCATTTTCAAACTTAATATTTCAACTCTGTTATTGGGGTTAAATCCCAGTCTTTTTCCATTTAAAAGATATATATTGACTAGGCTATGTATAATTAGTAGATTTTATTAACATTATCATTGAATTAAAACCTGAAACTTTTAGGACTAGCACAAAAATGATTTAAATCCTAATTCTCAGGGGTTATTATTTTTTGTCTTTTCAGTTTTTGGTACAACACAGCCTTCATGGTGGTTTTTGTTTTTTAGGTGGAAAATTTGTAAGTTCACTAGTATTATTTTATAAGTAAATTAGTCAAAACACTGCACAAACACCTGTGCTGTATTTCTTTAAATGTAAGTTTTTTTAAGTTATTTTATGTAAACTCATCGAATATGAAAGATCCATTCTGAAAATATAATACTTTTTTTTGGTAATAACCGACATTAAAAAAACTAGTATGTTTAATATGCTGCAAAACAAACATTGGGTGGCGCTGTTAGCTTAAATAGGCTAAGTAAGCTCACTTCTGACTGCTGTGCAGCTTTTGCCTCTAGAGGGCGTTTGAAGCTTGTCTTAACATAGTTTCTGTAAAACAAGCTGTCTTTGACATATTCATGACATATGCATACATGATAAAATGAACACACACACACACACGTTGGTTTTTGTGATTTATGGGGACTCTCCATAGGTGTAATGGTGTTTATACTGTACAGACTGTATGTGGTATTGCCCTACACTGACCCTACATCTAAACCTACCCCTTACAGGAAACTGTGTGCATTTTTAGATTTTCAAAAAAACAGATTTTAGTATGTTTTTTTAAGCCTTTTCAATTACGGGGACACTGAAAATGTCCTCATAAATCACCTTTATATTGTAATACCTATGTTATACCCATGTCATTATACAAATCTGTGTCTTCATAAACCACATAAACATGCACACACATATTAAAAATCATACTGTAAATATCAGTGCTTAAAACTAAAAAAATTAAGATCTATCAGATAAATAGCATACGGTCCTTCCAACAGCCCAGTAAAAACTTTGCTTTTAGTATGTCCCAGCAGGGAAGGTTTTTCCCTCTGTTCACATCAGAGCGAGAGAGGAAATCTATTAGTCTGACAGCTCCCCCAAAAAGCCTGGCCGCAGCTTCTCCCCTGAGACCTTCCAACTGACGGCTCGCAGGAGTGACGGAGAGAGAAAAGGAGAGCGAGAGACCGACGCGGAAGTGGCAGCGGGTGGGGGGAAGAAGAGCCTATGAATTAGGCTGCAATTAGCTTTGAAGATTAGCTTTTGAATGAGCTTTTTTCCCCTGAACACGTTCAGATTATAGACACTGAATTGAAACAAGTCAGCAAGTGTTTCATCTTGACAGTCACTGTAATGGTGCTGAGACAGAGCAATGAACTAATGCCGCTCATTGTAAGGCAAGGTCAGAACTGTAGGGAGTTAGCGCTTAACCTTCAAGGCCTACGAGCAAGGGCTTACCCATACTAAAAGAGCAGAAAGAGACAAGGGAGGGAGACAGGGAGGAAAAGTGGGAGAGATTTTTGTCATTTGCAGCGATGGATGAAATATGACTGAAGCAGTAACGCTGTCTCTCTGAATGCATAAGTCATGTGTCACACTGCACTGTTAGTACTAGCATACGAAACAGGTCAGCGTCAACTCACTGTCACAAAACAGCACAGTATGATCGGAACGAAGCAGGTTCATTATGAACACAGGCGTCAGGCTTATTAGAGCCAGTGGATTTTGAGCAGAACTAAAAAGTAACACCAGAAAAACACAAAAAGATATTTAGCATAATGTCCAATAATAATAATAACAAATACTTTATATTTAATACTATATAGATAGATAGATATAGATCATGTTCAATAAATATATTAAAACTGCTTAATAAAGACAGTAGAAAGAGAGGCTGAATCTTTCAGCAGCAGTGTATTTTTTTCTGAGCAGTGTGTTTTGAAGTTGCAATTGGCACGACATACACTCTTGAAACGAGTCAGGAAGTGAGAGGGGTGAAGGCAGGAGCAGTAGCTTTGAGAGAGAGAGTGAGGGCAGGCATGAGCCGGTGGTGAGTGTTCTGAGATGAGACTGCGGTGACTGCCATTCTCACACATTTCACTTCCTCTCGTGGCCAGCCTTGTCACGCAAACCTCACTCTCAGCTCATGAGATAAGATAGTCAGCTCTTTTCTCCAAGACCTTTTCAGTTCTTCATAGGAATCTGAAGTTCAACAGTATGTGTGAACCAGCTATCAGATCAGAAACAGCTGCCTGTAATTTATTCTTTATCTGTGCTTAGACTTTTTGTGAGGCTTGCACTTATGAGGCCTACATTCGTTTTGTTTTGATCAGATGCTTTTCATAGCATGTTTATATTTCATACTCTTTTTGGGTATTTCTCATCTGAACTAAACTCTATAATCTGCCATGTTTTGCATTTTTTTACTTGGGTTTAGCATGGAAAATTGGAAACCATTTATGTAGCAGTGTACAATACAATGAGAAAAATGAATAAATAAATACTGCAAAAATAGTATTATGTTTTCTGTGAATTTAAATTAAATACTGACCTGAAAAACAAAGCCTTTACATTTTAAATGATCATTTACTATTATTACTTCTCCAAATTGAGTTTTTGCAATTTATCTCACAGCCTCAAACTATAGTTAAGTCCACACACACACATACATACAGAGTAACATCTGGTCTGGTGGCTGTAGATACAGGCCCATTAGCTGAGTGGTATCCAATAAACCAGCAGTTGCTCAGATCTCAAGATTTCAAGAATTCCTGCCTTGACCTGAGAACAGCTGCTGTCTAGAGCAGATCCTGTACGTCTTTCACTCTTAGAAATATAGAAGGCATTTAACGCACCAGCTTAGACCCTCCCATAGATCCCTAAACAATTGTGCGCATGTAAATGTGCATCAGTGAAAGAGTCAGGACAGCAAGAAAGAAACAGAGAGAGATGAATAGAGGAGAAGAGCGAAGCAGAAGTCAAATAGGAGAGTGAAAGGAGGTTTTTATGGTCATTAGCAGTGTTGGGGAAACTGCTTTAAAAGCTTGCCAAGCTAAAAGCTACTCATTATTTCAAGTTGTTAAACTACAGTTAAGCTACTGAAAAAGTAGTTAGCTACAAGTTACTGTACAAACACAAAGTAGCAAGCAGTTAACAAAGGTACCTTAATAATGTTTAGCTTCCATTCAGTTCAAAAAATCTTATTTCTTAATATTTTCGGAATCTTCAAAACAACACGTTTTGCAAACATTCTGGGAACACCTTTAATGTTTTCTAAAAACTCTGAAAATAGTAGTTGTGAGAATATTCCCTGTTTGCTGGGTGTATATGCTTTTTACAAATATTTTACAATATAGACAATGCATAACTGATTTAAAGATATTGTGTATAGTACAGCAGCTCAATTGTTTTAATCAGTCCATTAACATGAATTGTTGAAAAGAACCAATTCGTTACAATGAATATGACTTTCTAAAGCTACATTACATTAGTGAGAGGATCATCTAGAACAAACTGATCACCTGAATGAATCAAACTTTACAGTACTAAACATAAGACCAAATAACTGGAATGCATCAGACTTGGCAATGCTACTGTACCTGTGTGAAAGAGGACCTTATACTGAAAACTGAAGATAATTGTAAAGAGAGTCTGTTTTTACTTTTCATATCACATCCTCAAAGGCAGACAGAGTTCAGACGTGTATTCATGTCAGAAACTTCTCATGACCTTGAATACTGACATGCTCATCAAAGACTGAAACTTCTATGCCTGCCACTTCCTGTCTCAGTACCTACATCCTGTATTTTCACATCATGACCCTGAGTTACCACACCTAAGTGGGTGGCACATTAGCTTTCGCAATGCGCTCTCATGCCGACTTTCATAATATGCTCTCACGCTGTTTTGCTAATGTTTATCAGCAAAGTGAGCATCCCATGGCCCTTTTTTGTTGTTATTCACTCGTCGCTAATGGAACTTGCATCTTTTGACTGAGCATTAAGAAAAATATTGACATTTAGTACAAAAACCTCTATTTGTGGTGTGTGTACAAACAGAATACAAGGCATAAAATCATTACATTTAACAGAAGCATGTATGCTATCGACCTTTTCAAACAGAAAAGGTCTGTTCGAACTCTTTTTTGAACTCATTTTTCACTGATGACAACTTAAAGTTTGAACATTTTCAAGGTCTATATCTGACCACATGAAAGCAGCCGGTGTGTACTATATGGCTTGTTAGGACTCAAGTAAGCATATACCAGATACCAATGATACCAGAAACTGAAGGAGATGCAAAATAGCATTTGTACCAGCCGTTACATACCTTCAGGTTTAACAGCCAAATCTAGACATATTTAAGAACTTTTCTAATTGAATACAAGCCTAACAATCTACCCTCCACCCCCATTCCCATATATGCATCCTTTCTCTCTCTCTCTGTTTCTCTGATCCCCCATACTTCTTGTTGTTCTGGCTAGACTCCAATGGCAGATTTACAACTGCGGGGTCAAAGTTTTACAGCAGCCTCATATAAATCTTGTTCCACCCTCTCCCCATGTGCCCCTCTCTCTTCCTCACAGTCGCAGAGCCCAACCCCCCGCGCTTTCATGTGTCTCCATACCTGTGTGTGGTACTGAGAGAGGCACACAATGCTGTTGGTATTTATTATGCTAAGATAGCTTTGACTCTTGCGGTGTTTCTGTAACAGTCACAACTTCATTTTATTTATTCAGGAGGAGAGAGCAGGGATAACTGCAACACTCTGTAAATGTAACATTGGGAATAACTTAAAAACGCACCGCACTCAGAGAGCCCATATCAGATATGTTAAAGCACAATTCGGTCATTTACCTCAGAGATTACCAAATGTTTTTGTTAGCTAAACCCATTTGACCTCAATTTTAACAACACATACACATTCATAATTCTCAAAGATTGGTTAATGGTTACATGACATGGCATTTAAACTTTTTTTCTCATAGAAATTGAGTATTTGTTTTCAGTAATGACATAAATAGTCAGATATAAATAAACCTTTTAATTAAGTTAAGCAAGTTTTATGGTTATAATTTATTAAGGGCATTCTCATTTATGTTTTTGGGCCTAAATTAGTGGAGTTATTGCAAAAAAAGGCTCACACTTTATTTTAAGCTCTCTATTAGCAAACTTTTGCCTCAGTAAACTCCCTATTTGCTGTTTATTAATAGTTGTTAAGTTTAGGCATTAGGATGCAGAATATGGTCATGTGGAATACGTGCTTTATAAGTACTAACAGACAGCCAATATTTATTAATAGGCACGCTTATAAGCAATGATGTTAACATATTAGCAATATTTGCAACAATTTTTTTTATTTTATTTTAATTAATGTCTAAGGATTTAATTTAAGGAATAATTTGTATTTTACGCAAAAGGTGGTTCTACAAAATGTACATTTACTTATGTTTTTACAGCCACTAAATTTTACAGTACTGTAAGCATTTTTATACTTTTAGCATTCTGACGTATTAGTGACACTTGAATGAATATTTGAATGAATAATGAAATTAATATTTATGAATAATGAAATTGCTTCATTCATTTGATTATTGCTGTTGTTTTTTTTTTAGTTTGGGGTAGGTTAAGGGATCTAAAAATCTAAATCGCTTATTGATAAAATGAAAAAAAGATCTTATTGATATAAAAATACATAAATATTTAATGTTTTAAAAATGTGTTTCGATTTGTATTTTTAAATGTTGAAATACATCTAAATTACAAGTTTTAGCATCAGTACCAATGTACAAAAATGTATGTTTTGTGTAAATGTTACGTATTAATACCTACGTATAAACAACGTGAACAGACTGCACCTCGGAAATGAAGTCTGGTTCATGCACACTACATATGCAGTGCAAGCAAATACTTTTAATATAGCATATTATTACAAATATTTGTTCTACAAAATAGAAATATAATTATTACATTTCCCTTACATTTAAATCATACTGTCAGAATCTGATTTAATTAATTTATATTTTAAATGACACAGGAAGTAGCTGCTAATGTGTCAAAAATTCATTCAGACTACATGCTGTCAGCACAAATAAGCAAAGAAGAAAGAAGAAAAAAAGTGTTACAGTGTTACTGCACTGCAGTCACGCAAAAAGGCTTGGTGCACCCAAATATATTAGCTGTTGCAGTCACAGTCTCTAGTATGCAGAGCCAATGTCACGCTCAGCTTTAAGGCTTGCATCAGCTAACAACAAAAAAAAATCTAGCCATATTTTACTAAACCACTTTAAATCTCCATTTGCCTTCCCAAGTTACTCTGTTACAAAGCAGTCGGTAGGAGACTAAGCCGCAAACCACCTCTTTTTTTTTCATGTCGTGCCCACATGCACTCACCGAGCCCAAATCCAAAGCAGATGCAGCGTGATCCCTCACATATGCACGCTGACTCACAGACTCTCACCATGTGTAGGATCGATAAGGTGTATTGATTATGCCTGGTGCTGACAGGCCCTGCTGCAACTCTGGCTGCTCTGATCAATTCAGAGCTGCACTGGGATGGCTTGAGGTTAATTATATTTATCGAGGTGGACGACTCAAGGGTGTGTGTGTGTGTGTGTGTGTGTTGAAACGTATAGGCTTAGACAACACAATATCCGCTTGAATGGGAGGCTGTGGTTTATTTGAGTTATTTCGTATGTACTGTATCTTTGAGCCCAGAGGGTATAGGAGCGCAGGTGTAGTATTTCATAACTTCGCACGAGTGTGGATGTATTTGAGTATATTTGCTTAGCGCTGTGTGTTTATTGCCTGTTTCCTTTGCATTGAGTTTCATTATTGTCTAAAGGTTGTTGCCATTATATTTTCAGCAGTATAAACACGTTTGACGTTCAGTTCCTCATGCAGTTGTGCTGTGTATCATGTGATATGTTGATAGTGGGCATTGCTGCATGCTATGGTTAAATCGCGCAACACTTAAGATAAATACACTAGTTTTTATTTCTTCGATTTTTCTTCAGCACTGGAGATTAGTAGCTGGTATGGTTTCACATATACACAAAAAGTTCAAAAGTTTTAGGTCAGTAAATTTGCAAAGGCAATAGTATAGATAGGTATAATTTTATAGAAGATTTAATTAAATGCTATTGTTATGAACTTTGTGTTCATCAAACACAAATTCTGACAAAAAATGAATTCCACAAAAATAATAAGCAGCACCAATCAGCATATTTATATGATTTGTGAAGGATCACGTGACACTAAATACTGACTAGTGATTTTTTAAAATTAATTCAATTAGAAATTTTTAATTGTTTTAAATTTAAACAATATAACAGTTTTTACTGTATTTTCAAATATCAAATATGCTGCTGTGGTGAGCAAAAGAGAGTTCTTTCAAAAACATTCAAATCTTACAGACTCCAAACTTTTGAACAGCAGTGTGTTATTGCTTTAAAGTCAGTTTTTACTATATTCAGTTTAGCTGCTGACTAAGGTGCACTAGCACCTAAACACAAACATAAGTCACTTTTCAGAACATATACACAACTAATTTTGTAGCCTTTTCCCCTAGAAATACTAAAAATACTGATTGCTCATCCAGATTTTTGTCCAATCAAACGGTCTCTAAATGAGAATGTCCCACCCCATATCATCACCTAGCAACTAGCAAATCATGGTGTCACTTTCTAAACAAACGTGACAAGTCCTTCAATTTGCTTCACCAAAACGCCCTGTTTCAACAGGAAGTACACCAACACAGGAAAGAAAGATTTGTCAAGTGATTTCAACGGGTCTTTAAGACACAATTGTCTCTAAGGAGACATAATACTAAAGCTTGCACATGCTACTGTAATTGTACATGCTCTGACAACATGACAGTGTGTTGCATAACTTTATGTTAGAGCAGAAATCTAAAACTTTGGA
>JAUCMS010000062.1:8340358-8374042 GCA_032357445.1 Enteromius radiatus | reverse complement strand
TGATTTGCCATCTCGAAGCGAGATTCCTATTCGTCGGCTCCCGACGTGACGTCGGAGAGACCGTACGAAAGGGAACTGAGACTTCTGCTTCTTCCTTATCTGGGGGTACGAAGAATAACATGTACCATGAAAATCCATATACAACTCAACCTTGTACAAGAGCAACCAAAGAAATCCGCTCATAACATAAAAACCAACTACCCCACCTCTTTCTGCTCTCCTCAAAATACGTCTCAGTAATTCTACTTGCCTCATCTTATGGCAGTACCTCCGACCTACATTCTGCCTTTTTTCTCCTCTACTTTTCCCCCATGCACTCACTTAGTTCTGTCTATTGTTATCAGTCCGCCTAATAGGCTTCATTCCATGGCTTTGTTCTGGCAGGCGAATGAGCGCAGAAAGGGAGGGAGGCAGAGGGTTGGCGAGAGAAAGGGCAATCAAGTTCGTTTCTTTAAAGGATATCAGTCATTTCGATATGATCGCCCTCCCAAGCAGCAGATTCACAAACATGAGACTTCCTCTCTCTGAACCGAAGGCACCAACAATCATACTCAAGCTCATGAAGGGTGTTGATAGTCCAATAAAACAACTCTAGACATGTTTGAGAGCTAATAAATGGCACAAATAGTCTAATAAAAGAGGAATAATTATTGTCGTAAAATCAATAAGAATAACTGTTAAGTATTACAGTGACTAAACAGCCTGTATGCCTGGCTTAACTCGCTATTGATTGATAAATGACAAAATCTAGATAATTTTTAATGCTTTATACTACTTTTTTTTTCTCTAAGCACATATGGAATATAATGACTGTAGTGTTAACAGATATTTAGGGTTATCGAAGAGAGCTGATCAAAGATTTGAAATCTTCAGCCTTACAATCACTGACAGTTGGCAAAGACAACAAAGCAGACATAAAAGTGCGCTAACATATGCACTTAAAATAAAAGTAAACCTGACTGCTCTGCCTATAGATGCTAAAGGGTTAAGTACGTTCACTGCCCGCATCTGGGAGTCATTTAAAACATTCCAGAAGGCTTACCACATGCTTTCAGACAGGCTAAACCCCATGAAGCAGATTTTGCTATCCAGGGCTGGAAGTTTTCAAAGACTTCCATCTCAGAAAATGAAACTTGTTTTAGCTTTCTAAAGGCTCTAGATGAGATGGTGCAGGGATAGCAGAGAAGAGTGTACTCTTTTGGAGATCTGTGACTATCTGTGCCTGCCTTTGTCGAGCAGTGTGTGTGTGGATCAGTAGTAAGGCTGTCCTCTTTGAAGTGGTGGGATGCTAAACGACACTAGCTCTTTCCCACCCTCTGATAGGATCTTCACAGGCTTGCGTTCCCAGCTCATTTCCTCTGGTCAAGTCTTGTGACCCGTCAAAACACAGAGGGGTTTTAGGTGTTCGCTCAAGATAGGCCATACAAATGAAACCTTGTGCGATTACACAATGACAAAAACTGACAAGTTCACTTAACCAAAGGCCCGGTAAATTTCATTTCAGGGCTAATGACTGAATTGAATGATTCTTACATGTTAAACAGATTCAGGATGGAAACATGAGCCAAAATCATAGCAGTGCCTTTATTCACTTCACAGATCTTTTCAGTGCAAAGGTCCTTGAACACTGAGTCGTATGCATTTTTAGTTTTTTTATATATATATATATTCGTCATCCTTTCCTATCAAATAGCTTGCTACTGATGCATGCAGAAAATCAAACCTGGTTCATGTTTTTTAATAGACGGACAAAAGTTTTTGAGACAGCGTGTAATGTAATTGACACAACGTGAGGTTGTATCTCAACTTACGAAAATTTCAGACTCGGTGTGCAATGGCCTTAACACTCTTATCAATTGTATGCCAGCAATTCAAGAATTTAGTACTTTAGATATGCTGTCTTCAACATGAGGTCCATACTTCAGTGAAAACTTAACTAAAGTTAAAGAGCTAAAGTTCAGCTAAATGTTTTAGTGTCTCCTTACATCAGATTTTCTCTTATGCTCTCTAATGCTGCATTTATTTGATCAAAAAACAGTACAATCTACAACATTGTGAAACGTTTTTCTATTTTTACTATATTTTAAAATGTCATTTATTTCTGTGATGTGAAGTTAAATGTGATAAAGCATGAATTACTCCAGTTTTCAGTGTTACATCGTCCTTCAGAAATCATTCTAATATGCCGATTTGCTGCAGTAGAAACATTTCTTATTATTATCAATGTTGTTTGATAATCAAAGTCCTTTTCCAGGAAAGTCTATCACTCTGTGGTGATATTTGCAACATCTCTGGGCAACTGGTTCGGGTATAAGCAAGGGGGAATCCTGAAATCTCAAAAACTGCTCATTAAACTCAGTAGTTTTTATTAATAATGCTGCTTTATATTTTTTTGTGGATTTTATGAGTCTTTGTGCATATTTAGGTACTTATGTAATTTATTATTAAAATGATTATATACACACTGTACAGACTTAGTTTAAAATTGTATGTGCTGAATATGGTGAAGCCACTTAAAGTGACCATTTAAAACAGGGATCTTAAGACTTTTCTTGACCTGAAGTCAAAAACCTAGACAAAGGTTAAGGGCCCCTGCTTTAAATGGTCACGTCATTGGCTTCATCACTTAATTCCACTAAACTTCTGAAGAATTCACAACATGAAGTAACACAGAAATAAAAGCTGCAAAACATCTAACCAAGGCCGTAACCATAATGTTTTGCATAATTAGGGCTAAAAACTCAAAGGTGAGTGAAATTAATTTTTTCGTTGGAGAGATTGTCCTGTCTGATTATGAACACTCTAAAGCCTTCTCATAACCTTAGACACTTGATGTGTTTCTAAATATAGAATCGAGAAAAAATAGAAGTTTTATTTTTTCATAAGTTGAAGAAAGGGATTATGAGTCATTAGAACAGCCATTGAAGCCCTTAGGCCAAGCAAACCACATGTGACGTGACTCCATCTAAAGCATAGTTTATTTTTCCTCTTCTGTTAATGGGACGTTCCCTCATTTGCAAGGTGATGGGCCATATAGGCAAAAGGTCTTGGCATTCTTTCAGCAGTTGTACTATTTGCAAACACACTCTGCAAGAATACCAAGAGGGGTCACTCAGAGCGGGCAGTAATATTGTACACAATGATGAGTAGCAAACAAGTAGAGGCAAAGGCTGCTCCTAGAAATAGCTCATGTAAGCAAGATGAGTGGAGACAAACAGACGACACTTCCCTGCTGTGAAAAACAAAAAACTGATTAAACCAGTCTTTGATGGTATCACCTGGTCTCCCTACCTACTTAGTCCAACAATCTGGCTTGATTTTCTTTCTTTCTTTCTTTCATGGCCTATTTAACTGATGTTTTACTGTGGGTGGCTTCTCTTCTGTTTGAAATACTTCATTGCAAAAGAAGACCTTTTGTAACATTGATACAGTGTCCTTGTCATCGCAGTAAAGTGGTGAAAGGTCATATAATGTAAGAGTGTGGATGTCCAGAGCTTG
Source organism: Enteromius radiatus (assembly GCA_032357445.1). Taxonomy (NCBI): domain Eukaryota; kingdom Metazoa; phylum Chordata; class Actinopteri; order Cypriniformes; family Cyprinidae; genus Enteromius; species Enteromius radiatus. The sequence goes on along the minus strand of JAUCMS010000062.1, from coordinate 8,370,544 downwards.
TGTAAATTCAAGGCATCATCACAAGATCAATGGTGCTTGCAGTTGTTTTTCACACACTATGTTGACACATCTGTTCTGAGACCACAAAGGACAGCAATGCAAATGTTGCTTGAAGCCTTTTGGAGTGTTCTACTACCATATTATGCTCTGTAAAAAGTGAAAAGATACTTAAAGGACCACACCATTTTTTTTTTTTTTTTTTGAAAATAGGCTAATTTTCCAACTTCCCTAGAGTTCAAAAGTTGAGTTTACATTTATGAATCCATTCAGCCTATCTCCAGGTCTGGTTAGCTTAGCATAGATCATTGAATCGGATTAGACCATTAGCATCTTGCTCCAAAAAATGACTAAACTAGTTTTGAATATTTTTCTATTTAAAGCTTGACTCTTCTGTAGTTACATTGTGTACTAAGACCAACGTAAAAAATAAAAAGATGTGATTTTCTAGGCCGATACGCATTTTTAGGCGCTGCGTAATATCATTGAGCCTGCAAATTTTCTTGATTATTATGCTGGAATGAGAGTATATTGGTCTAGAAAATCGCAACATTTCAGTTTTCATTAGTCTTAGTGCATAATCTATCTACAGAAGAGTCAAGCTCTTTTTGTTTCATAGCCTTTCCCATATGATTTAGTGTTACTGGAGGAACTGCTGATCATGTTTATAGAGTTCTTGCAGGAATTTATGGATTCCATTTTGCTCCCCACATACCACTGTTCTATCACAATGGTGCTGTTTAAACTGTATTATATTTTAAACACTTTTATTTGCATAGGAGTTTGCAAAAATGTATACAAGTTTTTTAAAGTCTGCATGAATCAGAAGTTTGCGACCGGTTTTAATTACATATTGTAACATACTTCTTAGAGAAACAGAATAGTGAATGATGAAAATAGAGGGTGTGGCTTGTTTTTTTTTCTACTACGGATTGATTGGATGTAAAGTAGTAAAGTAGTAAGTAGACAGCTTATTCAGAAATGAACACTGACAGTTGGAGGGGCGTGGTTAAGGATGCTCATGCCCAAGTTTGACATCAGACATTGACTTGCATAGATGAATTGTTCAAAAAAGCAATGTGAGCTAATAAAATAAATATAGTTCATTTTGATTTCACAAGGACTTTAAATGTAGTAGGTTTTTGTTTGCCTAATTCCAATGCAAAATATTTGATGTTTCCGACCCACCTAATTTGAGTTCTGTTAGTGAACCCTAAAAGTGACCCTGGACCACAAAACCAGTCTGAAGTAGCTCAGCTATATTTGTAGCAAAAGTCAACAAATTATTCAAAGTTACCCGATTTTTCTTTACCAAAAATCATTAGAATATTAAAGGTGCCATAGAATGGAAAACTGAATTGAGCTTGGCATGGTTGAATAATAACAATTCAGTACATGGACATAACATACTGTGAGTCTCAAACACCATCGTTTAGAAATCAATCTTATAGAAATCAAGTGTTTGCAAAAGACGACTGAAAAAAGGTCAAATTCCAACACAACACCAGACTGTGTATAAATCTCATTTTCCAAAAAAAATGTACCCTATTGTGACTGGTTTTGTGGCTCAGGGTCACAAATGGATTTCCAAGTAGGCCTATCATTTCATTTTTACAGGGTAATTCTGCAAGAGCTTCTAGATAATGTATTTACATTTTGTTCTAGGCAGCAGTGACCTGAAACATAGGCTTGCCCTAATGCAAAAGCACTAAACTTCCTGCATAACGCGCTGCGGTTACATAAAGGCAGACACCAGCTGAGCTTATGTTCAGCGGTATCGTGCCCTGAAGTGACACCGCGCGCGCAAGGGGAGAATGGGAGGAGACGGCGGCGTAGGCTGGCCGGTGTTCGGTTTCACCAGCTCACACGTGACCACAATGGCTGCTTGTCTGCTCCGTGCAGTGCATCATTCCTCCGCCGCCCAGCGAATGTAGGCTACATCAGTTTTCTCGCTTCGCTGAACTGTCGGTGCGGACATTTACCTCCCGCCGAGGCGAAACTCCCCTCCGCGTTCCGCAGAACATCTCACCGGCGGAGTCGGAGAACAACCAAATTCGGGAGAGAAATTAAAACGTCTCAGGCTTCAACTTCCACCAACCAACACAGCGGTAGGAGGAGTCAACAGGTACTGGCGCTCTCTATTTACGTGACAATACAATTGCGAGGCTGACAGGTAGTCGCATTGATAGCGTCTTGACAGATGTGGAGCAGTGAATAGGCGCTTCTTTCGGCACTCAGATGCGGTGTGCTACTTAACTGTAAAGCTGTCCGTTGAGTTTGATCGAAACCGCATACGGGGGTAATAATGACCGATCTGCGGCAGCTACGTAATAAAATGCGCTGTATTGTTCTCTCACCTGAATGAGCAATGTGTCATTGAGAGCTCTTGCAGCAGGTCTTTCATGCACTTGAATTTCGTCATGCGCCGACTTTATTCAAGCAATTTATTAATTCTGGCTTTTACAAATCTTGTGCATGTTATGTATTTGATAAAAATAGGCATGCATAACATGTTAAGCGCGATTTACGTGCATGGTGCCTTGTTATATCACAATGAATTTAACTGGGTCACTAAACAAAAGCAACAAATGCTTCTATGCAAGTAATTTCCTCCGTGGATTAACTCGGCTGGAAATAGTTTAAGAGCATTTGGTTCAACCTGCAATATAAATATCTGAATATTGAGCACAATATCAGGGTTCACTTAAAGGGACAGCTCACCCAAAATTCAAATTAGTACAGTGATGAAAATATACTCGTTGACAAGCTGTATTACTTTCTTTCCTCTGTGAAAAGCAAAGAGAGACGTTTTAAGGGCAGAATATAAGGAACTCTGTCAAGATTCACTTTCATTAAATTGAAAGTGAATAGGGACTGATACTCTCATGCTGTCTAATATTTCTTTTGTTCTTAGGAAGAATACAAGTAATTTAGAACAACATGAAGTGAGTAAATGATGACGGAAATTTAATTGTGTGGTGTCAATCGGTTTAACTGCTGTAGTATGAGGATAAAATGAGTCACACTTGTGATGCATTGAAACTATATGGCATATGGTGTAAGAAGCGAGGTGTTTTGGGTTAGTTCTGTTTTCGCAGTTAAATGGGAAGTTCCTCAACCATCTGTCTGCAATAGAAAGAGGAATGGGTACGATATTTGCTTCCTCTAAGCGCTGCCACTTTCATGCCTGTCGTCTGCAGAGACATATGCCACAAAGCTTGACATTTTGATTTTTCCGCTTATGAAAGCATGTGCATGCTCACTGTATCACCTCCTTTGGTGTTTGTCTCAAACCTTCCATCATGGCTCTCTAATGTTCTCTGTCAGTTCAAAATAGTAGGGAGGGGAACACAAAGCTGACTGAATCAGGGTGCTGTCTAATGTCCAAGTTCTTGCCATTTTTTTTCCCAGAAATCTGATTTTCAACAGACTGTATTTTCACACCATGGGACATGCCTTTCTCTATTTTTCTACCCCCATACCCCCCTCTCCTTCTCCAGTGAATGGATTTTAGCGTACTCTCTCATTAATCATTACAAATTGTCCACAGTATCGTAAACTGATGATTAAATATTCTGGATCCCTGTCTTTAAAGGCTTACTTCACTCAAATATTCTGTCATCATTTACTCACCCATGAGTCGGCCCAAGCACGTAAGGCTTTTGTTCATTTTTGTTTTAACAGAATAAAGATTGTTCATCCATTTGAATCTGTTTTCTGAGAAGATATAATTGCTTGATCATTTTATTCACATACACTTCAGTAAAAATAGGCCACAATGTAACATAATGTGTTTTGAAGTTTGAAATTTACAATAATAGAGCTGCCATTTACCATATTATATATGCTCTATCTTTGTATATTCATCATTGTTTTTTTTGTAGACAAGGCTTTTAATGGAAAGAAAGATGCTGAGTCACTGGTCAAACTTCATTGTAATGATCCATGTGGGCAAATAAACAGTGACAAATGCTGCTGGTTGTCAGATTTGCACAGATAACAATAAAAAGAGGGATTTTTTTTTTCTTAATTTATTCTTCAAGTAATTGTGCGAAACTGACACTTTATTAATCGAAACTCTGTAATTTTGTGTGAAAAGGAATAAAAGGTGCTTTGATATGTACTTGTTGGTACATATTTCGTGTCTCACTAAAAAGTGCACCAAGGTACATTTATGCCATGAGACCAGGCTTTCACTGCCTGTTTGGTAAACAGACAATCTGTCCTCTAGCATCCTTCCAGTGGCATTGTCTCTTAAGTTGGGGCTCCTATTTTTCCGTTCTCCAAGTAATTTTTCCATCTAACCACCTCGTTTAGATTTAGTCATAGGCAAGTGACTTACAATTAGGAAACCACAAGCTTTTTATCATACAAGAACCAATAGTTCTCATAGTACTGTTATGATACCATACGCAAATAACTTGCTGACTTGTGTTGCAGAGTTTTCCTACCGCCTTAGTATACTTTCTCAATCATAGTTTCATAAGTAGCGGGAGTGAATAGTGACGTAAAACTAGTTTTAGTTTTTACATGTTTACTTTTAAATATTTCTATCTGCAAAGTTTTATTTGGCTAGTTAGCTTTAGCTGTTAGACAGCTAGCATGGTAAAACCCTTTAAACCCAACTTATAAGCATGCAGCTGTTTGAGTTATTTGTGCTATAAATGTATTTTCAAATAAAAAATAGGTTCAAAAAATAACACTTCCTATAAAAATGCCTCCAAGGGATGCCAATGATCCTAATCAGATGAGCCACGGTGTACATGATTTTGAATTTTTATATTCTGTTTGTGCCACATGCCCTTCTGTCTTGTATCGTGGTAGATGTTATGTCTGCCCATCCATTTGTATATTTGAAAAAAAAAGGCCACCCAGGCTTTGCTCACATGTCGACAGTGTTACTAAAACATCCCCAGACAAAGACAAGACATTGATGACTAAACCGTCAGAAAGAGAAGCAGGAAGTAGGTGTGTTTATTTCCTGTCATTCACGATTTCCTTTGTAAAAACATGCTTTTCAGCTAGGCAACATATCTTTGTTTTGAACACCGTGCCTGACGAGTGGCATCACATGCAGCCCTGGGCAATGCAATCCGAGGACATGCTCCCTTCTAATGACCAGAATGATTTCATGAGAAACATGCGCTCATAGCCCGTGACACACTCGCTTTGTGTTTTTACATGATACATGTACTAAGACTTGGCATTTACGACATATAAATGGAATAGGATCTGACGTTTTCCTTTTAGGCATGTCTCTGATGTAGCAATAGTGAGTTTGTCGTAGCGAGTGACTCTTGCTCATGGGCTGGGCAGCAGGAGACAGATGGGTGGAGGTAAATTAAACAAGCTGCTCTGGCCTTCTCTCCCCACTTTGACAGTGTGCCAGCCGCGGCGCCGGGTCTCTGTCATTATTTAACGGCCGGCGTTAATGGGCTCTGTCTGCCTAGTTGCCCCCCTGGCTGCCGGGAGAAAGAGAAGGAAATCTGAAGGGAAGAGGTGGGCATGGTTGTGTACATGACCACGCAGTGTGTGAGCATGAGACAGTGTTTTCTTGTTTCGTCTCAGAGCGTGATGGTTTCTACACTAGGAGCTTGTGGTAATTTAGGTTCCTCTCAAGTCTCGCATGGACCGTTGTCACTTGAAGCCACCACGGCTTTGCCATCAGTGGTGTATTTATCTCAGTTGCTCTTAAGCAGTTTTGGTGCAGTGAATGGAAAAACATCTGGATTAGCTCTGTAAACCCCAATAGCACGAAGGGGGAAAGTCATATCCACATCCAGCACACAGTGAAATAGTGCTTTGTTAGGGCAATTTTCAGTTGAAAATCATCACTCTGAAGCACAGAAGATATACATGACTTGGATGTTCATATTTGTCACTTGTTGTAGGGTGGGCAATATGACAAAAAAAATCACAAACTTTTCCTATCAGTCAGTATTTATAATGATTACAATAAATTTTTATGGTGAAATGTAGTTATTTTGAACGTTTGAGTTCTATTAAGATTATGCACTAGTCTTAGTGACATGGATTTAGATCATGATTACCGCCGTTATAGCATCTCGATACCATGGTAAAAATGCATCTATATTGTTTCTAGGTATTTGTTTGAAAAACTGTAGTATAAATGGTGCTGTCAAACGATTAATCATAATTAATCACATCCAAGTTTTTGTTTACATAATATATATGCATTTTTTATGTAAACAAGAAAGTTAGTACTAATTTGACAGCACTACTAAATACATTTAAAAACATATAGCTTACTCTTCAAAAAAAACAAAATACTGTAATTATAACATCATAGCATTACTTATGACTGTCCCATATTACTGCCACAATGCCATGGTGCAGTTAGTGTTACTACAGTAAATCCAGGATAAATTACAGCGATTTGGTAAACGGTCCATGTGCCATGGTTTAAATGGGAATATTTATCAAACTCATTTTAGAAAGAAATATTATATAATGATAATTATTGTTACCACAAAATTCATGTTTATAACAAAAGTTTGTTGATAAATGTTTTGCAACAAATATTGTGTGTGTTGCAATTTTGTGGTGTTTTGTAAAATGCACAAGACAAAAATGGCAAATATGAGAATGAATAAGGCAGGTAAATGGCCTTTTTAGGGTTGCCACTCTTGCTTGGACATTGTAGCATGCGATTATTACTATTAATTTCCGTTTCCTTTTCTTCTCTGCAGCCCTCTAGTAATGGAGGGAGAGATGGAGTAATGGATAAAATGATATGATATGATATGATGAACTTGACAGGTCCAATAAATGGCAACAATTAATGTGAAGTGAACACACTTATGAATTGTTTATGTGATTTTCTAAGTGCACTGTCTGTGTGCACAACCGAATGAGTGAGTTAAAAATTTCATGCTGGAGGTGGGCCATCAGTATAAAATTACTCAAAGACCCACCACACTTAAAATTTACTAAATGATTTCACAGCTAATATGTATTCCAGACCTCAGGAGCCGCAAGCACCTTTTCCAGGCTTAAAATCCTCTAGTTGAAAGAAAAATGAGAGAAAAGCATTTAACCTTTATAATTTTGGATGGTTTTTTTTTTATTGGCATATGTTTCTCTGCAGGGAGATGGTGTAACAGAAATAACGGTCAGTGACAAATAATAATCCTGGATTAGGACTGGAAAAATGTCTGATTTAAAAAAGTGGTTAGGTTTCATGGTTGAAAATATTCTGGTGTAACTAACTAAAATGCATCTTAAATACATGGGAGTGTTCATATTTTAATAATTTTCTAAAATATTTTAATATCTATTTATATATTACTTTTCAAGTATATATATATATTATTTATTTATTTATTATTATTTTTTTTTTTTTAAATAAACTTATATATAAATATAATGCATTATTAATTCATAAAATCAAGTTTATGGGGCTTTATAGTCATGCCACTAATAAAACAGTCTGTTGATTTGCCAGAACTTTGACACGGCAGTCAATATGCTTGAGAAAATGCAAATCACTGTTGTTTTAGGAAATGTTAGTGTAGTTGTATTGGTCTACAGTACAAGCCCACTGTGTGGCCTGCATTCAGAGGTGGAGAAAGGTGGAAAATCTGTTGGGACATGTCAGACAGAGCCACTGATCTTCGGAGGTGCATGACAGTGGGCCTCTTCACGTCTCCCCTGTGAGTCTTTGAACCTCCTCGCGGCATGACACAACAGTTCAAAGGCTCCTCTCCTTGCTCAATGCACTCGTAAAAACCCAGATAGCGTGTGTAAATCTGGAGCAGAAGTGTCGCTGCGCTGGTTCGCTTGCTCTTGATTTATAGCCCCCAGAGCACCATGGACACTAGCTCTCTAAGTTGTAACCCAGCCATGGCAGACTGCCTTCATAATGGTGAGCATGTAAAAATGCTTTTAGCTTTGTTCATTCTGTGCATTCCTCCATCGCAGTTCTTCAAACTTCATAGGGGCTTGTTTTTTTTTATGTTTCATATTGCCAGAAACTACCGAAGCTCAGACATCCATGAATAGTGCGGTACAGGAATATATTTTAGCTAGACAAGAGACTACATGTTGCACACTCACTCACTCAGAAAACACATGATCATGCTACAGTTATGCTGGTTTTGTTAGTACAATATGTGACTAATAAAGCGATTCGGGAGATTTTGCTCTGAATCCATGGCATGTGATTTAAAAAAAAAAGGTAGTTGTTTTTCTAAAAGAGCATTTCAACGAACAGTTGTTGCAAAGAACCTTTGTGCAATGGGTTGGTTCCATAGATGGTAATGGTTCTTCATGGAACCATAGATGCCAACAAAGAACTTTTATTTTTAAGAGTATATGCAAGTGGAAACCTAATTTAACCAGCATTCTGAAGTCTAGTTTTGATTGGCAGACGTTTCAAAGTGTTTGGTTAGTTGAAGTGAAACAGATCCATAAAGAGACTTCTGCAGGTCCGTTTCCACAAGCTCAGTCTGATTTGCGGCATCTTACAGTAGCTTAAATAAAACGAATAGTTCTTCCAAAAATGAAAACTTTGTCTTTACTCACCCTCTTGTCATTCCAAAGTTGCTTGGCTTCCTTACGGAACAATAAAGGAGATATTTCGAAGAATGTCAGCAACTAAACAGCTTCGGTTCCTATTGACTTCTATTATATTTTTATCCTTAAAACGCAAACCAAATGGGAACAGACACTTTTTGGATTTACTTACTTTATTTTTTATTTTTTCAACTGGACTCATTTGCTATCCCTGTGGAGCATTTCAAAACACTTTTGATCACTGTTTTGTTGTCTGCTTTTGAAATGTTTGATCTTGCACAACAAATACAATCCCAGTTGATCCACAGCATTACTTGTCCCGTGAGGATGTTACTTTGTATAGTTAACCAGACTTGATAAACCTCTTCTGATAATGCTAAACTCCCCAGACAATCGATTCAGCTCTGTATGATCCTTTTAAAAGGGACGCGTATGGTTGATCTGAGGGAGATGTTCTCGTGAGGACGAGACTTAACAGGTGGCTGAGCAAGTGATGGACATGTCCTATGATGTGATGTATGATTCCTCTATTCTCCCCTATGCTAGTGTGGCCTCAGACACTCTAGAGAGCTTGAAAAGAGAGGCCATTTGGTGGATTATCATGACAATAGTGCAGACCTTCCTAATGGGGACGAGAATGGAGCCCAGATGAGCTATGAGAGCAATTCTTCTATCTTGAGCTGTTTCTGTGTGCTCTTGTCTGGTCTTGAAGTCTTGGGAATTGTATTGAATGAAGCAAAAGGACGTGCTTTGCTTGACTGTGTACTGTAAGGACATCCTCATGGTTTAAAAAAGTAATTGGTTGCTTGCTATTCAGTCATGCTGGAGCTGATGGATCCAGTGAAGAAAACACTGTGATGTTGATCAATGAAGCGAAGGCTGAAGTAGACTATTTCAGTCCACAGTTTAAAGACAACAGCTGCTTTAAAGGAATGTTCCTGGTTCACTACAAGTTAAGCTGTCTTGACAACATCTGTGGCACGCTGTCGTTTACCACAAAAAATCATTTAGATTCATCCATCAGTTTGTGCAAACAAGCAGTACTACACTTGCAATGCAAATTAAAGTCAAAGTATTTCCAATTTAAACAAAAATGGGCATTTGTATGTAATGGTTTTATGAAATTATTTTTTTTCTTTGTTTCTATTCAAATAATCAGCAGGCATATGTGTCTCATAAATGTTAAATGGGTTGCTGGCTTTGTATGGTCAGGACAAGAGTTGGAAAAATAGTATATAATATATAACATTGTACATCTCATATTAATGCATAATGTTTGTTGCTATACTTTTTTACATCTGTGTGTATTTTTAGGTTTATTCTGGTGCAGTGCCTTGTAACAAAGTTCCCTTACGTGTGTTTCTCTAATTACTCTCATTTTTATCCATTTGCAAAAACTGACTGACAGTTTGAAACTCTGTTCTGTGGTAAACAACAGCATGTTACAGTTTTTTTAGAACAGTTTTGCATTTATTACACTAGGTAAATGTCAGTTGGTTTGCAAAATAGTTGAATTTTAAGCATGTCCATATTCAAAGTACAGGCTAAACGATAGCCAGGGATGAACCTTCTTACTGGGAAATTAATAAAGATGAAGAATGCAATCTGAAGTAGTCACTTCAATTCAGGAAGACCAGTCAGACTGACCATTAGTTTCCAGACATGGTAAAAAAAAAAAAAAAAAGACTCAAAGGAACAAAGTTCTCCTGAGTGGAGTTGAAGTTGGATGGGTTCCTCACGTGAGGTTTGCTGATACCAGAGACACAGGATATCCTGTGGAGCATGCTCTGGAATAGGAAGTGCCGCCACGCCACTGGCACCAGCGTAGGAAGCAGCTCTGAGGAGACGCCTGGGATCTTGGCAATCATTTTAGAGGTGTTATGTACGCCAATGGCTTCTGTTTTAACAGAGACTTCCCCTTTTTGGTGACAGTGAGTCGCCTTTCCTCTGGATGATCCTTTCCTCGTATTTCACATTATTTGTGCATGTGCTTGTGTATGAGTGATTTAATTCATCCACATGTTATTTATCTTGCCCCAGAGGTATGTTTGGTTCATTTATTGATAGGTTGATAGGTGTGGATCGGTTGCATGACTGTGATTTTTGGCTTCTTAGACTCTTCCTGAACTGGACTAAAAAGTCAACCGTAACTCCACTGCATCTCTAGTAGCCTTTTGGCAAACAGAGAAGCTGATTTAAGGCCCATTGTTTTGCTAAGGTTATCAGCTCTGCATTAAGACCAACATAAACTGATTTTCCCTACTTAAAATTCCTCAGTTCACAAATTGTTTGTCACACTATGCTTGCGACCTTGAGTAAGACTTTTATCGCCATCTGCTACTTAGTCATCCTGGCCTCCTGCTTTGACCCCTCTCTCTAGTGCTGTATCAGAGTCTGGACGTTTGCTCATGCAGTTAGTAATAAACCAGTATTATTATTATTATTATTATGGTTAATAAATATTTTTATGCAGTAACTGATAAATGGGCAATGAAAATCCTATATTTGAGTAATAAATCAAAAATAAAACCACATAAAAATAAATAAATAGTTCAACAATGTCATTTAGGAATCACAACATTATAATGTACATGAATAAAAATTGCTAATTATTGTGAAATCAATGTTTGGTAAAGATTCTCAGTTATATGTGTTGATTTGTCACAGCAGACTATTATCAAAATGATGTATGTGTATGTGTATGTATACCTATATTACAATGAGTGGTGGAAAAAAATAAACTTTTAATAAGAACCACATTATTAGCAATATGCTAATAATAACACAAAATTAGCAATATGCATAATTGTATTTTAGCATAAAAATAACATTTTATGCAACATTTTGTGTCTAATTCTGTTCCTGGTTTAAAGTATGTTAATTCAAAGAGTCAGACTTTCATGCCTGAAATAGCTGCCCGGAGGCATTTCAAATACGGCTGCGGAGTGAACTGGCTTCTTGAAAGGCAATGTTACTCAGCAGTCTGTGCTGTATTACGTCCACAAAGTATAGACTTAAAGGAGGACCGCAAGGGCTTAGAGTGCTATTTGGGACAGGACCCATGTCTGTATCTGCTCATAATCTCCCAAGTTACTCTGGGACACGCATAAAACATAAATGGGAACACATGAATTGGTTGGTGAGTCTAGCAAATTGCTAGGTACAACTTAAAGCTGAAACCAGAGGCTGGTACATATGGATCTGGATCAAATTAGAATAGCACTTAGCTGTATATTCTGGGATGATTAATGATAATCTGTACTTAGACTCAAGAGTCAAGACAGTCTCCTAAAACTGACGCTGATTGTCCTGAACGAAGAGGATTCCAGTATAGTTACAGTACAGGGGCTCTCTCCTCTCTCTCAACCGCAGCATGGAAAATCCTTCACTCTTCCCTCAAGTTTGGGAAGAGGGCCCTAATTTGGCTGCTTACCTTGGCACTCCGAGTCTAATGAAGTAAGCCCAGCTTAGAGTGTGTGGTCTGTGAAAGCACCTGTGTGTGTGCTTTGCGTGTTTCGTACGTAAGGGATTGAAGATGTTGATGTCATTGCTCTTTTGTTTGTTTTGAGCGTGCACATTGTCTCCACTCGGCTGTATTGTCGGCTGGGTTTAGTGTGTGTTTGACTGGGTGTTTGTGATTTGTGAGCGTATAACTGAATGATTTAGGAGGGTGTGTTAGATCGAGGGAGTGAGTGAGTACGGGGTGGAGGAGAGCGGAGTATGTGTGGTCTGGATTGGCTTATGAGTCTCAGTCTAGTAAAATAAACACTCTAGTCTTCTAGCCCAAGAGATTATGCTACATTTTTTGATAGCCACAAAAAACCCAGCTGGAAGGGCTGCATCATTTCCTCGACCTTATTCTGGCATGGTATTATAAGTGTATGTCAGAGTGTGTAGCGATTTATGTACTCTTTCTGTGTTGTTGAGAACAGAATCTCATAGGGGTGCTTAATGATAATGAACCAAACTGTTATTCAAAGTGTCACAAGTGAACAAAGACCTTCTCTGAAGGGGGTTAATCATCGAAGCTGTCAATCACTTCAGTTCTGAACTCTTGCGAAATTTAATGCCAAGTTAATTGCAAAACAAAATCATATTTCCATTGTACACCTTGTTGGTAGTAATGACAGCATTCACAGCAGATAGTGAACTTGTATTTCGAGCAACATAGCACTTCTGGTCCATCGCCAAAAACCAGTAGTTTATTTTTTTTCTGTGACATTAAACATCATCACACCGAACGGGAAAACTCATCTACTTGCTAGGCCGCTTTTACAGTCTTGTGGTATTTATAATTGCACTCTTGAAATCTATTCTAACTCAAACTTTAGATTTTAAAGAAAAACTAAACTTTTAGATTTCGTATAAAGCCTGGAAGATTAGCGGTGGTAACACTGAAGTCATGCTACCATGGTGAGGTTTCTCACAGTCTTTTGCTTTTTACGTCAAAATACAAGTTGTAAAGATAATTATAAGCATAATGCACAAGAATCATAAACTTTAGTTGGTAAACCAAAATCCCATTAGCTTTTTATATAATAATATATATTATTATTATTATTAAATATATATATTTTTTTGCTTCACAATGCTCTGCCCCTGGTTGTATTCAGTATCAAGCTTTAAGAGTGCTGATCTGCCAGTACGTCTTGTTTATGTGTTTTGTGTATTGTGTGAGATGATCAAATGGCCTTCTTTTCTGCAGGTTTTGTGCTGTTGTAAGCCTATCAATTCTTCGCCAGTAATTCAGTTTGACACGTCTGCTCCGGGCCTGCCAAATACCTGTATTCCCTACCCTTCTTCTCTATGTTTTTAATGTGTGATTGAAGACAGATGTGGCTCAACATCTGTACAGCACTGGCAGCACCGCTGTGTTTCTACAGCTGATGAATCGGTGAATCTGCCAGTGCTGAATGTCTCACAGTGAAATTTACTTCCCACCGTTCACATTCTGGCCTGCATGCACACGCTGTACCTGTGGACGTCCCATGATCCTCCTGCCAGATACTGTTGTCAGAAGTCACCCACGGATATTTGAGAATAGAAATGTGTTTCTGCACAGGATCCTGTTGGGATGATGAAATATATCTCCTTCTGTCCAGCCAATCAGTCAGGGTTAATCACAATTAATCTCTTTTTAATGATCACCTCAGTGTTAGCACAGCTATGCAAAGACCTCTGTTAACAGTTTATTGGGTCAGGGTCCATCTGAAGCCGTCCTCTGTTTGTTGGTTCAGAATCAGATTGTGAAAGAACACGCACAGGCTTCAGGATCCCAACAGAAACACTAGTGCATGTTGTTTCTTTGTTGTTTTTGTACCCTGTGGAAATGTCTATTATGAATAGTAGTATTTTTTATTTGGACAATAAGCATAAAGATGAAACGAATATAAAAAATTATAATGCAGGGGAAGTAAAAATAAGCCCAAAGGGCATAAAAATAAGAAATACAAATCATACCTTATCAGCAAAAACATTTTAAAGAAGGTACGTGGAGAAAACAAGTGTGCAAGAAGGACCTATGTTATAGAGAGACACCCCCAGACGAAACTAAATTACATTTGAGGGAAACAAATCACCCACATATTAGCAATGTGTCATCACGTTCTAAATTCACATTCTGTTAATCTGTCTGAGGAACTCAACAGGAGAATTCCGAAACATCTTTACACTGCACTCTTTCACTCAAAAACAGTGACCTTTGGCTGTCAAGCGCAATAAAAAGCGCCATAAAAGTGGTCCATATGACTCATGTGCTGTGTTCTGATTCTGCTCGATTGCTTTGTGAGAACAGAATGAAATTTAAGTCATCATTTACTCTCAAATCAAATCATTCATGCACATCATTATGCAGCTCTCAAAACAAATATGGTGTTTATGGTGCAGCTTATACATTAACACCATCAAACATAATTCATTCTCGTGTGTTTTGTGACCAAGCGTCATGGCGTGAAATCTGCACCATATTTAATTTGAGCGCTGCATAATCATTTGCATGAAAGATTTGATTTGAGAGTGAAAAATGACTTTCGGTCTATTCATCACGCAAAGCCATTATATAGCTTCAGAAGACAAATACCGTACATATGGACTATTTTAATGTCGCTTTCATAGTTTTAGAAGCTCGGCGGTCTTTTTTTCGCTATATTGTTGCATGGAAAATCTCCTTTTTGCGTTCACGTTTCCATAACACAGAGGTGAGTAATGAGTAAACGGTGACAGATTTCTCATTTTTGAGAGGTGCAAAGCTTAAAAAGAAACCCAGTAGAGTAGACTGAAGTAGTTGTATTGTATTTAAGGATTTATGAACCGTTTTGCTCCTGGGCAAAATTTGAAATATTACATTCATCTGAAGCTGAAGTTTTAGTTTCTACACTAGAGTATGCAGGAACCTGTTTTTATGTGATGTTTGTTAGTGAAAAACAGCCTTACTTGGCGTTCCTGTTGTCTCAAAGGTTTTCAAAGCTTCAGTTTTAAGACGTTCTTATCAATATAGACCTAGACTTTAGCATTTAGACTGGATTCTGACTGAGTACTTTCAGACAACTGAACAATGCTCCTGTCAACACCATCAGCAGACACAGGCTGATCTATAATCTGGGAAATCTGGTTTCCTGGGCAGGGCAAGAGTCTCCAGTGTTTAATCCCGCTGTAATCCTCACCTTCACGCAACGATAGCACAAGTCTGAGAGAAGGATTGATTTTCCTAGAGGGGGACGGAAAGGAAAGGGAAAGACAGACGAAGGCCTCTCTATTTATGCTCATGGGCCCGGAGGGGGGAAGTTTCAATTTTTCATGGCAGAGCTCGCTGCCCCACTTTCCAGAGTTTTAAAAAATACAGCTCTGGCTAAAATGATGAGATTAGTCACGCCTCACTCTGAATGCTCAGGTTTTCTACACGTTAACGAAACTCCTAAAATGAAACACAATCTGGCTGCGATTAGCTCTTGCAAAGGAAAGGTTTATGAGCTCTGATGTGTCATAGATCCTCAACAGAGCCAATAGCACTATTCAGACGGGATTAGATTTCTAAACAACATTTGAGGTGGTGATTTCATGTAGGCCTACTGATTCAGGGCCGGATTGGAAACGCTGTAATTTTTAGTGAGATGGGAGTGCCTGTTCCCTGGATGTGGGCATTATGCATGGTCATGTGATCTGGATGCAAATGAAATAAACAAGACTTCTTGTGATTATAATCTGAATGTTGTATTTAAGGGAAGAATCAATTAACACCAGACACTGCCGCTACAGTAGCTGTTCTGAGCAGTCTGTGTTTCCAAGCTGCAAGTGTAGCTCCTATCCCTTTGAATGGGGAAACATTTAAATTCTTTAAAATTATTCACCAATCTTATGATTCAATTTAATATTTGAAATCACCAATGAAATCTGAGAAAACAACTAATTCATAAATATTGTTCATTATGCTCCAATAGCTTTTAAAAAGATTATTTCTCAGTCTTGGTCAGTGTGCATGTCTCTATAGCCACTGGGACTTTTAACGGCAGTTACAATGACACGCTAACTTTATTGATCAGCCATTGGCTCTTTTGCTCAAAAGGCAGGGCTTCCTGCGATTGAGCAGCCATATTAAGCCTTGCATTTTTCCCCAATCAAAACTACAGGAGTGACATGTCTTGGTTTATTCTATAGTCTGAAAGCTGAATAAATAGGCTTTGTTTTGCATTGATGTATGGTTTGTTACAGGACAATATTTAGCTGTGGTACAACTATATCTGAGGGTGCAAACAAAATCCAAATATTGAGAAAATCACCTTTAAAGTTCAATTGAGGTTCTTAGCAATGCATATTACTAATCAAAAATGATGTATTTACAATAGTAAATTCACAAAATATCTTCATGATATTTACTTAATGTTATGTTGTCCAGCTGGAGTACCTTGGCGTGTCCACCAGAGCCGGAACTCACCTTCACTCATAGACTCCATTTCCCATGCTGCATCCCTGAGACCCTGAGATCTTGTTTGTGATCTTGGACTGTTTTCTGATTTTGTTGATTGTTTGCTGCCTGCCCCGACCATTGCCTGGATTTCGACTACGCCTCTGGATTAGCTATGTTTGCCCCAGATGCTGTTGTTTACCCTGCCTGTACGACTTCGAATAAAAGCTTGCGAATGGATCCAACCCTGACGGTCCCCTTCATTGCACTTAATATCCTAGTGATATTTGGCATAAAAGAAAATCAATACTTTTGACCCGTACAATATATTTCTGGCTATTGCTACATACATACCCATGCTATTTATGACTGTTGTGGTTGTATATATTCCAAAATATGCACTCTCCTTATATATTTATTTTTTATTCCCTTTTATGTTGCATAGGATGACAGCAAAACTATATATTATACTATACTATATATAACTATGTATATAACTCTATAAACTGTCACTTTACCTATAACTTTAGCAAAAGGTTAAAGTCCTTAATGAAGGAGCACCAAGCTGCTATAACTCTAATCTTGGAGAAGCCACATTGATTCAACGAAAATAAATATGTAGGTAATTAGCTTTTTTGCAGAGGTTGATTGAGACATGTTCGGTTTGCATTGGACATCTGTGTTACACATATTTCCCTGACCTCAGGGAGAACTAGACCTCTCCAAAAAAAAGCTAATGAGTCAAACATTTATTTTGTTTGCATAAACACAAACATGTGTAGTTGTTCTGTAACACTGAACGGAAATTCAGATTGATTAAAAGATTGGAATAAATAATTTCTTACTATAGATTTTCTCAAGTTCACCTGCAGCACCAGGCTGTTTACCATCTTTTCTAAGATGTGGTTCCTCCCCACTTAGAGACACACAGAACAGAGAGTACAGCCATGGAGCTCAGAGATGCAGTCTAGTGCTCAAGCATACACGCTGTACCACGCTGTCTCCAGAGGCTATTTCTGGGCAGAGAATCGATCTGCATGTAGTGGAGTCTGGGTAGCTGGTCGATAGCAGCCTATTAAAGAGATGTACCTGCTCAGGCTGGAGTGCCACTATGTGCGGTCACTGGCTTGAGCCGCACTGTCTTCTGCTATGTAGAATGTGTATGTATGTGTCTTTCGTGATGTGTGTTTTGTATTAGTAGGAATTCAATATGGCTACTTACACAATTGTCAATTTATTATAGACCACTGAGGCACTTTACTGATGTGTAGGGACAGACTTTCCCCCAAGTAATCAAAATGACTGAATTCCGAGTGTCTTATTAGAGTAGCCTCTAGGATTAGAGTCCAGTAACTCAGATGTAGTTTGTTCTGTTTGGAGCGTATGTACTCTGTACTGCGTACATTTGACTGTCACGTCAGTGCTCTGAGGGTGGATTGTTTAAGGTTGGGGTGTGGTCATGAGTAAAGTCATGTTTCTGATTGAACGCAAAAGGTGTGTTACCTTAGCTGATTCGGCACTACCCATTTAAAGGACAAAATACGTACACTACCATTCAACTGTTTGGAATCAGTCGATTTTTTTCTGTAATTAATACTTTTATCAAGAATGCATTTATTGATCAAAGCGACAGCAAAGAAATGTAGAATGTTACAAAGATTCTATTCTTTTGACAATTCTATTTACCAGAATCAAAATGGTAAATATTGAAATAGTGTGTGTGTGTGTGTGTGTGTATATATATATATATATATATAGTACTGTGCAAAAGTCTTAGGTCACTAGTATTTTCATTAACAAAAAAATATTTTAAGTGGGTTATTTCTATCTTTTGCGGTTGCGTGTCAGTTGGAAATATCAGTTTATATTTCCAAACATTATTTTTGTCATTAATTGTAATAATGCAGTGAGATTATTGTCTGACAACAGCCAGTGCTCCACACAGAGACCTGATCTGATCATCATCCAGTCTGTCTGGAATCACATGAATGGATGCATTGGACAGACTCAGTGATCCATGCATACTAATGTTTGTCATCCTTCTTTTGAGCTTTCTTGTGCTTTATCAACACAATGTTGTAAGGTCTGAAGACTGCTAGCCATCCCACAGGAGACAATTTAAGGAGAAGCTCTCACCTATCTATAAACCCGCTCTCTGAAGATCCAAAAGGGATCTTATCAGCATTCAGAGCACCTACAACACGCTTCCCGATTTTATACCAGATATATTCCCGCTTCTCTCATGCATTGTGCTGTGAAACACACAGCTTGACTTATTTTTTACACTTTCAGAGACCTTCTGACACCCTGACATGTTCTCTCATTATGTATGACTTTATTGTATTGGTCAGCACCACTCCCTCCCCTCTTTACTGAAACGCCTCGCCTGACACGTTCCTTTAAAAGCAACTATTCAATCTTACGCCTCATTTCCAAATCCGCCTCCCTTCCTTATACATCTTACGGCTGATCTTTGGAGTAAGGGTTCAGACAAAAGCCTGACACAGGCCTATCCTGCATCAGCCCCTGAACCCGTGGGGGAAACATGTGGCTGTGGCACACACTTCAGCAAGTACGGCCGTGTCTCAGGCTCAGGGGACTCAAGGACAGTTTGGTTTTTATCACTCGATTCCCATCAATCCTCAGCTCCCAAGGACGGAGTGTTCTGAGTGCAGGGGCTTCCCTCCAGGGATCGCCTGTTCCCGTGATTCATCCCCTCTCTCCTCTCATCTCGGCTAAAGCCGGAGCCATGTCACGTTTAGTCACCCGCTTCGTCCCTGTTGGCCCGGCTGCTGTTACTCACTGCTTATTTTAGGATACAGTTTTGGCTGCCACGGGAGGTGTGGCTTGGCCTTTACACACAGATGACACAGATGGTGCTCCCTGTCTGTAGTTGTCTGTCGGCTGGTTTGAAAATGGAAGAATTTGTGTGTTCTCTTTAGGCGGCACATTTGCAACTAAAATTGTAATTTCGTAATTGATTAATACTTTCTACAACTGAAAGTCAGTTATTAGTCAACAAAATCCCCCTGAAGAATGTAAACTTTGAGGCTCTGTAGCGCTTACTAATTGTTCTGTTTGTTTGAACATTCCGACCATGTCGCATAGCAACACTGACTCAGCCAATGGCATGAGTTTGGGGCGGGGCTATCTGTTTGACTGACAAATGATGACAGAAGACATGATTGTTCAGGAAACCTGTTTGTAAACAATCATAAATTTAGCAGTTTCAGTTATGTTAGTTCTTTTCAATGGTAAAATACTTTTGTTTTGTCCTGTATTTCAGCTTAACTTATTAGCTTGAAACCAAACCAATGGCATGAGTTTAAGGGTGAGGCTGCATGATTGTTGCCGGGCAGAAAAAGAGACTTCATAAACAAGTGCTCTTGCTGCATGAATTGAATCTATGCTCACCGACTAACAACATATTTCTATTAAAGTTTTAGTGCTACATGAGTTGTCGGAATCATATTCTCTCATAGCGAACAAATTTTTGCTATTTTAGTGTATTATTTTAAAACTCAATCTTTTAGTAATGAAATCCAGAAACCTTTTCACTTGAAGGTGAATTGTTTCAATATTGTTTTATTTTTTTGTTTTGTTTTTCTGGTCTGACACTCACCAATATTTCATTTTGTGCAATACGTCCATACACTGCTCTGCGTTGCCTAAATACAGAAGTGATTATGCATAAATGCAAAATTGCAACATTCAGTTCTGCAGCTCTGTCTTACAGTCAAAAGAGCCTAGAGTTCCTGAACCAATCATTTACTCTTGAATGCATCTGTGCGTTATTAGCTGGGTATTTTTCTTGCATGTTGTAAGCAAATCGCCGTTTATAAAAAAATTGTGTCGTCAAATTGTGTGCCTGATGTAGAGTACATAACATTGACAGTATTGACAGTCTTTCACTATCTAAATATGTCATAAAAAATAACCATAACCAGTATGGCTGCCGAGTAAACGGACTTGCTTTAAAAGGAACCTTTATAAAAGGAGTGTTTGGAAATCTGTTTGGAAACTTTTTCTTTTAAGTTCCATTCATTGCCACTAAAATCTAGACTCGTTTTAATGTGGGTAAATTGTCTCGATGAAAAATGTCTCTTGACATTTGAGTTTGGTGTCTGTTTTTCCATTATGCTATATAGATTGGCGTCGTTTAGTGAAGGAGCCCATCTGCTCAGGATTTTTAGATTGCTATTTTGGACAGGTGTTGACATAAAGAATATACACAACCGAAAGTCACCCTGTCGAAAGATATACACACTTACTCAAGTGACTTTTGTGTTGCCAGTCTTGTGCATATCTGTTTATCTCTCTTTATTTCTGTGTCCGTCTCTGTCTCTCCTCCTCCGCCTTCTTCTTTTCTGTCTTTTCTTATGCATACAGAAATACACTTTTTTTTTTTTTTCTCCCTCAAGCCCTCCCAATGTATCTAATTCGGACCCCCACTATAGAAGATTGTTTTGCAGAGTTCAGCGGGTAGAGGTGCTTTGTCTTGTGTCACTAGAGGGTGGTCCTATTTAGATAGACCAGGTTGAGGGGGGATAAGGGTGACCTTTAGCCTTTACAGGGTCATCATCCATTAAGAAGTGACGGGAGGATGTCACTAGTCACCCTGCAAAGACAATTTGTCTTCTAGAATATTTTTTTTCTGTCTCTCTAAATGCTCTTGTCAAGCTCAATCTACTCTTCCAAAAAAACTAATAGGTGATGCCCCTTTTGCACCCTTTGAGATTTAATCCCCCTGATCTCCTTTGTTCTTTACCCTGCTCTCTCTCTCTCAACAGACAGCTACTAAATTCCAAAGTGTCTGGCAACCTTTGGCATATTAGCTATAAAACATTCAGTTTCTTTCTGGGTTTTATCAGAAATTGTGCCGGTGCTTCTGAAAAGACTTGGGACAGTCAGAGAAACTGTAGTCTCATGACTCCAGTGCCTCCCATGCATCTGTTCTCCTCTGCGGTCTTGCGTAATCGTTTATGTAATGACAGGTGGTGTTTTAAACTGCATAGCTGCATAGCAGTTAATTCCTGGAAAGCAATTTCTGTTCAACAACACTGTCATCATGTAATCCGAAAAACACGACAGATGCGATTAAACGACAGTACCGACTAGAAAACAGATTACCTATGGGTCAAAAATAAACCCAATCAACCAAATATGACATCTATACGGTAATGAAACTCACAAGCCTGTCAGCAACATAATGACCTCAAAAGCAATAGGAAAAAGTAAGAAATTATATTTTAATTATACGAAAAATAAAGCTAAAGAATTATAAAGCTTTTTTTAATGACATTATTTAATGAAACTTTAATGAAGCTATCACTCCAATACTCATAGCTCTAATGTGAAAAAAAGTCTGAGATCACTAACAAAAATTCAGTTTAATGTTAAAGTATCAAACTTATTTCAGTTTACCCTGGCCGTGAATGTTTTTTTGTGTGTGATTTACTGTTTCTCCTACGTAAAATCATTCTTCTTAAGGCAATAAGGCTATTCTGTGAAAATGCAACCTTGATATCTTTAATACCATATCAAAGGTTGAAATCATAGTAAAATTAATGATTAAAAATCAAACGTTGATGCTTGTTATCTCATAATTAACATTTTTGAGACTTTAGTCTGGATTCGGGACACTTAAGTGAGTTAATTTTTGTTGTAGTGTAATTTATGCACATTTTAAAATGAGCATTAAGGCCTCTTTCCAGCTTATTCTTGATAGAGATGTCAAAAGCCTGAAATGCTTGGCTTTGTATATAACAGAAATAGAAGGAATCTGGTGGGTTGGGAACATTGTGTTTCGCTGCGCTATTGCTGTCACCCCTTTAAAATGTCATGCACTCTCACCATCTGAAGGTTGAGACGGGTGATGGGACCGCTGTTGATAGCAGAGCGCTCGGACAGAGCAGGTGACCTGCTGACAAAGCTTGGTCATGTTCGTCAGACTGGGTAGATGGCACATGTGGCCTTAGCGCTGCGTGAGACGACATTTCAGTGTCTCTGAGCAAACAGCTCTTGAAGGTGCATCACCGGCACCTTGTTTCAGAGTTTGACTTGAGACAGAGTCGACGGGTAACTTTGAACCAATCAGATTCTTCTGGGTTGATGAGGTCAGATCTAGCAGAGGCAGTGCTTGATATGTGCTAGGCGCTTTCTGTAGCTCAAACAGTAGAGTGTGGCGATTGCAATGCCAAACTCCAATACAACAAACAAGGTCCAGGTTGTCAAATGACAAAATACAGCTACCTTACACAAATGTACAAAAGAAAGTATGTATCTGGATTTTTACTCAAAGTTTGCTAGAGTAAGAAAGTAAGTTTTTCATAACATTCACTGTAGTAGAGTCTAAAGCCATTACCTCAGCTAACAGACACCCACAGATGCAATCGCTCACTCAAGTACACTGTGTGGTGTTGTCAGGGTGGGTGAAGTGAAGACACGCACTCTCTGACACACACACACATGTGTATGCATGCACTACTTTTCCTTCACTGTCACATTTTTCTTACTAAGCGCTCAAACACAATAAGCATGAGCACATGATGAGACAGGAAATGTCAGAGCAAGAAAAATCACGCATCTCTCCTCCTATATATCAGATGCGTAGCTGCAATCCCCCTGATGAGTTTGACCTCTAAAATAAGCTTCAGTAATCCATGAATCAAGACCTTCAAACTGTGAGAAACACGTGATTCTTTGTTGTCACCTCCTTTATAAATCACAAAGCCCGTCACAAGATGACAAGAGATTCTTTTAAGTGACTTCACTGGAATATTCTCTGACAGGAGCAGGAACCTTTGAAGTCCATGAATGAAATATTTAGTTATGCATCTGATGTTTTACAAGTGTGCCAAAGATTAACACGGAGGGTGGTGGGAAAAGGGTCCGTGATGTTATTTTTAGCCTTTAATTTGAGTTATTTTTTACCTTGCAATATTCATGCCAATGATATATATTTGTAGTTGTTTAATCACAATAATGTTTATGAAAATAGATTTATTACAGTTCAATAAAAAAAGTAGTTATTTCCACCACCAAAATCCAAAATATGAATATAATTGTGCCAAACCTTTAAGTAAAAATAAGTAGATTACAACATAAAGCAGTTTTACACTTTATTGTAATATGACCAAATAGATTTGTTAGGTTTTGTTTTTTTATATGGCAGTATCATGCTTGTCAGTCTTATGTGTCATATTCTACTTCCCTTTTTGGTCAAAGCCTCTTCCTAAAAGAATAAAAAATGAAATATCTGTCAGTTTCAATTAGCATAAATGACTGGAGCAGAGAGAATATCCTCTCGTTTCTCCACTCAGCGCCTTAAACCTCTAAATCCTGTTCTCTTTTTCTCTTTCAGGTGTTTCTCTCTGGTGTGGTGTTGTTCCTCTGACTGTCTGAAGAGATTTACAACGGAGAAAACCAGCAGCAGGTAACTCTACTCAGTCATTAAGGCTGTTTTATTTGGCCTCTTCTTAAAGGATTCAACAGCAGGAGAAATGGAGAATAAATGAGGTAGGCGTCAAAAAAGAGAAGAGAAAATGGATGCATGTCATATTTTATTTCCATGTAGCTTCTAATCAGATTGTAGCATCTTAAAGAGCATTTCGAACGCCAACCAGGATATGAGCTTCATGTGGAGCGTGTTTCCCTCCTCCAAAATCCATCACAATAAATCACGTCACTCTTAGTCACACAGCACGGCTCTGTTAGCACAGATGCAGAACGCTACAATGAATACAAGCCTTCCTGAAAATCATCTAAGAGGACTTTTGGTGTGGGTGGTTGAGACGTGTCCCTGCCAAAGTTAAAAGACCAATATTTAAAGTGACCCCAGTTGTGTTTGGATTCTATGCAAGTATTGAACAGTTATAAAAATGCAAAGCGATTGCGTGCTTTGTTTATGCTTGATGCCAAGAAGTCCACAGGCCTAAAACGGTTTGAAACTCATAAGCATGGCATTTAATGCTGCATGCACTGCAAATAATAATGTCTACCTCAGTATTTTTGTTTTGTTCTCCAATAGCTTACAATTATCTAAGCATCCTAAAATCAAAATACAGTTACAAAAATGTATCTTGATCTTTTAAAGAATCTTTATCTTCTTCTCTGAAAAGCAACACAAAAATAAGAACTGCAGAAATACTGTGGTTAAACTATAAGAATTATATTTTCTGTTCACGCTTGCAGCCGCATGTTGATTTAAATGTACTTCCTTCCTTGAGTTAATCACAAAATATTTTTTTAATATTATTTCTGTGTATGGATAAAAATAAGTTCTCGTGTTTTGCAGAAAAAAGGAAGTCTCCAAGGTTTGAGTCGACTATTACTTTAACTTTTTAATTGCACTTTACCACACTTTTGTTTCCAAGAAGGATTTATGAATACATCGTATTTTTATTTACTCCTAGTCATCTCAATACATCTCCGGTGCAACGCACAAGCCATTTAATTAGTTCTCAACAAAAGGAGCATAATGACCCCACAATGCCTTGTCAGCTACTAAAAAACATTTCAAATTATTTATTGTCTCCTTCACTCATTAGCATGTAGTTTACATCCTTTATAAGAAAGGAAAACATGTGGTTTCCCCCGCGGATCTGCAGAGGGAACTTGGCGAGCGCGCATCACCCCAAACACTTCAATGTTATCTTCTCTACTTCCTCCTCGTTCCCACTGGGACTCTCGTCCTCGCTTTGAAGTAGCTGCGCTTGAAAAAGACATCTCATGTACGCTGAGAGGAGTAATATGAAAAAACGTGGAGAGGAGATTGGTTTTGGCTGCTCGAGTTAGAGGGATTTGTGGGTCAGACTCTAAAACTGCGTGCAGCAGCAAAAGGATGTAATTGTTGCCGTTGCTCAAAATCAAGCGAGATGCCGTTGCGAGAAAAACTTTTAAGCGATGCCAGGAGAGCCGCGCGCCGTCCGTGCAATGTGGCACACTGTCTGTCTCTTTAGGCCCACTCGAAATAGCTAGACCTCCTTCCTCATTTGGTTGTGAAAACATTGCTCGGTCTTGTCAGTGTGTGTCTCTTCATGCATACGATCTGGAAAACAAGTGGCTCCCTCCTCCTATAGCTTGTTTGCAGATATAGTAAACGCTTTAATGTGCAGCCGCTCTCAGTGCTGTTGCTGCTGGCTTCTTATAAAGCAGCCTATTTTAGTTGTGATGTTCATTTGGTGTTAATTGAAGCCAAGGGTAATGACAGCGCTGGCAGGCACACTTGTTCTACTTTGAGCCCAGAATCAAAAAACAGGCTGAAGTTTTCTGCCATTTTAAGTATCTGACACGAGCGATCGTTTTCTATCAGACACCAGGGATTTCATCGGGGATAATATGATGATGCTACGGGCTGTCGTAATGAAGGATTGTGTGATGGAGGCTTGTTTTGGCACATAACAGCTGGCTGACATAAATTTAGGAAGCCCGCTCTGTGATGCATGTTCTGTGATTTGTGGGGATTGTTGAATTTGTACGGTTTGGGAACTGACTTTATGGTTAAGAAGACGTGATATAGTGTTTTAATGTGTTGTGATTGTGGTCGATATTCATTGGAGTCGTAATACTTGGTCAAGAACTGATAAAAGTTATACCAGTCTTCAGTATGATCAGCAGGCAAGCTATGTGCAGTAAGACAAAGTGTTTTGTACGATTTTGTTTATACTTATTGTTTTTGTCTTGTTGTTGTTGTTGTTTTTTGCTTATTTTTTGGATGCGATTAATCACAAAGTTTTTGTTTATATAATATATGTGTGTACTGTGTATATTTTAGTATGTAATGTATATAGTATGTATATATAATATATAATATGCATGTATATATTTAAGCAAAATATTTAATGGTTTTTATATAAAATATATTTATACTATGTATTGTGTGCGTGTTTATATATACATAATAAATAGTCACAGTACACACAAATATATTTTTATTTTGGAATGCAATTAATCGTTTGACAGTACACACACACACACACACACACACACACACACACATATATATACACACAGTTAAATTGAGTTAAAATATAACAATTTAATTAACTAACCATAATTTATTATTATATAATATTATTTATATAAGAGTTAAGGTTAGTTAATTAAATTTTCATTTTTAGATTTTAAATGTGTAGACTTTTGTGGTCAATACATATCTGGCCTGTGAGTTTTCATCATCTTTTGACATGCTAAAAAATCAGTTGTGAGTCACCTGTAGAAAATAGCAACTTGTACATATTATCAATAATATAAAACCCTTTTGTTGTCATAATGTTATTATATACGTTTTAAAGAATGATTTAATGTCATAATAATATGAATTTTAAGTTTTAAAGAGTGATATTGCAACCCATTTATGCTTATACATTAAACATGAGTCCATCAAATCAATGTAACAGTGAAGGAAAGTGAATATTTTTTTTGACTGCTTGTAGTATTGCTTTTTTTGTATTTTATTTTTTTTTTGTATTTGCATTATTTTGGGAAGAAGAGTAACAGACCAGCTGGCAAGTCAAAGCAATACTTAGTGTTTGAAAACGTGTTATTTAAGTCTGTCTGGCACAAAGAATATTGTGCTTTTTTTTTTCTCTCTCTCAGATTCTCTCAAATACAGCCGTGATTCTCATCCAGATGTCTTTTAGCCGTGAAAGGGTTAAGAGTTGTAGACTTGGTTTATGGGGCGGCATGCTGTTTGCGCCAAAGCCATCGGAGGGGGTTTGGTTATTGCCGGTAATAGCATCATTAGGGGGAGAAGCGTTCCAAACCATATTAAAGCCTTATAGCTGTATCAGTCATGTGAAATGATATGCCTTTGTTACGCCAGACTCAGCCCACCGTTTCATCTACCTAACCCAGAGATATGGCTTTCATTGCTATCGGGCCGCCGCTGTGATAGATGATGCTGTTTCATCTGCCAACGGAGGCGTGCGGCTCCGCTCTTCACTTGTTTTTAATTAGCTTTCCAATGCTAATCAGGATGATTTTATTGAGTCCATCCTCACTTTAAGATAATTTTCCCCCCCGCTCTCATCTCAAAAACAGATTGCTAAAATGATGAGTTTTGACTTCAGTGCTCGCCGTGCGATCCGTTTCCTGTGTAATGTTGAGATAAGGTGAAACAGTTCGACCCTCCGTGCTGAAACTCTGCACGTCGGGCTCGAAGCCGGTGCCCTTTAGCGCGGTTTCGGCGAGATGGTGTGAGGAGATACTCCTCCGTGCTGAAGGGAGGAGGGAGGTAAGGTATGCACGAGGGGAAAGAGTTTCTCTCTCCTCAGTTAGGGTCATGTGAGCCGCTTGACGGATAAGCCTCGGTGTGGCGGGCAGAAAGCGCTAGAGGCGCAGTGCTGATTAAAACTCAGACTGCTATCTATCATCTGCCCTCCCCCCCTCTGCCCCGGCTCCTTCCACCCTCCTCCAGCGCCGTCTTCCTCGTATTATTCTCTGGTGTGGGCGCCACGTAACAGATGGGTTTCCCAGAATCCAATATCGTTCGGTGGGGTAAAAGCCATTTGCATGTGCCCATCACCCTCCTACAGAAGACACCCTTATTCCTTACAGTGTGAGTAGACCTCTGTATCATGTATCTCTCTCTCTCTCTCTCTTGCTTTTTCTCTTTTTTTCGATCCCTCTTTCTTTCGCAGACCAGTGTCTTCATTTCTCTCAGCCAGTCCTCTTATCTTTTCATGGTGGCTTTTTCTCTCATTGAGGTTCTGAGACCATCTTTTCTTTTGTTTTTCTCTATCTTTCTGTTGTTTATGATTCTGTATGCAAAAAGAGCAGAGTTTTTTTGGCTGATAAAAAGTGTTCACATGGCCAATGGATTAATAGATGTTGCACACACAATAAGGGAATGTTAAAGGGCTTGTTTAACTAAAATGTACAATTCTGCCATCAATTACTCACCCCCATATCGTTCTGAACCATGACGCTCTTTCTTTATCTTATGAGGAGTTCATTTGCAAAAGATAACACATTTCAAGTAATCATGTTTTTCATCATGCCTTCCAGTTAATCTCAGTCAAACTGCAGTTGGGTTATTTTGATTAAGTAAAAACGACTGGAAATACTGGCTAACAAGCACAATGAAAACATGATGGCATAATAAAAAACTAGATTTTTTTTCCTGCTTTTGCAAAATAGCTCTTCATGTATTGACAGAAAATGGTGACCAAGGGTTGTCAAGCCCCTAAAAATGACACCTAAAAAAACTCAATACTGATTTATTTGCTGTTCCAAGACTTCATTTCACAGTTTTTTTTGTGAGGAAGAGACTGAAATTTAATTGGAAAATGCAGTAACTCTCAAGCTAAATTTCATATTACAAGATGCAATGGAAGAAATGGCACTCTGGTACGACGTCTTAAGAGTTTTGTGTATATACACCACCTTTCTAAAGTTTAACATCACTAAATGTTTTTGAATTGCTTTTTTAAAATTAATTAATTTATTTTTTTTTTTCATTTTATCATTTTAAAATTAAAATGTTGCAAAATATTAATGTTTCAAATCAATTCTATTCTACTAAGCTTTCTGTCCTGAGCTGACCGAGCATATTTTCAGCATTGATAACACTAAATATTTCTTGAGCAGAACGTCAGCATTATAGAATGTGACACTGAAGACTGGAATAATGGAAAATTCACCTTTGTCATGATCACAGGAATAAATGACTGTTTATTAAAATACAAAACTGTTATTTTGAATTGTGACAATATTACAGTTTTTTTTTACTGTATTTTTCCCTTATTTTTTAAAACGTATTTTTGCAGTTTATGCCTTTTTATTTAGATAGAACAGTAGGTCGACAGGAAGTGAATTGGGGTGAGGGAGGGGGGGTATGATCGGGAAAAGTCAGTCAGCAGACAGTTTCAATGTATTTTTAGCAATTAAATACAGCCTTGCCGATCGAAGAGAGTTCTTTCAAATCTTAATTATTCCAGACCTTTGAATATTAATGTACACACATGTGAACGAGATTTGAAATCAATGATAATCTTTTCAGCAAATAACAACATAAATTTCAATGTCTTCCTCAAACCAAACCTTTTGTTACCATTTTATCACCCGTCTCAACATTTTGACCATTCTCTGTTTTTGGAAGAAACATACGGCTTTCGAATGACATGAGGGTGAGTAAATGCTGACCAAATGTTCTTTTCCGTAAACTATAAGATATTTTGAATTTCAAAATGTTTATTTGTAAATAAATTCCTTTTTCTCAATGTGGGCTGGTTTTTGATCTCTATGCAGGGCCTGCAGGTCATGTTGAGCTTGCTCTTGTTTGTTCCACTGGCTCATTTCATGCAGCATGGTTTGCACTTCCTGGGGATTTAT
Organism: Enteromius radiatus; assembly: GCA_032357445.1. Classification (NCBI taxonomy): domain Eukaryota; kingdom Metazoa; phylum Chordata; class Actinopteri; order Cypriniformes; family Cyprinidae; genus Enteromius; species Enteromius radiatus. The sequence continues at coordinate 8,340,777 of JAUCMS010000062.1, read as the reverse complement.
CTAGATAGATGGAGGCACTTCTATGGTTTAGATTCATTGTAGATTGAATTTTTTTCTGTCAGTTTGTAAAATGAGAAAGGTGATAATTTGTGTAGTTAGGGCATGAGGTCAAGAATTTGGTTTCTGCCTCATTCTGTGTAATAAGAGCTCAGCATGCATTCTTGTAGCCAGTTTCTCTCTCTCTCATTTTCTGTGTCCTGGTGGCCTGATTTTCAAGCCCCTCAGTAATATGATTATGTGTGCCATGGCTGACTTTGTAAGAAAAGAAAAAACAAAAGAGAGATGTCAAAACACAAGTGTTCTTGATGGGCCTTTACCTAGTAACCAGTGTTGAGCATGTTGCTTTAAAAAAGTAATTAGTTATAGTTACTAGTTACTTATCACAAATAGTAACTGAGTTAGTAACTGAGTTACAGCCT
>JAUCMS010000062.1:8320118-8334585 GCA_032357445.1 Enteromius radiatus | reverse complement strand
CTATCAGTCGACTATTGGCCAGATTCGAAAATTCCGATTCGACTATGAAAATCCTTAGTCGGGGACACCCCTAATATGTATGTATTGCGGTGGTTCAGAATTGAAATATCCGTGGACTGTTGGTAAAAGTACTTCATGTTGGAAATATGCCCGACACCAGATCTAACCCTAAATCTATCCGAGAGTGTTAACAAATGCAAAACTGATATAAAAACATGTTTGTTGATGCAAGCGTGTCATTTCAGCTTCCTTTTACACAGGATTTGAACCGGAGCTCGTCGCTTCTCAAATACGTTCTCCCTGTGAGCTACCGAACAAACCCATAGATATGGTACTTGGATATGTGTGATGCTAACGTTCAAAAGCATCAGTTTTCAAATCTCCCAGCATATTAATATTGTTTTGAAGTCATGATGCTCTTCAAATGACTGTGCAAAAATTACACTTTATTAATCGAATATTCATTTGTGTGAAAAGGAATAAAAGGTGTCAGAGTTTTACTGCCTCTAGTGTCTATTTTGCATGTGTTTTGGAAACTGCACTGATATGAACTTGTTCCTACATATTTTGTGTCTTGCTAAAAAGTGAGGCAAGGTATGTTTATGCCATGACGCCAGGTAGACCAGTCAATCATTGCATCTAATCTGAGTGTGGTCTGTGGTGTATGGCACTGTATGGCTTATAGGGTTCTCAATGTCCAGTACTGATAAGGTTATCTTGAAAGCATGGTGGCCAATAAGTAGGGTTTTTTTTTTTTTTGCCCTTTCTGTGCAGATTTAGGAGAAATTCTGTATAGCAGAGTTGAGGTGGTACTAATTCATTGAACTTCATTAATGAAAGTCATTAAAATTTGTCCTTTGCTAAGCTCCACCCTCTTGTTTCTAAGCTTTAGAGGACATCCCGTAGTAATGAACGGAGGTTTCCATAAAGTGTCATTTTCAGTAAACTGCTGATGATGCGTTTAAACAAATGTTATTAAATTGAATTGTGACATTTTAAAATTATCAATCTTTTTTTCCTTTTTTTTTATTGGTGAAATTAGTGACATTTTAGTGACAAGTAAATGCTTTTCACAGTCAATTAAAAAGTAAATGGCTTCATGTGAAAGCAGTTACAAGTGATCTCATTAGTGTAATGTGATTTCACAACTGTGTCTAATGCTTCTAAAACACATTCTTTATGGCATTCTGAACTCTTTAGTTACTATTATCGTTGTCAAAAGCAGCACCTTACCAGTCATTGCTGCAATTTCAAAAACATCAGTTTCCCAGTAACACTGAGCCCAATCAGTGGGGTTTAAGAATCCGCTCAACAGCGCTCAAATGTTAGCAGCAAATGGACATTTTTAAAATTGCAGTACTGACTGTTAATGAACACTATAACTACTACACCAAAATGAAATTAATCAGTATATAAATGACATTAATTTAATATCATTAATTTATGTAGCTACTGAAGGAGCCAATATACACGATCACCCAAAACTATGGGGTCAGTTAAAAACAAACAAAATCATTTTTCGTTTAATTGATCAAAAGTAAAAGTAAATACATTTATTGTTACAAAATAGTATTAGAATAAATGTTGTTACTTTGAACCTTCCATTCAAAGTATCCAAAAAAATTTAGTTTCTACAAAAAAATGAAGTTAGATTTTTTTACATAAATAATAATAAGAAATATTTCTTGAAGCATATTAAAATGATTTCTGAAGGATCATGTGACACTAAAGACTGGAGTAATGGCTGCTTTTAAATTATTTTAAATGATTTTAAAATATATTAATATTTAATATTTAAATAGAAAACCTATTTAAAATTTTAATTATATTTTTTACAATGTTACTGTTTTTGATCAAATAAATGTTCATTTAGGAATGAAGTATTGACTTCTAATGTGCAAAAAATGAAATGGAAAAGTATATAGGCCTATTTGGGTGGAACTTGTTTTCTAAACTATATTTGAGTTTTGATTCTTAATATCTGTGACTGTCAATTATTGGGATTAGTACGTCTGTGAAACACAAAGTTCTCTAAAGACCCGTGTAAAGCTAGTCCTATCCGAATGGGGCTTATGCATTAACAATATTGGTTAAGAGAAACCACTAAGTCATGCACTGACTAGGCCCATATATCGATGTACTGGTCACAAGTGTGTACAGAAAGATTATTTGAAATGCATGCACACAAACACGTGACAACTAAACAATGTCCTCTTCTCTGTTCCTTTCCACCCTTTTTCTGTCTTTCCTAGGTCACCGTGTTGGACTGACTCGCTCTGACAGCTTTGACCCCGAGAGCAGTTTGTCACCTCCGTAGCACTGCTTCTCATTTCCTCCTGCGTCACATGGCCCCAGTCCACCCTCCTGAGATCAGGCCCTTGTGAAGAGTACCTGTGTAATATACTGCCTCAACACAGTTTTATTCTCAGAAACCTTTGGGATTGAATCCAGAGAGTTACATAACACCAAAACAAAGAGAGCTACACCTGTGAGCCTCTGTGATCGAATGGCGTCATAACCACTCACACGCACCCTGGATCACCAATTATTAACCTGTTTCTGTCTCAAGCCACAGTAAAAGCGCCTGCACGGACAATCGCAGACAAAGCTCTCCTAGTTGGATTACCAAAAGTAGCTCATGATGGGAAAGTAGACATCCGGCATCACGGATAGCCTGCACAGAGGTCTGGGACTCAGTGCTTTATCTGAGCGTGCTATGTCTGGAAACGGCAACCCCTGCCCCAGCCCCGGAGGTCTGGGCAACCCTTTAGGGGGCTTCCCGATGTCTCACTACCCTTACTTCTTTCCTCATATGCTGAGAGGACTCTCCCCTCCGCCGCTTCCAGGACTTCCTGTCAGTGGATACAGCACTCCGTCTCCTGCAAGTGAGTAAACTTTTTTTTTTCTACGCAAACTTCTGCCTCTTGCTATGATCCAATGCTTTGAGGTGTGACGTGCAAGAACGGTGCATGGTGGTCTATTGTGAAAAGCACAAGACGTACATACTAAATAAACACCTGTTACCTGAGGCTAATCATGCACAGCGCAGTTAAATCCTTAAAGAAACAGTTGAATTTCTGTAATATTACTTCAGTCTTCAGTCTTTTTTCCACCTCTATCAAATAAAACAATTCTATTTAATGACAGAATTGTATTTTTGGGTGAGCTGTCCCTTTAAAGAAAATTAACCCATAATTTACTCACCCCCAAGCCATCTTAGGTGTATATAACTTTCTTCTTTCAGACGAACACAGTCTGGGTTTTTAAAAAATGTATCCTGGCTCTTCCAAGCTTGGTAATGCTGGTGGATATTTTAAAGCTCCATAAATCATATATATCCATCATAAAACTCCCCTATACACTGAAGCAGATCGATGGGTTTTTGTTCCAAAAATATTTCTTTTTTTTTAAATGATAACTTCAGCTGTATGCACGTTCATGAGAGCATTGAGTTCTGGTTCTTGGCTGACCGCTGACTCCACGTATGACACATTTTGGATGTCAACTATTCCTTTAAGATTTACCTTAGTAGCTATGATTGGTCTTCTACATATGCTCTAGCAAGAGTGTAATTAATTGATGTAAATGTTATTGACAATATGGTGAAAGCCTCTCTGTACTTTATAAATCACCCACTGACTATATTGTGTCTCAGGAGACCCTTGATTAAATACTGTTAAAGCCCAGTTTTAATTTTTGAACAACCACTATGGGACCATTTTAAAAACCCATCTTTGGAGAGAATCTAGCTTTTGTAACTTTGTAGTTGCCTCTTTATATCTTTTGAAAGTTGATTTCAGCTTATCTTGTTTGTGCATAAATGTATGAAATACACTTTAGATCAATATGCTAGAGTGGATGACTATTTAAAATCTCTCTGAAGTTTTGGTGTTTATGATCTGACAGATATTTTTGTGCTCAACTTCATGCTCTTCTCTGCTAACATGCACTGAATTTGATAATAGCCTGTACACATGATCCTGCTGTTTTGTAAGGCTCTGATGTGTCAGATCTCATTGGTTTATTCAGGTTATCTCTGCTATCTGTTGTTTGGCCTGTTCTGCACTTTGAGGTGCAAAAACCACCGGAATGTTCCTGGGCAAAATCAAGATGCCATGCTGCCCACAGTGCCTGGGGTTATGAGCGTCCTGATGTGAACTAGACCTGTGTGTTTGTTTGTGCATGTGAGTACTTGATGATTGCTGAATGAAACATGAAAAAGTCTGGTTTCTCTATAGCTTCTTAGCAATAATCAAGCTGGGCAGAATATCCCCCAAATCACAAGATTTTTCTTAACAAGCACAATGAGAATGGTTTGATATTCAAGTTCAAGTAAGCCATAGGTCGTTTCCACAGATACACATGTAAACACTGTGGGTTTGTGGTGCTTTCAGAACATCAGTTTATTTTTGTATCCTAACCAGCTCAAAGTAACACTGGCTCAACCAATTGTGTGAATTTGGGGTGGGACTGTCTGTCAAGCAAGACAGAACTTGATTGAGAGCAGACAATTGGAGTAATGATGCAAATCACCAAATTAAAAACGACACTTTGAACTGGTTCATGGAAATTAGCCAAACTCTATTTTTGCTTCTACTATTAAAGGTCCACTGAAGTGCCTTAAAAGACCCAATGTTTTTCTATGTGGTGACGTAACTTCATCTGAAACAGGAAAACCGGTTTGGGACATATCAAACAGCCCCTTTTTTAAATAGCCAATAGTATTTTATTTATATCACAGCTTGGGCCAGAGGCGTAGAGCTCAATTCCTATCCACTAATATAGTGCACTACGTGCTGTTCACTGTACAGAAAACACTAACTCTTTGAAGTCCAGCTGTAGCTTCAGCTTCTATTTATAGTGCAGGGGGAAGGACACATCGGAATCTTGAGGGCATTTGAAGTTGAAGTGCAGGGTGATGTCATCGAAATTGTTGATCAATGTGTGACCCTGTCATAAGTGGTACAGATATATTTGTAGCATTTGCCAGCAATGCATTGCATATTCTTTTATACCAAAAATCATCAGGATATTAAGTAAAGATAATGTTCCATGAAGATATGTTGTAAATTTAGTATCAAGCTATACAAAAATGTATTTTTTTTTTTTTTTGCACTCTCAGATTTCAGATTTTCAAATAACCTAACCTAAACTAACCCTAATCCTATCCTAACAAACCATACATCAATGGAAAGCTTATTTTATTCAGCTTTCAGATGATGTATAAATCTCAATTTTAAAAAATTGACCCGTAATGACCGGGTCCGGGTTACATGTTGGCACAAGTTAGAAACTGTAAGTTTTAAATGCTTATATCTTGTAAATGTGAATTTAACAACAACATATTCATACAAAAAAACATCATTTTTGATTTCATGGAGACATGCATTTTGTGTTAATTGATTCATTTTGAAATGACAGTTTGATGTGATTCTATGCTATTTTTGCTACTGATGTTGTCAAAATTTGACCAAAAATGCAGTGTTTAAATAAAAACTGCTTTTAAATCATTTCTGTATGTACTATGCTACTTCTATTCATTTCATGCAAAATAATCCAAATTACCATTGTAGCTTTCCAATCAACCCCGCCGAGAGGAGGAGTTCAGTGATCTGCGGAGACATTCCCGTCCACTTTGCACACTTGAAATGACAGTACATAATGTTTTGACTCGGTGGGTGGGAGCGCATCTTGAGTCAGCTACTGATGCAGTGGCTGCCGCCAACTACCGTCGGCAGGGAGGCTTTGGCAGTCAGTCAGCAGCAGCTCCCTCCTGGGCCCGGAGCTACTAATGTGCCTCTCTGCATAGTGCTATATGACAAACAACCCTCTGACGCTCTCGGGGGCTAATTATTACACACCCCCTGCTGACTCGCGGAAAGATTCCGCACGCTGTCAGGCGAGAAAAGGCGCGCAGCAAAAATTTGGCGCCCCATGTGAGAAAAGGGGGTTGGGGTGGGTTGGGGTGTAGTGGGAATGTTGTTATTTGGCTTCCAGAGGATGATGCAAAAGTTTGCATGGCATTACCTCTGGTAAACCTATTAGTCAGGGAGACTGTATCGCTGTGAAAAACCCAAATAAGTTTGCTGGTTTGGCTTTGGGCGGTGTATTTGCATGAGGTCCAAATGAGAGAACGCGGATCGATGGTGTGCAAAGCATTTATTTATCATCTCGCGCAGGAGGTGAGATATGGAATATGGATGGATATGGAGGTGCCTGTTATTGTCGAGCTCTCCTAACTTGACTTAAACAGCCACTAGAAGGAATCCCCAGGGTGCTTCTTGTCACTTGCTGTGCTGTAATGATGTGTCAACTGCCAGGCACAGAATTCAAGCAGCTGGAAGGTACAGTGATTAGATTTGGGAGTTATGCAGAACTAGCAGACTTCCACCTCCGATTTGGGCATGTTAGTTAGCACGTTATGTGAGTGTTTCGGTGTGGTTTCTAGAAAGGAAATTGAAAGGTGGACCTCCGTCCTTCTGATAAAGACTGAAAGTGATTTAAAACCTGATGCTCTTATATGTACAAAGTTTATTCGTCTCGACACTGCAGTTATGAATTACTCCGCTCTCACAAGAGGCTCTGTACACTAAAAAGGCAAGTGACCAGATTTCACAAAGTGTAAGTGAAGTATGACATGAATGACTCAGCTCTTTTTGAACACTTTTAAGATCTGCTAGACTCAACTGGATTCCGTTAGTGTCTCACCTGATAGAAAACGAGATAGATTTTGCAAACTCAGTGCACTGCCCTGCCCTGCAAAAACTGTGCTTCCAAAATGCAAATGCAGACAGAAGTTGCTTCATCTAAAAACATATAAAACAAAATATTTCAATTATTTGTATGGGTACTAATTAATTTGTATGACCCTTATTAATTAAGAGACAACATGCAATATGTGTGCAGTTGTGTATGTGTGTAATATTAGGTAATATTATTTATCACCCATGTGACTAATCTAGAACTCTGTGGGTAGTTGACAAATAACACATTTATGCATTTATTTGTTTGCTTGCTTGTTTATTTTTTATGTAAAATGTTTGTAATTCATTTGTAAATAATGTTTTTTGTATTAATTTAAAAATGACAAATTAACATTTGCTTATAAAACATGGTATGTTGTTCATTTATACATTAAAAACAAATGTATTTTTATTTATAAATAACATCTAAGTTTATTATTTATTTTTCTAAATAACAATTTGTTTGTTTTCTTTATATTTAATGACATCTTCTATTAAATAAAGCTGTAAATAGTTAGTTAGCTAGTTAGTTGTCAACTACCCGCATAACGATCACGTTAAAAAGTTAAAAAGGCATTTTAAAAAGTGATTATTCATATACATAATATTATTTGTTTATATCATGCTCCAGATTTGATTTCAGTTTAATTCATTTAAGAGACTTCTTTAAGAAGTGAGATATAATGATCTGCGTTTGGTGCAGTCATGATAGCTGTGCATAAATCGATTGCGACTGCCTGACTCTAACCGACTGCAATTAAGATGCTGATATATGTAGGTATCAGTAAATTACACTTGCTGTTAAGTTATGTCTGCTAGTTTCTGCTGTCACACTATGTGCTCAGCTTCTCAGTCTCCAGCAGTGGTAGCGAGGCTACTGCCGGCTAATGAAGTGTTAATCTGATCAGATCTGCCAGGCATTGTGGTCTGCTGAGTCCAACGTTTAACAATTTGGGGCCGTTGTGTTTTTTTTTTTCTTTTCAGTGTAGCTCTAATCCTTGATAGCTCCATTTCCTCAGATTCAAACTTCTATTCTGCCAAAATAGCCCCCCCAAGCGCCACTTGAGTTAAATATAGAAAGCAGTTTAATGCCACAAAGTGGTTAGCATCAGCTACCAACAGCCCCTGCCTGTTTCCCTCCAGAGTCCCTGCAGCAAGAGAAAGCACAGAAAAATTCAAAGCACGCCAACTGCGCTCCGTTCGGCAGGGAAACGCGAAAGGCGACCCTCCTTGGTTCGGTTTATTAATTTTTGATATGTTGTTGCTGCTGTGTCTCATTGGCTTTTCGTAAACAACAGCAACAGCAGCATGAGTCAACTAATGCAACACAAGTGTCTTTTTATACTGCTTTATTTGCCTCAGTATTTAGGTGACCTTTAGCCTTCTAGTGTGGCTGTCTTGCGTCGAATCATTTTCAAATTTGAGATGCATGACTAAAGTAACATAAAATGCCACTCAGCACTGAATGCACCCCATGTCCTATTTCTTTAGTCAGCAGTAAAAGCTTAAAGAACTGTTAATGAGCTTAATATGATTTCCCTAAATAGGACGTCCTGGATCAGTGCCTTTGTTGCTCCTGGAAGGGGATGTTTTTTGAAAGTGGAAACTTTTTGGCTAATGCTGGGTGTTTATTTTAGCTAGTACTGAAAATGTATTGTTCAATATATTCAGGCCTGTTTATGTTTAATTGTTATTGGATATTTATTGTCTGATTTGTTTGCTTTATTTATTTATTGGTGTGGGTCTCCTGAAGAGCGCTGTCCCTTTAAGAGCACATAAGTAATATATGAGTTGCTGTGCTCACATATGACACCAGAGCTGTGTGCGTGGGTGTGTGAGTTCACGTCTTAGTTTGTTGAGTTCATTGGGTTTGTGTCTCAAATAAAATGTAAAGCAACCTTTATTAATGTTAAGCTAAAGTAGACCGTAAACGGTTTCAGACCACTCACACAAACTCTTTTTGTTTTACACCAATAAATCATTCTAATCCAATGGTTTTAATTCACTAAGCTCTCTTTTTTCAAGGTTTTTTCAAGGACTAACCAGCAGTCTAGAGGGCCTTCTTTTAATGAACGCTGCATATATTTTTCTATCACAGATTTCAAACTAAATATTGGATATCTTTCAAGTTTCTAATGCCTTGATGCCTAAATTCACACATCTGTTTGTTTTTTAGTTGAAGGTCTTTTCTTTCCTTTCTTTTTATTGGACAAAGATTTATAGTATCAGCTATATATCGATCATGAGGCATAACATGCAAAAGATAATTGCATTATTGGTTTCTATCAAAAAGATAATGTTAATATTGATCATTTTGTGAAGACCAATGGAAATCAATGATCAAGGGAGTTATCCTATTGGGGAGTATGGGAATATTCCCTTTGACCTTTTGACCAAATGTATCCAAAACCTTAAAAGCGCTTCTCGCACCAGGCCTGGCACTGCTCTGTGTTCAGCAGGCTGCTGGTTTGCAGCCCGTTGCCTGTCCTACAACAGCTGTCTTAGCTGGAAGGCATTTTGATGGATGTCATGCTGCAGTCGTTCACTCACGGTTGTGTTTGTGAGGAGATGGGTCTGTCAAAGGGACCCTGGTTTCTCTCTGGCTCTTGGTAGTGTGAAAATGCTGCCTGTCAGCTCTGGCACTGGCTGCCTGTGTCGTTTAGCTTTAGGATGTCTTCAGGATTCCTGTTTCCTCTCAGTGAAGAGCAGACCACCATTGTTTGTCAAGTTTCTACGGTGCTGCGCATGTGGATGATGGATCTGCATCTGGCAGCCTCCGCCTGGGACGCGCCTGGGCTGGGTGTTTGGCCTGCAGGCTTGTCAGGGTGATATTTATGTCTCCTAACCTTCCGACCGGGGCCACCATGTCACTAGTTCATTCATATGTAGGTTAGGATGTTTAATCACACTTCGGTTGCTTATGGCAGCGATTGAAATAATTACTTATTAGATGTAATTTGCACTAATTTTGATAAATTGCTTATCCTGCAAATGTGAAATGGAAGCGTTGAGCAGACCAAACATTTTAAGTTAGTCTGCATTGGTCATAGTAGTGGATAGTGCTTTTCATGTCAGGCTGCGGTGCTTGTGTTGCTAAAGCTGGTTTAATTTTTTCAATAAGAAAAAATGTTTTACAGTATGTTTTAGAAAAAAAATAGTTGAATGCACCTGTTTCAGATGCTTGTTTAAGGAAACGGCAGAGCGAGTAGCTTTGAAGCCGGGAGAATTGCCACTGCTCATTTCCGTGGGTCTAACATGGCCGTCCTTCTCTGGATGCCTGGAGCAATGGAGCGATCTCATGACAATCACACTGTCACAGTTCGCTCATGTCTGAGACGAGCATGGCTGTCATTTTTTGAGCAATCTGATTTGCTGATGTTGTTTACTTGCATCTGGCTTCAACGCTCAGTGCATTCACATCACAGTACGGATAAGATCTGCGGCCATTGGTTTGACCCAATCAGTATTTAATTTGTAGTGTGCCAGTTTATGTATTAGTGGTGGCTAACTATTCTGCATCATTTCAACCAAAATGTACAATTCTGTCATTTACTGGCCCAAAGATTTTTATTTTGTTTACTTTTTTTCAAGTTGAGCACTAATGAAAGCTTTTTGAAAACATGTCAAAGTCCATAGAGGGCAAAAACACCATACAAGCCCCAAAAAATAAGTCTACATGACTCGTGCTTCCCCCCCCCCCCCCCCAAGTCTTTTAAAGTCCTTACATAGCTTTGTTTGAGAAACAGACCAAAACAGGAACAGACTGGTGCATCATTTTTTACTTATGACACATAATATCCTCAAGCCTGACACATATGAAGGCACCATATTTTATTTTGAACATAAGGCTAATGGCTAATTTGTGACTTCAGAAGACAAGGTTGGCAAAATGTTGTGTTTTTATAGGCCACTGATGCTGCATTTGTTATTGAAAGTTTGAATATATACAGTATGCGTGTATATGTAAATCTTACTATCCCCAACATTTAAACAGTAGTGTTTAGTGTCTGAGTTAAGTGAATAATTTAAAAAAAAAAAAAACATTTTTTTTATTTCATAGCTAAGAAGCTAGCTTTCCTTAGGCCTTTGTTTGATTTTCTTCACTTTTTATTGCAAACATTGAACAGACAGTATATGAAAGGGAAATAGGCCTTGACCTTGCATCGTGTCTGAGCATGCATGCTGACTGCAAGGCCACAGTCCCGACTAAACTCCTCCTACTTGTCAACATGCCAGTTTACCTTAAACACATTTAACACCAACCGCAAATGTCTCTACACGTCAGTCCACCACATAAGTTTTGAACATTAACAAGAATGCAGTTTCCTTTAAGTTGGGTTTGTGTCACAGTGCCAACCACAGTTTCTACTCTGTGTGAAAATGTGTTAGAGGCTGATGAGAATGTGCCATATTTTTTAGCGCTGTTCATAGACAGTAGTTGTGTATTGCAGTGCATCCTCCGGCCGGTCAGCATTAGCATCTGATGAGTCACTGGCTCAGACCAACAGCCATATGCTGCTCGCGTGCAGCGCATCTCATGTTGGCTCAGGCGGCATCAACTGATCCCAGTGTCCACACAATGTGCAGCAGGGGGCAACCAGACAGGGTGGCGACCGTGCAGCCTGCAGGCATCTTAAATCACCCTGGGTCAGGCGGCCTCTCAGAGAAGAATCTCTCCTTTGGGTCTTGAATTTCTTGCTTCTCTCTCTCTCTCTCTCTCTGTCTCCCTCATTCATGTCCTACATCTTCTTGGCTAAATGACAGCAGCCTTTCTGACTATCAGGAATTTAACTGTTTGTTTGCATTGGGTGTTTATATGTGTGTGCTGGCAATTGTGTGTTCCTTTATTATTGGGTTGATTTATGTATAATGCCTTTTGTTTGTTTTTTGTTATATGATGTTTTTTTTGTTTGTTTGTTTAATTATTATTATTTATTTGTTTTACCCTTATCCTCAACCCAGAATTTAAACTCAGACCTTAAAATATGAAAGACCACTATAACAAAACATTTATTTATTTAATTTATTTACTTTTTCCCTTCTAATAAGAATATTTACACTGCTGTTCAAAGGTTTGGGTCACTAATATATAAGTATATGAAATTATTAGATTTATTAAGTAGTGCATTAAGTTGATTAATTCATTCATCAAAGAATCCTGAAAACTGTATCACAATTTCCACAAAAATAAAAGCTGCTTTCAATATTGATAAAAATAAATGTTTCTTGAGTAGTGGAAACTGGGTCATTATGGGTGTATAAAATGTTAGCTAGGAAACTAGCTTTAGCAAAGAATTTTCCCCCCCCAAATATTTCAAATGTAATTTTATCAGTCATTTAAGGTTGGAGAACATGTGATTTGGTATAGTACAAATATTTATGCCGGATCAGAAAATGACAAAAAAAATCTATTCTTCTTTGTCCAAAAGGGGCCATAGTTGATTAAACCCAGTTGAAGACAAACTCTTAATGATAAACTCTTTTAATAGCAGCCATCATATGATCAGTGAGATGAGTTCAAATGCACAGCAGTGGATCTTTCCGACAAAGCCATCACATACAGTCTTAGATACATTCAACACTGAGGACCCTTGGACCGCTCCATCATGATGGAGCTGGATGGAGAGTAGTTTTAGTACAGGAGGGAGAGACATAAAGATTCCCTTGAGAGCAGGAGGCTCTTATCATGCCTTTGGGAGAGGCCTCAGGGTGACACTGTTAAAAGGATGGCACTCCCAAGTCGCTAAAAGCCTGTTAAAGTAACTGCTTTTATTGCTCCTATTCTGATTCCTCGCTCACAGTCTCGACCTTCACAAGTCCTTGCATTGGAAATGAGGGCAAGCACGAACACTTGGCTCTGAAAGGGAGGTGTGTGTGTGTGTGTGTGTAGGTCAAATCTGATTAGTGTAGCATGATGTAGGAGTGCGAAAAGCAAACTCTGACTTGTATGCACAGAGGAAAAACTCATCACACTCTATGGATCCAGCCCACTGTTTTAATATAACTCAAAATATTCATAATTAGAGTGTCAGCTGAGGTTGCTTGGCTTCTTACTCATAAAAAGGCTTTTGTGTGCTTGTATATGATCCACATCTTCAGTGAGTCCATTCTGAAAAAAAGAAAAGAAGAAGTTTGTGTCTGCTGATCAGAAAACAAAGATTCATTGATTCGGTCTTGTAGTTTGCTCTTGACCCATTTTACTTCCATGATGTGATGGGATGTGATTGATGGTGCACCAGGATATTCAGGGACCAAAAAAAAAAAAGAAGAAAAAGACGTAGGACCGAACTTGATTTTGTAATTTAGGAATTGATTTGACCATGACAAATGGCTGTTCTGTAGCAGAATGGAGCCAGGCCAGCCCACATGACCTATGTGATGTCATTAGAAAAGAATCATCGTTTTTAGAAGGGATTTAAAATTGACATTTTCCATCTTGGATATCATGCACAGATGAACACTACACATTCAGACCAAAAAAACACTATCGACACAAGTTCAATATTGGAGTATTTGTTCATATTTTCAATGGTTAGATTTCATATTTTTAGTATTGATTTTAAAATTTTGTGATCTTTTTTTATTAGTTTATTTATTTAATATTCCTATTTATGTACCTTTTATTTATTTTAATTGTAGTAATTTGTTCATAATTTAGTTTAAATGTTTTTAGCAATTTACTAGAACATTTCCAATTGAAGTCTTTAACGTGTTAAATCCTGTCTATAGGGCCTTTCGCACCGCTTTAGTTCCAGAACTGAAAGTACAGTAGTAACGTATTGGGATGATTTTGCGCAAACTATCACGGCGTGAGCCGGTTGACAGCGATGTCATTTGTGCATGCCGTTCGACAAAGGGAACAAAGTAGATCTATGTTGTATGCACCACGATATGCCTGACATTGCTAGCTTAACATTGTTAGATTGTTAGCTTAGCTTCAAGCTCCTCTAATTTAGAGTCTCCGTTTTTGTGGATCACAGACTTGCCGTCTATGTTGTTTGTTCCAGAACTTTCCCTAACGGGGAATGCATGCAAGAATGGAGGCCAAATCTTAATCATCAGCTTTTTGTCTCTATCACATTGTCTTATGAGCTCTCTTAAATTGAGGGATTACTCTTTTTATTTACAGTGTAAAGTCTGTGTTGGTTTTAATCATAAACTGTATGAAAGTTGACATTTTTATATGATTTCCCCCTTTTCAGCCACAAATAACTTCACAAGGCCGTTGCTGAGCTGTGAACAACTTGATGAAGCAAAAATGTGGTTAGTTTTTAGTGCAAAAAGAGAGAAGCATACACCTAGTATTTCTACATACAAACAACCACGCATACACACGTACACACATGCACACAATATCCAGTAAATCAGGGCCCCTGGGGGACGCCTGCTGCCGTTAACTCTTTAATGTGATTTAATAGGCCTATTTGGGGGTGTATTTATAGAATGATTTAGCACGTGTTGATTTCCTGTGCTTGTTTACTTTAACTTCTTCACAGAAAACTTTTATGGACTTTTTGAAAGGTTTTCAGTAGCCGCCGCTGACAAGCGAGGAAGTGAATTCAAGCTTGCATCAACTGCATGCGCCACAAAAGAGAGTTTGTGGGACTGTGACATAATCAGCATTTGTCCTCACGACTGTGCCCAAAACCACCATACTGCCACCAGCTCTTTAGTAAGTGTTTGATAGCTTTTTAATTAGCCTTTATGTTACATAAACACTCATA
>JAUCMS010000062.1:8287484-8319179 GCA_032357445.1 Enteromius radiatus | reverse complement strand
GTGTGTGTGTATGAAATGCGCAAGTAATTTTTCACAGAAATTATGAAAATAATGTACACACACACACACAGATATATAATATGTGCACACACACATTATATAGGGTCAGTTTTTGGACATTAAGATGCATTTATATATTTGACATGAAAGCTTTCCATTGAAAAACTGTAATCTTAAGGGTGCGAAAAAAATAAAATCTAATTATTGAGAAAATTGCCTTTTAAACTTGTCCAAATGAAGTTGTTAGCAATGCATATTAGCAATGCAAATTAGGTTTTGATATATTTATGATAGGGAATGTACAAAATATCATCATGGAACATGATCTTTAGTTAAAATCCTAATGATGGCATATTTGACGCTAACTACAAATATACCCGTGCTACTTGTGACTGTTTTTGTGGTCCAGGGTCATATATGTGTGTATACTATATATAATACTATATAAACACTAAACACATTTTTGAATGCTCATATGCTATTGATCTGTTTTGAAAAATACATATACATAATTTATTACTTATAGATTTTGCTGCAAGTTGTAGTGTTATAAAACATTTTAAAGCATCATATTTTACATATATTGCATGAAGCTGACTGTGCAGGGCACTTGAGTGCAGAGCGGCTAGTAAACTCCCTTTCAATCAAAGAAATGGACACAGCAGACAGCTTTGCTTAAAACATGCAATTAGTGAGAGGCATAGAGGCCAGGGCGATCCTGTGTGTGTTTGGAGCACACCTGTGACCACCCAGATTTATTGCCTTTGTTTGTAATTGTCAGCTGCCATCAGTAGATGAGAAGAAGCTGTTCCATTATTGGCTGGATGTTTATGGGTGCATCTGTAAATCGTCACTGAGCATGTGCTGTTGCTGATCCTCAGAGAGTCTGCTAGCTATTGAAGCTTCAGTGTTTGATTTCAGCCATCATTCTTTGGCGTTATAAAAACTTTGCTAACCTATACGATACCAATGCTGATATCTAGAGAAGGATATTAGTTAATAGATAATAAAGTTTCATGATAGTAAATGTATTTATTAGTATTAACTGAAAAATATATATTTAAAAATGCTGTCGATAGACACAAGAATAAACTTTCTGTATGAAATGGCTCAATTATACTATACTATATAACGTTTTGCTCAAATTCATGAATTTGTAGAGTTTCATTTTTGCATTTTCATACAATCTGCTCATGCCTCAGTGATGGTTATGTTTGGGGCAGGCATTTAGTTTACTTTTTCCTTTGTATAATTGAAATCATTTTAATTCAGATGTAATCATGCCTTGTAAAATCATAATGTTTTCCTGTGAGATTGGTTCAAAAGTCTTGTCTAGTGCCGTTCCAGTGAACAAAAGCCAATGGAAACTTGTAAAATATCAACGATGCAGAAAATAATCCTTCATCTAACCAAATTTTGGAAACATAACATAACTTTTGTAACGTTTCTTCTCTGGCAAAACTTAATTTGCGAGTATAAACGGTGAATTTATCCTCCAAATACCATATAGGCCTATTTCCTATTTCCCACAAACGTGTTTTCTTCAAGTTTCACTTGCTAACTGTGCAGCAGGTGGTATTGCCCTTACTGGATAATTTGTCTCGCCAAATTGTAATGTAACCGCTTACTGTAGTGTTAGCCAGTTGCCTTGAGTAAAGCACCAAAAGTGGGTGTGCTGTGGTTTTAGGTGATATAAAAATGAGCTGAAGCAGAACAGCAATGTCATTAGGGTGAATGAAAAAGAAATAAAGACGCATTTAACTTTTAGTTGGTGCCTTTTAATCACTTTTTACAACCAAAATCATTGCATGCATGATTAGTAAACATTAATTATATATCGAGGCTTTCTGAACACTTAATCATTGGTTATATTAAGCTAGTTTCTTTCAAGCGAGTTTTAATCGAATGCTTGTTGATCATTGTTTCTTTGTGGGAGTGTATATGAATATGTCTCCTGTGTTTGTTCTTATTTGTGCCTTTGATGTGCATGATGTAGGCCACATGTATCTTGTCTCTCTTAACTTGTTTATCTTTATATTTGCGTGTGAGTGTGTGTCTGCATTCCCTTCCTGTGGGCCTCCAGACCAAAGCCTCCTCACAGTGAGAGAATAGACTGGTTTATTGGAGGCCTGTCAGGCTCAGACTGAATTTACTGCCCACAGACAATGTTTATCACTCAACAGAGGGTAATGTGAGCAGAAAGCGCTGCAACCAGAGAGGGAGGGATGGAAATAAAAGACGTGAGGGAGGCGGCAAAGCAGATCTAGAGCCGGGGAGGGCTTTCTGGCCCACTTCTCACTATAGCTCATAAATCTCCAGACCCCATCCTGAGATATGTGTACTTACAGAGAAAGTGAAGAGAGGAAAGGAGGCAGCCGAAAGGGGAGGTGGAAAGCAGCGTGACACCTTTCTGTGCTGAGCTTTATTTTTTGCTGAAGCATGGAATAATTTGGGATCTCTCTGTCGCTGTAGTGTGTTTGTGTGGTGTGTATTTGTGTCCGAGTGGGAGTTTTTGTTTTAGTGAGTGCGCATGAATATATTTATTTAAGTTTTAAACACCGCTAAGCCGTAACAGAGGCATCAATCACACAAAATATCATATTTCCCTTGAACATGGAAAACCATATTATATACTATCATGATTTAGTTGCAAATTAATAATGTACGGATAATGTACAGACAATTTTCTTACTGATATGTTACATGTTATGGCCAACTGAAATTATTTAAACAAGAATGTAACATAATACACATTTTAAAAACTTGAATGTGAACCAAGGCTGCATTAATGTTATCAAAAATACAGTAAAAACTGCAGTAGTGTAAAATATAATTATTGTAATTCATAGCTGTTTGCTGTTTTAAAAATGTAATTTTTCCTGTGAGGCAAAGATGAATTTTCAGCAGCCATTACTCCCGTTTTCAGTGTCCAGGAATCAAAACTTTGCAGCAGGAAAGTTCAGTACACAGAAAACACGTACTACTTAAATTTAGGACAAAATAATTGTCATCTGCTTGTAATCAATACAAGTTAAGACTCTTGCTGATAATTAACAAAATCTGTTTATATGCTCTGATGGTCACTGATGTATTGTGCATCCCTGGTTAATGTGTTACCAGTTCCTGTGAAATCTTATTGTTGTGGATGTTGTATGAAGTTCTCTGAGTTTCTTGTTTGAGTTTCTTTGTTGTGTGTGTGTGTGTGAGAGTGCCTGATGCCTGGTGTGAAACCCTGTGACCTAAATGCCCTCCTCCCTCACACCTCACATTCACACTTTCACACTCCACGGCTGCTGACATTTTACTGCGGCGTGGACAATGTGATGGGCCGATCGAGTGTGAGGTGCATCGTGGGTGTTGTTAATGGAACAGCTCTCAATACGTCTGAGATTTTGCTTTAATATTTTTATTATTAGTTTTTGTATTTCATTTGTTCATATTTTAGTGTTGGTATTTTTGTTTATGCCAAATATGCTACTTTCCCTGCTGAAACAAATCACAGCATATGATGGTTAGGTATAGGTTTTGAAGCTGAGATGCTGGTTCTTTGCCAGCACGTGACCAGCAAAGGACCAACATAAACCAGCATCCCAGCTTCAAAATCTACCTAAGCAGATCATGCTGGGTTTTTTTTTCAACTGGGTTACCTGCTCGGTATCCTCCTAATATGGTAGCCATGTCTAGTTGTAAACGGTCTCTCTCACTCTCTCATCGTTCCTCTTCCCTGACCGTAGGGCTCCCTATCCGCTAAAGTGCTGAATAATTAATGGAGGCAGGCTGGGTTGATTAAAACAACACATCAGTCTGACCTCATTTAGTGAAGGCATGACTCAATGACAGGAACCAGCAGTGTCCTCCTAATGACAGATTACTCCTGACTGCGTGTGCTACTGTAAAGGGATTACAGATTAACACACACACACACACAAAAGTAATGAGCTAAGAGAGACTTATGATGGTACCCATACTAACTATACCCATTACACTGTCCACATGAAAGTATTTAACTCAAAGGAATGTTTAGAAACACTTTTATACATGTCAGGCTAAAGCTAGCAAGCTAGCTAGCAGCCTCTAAACTGTTTGTTGACCAGTGAAGAAAACAAAGTTATAGCTTTACTGTGTCCAAAAGCCTTTTATTGTTTAAACAAAATGAATATTAGCTTCAGGTGCTGACAAAAACATCTTGTGCTAACTTCCTGCATTTTGTGAATTTGCTTTTGGGAAGCTAATTTCTCTCTCGAATGCGTTACATAATGATTTGCTTTATAAATATTACTGACCGTTTTAAGCCAGGGGCATCCTCGCATTTGTTTGTCAGTATTTTTGTCTCTTGTGGATTTTGAGGAGTGATATTTCTGTGAGAGCAAATACAACTTGTGTCTCTGCGTGAACTGGAAGTCACTGGCACGACGTCAGATACAAATTTGTCAGCGGTTGACAGCAATAAGCTGTGAATTCCTCAAACAGAAGATTGTTGCATTAAATCCACTGCTGATTTCTGCTTGTCTGTTCAGAAAATGTCTACTTTGAATATGGAATGAATGCCTGTTACATATTTGTTTGGTAAAAAATGGAAATGCAATGCCTTGGTTTAGGAACAATTTCATATAATAAGCGGATGGTGAACATATTGCCAAACCTATTTGCCACCATGTCCATATCAATCAAGCCAGTCCAGCAGTTCACTGGAATTTACTGGAAAGAATGATTGAGGACGCTGGCAGGAAGGAGGGAGGAATAAGCCGCCTCTTTCGTCTACATCAAAAGGAAAAGTTAATTTGCTAATCATTTGTGGCACATGGAGCGAGTTCCTTTTCGCTAATTGTGTCCAAGAGTTACTATTAGCATATCTGCTTTGATTTTGTACTCTGCCCTGTGGCAGCTGACAACGGCTGTTCTTTTTTCCCTGCAATGAAGACTGACAGTTAGAAACTGCTTAAATAAAATTGTACAAAATGACTAATTTACATGTTTTTAGGGCCAAATCTGAGATTATATATTGGAGCTTGTGTGGATCTAGATAATATTTCTCACGTCAGAACAACCAAACCTTACATTTTGATGTCCAACACAGAATGAACACACGTTTTAGTAGTAGCTAAAGAAGTATTAATACTTCTATTCAGCAAGGACCCGTTACATTAATTAAAAGGATCATGTTACAATGAAAACTGGAGTAAGGATTCTCTCTATAGACAGATGGGTCAATAGAGAAATGTTCTCAGTAGAGGCCTATAAATCTTTTGAGTTTTGCAAAGCACAAGCTAATATTTAGTTCATATTGCTAAACCATTAAATACTGAAATCCTAGATTAAATCACAGAAACAGTCATACTGATAAGTATATATGGATGGCATGTTTTCAAGCACTTCTTTAGAAGTCTTGTATTACACTGAGTCACATCAATCCCATTGTTGACAGCATATTGAACCATGGCCAGCTGATTTTGTCATGATTGTGCCAGCTAATAGTTTTGACTTGTAATTTCGTTATCAGGTTTCTCTGGGGACTTTTATTGCCAGTGTGTGTAGAAAACTTTCTGGTACTTTTTTTTTTTTTTTTTTGCTGAGCAGATGCCGTAGTCTGAAGTTTCCTTCAAGTTTAGAGATATCTGAACCTTAAAAACTCCAAGGAAGAAGGGGGGAAAGCTCTGAGTGAATTTGCTGAGCTCAGCCCTTTTCAGACTCGGTGTCCTGGCTTGGAGACAAAGTAAAAACAGTATATTGACATTTACAGGAGTGTTTTTTTTTCTTCTGGCACTGAGGCTCTAGATAGTGGGGAATGTTGTGGTTTTGTTTGCGTGCTTTCGTCCATTTATAATTAGTAGAGAATTCATGTGCATTGAGCAGAAACCTTTTTTTGTCTGTTCTCTTATCATCATGCTAAATATTTCCTGGGCTTTGAATGAATTTGATTAGGAAGTCTTGTACTCATTCACAGATCCTAAACAGTGATGCTATTGTACAACCATATTATCTTAAGAGGCTAAAATATGAACACAATTGACCTCTCTTCTCGCTGCTGATCCGTGTTCAGGAAGCCAATGTGAACCAAACTGCTGCTTGAACCCAAACAAAACAGGGTGAAGTTTTAATCAGAAAATTGTTTTACCTGCTGTGTTTTACCTTTTTTTTTTTGTTTTTGTGGAACAAAAAAGGTGATGTTTTTTGAAGAATCATGGCCACCTTTTTCCATACATTGAAAGTGAATAAGGACTTTTGATGACAAAAAAAGATGTATTGCTTTTTTCTTATATACAGTATAACTCACAAATCAAATATGACACATTTTGATGCACTGTTTAATGTCAACTTGTGGTTACAATGTAAATGAGGTCTACTGCCAAAATAGTGTTAATGTGTCATTTGCAATCACTAAATAACATAAATTTGTGTCTGCTTCTCACAGAAAGCTATAGCATGATTTCAGAAGACCTTGAAGGAAATATGAGTCATATGGACTACTTTTGCGGTGCTTTTTTGCCTTTTTAGCTTGACAGACCCACTTCCCATTCAATTGCAATATGTAGATTTAAAAAAAAAAAAAAAGTGCATGAGAGTACCATGAGAGTCAGCAAATCATGACTGAATTAAACTGTTCCTTTAAGGTTTAAAACCTAGCTATTCTCCAACCTTTAATCTTTCTACCACATTTTCCATTGTTAGAACTATGTCATATGTTAATGTTGGATTAAGAGGCATTGACTGGTTTCACACTCGTTTTGTTTCTCAAGGTGTCAGCACATATTCTTTAGCAAGAGAAATCTTTTGTAGAAATGTATTGCATGTGTTTGCATTTGCATGTGGATTAAAGGGCAAATCTATTTTATCGATCATGTCCTCTACCTTTTTTTCAGCAGTATTAGAGAGATTCTCGTTTAAGTTTAAGGCACTGACAGTAAGCCGTAATTCTTGTTTAGATGCAGACTATCGAATGGCATGCGATGTCAAAAATGAGCTGTAATTATATGGAAGAAATATCGTGTAGCTCAGTGCACATATGCTCCAGTCCAACTTCCGTCTCATCCAAAAGAAATCTGGTCTGCTAAAATATGTGGAAGGGCTTCTAGAGTGACAGCGTGCTTGTTTTCTCAGACTAGAGTTTGGAGACGGGAAGTGCAGTGGCTCTCGGTATGGGGACCAGAATGGCTGGCCAATTGGGCCGGGGGTCAGGGTGTTTGTTCCTGTTCATGCACCCCCCTTCCCTCCTCGCCCTGACCCCCACACGGGTTTGCAGCTGCTCTGGAGAATTAGGGGGAATCCCAGCCTAACTAATAGTATAAACTGCAGGCCTCGCATTGAGGAAGAAGCAAGGAACTCGAAATAGATCATGTCCTGAAAGTAATTGAAGATTGTTTTCAAAATTTTCAGGAATGTGACATCTGCATAAAACATTTTTGAGCATTGTGTGCGAGCACTTCGGATGCCTGACCTAATTAAGTGATCTACATTGTGCGTAATCATGTTAGAAATGTTTTGCATGAGGTCATGGGAGTTGAGTGTTGAACTTCTTTCGGAATCGTGTAAAAACAGCATTATTCATTTGAAGGCAAATGCGAGTTCCTCCTTCAGAGGAGGACCCAGATGTGAGACTGGACTGTTGATGAAGGGGGGGGGGGGGTTCCAGATGGTCCACCCGGGCCTGGTTAAATATTATCAGTGCACTGGCCTCCCCCACCGCCTCGCTGAGCCTGTAATCCATCGTAACTACCCAGCCCTCTTTCATCTCCCTTCTCTTTTTTTTCCCCTCTTTGCATTTCCCTCAGAGGAGTGGATTATAGGACGTGCTCATTCTGCATTCAAGAAGCACGGTAGAAATGGATGGAGCGAGAGATCTCTTTATATCATGCTGTCAGATACAGTGTGGACTGCATGTACTACAGATGTAGAAATACAATGAGATGCTCATATCATAGCTCCAATGTAGCTTTTGCAGCAATGTAGAAATGCATCATATGACTAGCACCCACAAATGTGCATATATATATATATATATATATATATATATAATATATATATTTAAACAATATAAACATAATACAATCAAGTTGATCATGCATTTCAATATTCAAGCACTTTTAGACGTATGGATCTGAAGGATAAAATAATTGAATGACTTCTAGTCTTTAAAAAGCAGAATTAAACATGTAATAATAATGTTTTGATTATTAACACCTTATATTTATGTATATGATTTTATTGAATTTATTTGACACATTTATACACTATTTTGCTCTTTTCATTGACCACCTTATTTATTTTTGAATGTTTAATTGATTTATTAATTTAATTATTAACAGCCAAACAGCTACTTAGGCATTGTTTTAGCAAACTCTCATTAGTTCTTCTTTTATATGTAACCCCCCACTTTTCATCTAGTTGCTTGTCCTCTTGGAAATACAGCAATCTGTGCTGACTTTTTAGGGACTGCATCATATCATTCTGTACGAGAATATGATATCCAAGCAGCTCATTAACATTTGCCTCTTCATTTACTTCTCAAGGACTAAACCTTTAATCTCCTCATGTTTGTACTGAAGCACTCTCCATGAGTCTTGATCAACCCATCCCGTCTGTGGCCCCTGTCTGCCCCCTTTCCCCAGCACAAGTGCATGAGAGCGCTTGAGGAATGCTGTGCCTCCATTGTAATTGTATCAAGGGGAGGGAGAAAGATGGGTTAATTACCCTCTCAAAGTGGCCAGTGCACTTGGTGAGGAGGGTCAAACAAGTCATAATGGCGCATTTGCCAGGCCATTGTGAGGGTACTGTAGCAGAGCGACTGGCTCTTGTTCCCGCTTCAGACCGCTTTTGGGGGCTTTCGCTGATTAAAGGGGGGATTTACGTCGGTTGCTTTCATGGGTCCTTGGCCAGGAGAATCGATATGTCAATAGGCTCAGTATCTATATGCAAAGCGGGGGTTTGGCCAGCACATTGAGAGCTTTTTGATATGCATGGGGCTTAGGCTTAAGCCACTGGCAGTAAAGACTGAGCTTTATCACAAAGGCTGCTTGATGTTCTTATGTGTGGTGATATGGGGTCCTCCATGGGGAGTGGGTCTGCTTTGATAAGATAGAGAGCTGGTGGCCTGGAAGGCTGGCTGGCTGTGGTCTGCCAAGGTGCATTTGATGACTCGGAACTCCTTTAAACGTAGAAATCGCTGGCTTTTGTTTTGGCCGCACGTCTGTGTAGCGTACCAGATTCTTCCGGCCCGAGGCCCACCATCACAGCGCAGTCCCGTTGGGTCTTTTGTGTGTTTTTCTCCATATGAAAGAGAGCCGGAATGAGAAATCAAGAGCGAGAGTGTCGGGGTGAGGGTCTTTCCTCTAGGGGGTGTCAAGGTAATGGGCCTGTTTAGAGAGCAGCCCCCTATCTGTCTCTTGTCCTCTCAATATCCCTCTGTCGTGCCGGGAGTAGAGATGATGGGGCTTCCTTTCATGCCGTTACCATCCGCAGAAGATGGAGTAGCGCGGGGACACCGGTCAGGGTCAGCGGACCTCCCCCACCCCGTACTCTGCTCCACCTCGCTCTTAGGTTCTTTGAAATGGTGATGATGATGGGGTGACCCCCGCTGCCCCCCGATGCGACGCACTCAATGAGGCTTGGGTTTGGGAGATCATTCCACTGCCCCCGCTTTTCCCTCCCCAGAGCTCCACAGCAACCGCTGCTCGGGTCCCGGCCGCATTTGTCATGTCCAGACCCTGCAAGCTGCACCTCTATGGGGCTTTTGTTCCTCAACCTGCTGGCTAAGCAGGGGATTTCAGATGGACCATTAACATTTGAACCAGCTCGGCACATTTCCCTATTGCGCTCAATCTGCGCCTGGGCCATTACTGGTGAAAAGAGTGAGAATTCACCATGTAGGTCACTATACATTGCAAAAGACCAATCAGAACATGTTAAGAGCTGTTAATTGTGGGGTTGTTATGTAGTATGATGTGTTAGGTGATAACAATAACCATGCTGTAGTACAGGACTAAAATGTGTATTAATACACACATCAGTGAATGCAATCATCATATTCAGACAAATCATACACACATGCACGCACACAAACTTGGTTGATTGTATACAAAAGTCATATGTGTCATTGAGCTGTTCATCTGTTGTTTGGGGCAGTAGGGGTCAGAAGGTCAATAGAGTGTTATAAAGCATAGCCTGGGGGACAGGTGAAGTGGACTTGACCCACTCATGCTGCACCTTAATCCTAAAAGAAATCGATCACCTGGCCATCAGAATTAGATGAGGTCAAATTTGTTTGATTATAACAAAATAGAAATGCATTAAAGGGATAGTTCACCCAGAAATTACAATTTAATTCAATTGTTTTGAAATCATAGCCAAAGGGGCCTAAAACAATATTAGAGTCTCTTTACACTTTGCATGGAAGCCTATTTCTGCCACAGAAATAAAAAAATGCATTGGTAAATCATAATTATGCAATTATGAGATCAAATGTTATAATTATACTGCAAAAAAAAACGGCTTTTCACATCATGATTATGACAATTTGCTAATATTAATATAACCTTAATCTCATAATTACAGTTTAGTATCTTATAATTTTTATAATGCCTATCTTGATAATTTAACATCAAAATTTGTACTTTATCTCATAAAACTTGCTATGCTAACGGTCTCATAGTTAAGACAATGTAAATGGCTCACATATTCACCCTTAAGTAAACAAACCCACATTCAAACAAACAAACAAACAACTCTCAATAAGGATGTTACGATGGTAAGATCTTTTCTCATCACTTAATCCTTGACCTTGAGCCAAGAGTAATGAGACGGAACTGCTCAAGCAATCAGGATCATCAGTGGCCCTGCGGACTAGTCAATAGCCTTCACCCACTAACATTACACATCTGGCAGAGTGGCTCACGGTAGCTAATCTCCACCATATATTTATCACAGCAGTAAGCATCAGCTGGCATATAGTAACGGCACAAACCGTTCAATGCATTTATATTGTACCGTAATTTATAAAAGTCCATGACATTTGATTATTAATGACTATATAAGAAATAACCCTCTTTTTATGTCACTCGCTTTCAGGAAATTGCTTCAGCGAGGTTCACAGAAGAGTTAATAGTGTGCATGTCCGGAGAAAGCGATCAAGGTTATGTCGCTCAGATTAAACATACCGCCTATGTGATCGCATTTTATGGGAAAATGGTTCACTTTGTCATATGCATTTTTTATATAGCTGGAGTTCAAAAGCTGTCACCGTCGAGAATGTCGAATGGTATCTTTCTCTTGACCTTTGCCGGTGTTAATAGCATGAGCCACATCCATACTGTGCTACTATATAATGAGTCAGCACAAGCACTCATTGTAACAGTATTGAATGATGGCCCCTCCCTATCAAGCAGATTAAAGGCATTGTGGGTGAATGCAAACACCCATCTGTTCATCAGGGCCAGGCATCCTGGGACAAACTGGGTCATGTGACTGACAGAATAATGATACGCATTTAAACCTGCGTGCTATCAGTATGCTAACATCTCGTAAACCCAATCTAACAGCATTGACATTGCATAATATGTGCTCTTAACAGCATACATCGCTAAGAAGTCGAGCTTAATAGAAAATAGAGAAGCTTTTTTTATGCGTATTTAGAGGAAGTGAAGTGGGGGAGGTGGATTGAGGGTAATAAATAGCCTCACACTTTCAAGTTGCCAGCAGGTTTGCTCATGCATTTCCTCCTAAAGCCCCATAAAGTCTTTGAATTCCTAACAGCCGCCATACAACCCCCTCCTCCCCCAATATACTGCCCCTCTCCACCCCTGCAGTCTCAAGGTATTGAGAATCTCAGGTCATTTGCCTCCATCGATGACACATGTAGCTTATTATGCTAGTCAGTCGTTGTTTTTCTCTTCTAAAATGGCATAAATGGCAAGTGTGTTCACATTATGACAAAAATCATAATTGTCGATTATTCCCTTAAAATTGTTATTGCGATTAGAAATTTAGATGATCGCAATTTACATTGAATGATGTTTATACCATTGCTTGAAGCAAAAATAAACAAGCTAAAAACAACTAAAAAACGTATTGCTTTTTCTATAGAATTAATCCTCAAATGTGAACTATACATCAGATTGGTTTCTTTTTTTAAATAAAGTATAAATATGCATAGTATTATAATGCTATACTAAAATTAAAACAATGCAAAATCCTTACGATAACATGTAGAAAGAAAAGAACACATCTCAAGCACACAGACTAACCTAAGTGGATTTTAAACGATGAACTGCCGCTTTGAGCGATGTAATTGTGGAATCTGTAATTGTAATTAGAAATTTGATTAATTATGCAACTGTAGTTAAAAACAGTATTGATGCTGTGCAATCAGAGATTTGGAGCCAAATTTAAGCTTATTTTGTGTGAAGTCATGGCCAAATTAGAGACATTTTGCAGGCAAAAATGATCCATTGTCAATAGTGTAGCAATGTATAAAGCACAAATCACACAGAAAATTTGCATGACTAGTTGAGCCTGATGTGAAATCTGGAGGGGAAAGCTTTTGCCTCGACCAAAATTCTGTAGTGCATTCCTATGGAAATGGCTGGATATAGCTTGCAGAAAATCGCTGAGCAATGCTAAATGTGACCGCACTTAACTGTGTTTACTCTATATAACATTGCAGACATTTGACCTGTGTTATGTCTTCCGTAAAACATTTAAACTGGCACACATGTAAAGCAGTATTATTTAGAGCCAGCCATTTTCCTCCTCCCTGACCATTTCATAGCCAGATTTATATGGGTCTGGTTGGATTAAAAGGACTGTTCATTAATAAGCGTGTATTTATTGAATGAGCGGCCTTTTGTGTGCAGGCTAATATTTTAGATGGTGAAAAATCAATACAGTACCTCTTACATGTCAAGGACAAAAATGTGAGGGCTGAAGCCGGAAAATAAGGGGAGGCTAATACGTCGTTTCACTGATGGATGGAGCCATCAGCGGATGGCAGCAACCTTGGTGTGTTGAGCTGACGGATGCTGTAGGGCTGCAGCCCAAGTGTTCATTGCCTTGTTATGAACACTACTCTCTAGACAACGTCTATGGATTTTGTGGTGGGAAACTAGATAGTGTTGCAATGTGTTGTTTACCTCACCTTGTATTGATAAAGCAGTCTTGGAGTGAGTGTCTGCTCTTTACAGAGAAAGCATGGTGGTTTACAGGAAGAGATGATCTGTGTGTATATAGGTCGTTATTACTATTACGAAGTGCAAGTTCTGGCATTTGTAGTGCTTCATTTCAACTGAATAGAATTGGCTGGTAAAAAAGAAATAAAGATAAAGAAGTCTAGAAAATACAAAATATTACATTGTGTGTGTGTGTGTGTGTGTGTGTGTGTGTACACAGTCAAACTAAAATTTATTCAGACACCGTCAACATTTCTCACATTATCACAGTTTATTCAATATAGTTTAGAAAATGGGAATAAAATATGACAAGAACTCAGAGGTAAATTGTGTCAGAACAATTCATCTTGATAATGTCAGATAGTAGTGTCCTTTCTGACAGTGTACTAGTAAAAAATATATATATTTATTATAGGTGTCTGGATCATTTTTGGTTTGAATGGATGTAATTATGCATGTATGTATATGCATGCATACATGTATATAGCAAAGTTTCCCTCACCTTTACATGACAAAATAATGTAATCAAAAACATAGTATCTATTAATAAGATAATGGATTTTAATTCTTGCAAATGTTACACACAGGTTTATTTTAGATGTATTACGTAGTTGTCCATAACAAGTTACATTTTGTCTCTATTAATTAAGGTTGAGCTAGAGTAAACGATTAAAGACTTTTTGATGAAACCAAAATACTTCTAGAAGTATATTCCTTTCAAAACTTCGTCTTGATAACTCTGGTCTTGTTTCATGCTTTTAAACATAGTTTTGTGTGTGTGTGTGTGTGTGTGTGTGTGTGTTTAATGAAAACGGCAGTCAAATTCATGTAAACATGTGCACGTACAAACTTTATACTTGTTATGGCGACAGATCCTCGTTGATAGATGGCACATTGATAAGACTGAGATTAGGGTTATCGGCAGCCAATCAGAGAGCGGCGCAGTCAGCGGGGGGGTGGACGGGGCGGGGTTTGTGCGCAGCTGCTGACACTCGTCAAGAATTGCGGTGTGGGATAGCCTGGAAAGTGCGTGGAGACCAGAGTTACCCTGTCGAGGAGCGCTTTTGTTTTTCAGGGAGAAATTTCCCACAAGTATACGAGGGGTTCGACACAGGACGCAAAAGGCATTACTTTGAGCTCGCGTCTGGAAACACTGGAGCAAGTTCGTCCCGCGTCTGATCGGCAGCCTCCAGCGGGATTAGCCACAACACCAAACCTCTCTCTCTCTCTATCATCGATGCAAACGACAGCTTGTTTACAGTAAATATGCGTCGGCCTGTTGACGAATAGCGTTTAGAAGACGTTTCGTTTGAGGAAAGGAGGCGTTTGGGAGCTTTACAAGATAATCGGCGCTAACGTTAACCGTTTTCGGAGGTTTCCACGGACCGAGCACGGGACTCCTCTGCTTATAGTTACTCATGTAGCAGTTTCTCATCGATGTCTGGTTCTCTTATAGAGCCACAGTTTCAACAGCACGCTGTGTTGCAACAACAGGCGCAGGATTTTAACTGATCTGAAGAATGCAGTTCATTCCCCGTGGACAGCGCGAGCTTCTGCTGAACTGATTTTATACAGTAAACAAACCGAGAAGATCAGCGTCTCGCATCAAGTGTGAATTCGCACTTTTTGCTCCAGTTTTATTGTTTTGATTAGGGTTTCTTCATTTTAACCTGCTGTTTTCCCCGTTATATGTAGCAATTCGAGTCCTTTTGCTCCGACAACTAGAAGGACGCATTTACTTTTGGAGATTATTAGCTTTTATTTCACGATGTACGAGAGTGTGGACGTTGTTGGCCTTACCCCTAGTCCGAACCCGTTTTTAAGCATGGATTACTACCACCAGAACCGCGGCTGTCTGATCCCGGAGAAAGGCCTCGTGTCGGGAGCGGCCCGCGGCTTCAGGACCCCGCACTGGAGCGGCTCCAATCACTGTAGGTGGCCTTTTGTTTTCTTTATCCTTAACGCAGTCTCTGATCTAACATTATGCGCAGAATTTCATCCCCAGTTCCTCCCCCGACTGCTGAATGTTTGGGGGGTCACTGGGGCTCTTACAGAGGCAACTACACGTCAGCTGAGGAGTGTGGGTGTTTTCCAGCGTGTGTGCATGTTGGCTGTATCTCAAACCTTGTGGGCTGACTACCTAGACAACTGCTAATGCGCTGGAAATATGCGTAATACATTTTTCTTTCTGTTGTTTCTCTTGTAGAATAAGGCTCGATTTAAACACTTATTTCCTGTCAGTATGACATTAATTGATTGGTAATATGAGTACTGTATGTTTACTGTGGCTTTATGTAATGTCACATTTATAGGTAATCCCATTATATAGCATCTCAGTCCAGACACTTAGTATTTTAACCCTTTCAGGCACGGAATTTCTGCCGTATTGATATTGTCATGAATGAGTAACAAACTAATCAAACTAAATGTATGCGAGTTCAAATTCCTTAGGCTTTGAGGGTCAAAGGTCAATTTTGAGGCAGTTTCTCCCAGTGACCACTATGCATTAGGTAGGCTTACATTGTGTCAGTTCATTCATTAGGAACTATTGACTTGTTTTAGTCTTGTCCTACTTTTTTGGTTTAAATGATTATTTGCAGTGGTGTTTAGATAACCCTTTCCGCTGTAGTGGTATACATATCAGATTGGTTTAAATCTCCATATTCAAACCAGTATGAAAACAGGTATATGTTTACATGTATACTAATCAGTGCACTCTATTTTAGTATACTGTGGAACCTACACTGTTTTGCACCATTTTCTCAGTGTGATTTGGTGTAACTCCTATGGGCATTGTGGTTCCTGCTTGCTACCACCTAATTTTCCGCATGATCTTAGTGGTTGCTGTGGAGAAACGTTTTACTTCATAAATTTTACAGTTGCGTCATTCATTTTTGCAAGCTCTCATTCTAAAGCGTTTTACCTTGGATAACTTATCGTGTAGTGTGCAAAGCTGAGGGGAATATATGTGAAAATCAACCCAATTTAGCTGGCGAGCAAGATCTGAGAAGTTCTTTCAAGCAGCTGTGCGCAGCCAGCTTTGAAAAGAAGCTAGATTAATACCACCAGTTCCTGTGTGCTAATTTTACTACTGTACTAAAAGAATGTTTGACACACAAGATTAAAATTATGAGAAGATTAGGTGGTTTTTCTCAGTAGCCATTGTGTCTGATTGTTAAGGTTCTTTTTAAATACCTTACTTTGCATGTTATTTCTCACCAAGTACTTAGAAATTGAACCGGTTTGGGTATTTTAAGTACAAAGTATTATTGAATATAGCATAATAGAAAATACACTTTTCCTTAGGAAATTGGGACTGCTTGCAATATCACATCCTGCACAAGGCCACTAGACAATGACAGTGTCTTCTCTCAGCGTATGGTATGTGTTTGCAACACGAGCGTGACATTTCAGGGGGCCAGAGTCTGTCTGGAAACATGGTCTCCAGTGATTGTTGGGGCATGTCAACATTGCTAATCTTGTGTAAGCCTGTTTGAGGGATGATTTGTTCTGCAGCTCAGCATCCTTTTCTTATGGAGAACAGTCTTAGCAGCCAAAGTATTTATGGTTCTTGAAAAGGGCACATAGAGCAGAGACTCGATGGTGCGTCCGTGTGCGGCTCGACCCCGGAGCTTTGAGGAGACCAGATCTAAATGAAGTCATGTAGAAATAAGTGGCGCTCCTAGGATCTTCTGTAAAGTTTTTTTTATTGTGTGGAATGTAAGCTAGTGTCCAACCGTCTCCTTTTCTCCCTGTATGTGAGAGTTGTGCTTTTAGTCCAAGAAGATATTTTGCATTACTCCATATCTCTGCAGGAGTGTCTTTTAGAGGTCGTGTATATGGGTCAGGAGTAACCATGCTGCTTTTTTCTACTTCTTCTTTTACACCCATCATAGTTTCCACTTTGTGGAGTAAACCACAACGAGCTCGAAAGACCCCTCGAGGGCTATTGACTGAAGTGCAATGAATTGCTTTGCTCTTTCAGATAATCCTCAAAATAATTAAAGCCAGATAGCGGCGTTTAATGACCACATTCTGAGTCTTGCATAAGATCACGAGACTTTGAATAATGGAAGTTTTCAGAGTGCGTTCCTTTAAGTGACACTCAAAGTGAAGTGTACTGTAGTGCTGAGCTTTTCTGCTGCTTCCGTCTGTGTATTATCTCGCACTCTTCTGAAGCGTGCCGTGTGATTGGTTCTCCGAGGCCTTCAAACACGAGCACCTTCACGGCCATCAGGAGCGGATTAGGCCCTCCACCTCCCTGACCTCCAAGCCCTGCTACCTCGACGCAGTGAGCGGCTCTAGCGCTCCGTGTCTCAGGGAGGCATCCATCACGGTGTGTTTGAAAAGCTCTCCATCATTCTGAAGGCTGCCTGGGACCCGGCAGAATGAAAGCAGGCGGTCTGATCTCTCTGCTGTTCCTCCCCCACTAAAAGACTGTTAACTTTCTATTCACAAGCCTCTTCGCGACATTCCAGTGTGGCTCTTTTGTTTTAACAGACAACTTGATCTCTTGTGAACATGCATTGGTGAAAAGCATGCTTGGGTTGTGCATCTTCATTGATCTTATCGCTTATAGTATCGCAGCCGCAATAGTGCCATCCGAGTTGTGAATGTGGCTTAAAATAAAAATGTAAATATCGCAAAAAGGTTTCATGGAAAGCTAATAAAGCAGCATTTCTATTGCACATGCTCCTGGAAAACTTGATGCAGAATAGAAACGGAAGTTGTAGCCACTGGACAAACAAAAATGGTTCTTTAAAAAGTAACGTTTACAGAATACACTAGTAGTTGGTGAGAAATAACTTATGTCAGGGAGTGGCAAAGTATCAGAGGGTTTTGAGATAAAGCGGTAAATATATTTGGCACTGGCATTAAAAACTGGCAGAGCAGGTTTTGTTTTCTCTGCATGAAGTCATGTGACTTTGATGGGCATCTATAAAATTTATCCATCTCAATCGTCTTTAAATGCACTCTTATCAACATGTAGCCTAATTTTTCTTAGTGTGCATGAATGAGTATTAGGTGGGATACATATTGGAAGCATAATATGATTTGAATTATTAATTGCTGTCAGTTGACATTTGTATATTTTGGATGCTATTTTTATTCTCTCTGCATTTAAATAATTATTGGCTTGTTGCTGCTTTCCTAATTTGCATAAAATGCCAGTGAAGATCAAGTCAGCAAAGCATCTGTGGTGTTTCATCGATGGCTTGATGAGTCTCGCATGGAGCTGCAGTGTGGAAGCCCTAACTAAGGAAACGCATGTGGCGTTTTATTGTTTCCCATGAACAGTGCCGTGCCGGTGGGAGCAATAGCCCAGCCCGGTTGCAGCTGGGAGGGGATGGAAAATAGAGGGGGGAAAAAAAGGGATTCCTGTAGAATAAGAGCAGAATTAGTAGATTTTGAGAGGGAAAGAATAACTGCCCTGGTCCGTTGGTTAACCGAGGCTTACTAAGGACCGGGGTTTGCCTGAACTCCAGACAGCGTGGCAGGTCTGCCGCTGAACACAGAACGGGAGAATGCTAGTTTGCATTTTGCCAGCGGCTCTTGTTGGCAAGAGCAGTGCTTGTGTTGCTGTGGTTTTGGCTGGCTGACTGAGTGTTTATTTCTTTTAGCCTTAAATACAGAGCAGGACTTGCAATAGATACTGGGTCCGCTGGCGCTCTGGCAGCACACATCCAAGCGGATCACCAGTAGGGTTACAAAGGGGTGGAAAATATCCGTAAATTTTCCGGAAACTTTCCATGGGAACTTTGTCTGGGAAATTTTGGAAATATAAATTTTACCAGGACTTTTTTGGAATTTTAAATTTGGGGAAATTTATAAAAATGTACCATACACAAACATAAAAACATTTAGTTTCATCATTGTTAATAAATAGGCATATTAGAGTGTGACGCAGAAGATTGGAGTAATTATGTTCAGGCTAATGTTGGATGAGGCTTCAGTTTCATTATACGCTATAGATAAATAACGGGGAGAACAACAACGGTAAAATTGTATAAGACACAACAATTTTCAATATGAAAATATTCCCATTTATTCCCATAAATTCCTGTTAATTCCCATGGAAAGTTTCCAGTCTTGAAAATTCCTGGAATTTTGCAACCCTAATCACCAGACACACACACCCCCCACATCTGTGCCATGTGGACGGGAGGCTGAGGCCCGCACAGTTAAAATGCATGCATTTTCTCTTAGCTGCACTCCAGAATATCAAGTTTTTGTCTCTGATGATGACTTGGTAAATGTATTATGAATGATAGAGAGGATCTGTATTAGTTTAGTTCCAAAGAATGACCCATGACAGGTTAATAGTCAGATGTGCATGTTTAGTATACGACACTCTAAACATCACTCGTCTGCTGTCTTAAAGTTTCAGATCAGAGAGACGACTTTTACCCGAAGGCTGAACATTAACCGAGCTGCTCTGTAATCATGGCAGGGGAGAACAGTGAGGTTTGTACCTGCACAGGGCCATAGGGCAGGATTTTGCAACACATGGCGCCCTTCCAAATCAGATGTGCAACCCTCCAGCTGTAATGGCTGTTGCTGTCTTTAATGTGCCGCCATGCACTGTAGACCACAAGCACATTTCATACATTAGATCTTCTCTTAGTCATGTGCTATCAGGTTATGCTGCATTTCTTTATGGTGGCAGATCCGGTAGTGAACCGAGAATGTTTGTGAGAGCAAGGTTAACGAGTTCTGTGTTCCTGCTTTAATTCAATATATTGAATGTTTGGTAGCACCTTTTTGTGGTTTTTATACAACATATCTCGTTTTTTTTTTTTTTTTTGGCTGAATTGCTATATGCAATATGTATCTCTCTACTTACTTTTAAAATTCACATTCTATCCAATGTTGACCATTGAAACATTGTTCATATTAAAGGCAATGAAAACATTGTCCGCAGCGCATCCATCTGTCAGAACATCTGATGGGTGGAGTCGCTTTAAACTATACATGTGAACTATATTTTATGAGTGTTTTTTATTTTTTATTATTATTTTTTATTAATGCCCTTAATAAAAAGCATTCCTTATGTTTAGGACAAATTGGGTTATGTACTTTACCTGGAGCAGTTCACTCTACACCTTCTTTATGTGCTTGTTTCTAACTACTGTACTGGACTACTGTACTGGATCAATGCTATTGTGTCATGCCATTTTTGATGTAGAAACCAATATGTATGTCCTATTGTGGGCACAGTGTAGTTTAAGGAGGCAGCATTGGAGTGGGCAGCTTTTTGTAGTGCTAAGGCGGATTTGGAGGGCGCCATGCCCAAACACGTTGACAGATTTTGGACCAAGGCTAAAGCTGCCTAAGCCATGCTGCCCGTGCTTCAGATGCTCTTTGACTCAAGCGATTAACTTGATTACAGATGGATGACTGTACATCTGTTTTTATTTCCAAACGCAACAAGCCAAACAGAGTATAGGAACTCTATTGCAGCATCCCAACCGCAGCAGTTGATCATATTCATGGAAACGAGTGCACCAAAGTTAAGTTGTAGGAGATGAATGTCGTCCAGCTGTGCGCAATCCATTTCAAAAGACTGCGCTTGACCCATTGTGGTGTTTCCTGATGGCCGGTGACATCAAGTGAATTCCTGTGGGCCGGATTTCGGTGCAGAAAAAAGAATTTGTGAACGAGGTACTTAAAAACTCAGACAGAGGGGGGTGGAGGGCGTCTCTTATATTGCACGCCGTAAAATGTCAAGCAAAAGAGGGCAGAAAGAGAAACTAAGACCAGCTATAAACACAGGCAATAAAAATAAGGGAGGCCTGAGGGCTGAAACCTGCTCTGGCGAGGGGCCCGTTGGAAAGGGGTTGGGCAGCGCCTCACAGGGACCATTGGGGTGGGGAAGGTTAAAAGGAACAAAATCAGCATGTCTGTAATGTCCAGCAGATTTTTTTTTTTTTTGTCTAGTCCTGAACGTCCCAGATGGCCTTTCACTTTTTGCTTAGTTTCACATAACAGCCTGATTCATGCCTTGGAGTTTTGTTTTATGGATCACGTCTCAACTTCCCTAACGTGACTGTGAGATGAAATAATGGCTTTGTGCGCGCAGCTCCGTTCTGTCAATTCATTTTTTTTTCACAGATCTCAAGAGTCAGAAGTGTATTAAACACCGTCGTGGCTGAAATATTCCTCCGGCTTGGTTGCGAAATGGACTGCTTTGTCCTGCGGAGCTTGCGTTTTCCTCTCTCGCTAGATTAATTATCAGAATGAATTCTGTAGGGCGCCGCAAATGAATATAGTGGCTTAATGAGGCGCGTACGGTTAATAGAGTTGTGGGAACGACTACTCTACTCGTCCTGTGATTATCTACATCTTACTGATGGGGGAAATAACTCTTGGTGTCTGATGGCCTGTGCCTTGTAAGTTTTAAAAAAGACCAAACGTCACGAAGTGATGAAGGTGCCTCTTAATTTTCATTCTTTAACTCTAATTAAAACAGCTGTCACTGGATAAAGACCAGAGAGATGGGTGCATTACATAGTGATCCACATGAAGCATTTTATACTCTTCTACAAGATGAAGGGCCATGTGTAGGGTCGAACAACAATAAAAATGCTGTAAATGGATCCTTGACAACCAGTCAAGCTAAACAACTCTCTAATCCCACTTCCACAGCGTCTGACATTTGACCTAGTTTGATTTCCTTTACCTGCAGCTTTGCTTCCCCTCTCTCTCTCTCTCTCTCTCTCTCTGTGTGCATGTGCTTAGTGAGTGGGCGGAGCGTGTGAGCTTTTGGCATGTGCATCAGTTACGAGTGTTCTACCTTTATATCTTTTTGTACATTTCTTGTGGTGGTTTTAATTCATTTGTTTTGTGGGTTTAGTGGGGTAGTGCACGGAGGGTTTTAATATACCAGGGCGTCTGCTCCCAGGTTTGCACTGGAGTTTTGATTTGCTGATGCGGTGTCATGGTGTAACGATAGACTCACCTGTAAGTGTTGAAGATTGCAGCTTGGCTGTAGGAGAAATGATTGGGCCGGAGAATATTTTTTCTGCGTCCTGCATGAACAGTGCTATAGTTGTGTTTGTAAAAACAGTTGAGCTTGCAAGTCAGATTGTAGAGAGTGGGGTAGTGGTTAATTGTATTTGTACTCCTGTACTCCCTCTTTCCACTCCTTCGAAAAAAGTGACTTTATCCAATGTATAAAGTCACTATTTATCCTATAACACGTCTTTTATTAGGGATGTTTTGGATTTTGTCTAAAAAGTCCAAACGTTTTGACTCTGGAAATTTTGGTCTAGTGTCTTTGGACCAGGAAAAGGCTTTTGATCGTGTTGAGCACAGTTATTTATGGAATGTTTTAGAAGCGTGATTTAGTTCCAATTTTATTTCCATGATACAGTGACGTTAAGAGCATATTGAGTTAATGGTGACTTATGTTCTCCTTTTTGAAGTTTTTAGAGGTGTCAGACCAGGTTGTGCCCTCTCTGGAATGCTCTGTAGTTTAGCAATAGAGCCTTTGTTAAATAAACTAAGAACAGATTTGCATGTGCATATTCCCAGTTGTCCAAATGTGTTTAAATTATCAGCGTATGATGATGTTGTAATCTTTGTCACTTGCCAGAGAGATGTGAACTTGTTAAATTTGTTACAGGATTTTAAGGTGTGTTCTTCAACAAAAGTAAATCAGTCTAAAAGTGAAGCCATACTGGTCGGAAGATGGTTAAATGGAGAACCAAACATTCCGGTTGGTTTAAGCTGGACGAGGGAAGGTTTTAAATATCTTGGAGTGTTTTTATGGAATAAAACTGTTTTTAAAAATAACTTTGAAGAGGTTTTAGAAAAGAAGACGGGTCAGCTTGACATTTTTGCTTCCTGGACACTGATTATTAGTGTGCCTAATGGATAGGCCTAATGGGGTCAGTTGTGGCCTAATGGATAGGGAGTTGGACTTGTAACCCAAAGTTACCCAAAGTTTGTGAGTTCGAGTCCCAGGTCCGGCAGGGATTGTCGGTGGTGGGAGTGAATTCCCAGCTCTCTCTCCACGACTGAGGTGAGACCCTTGAGCAAGCGCCGCAGCAATGGCACACTGCTGTGTGTGTGCACGTTGGATGGGTTAAATGCAGAGCACAAATTCCAAGTATGGGTCACCATACCTGGCCACAAGTCACTTCAGTTCACATTAATAATTTGGTAACAAATCTCCTCTCTGGCATCGGCTTATGTGTGTTGATCCTCCACACAATTTTTTGTTAAAAGTTCTGCAGAGCAGAACAGCAGCTGTTTGGCTTCAGTTTGCACTGAGACTTCTGACTGGTGCAATGGACTCAAACCAGAAATGTATTGCTTTTGCCACCAGTTTTGAAGGCTTAGGCCTGGACAATACTTAGTTCTAGCTGTATCCTAAAATGATGAACTTATCCACCTTTTTTTTTTTTTTTTTTTTTATCGTAACCTTTTCAAAGTTTGGACTTTATTTATAGTGCAAAGACTATGTAATATGAATTCATTGCATTGGTTGTTTAAAGAACCTTTAACGCATGGTTCTCGTTTGAATATATCTCGTGATGGTCCTCTTGCTGCTCTTGGTGGAATTCTTTCTTCTGGAGAAGGCTTCAAGGATATTGACTCAGTAGCTGGACACTTGGGTATTCATTCAGCACGCATCGTGGCTAGACTTCTTGAGAATTTGAGGTCTGCTTTAACAGTGGAGGAATTTAAACTGCACCGCACCACACGCCAACCATTTATCCATGTATTCACCGTTTGCTGTTAAGATTTATTTTAAAAGAAAACTGACAGGGAAAAGTGTAAAGAATTAAAAAAAATTCTTGTTCTGACCATAACGAGTAGTTTAAAACCACAATTAACAGCCTGATTTCTACAATTTTCATATAGTTATTAGAAATGTTTGAAATTTTTGTTTTCTTTTGCCCAGCCCTAATTTATGGTTTCCATAAATGTTTTTTAAGCTTATACAGCTATAATGATATTGTAGCTACAGTAATAAAACTTGTTGCCTATTTTCATCCTCCAGTTTTTCTCTGTCTGTATTTTGCTCCTTTTCTCTGACGCAGCTCAGGCTTTGCAGAGGTTCAAAAGGCTGTTGGCTTTATAGGCTGTGTAAGAAAAGTACTTAACTAACGCTAACAGTCTCACAGCCCCTCTTTTATTTGGAGTCCCTCTCTACGCATTCACTGAGGCATGGACTGTTGCAGATGAATGTAGGTCAGCGGCTATTAGTGGCAGATCAGGGGTTCCCTCAGCTATGACTGAGCTGGCCCCCTTCGCTAGGCCCTTTTGTGAAGTCTACAATATGTTAAGCATGCCTGTCATCGTATATAAACCATTCTCCGGGCTTTGGAGCTCGCGTGACAGGCCAGTTGAGATGTGCAGGGTGCAGTGGGACATCACTGGATCAGTATCTGGAGGACCGACTCTAAGCGAGCTATTTAGAGGACAAACGCAAGCCTTTAAGATCCTGATTCCTGTACTTTTCCGCACGTAACTCCACCCTCGAAGATTTTAATGTGAAGCTAATCTCATTACTGGCCTTGATCTAATTAAATCCCTTCCCTCTTTGCCTGTCTTTGTGTTTTATTTGCCTGTTTTAGGAGGAAGGCAGGCCCGCGTCTTGAGATGCAGCTGTAATAAGGCTCTTTGGGAAATGCTAATTTTGTCTCCATGTGCTGCACCACACTTATTTGTTTGCTTTCAGGACTTTCCTTTTCCCTCTGCTGTCCAAGGAACCCATAAAAATGTGGCTTAATTGGAAAATTGCTACCTCTTGGTTTTGACCACAAAGAGCCCTGGCAAGCGTTCGCGCTTCACCCTGCTGAGTTCAGCTGGCGTGATGAAAGGGCACTGCTTCTCTGCGCTGTTACGCTCCACCGTGGACCTCAAATGAGCCGCTCACTGCTGTTTGGCCTGGTATTTATGCGTGCAGGACTGAGGCTGTCACTGGTTGTGCGTTACATCTATTCTGTCAAAATGAAGGATTGCACTGGCCAACAGTTGTTAAACTGCTCTGTTTTGTCAAATTTAACTTAAACGGGATGTGCAATTTATGTATGTTACTTTTATACATTTATGGTGAGGTCACTGTTGTGGAAATACATAGCTATACAAATACACAACACGGTTGTAATTGGTTTGTTTTTTGGCCCAGTTTGGAGAGTAGTACAGATTTGCCAATGGCCCTACCACTAAAAATACACGATATATTTAGCAACATGTTTCTGTGTTAGTGTGCCTTTTCTAAGCAACAAATATTTTATAGGTTTTCATAATAGTTTTTTTTAGCTTATACAGCTGCAATGAAATTATAGATACAGTAATAACAGCTATAAATATATAAACATGCTTTAATTAGATGGTGTTAATACGTTTGCAGACCTATAAAGACACATGTTGTCAGCGAAAGCAATTTGTGACCGAACAGAGCAAATGACAGTTCGGTCAACTTGAGGTATAAAATTTAATGTCTTTGTTAAAATTAACGCGTTTCAGATTAAAGCCATTGTAAAGTGCTCACATTATTGTCCAGATTGCACTTGTTGTTATTTTATTTTTATTTATTTATTTTTTTTCTCACACCACAAATGCGAAGCACCGCAAATGGTGGTCTCTTACTCCTCATGTATGGTCTTCGTGCATCACACATCTGGCACTGCAGATGTTTTCAAAGTACCTGTGATTAATTGAATTAGAAATTAACAATAGATGCAGTGCCGTCTCGCCATACCATCCAGTCCATTCACCAGCCAACTGACGCCACACAAAGAGTGTGTGTTTGAGTTAAGTGGAGTTTGAATTGCTCTCCGAGCGGTCTGAAAGCTCCATAAAAGCCATTTTATACAGTAAAGATTACAGAGGACTTTATTACTCGAACAACAGTGCTGGTTTGTGGGCAAATGCTGTTCTCATGACCTATTGTGTGCTGTGTAAACAGTGACTCATGAATCAGAGCATGAGATCTTTACTTACAGTCTTGTATCTGGAAGCTGCTTAGTAGCTCACTTAAAAGCGTGACCCTGTTCAGGAGAGCGAGGTGGACCTCTGCGTTTCCCTCAAGACATTTGTTGCTGAAGTTATTGCGGTGTTGCAAGATTGAATTTGACCTAAACAGTCTGCGATAGACACTTCAGTGCAGATCCTCCTTTTGTTTTGATGGATTCATAACTGTTTGATTATTTTAAATGTACTTTCTATCTTGTGTTGCATGTATAAAGGCCTCAGTGACTGAACCAGCACAAGGGCTATGAGTAAACAATTTCACCACTTCCCTAACTAAAAAAGGTAAAAAGCAGTCTGTCATGTCCTATTTGACCAATGGAAGAGAGGAGGCGGAGCTTGAAGAGATGAGTCACCAGACTGCGCTACTGATCCAGGCCTGTGACTCACCGGCACTCTAGTGCAAAGTGACCTACATCGTAGTCTCACATGAGTGCGTGCTTTTCATCCTGCATGCTCCCTCGTTTTTCTCCATCGTCTCCGTCTCTCTGTGCCCAGCAGCACTGGCCCATTACCATAATGGTGTTGGTAATGATGAGGCCTTGATTCCATTTGTATCCATCTCTCTCTCCCCCTCTCACTGGGTTAACTTTGAATAACACAAAGAAACGGGACTCATTTTTTATTGAGTGTGTGTCGGGTAAGTATAGGGAGGCTTAATAGTTGTACCAGGATCCGCTTTCCCCCAGAGAGCTACCGCCAACGCTGAGAGGTATGCAGCGTTTTCCTTTCATGGTCTGCCCTATTTTTCCTCTCCCTCTCTCTCACATGCGCTCTCTATCTTTCTCGCTCTCTCACGCATAACTCATAATCTTTGCTGTATTTTTCTCACTTAGACGCACACCCACAAGCTCAAAGACTTTAACACCATAATATTTTTCTCACTTTATGTGCAAGTAACATAATTGTCTCCCTGCATGTGGTGTCTGCTGCAGAGAGCTCACTAATAATGCTGACTGTAGCCCATTTTTGTCCTGCGAGATGTCCGAATACACCAGTTGTGTAGATGAAAGTGATTTGCATATTCGTCTGGGGATACTATGTAGTGTTAAGAACATTGATTTCAATTTATTTATTGGTATAGCAGTTTTTTTAAATACCTACAGCTTGACATTGCTGTATGTTTGGTTTGTGGGTTTTTTTTTACGTTTACAAAAACAAAGAAACGCCAAAGGCAACAGTGAGAAGGAAGGTACCTTAACACAGGGATGACCATCTTAAAATTGGCCCATATTTCATTTGACATTTACTCTATTATTGTTTTAAAATGTAATGAGTATAAGTAGGGATGGATGATGCATATTTATTTTCTTTCTCAGCTGTATGCTTTCAGTTGTGAAGACATGCTTTTTGTTAAATATGAGTGTGTGTGTTCAAGGCCAATAAACTGGCAAAAATAAGTTCTCTTTTGCTGCCTATTACATTTAAATGGCTTAAAATCACTACTTTTTTCTTCTTTTTTTTTACCACAAACCTTAACTCACAGGAGCAGTGAGCATGTACCCGTGACAATAGTCCAAAATCTCTACTGGTTAATTGTTTACCCATATATCACTCATCCCTAAATATTAGTGTTAATATTTTTTTTTTGTTGCTGTAAATTTACATTTTTAGGTTTAATTTCAGCCCACAACCCAAATCAAAGTGATTTTATTGCCCTAAAACAATTATGTAGCTTATGTAACTTATCTATGCAAGTTTATATAACGCATACATTACAGTTCAGTTGAACATATAGTATTAATAATGTTTGATTTATCATTAATGTTGTTGCTTGTGGTGATGTGATATGTATATTTTTGTAATAATATATTTATTATACATTTTCTAAGTTTATGCACGGTGTGTATTTGCTGTTTGTGATGATTTGTCTTGTTTCATTAATAGACAGGGGTCAGGACAGTTCATTGAGTTCAGTTAACGGTCTCTGGGGAGAAACTGAGATACAAGAACCATCTTTCTTTACCCCTCTCATCTGCTGCTTCTCTTGCTGTGACAGGACGTCAATGCCAGCTGCTTGTGCAGCCTACCAGTAATGCACACTTCTGTCTTACTCTCAAAAATCAAGTCCTAGGGATTGTGCTAAGATGAAATTTTTGCCCTCTTGGGATTTCAGACCCTCGCAACCCGATAAGAAAAGAATGAGTAAGATCATTGAAAGCTACACCTGCGCTCCAAAACCTGGCAAGCTGCCTACATAGTTGCAATGCCTTCTGGGATTGTCTCTTTTATGAAGGGTTTTAGAACACTGCATGCATTTCAATGCCTTAAAATGCTCCCTGGGTAGCTTGCTGACTGTGTTTTGTAGCAGAGCCTATGTGTTGGCAGGTTTA
Organism: Enteromius radiatus; assembly: GCA_032357445.1. Lineage (NCBI taxonomy): Eukaryota > Metazoa > Chordata > Actinopteri > Cypriniformes > Cyprinidae > Enteromius > Enteromius radiatus. The sequence goes on along the minus strand of JAUCMS010000062.1, from coordinate 8,290,705 downwards.
ATATGAGAAAGCCAGCATTGGAAGTGAGTAGAAGTACAAGGAGATGTCAAACAGCTAAAGAACACCCCTGTAACTGTTGTCTAATGTGTGCACGAGGGATGCACCGGACAGGTGGTGAAACTGACCCGTTTCTGAAAGCCTTGCAGCAGTTAATGTAAGGTTACCCTGGGTCGAACCTCTGGGCATAATTAAACTTGATTTCAGCATGAGGCTGTTCCTTCCAGAGCTACAGCCAAACTCAACAGCCATGACTAAGACGCGTCTCCTCAGAGATGCAACAGAGTGCGTAATTAGAGCGTGCCACCTGATCACAGCTTCACAGGAAGCCGTTTGCGCTGCCAGTTCTGCGGTTATTCAGGGTTATTTGAGTTCAGGGAAGCAGCTTCTAGCCCTCAAACTTTCGCTTATATAAGAGCGAGGGATTTCTCTGTTCAGTTCAGCCGTTCAATTTTTAATACACGCCATCTATTATTGATCACATGGAGTTTAAAGGAAGTTTGAGACATTGTGGTGTGGGTGAGAGTAGATGAAGGCGTAATTTTGGCCATCAGTGCAGTGCTTCTGTCAGAAGAGCGCTTCCCATGATGTTGTCCTGGATCTGTGTCGAGTTCTGTCCCTGTTATGGAAAATGTGCCACTCATGTTGGAGCTGCGCAGCAGAAAGAGGTCAGACGGCGCTCTAGGGAATGAGCGAACGACATAGAAAGAGCGAGCAAGGTTTGGTGAAAGGAAATGAGTGCAACAGTGAGAATAATTGTGGGAGAGAAATCAACTATTTGACGTCTCACCTTCTTGAAGCTTTGTGTTCATGAGAGCAGGAAGTATGATGCCAGCCGGTAGTTTCTCACTTCCTGTTCTCTCTGTGTGAAAATACAAGCTAAAGTACCATCTGCAAATGTTTCAAGCCGAGATACCACTTTGTTTTATGCCTTTCCAGTAAGGGGTCTTTTTATGTTGAAAATTTATATACAAATGAATCAAATTAACATTATTTTTCTTACCTTTTGTATGGTAAAACCGTTGCATTAAAGGACAAAGTATGACACATATGACCCTTTGGGTAACAGTTTAGTAAATGAGCATCTGCTGTTAAGATCTCTGTATCTGCCAAACCAAAAAAATAAAAATAAATCTGTCAATAAGTGGCATATCAATGCCTCTAGTTAGCATAATCATTAAAAAAACTGAATTATTAGAAACCTGAAGGGAATAATATAATTGTAGCTCCCAGACCTGGAAAATTGTCAATAACTGGAAAGGAATTGGTCAGAAGGTGTATTCTGTATATTTAGGGAAAAACCTGCATTTCCCAAATTATTGCTTTAAAAATTCTTCATAACTGTCCCTTCATGTGTCTGTTTTCTTTTGTAGTTTCCCCACATTATTGGAGGATGTTCGTTCTTTTTTTTTTTTTTTCCTTATTTGCTAAATAAAAGCAGAAGTGGCTCTCTCTCCAAACTGCATTGAAGTTGTTTGTGTCATGTGCTGGGAATCATGTTTGCGTTTGTGGGTACGTTTGCTCTGCGTGTGTGTTTGTGTAAAGTGATAAGAACTCAACATCCTCATCTGACTCTGTGCTGGTGCCAGGGTGGGTATTTTTAGCTTTGACTGTGCTTTTTCTGAACACAGGAAATAGTCTCAGACGGTTGCCCACTGGCTCAGCAACAGTTACGTGTATAGTGTGATGAAGGTGAGGCCCGGTTTTCTACTAGACCGCTTATAATAGACATAGATGAGAGAGATCTAACTAACTCCCTGTTTAACTTGTTTCCCCCGTTCTTATACTTGGGGGGAGGCCATTGTCCAGAGTTTGCATTTGTGTGCTGTGCTGTAGGTAGATTGTCTCTCTGAACGCCGAGTTGCTGACACTGATCTAAGTGAGTCAGATATCATATCAAACCTGTCTCTACCCCAGCCATAACTGACTGCTTGATCAGAAGAGATTTGGTGTTGGATATTTAAAGACATGACAAGTTGGTTTTTTTTTTGTTTGTTTTTGTTTTTTGATTAAATAAATTAATTTAATGAAATGAAATTATCTAAAAGTGTCAGTGAAAGTATGTACGTTCTTAAAAAAGATTTTTATCTGAAGTAAATGGTTTTTGTTTTTTTTTACTTTAAGTATCAGTTTCCTCAAAACAAAAAAAGTGTTTTTCATCATGAACGTGATCAGAAAAATACTAAATAATGAAACGGTTTGTGGTCCTCATTGACTTCCATAGTATTTTTCCTATGCTATGAAAGTCAGTGACTACCAGCAACCGAATGTGGCTTCCAACAATCTTTTGTGTTCAGCAGAAGTTTGGAACAACTTGAGGTCAACATTTATGCTTTTTAATGCGGCGCTTTGATCCTATTCAACATCCATTAGAGGTTGTTGAAACAATATTTGAGACTCTGCATAACTCAGTTTACTGACACCTGCTAACTGCTCCCACATAATACCACGTTCTCCTTCACTAGATCTCTCATTTTTCTTCACTCCATGACATTTGTGAGAGAAAGGAGAGGATGGCAGCAGGAGAGAGACACGTGAGGGTTGAAGAGTTAATGTCTGTGTATATAAATGTATTGAAAATATACTGGTGCCATCATCGCCACCATGTAGACGGTCATTTACATGTGGGCGTATTCATACAGGGAACCGTCAGCGACGTGGAGAATTTCAGCTATTCAGAATTCACTGTGCATGTCGTTTTGTGCCCTTGACGTGTGGAGAGGGCGTTGTGGGTTTCCCTCATGGTCTGCTGTTTAAATGGGAGTTGTTTCATAAGCTCTCGGTCATGGCAGCTCTTTGGCTGTGCCGTACAGCTTAGGCACCCCCCTCCACTCAAGCACAGCGTGCGTTTTCTCCCTCCACACCCCGGCTGACTGTCATGACTTTATTAATTAAGGCTGGCACTCGTCCCAGTCGGTAGCAGCTGAAAGCGAGAGCGAATGTGTAAGGAGAGCGTGGTACCAGCCTATCTGTCTGCTTGCTCCAGGAATGGAGTCGTTCTCCTGACAAGCTTGACCTTAGCTGCTCATCGGGATGCGCAAGAGCTCCCTTGCTGAGCCTTCCTGGGGAGCGGAGAGCTCTTTTGAAGGTTGAAGGTCACTGAAGACTGTTGCTAAAACGCAAAGTGCTGTTTTCTCAATGGATCCTAATAGGGATGCACCGATCCGACTTTTTCAGTCCCGATACCGATATCGATACCTGGCCTTTGTATATCTGTCGATACC
>JAUCMS010000062.1:8266078-8287384 GCA_032357445.1 Enteromius radiatus | reverse complement strand
CTCCGATCCCCGATCCAGCTATTTTTTCAATATCGGGGCCGATATCCGATCCTAATATCGGATCGGTGCACCCCTAGATCCTAATAACCCTCGTGAGGAAATTATGGTTAATGAGTCCAACTAAAGGCTGTTTCTGTTCTCTTGCAGCTGTGGAGACCCAGAGCACAAGCTCAGAGGAGATCGTACCCAGCCCACCTTCCCCACCGCCTCCACCACGGGTTTACAAGCCCTGTTTCGTATGCCAGGACAAGTCCTCGGGCTACCATTATGGAGTTAGTGCGTGTGAAGGGTGCAAGGTAAGAATGTGTCCCATCCCAACTTGCAGATTTGAGGCCTTTTTGGATGCTTTAGTGACACCATCAGTACGTTTACATGGACAGCAATATTCAGATTTTGACATAAGATAATACTCTAGAATCTACCATGTTAACAGATATTGTTTACCTTAATCTGGCTGAAGTCATACTCAAAGTAAACACAAATTAGATTAAGATGTGGTCTAGGGCTGTGTGATATATTGCATGTGATTCCCATGCGCATCTTGTCAGTAAAATCGGTTCTGTGATTAAAAATAAATCTCAGTCAGGTGGAGCGGCGTTTAATATAAAGAGCTGTAGTTTTGGGCCAGTTAGTATAGTCAAGCAGGTCTGTTGTTTATAATTCAACCGGTTTTGCTTTTTTTGTGGTAAGAGACACTTGAATTTGATATTGAGTGCGCTTACATGGACCCTCTTAATGCGATTATAATGAGATTTTAAAAGTATTGCGATTAAACTTTACCTCATGTAAACGCAATACTTCGATTATAATAATGAGATTAAGCTCATAATCGCAGCAAGCATTATTGTATTAACATGGGTGGCGTACGCTGATTTTAATCAAAATATTCAGAAATATTTAAACGCCTTAATCGTAGTATTGCCGCTCTGACCAGCCTTTACTACTGTTTCGGCTATCAAAATAGTTTAGTTTTGTGTGTAATGGCAAAATGATGATTTTTCGTTTTGTTTTTTAAAGTCAATTTAGAAAAACATTTGGAGCAGTTTTTTGGTTAAATAGCCTAAGTTTTTGTTTTTTAAAAGTAACTACCAAGCGGCCAGCAGCAGAAAGTGAGCTGATGCCTTTTCAAATCATCACGACTTGCCCAAAGAAAAAATTTATATAGCCTACATACTAAAATAATTCAAGCATATAAAAAATTTTCAACGTTAAACCTCATTATAATAAAAGTGCGCTAGTCTAGCATATCCACATTAGTTCAGAGACTGGAAGCTGCCTCCAGGACACGGAGGCACCAGCGCAAGCACTTTTATTCTTTCAGTGGAAACAAAATGGCCTTCGTTGTAATTTTTTCCAATAAAGGTACAGGGCTCCAGACTAACTTTTTGTGTTGGTTGCACTTGTGCGCCTAACTTTTTTTTTTTTTTTTTTAGTTGCACCAGCACAAATTTAGGTGCACACACATTTTTTATTACCTCGCCTTTAACGCCAAAAGGTCAACTTTTTATCACTCCTTTCATATAATGTGAATGGAACAACAATTAGGTGTCTTTATTTGATAGCCTCCCAAATTGTTTCAAGACAGTCACCTTTGAAAAAAGGAACCAGCTGGGCCTCTATTTCTCAATTTTTTTCCCTTCATCGTAATTACTAATGAGCAAGTCATGTTGTGTGCAAAATATTTATGATATTGCAGATATTGCTTGAATCCTGCCGGTTCCATAGCGAGAGCGGCGCGGCCAGAGAAATGTTGGGCGCTGCGGTATATTAAATATATTATAAATATTTTTTCTGCGTGAGAAATAATTTTCTGCGTGTGGCGGGGAGTGTGTGACAATAGAGGTACAACCAGGATAACCAGAGGATAACACAGAAAGATGCTGCACTTGTGAAATAAATTCATGTTTTCGCCTGAGCAACGTCAGGTGCGCCTGTGCGACCACGATTTATTTTTTATTTTTTTCAGTCACACATTTAAAAATTTCGGTCGCATTTGCGACCAAATTGGTCGCGCTCTGGAGCCCTGAGGTAACATATCATTCGGAGCTGTAAAGGGTCTACTTTTATTTGTGTTCACTGACAATTTCAACAAAACATGATTTTCTGTCTTCGTCTCTTGAACAGGAGCAAAACTGAACCGAAAAGACATGATAAATGTATCTATAGAAAGCTTTAAATTGCCACTTAACAAAACCAATCGAAAACAAAAACTCCTTAATTATAGCCTAATCATAATCCATGAAGTTACATATTCATCTTTCCGACATAAACTCATGGAAAACACTAATTATTTTAAATATCTTAATATTTCCTCGACACATTTATAGTAATTACTTTTACATGAATGACATGACATGCACCTGTAGTAATATGCAGATTAGAAATGTTTGCGGATAAGAAAGCATCACATATTTGGGGAAACTCAGAAACATAACTCTCTGCCTTCACTCTTCTCCAGAAACAGTGACGCTACAGCAGCACAGACAAACGTATTGCCTTTACATCTGTGCTGGAACAGCATGGAATATAAAAATAAAAGTGTTTTTCATTAGATGTAAAATAAATGTAAACAGCAGAGAGTAGTTTACTTAACGCATCTGCGCTCTTTCTGATCATTTGTCCTATGCAGTGAATATGGCAGTAGAAAATTAACCACAATTCTTAGCGAATAATAAGAAAATGGAAATAGCATTTAAATGGGAGTGAAATGCTTGCTCTTGACATGTAAACATCATAATGTGATTAAGTCCTTACTATGATTATTGGAAATAATCGCATTATTCGTGAGCATGTAAACGTAGTCATTGTTAATGCAAAGGCATTCAGCCTTTACGTGTCCAAATACTTTTTGGGGCCAGTGTTTTTGTCTTTTGAAACTCTTTTGTATCAGATTTATTTATTGATATTAAAGGGAGTCTACAAATGGAAAACTTTTTATAATTTAAGTTATTACTTTTTATTGTCACTAAATTAATCAGACATAATTATATTTTACCAATACCAAAAACGCACATAATTTACTGCTTTTGTTATCTTTTGGGGGTTCAGTCATCCCATGGGTGTTTTCTTGCACTGCAACTGGTGACAGCCTCCTGTACTGACATTTACTGTGAGGTGGCGTGGGAGACCCAATTGGCACAGCGCTGAACTCTAGCCTTTTATATCAGTGCTACTTAATAATTGAAGACTGGTAGTGTATACAATGTATGATCTACACAGTGTCTTCCTGAGAAAGAGAAACACAGGGGTTTGGAGTTGAGCTATGATTGTTACAAAGCCCCCTTATCTGAGCACAGCCGCAGGGAAGCGTGGGTGGAGAACGTACACGTGCACGCATACACCCGGCGCTGCTCGCTGAGAAATAAACATGACTTCATTAAATTTGCATGTGCTATCTTCTCCCTTTCTCGCTGCCTTTGAATGGTGGGAGGACACATCTGCACTTGTCTTTCCCTTCAAAAAGCACCTGTCACTCTCCTCCTCTCGCCCCTACAGCCTTGTCTGCTTTGAGATGAACAAAGAGAGGAGGCATTTGGGCTGTATGTCATAAAGTCAGTATTTTATTTATACATTTTTTTTTTTTTTTTACAGGGATGTGTTGTAGCCAACATTGTAGCTACCATTTTAACAAAGGTGGTTAAAACGGATTTTTGATTCCAAAACAGTTGCATCTTAATATTTCAGACCGAGACCAATTTCTATTTCAATCATTGTGTTAACTGGGGCTATGCTTGAACGATCAACCTTTGACATTTTTGGTGCATTGGCTTGGCACCTTAGCCCAAAGTATACTTGAATTGCAACATGACTCTTTGCCGAACTTTCAAAGTACACCCCATGTGATGGCATGCTGCATAATTTTGTTGTTTACCATTTGGTACGAGCACCTAAACCTTTAAATCTGAAACGCATCTAAAATATTCCCTAGGTAGGCAGCCCACTAAGTTTTGTAACGGCTGCTGGTCTAAATCTTTGTTTAAATCTTTACGGCTACTAAGCACAAATAACTATCAGACGAACAACTGCTTAGTCACGCTAAACAAACAGACAGCTTTATTTTGATCGCACAGTTTCTTAGCTCCAAATCCATTTGAAATAGAGTGCACGTTAGGTACAAACAAACACATGACCGCTCCTCCGTTGACTCGGTGCGCCTGGGGGTTTGTACTCATGTCCAGGATTAGTGGAGACACTAAAGAGGCTTAGCGCTCCTGCCAATGAGAGCCACAGCAGAACCTCAAAGCGTTTCCTTCCTGTCCTCCTCTGCTGCATACTGCTTACAGGATCTGCCCGGCAGGTCAGGACTGGGTCAATCCAGGGTTCGCAGAGGTCAGGTGATGCCTAGTGAGAGATTAGGATCACAGATCAGTCCTCTACCTCATCCACGTCTGCTTCTACGCTTTCGTATCCATGTTTCTCAGAAAACTCAGCATAAAACTTTTATTAATTAAGGCTAACAAAGTAACAAGGCTTTCTTATATCAAGTAATCGTCCCGCCTTCTTGATAAAAGAGCCAATTAGTAATGAAGTACTTGCTTCAGCTGTCGTTAGAAGCTCTGAGAAGCGCACTTAGCCTAAATCTACTGCTCTCTGTTATCATTGTTGATATTGCCAAGAAAAAGCGAAAGCCACTAACTGCTCTTAATTTGTTTGTTCTTAAATGAGTTTTCTTTAAAACATCAGATGCCGTTTTTACTGAATTGAAGTACTTTAAGCAATTTAAATATTTAAGACATGTTTTTGAAAGTCTCCTCTTCTCATAAATGCTGTGCTTATTTGATCAATGTATGGTAAAAACACACATTTTATCATATTACTATAATTTTAAGTATGTTGGTCCCACTTTATTTTAGGTGGTCTAAACTACCTTGTGCTTGCATTTAAATTTAATCATTTGGTACAATGCACTTATTGTGTGTACATGTTTTTACAACACACTTATATTTTTAAATATTTATTTGTAATTACATCTGTAATTTCTGTAATGACATTTATATTTGGACTGTTGACCTATCCCTTACACCTAAACCTACCCATACCATCACACCTGTCCCTAACCATACCTGTATCCCATCTCAATAGCAGCAAAGGTGTTTTGCAATACAACATGACTACAATAAGTACATTGTACTTATTTTATCTATTTATAATTTATTCTTATGGCAAAGCTGAATTTCCAGCAGCCGTTACCCTTTCCTCCTCTCAGTGGGCCACTGCTGCAGCCCCTAATCCGATGGAATCACCCAGCTGCACCTCTGTTGCCAGAGCATTCTTCACACCTTGTGATGATATTGAGCTTCATTCCTGTGGCTTTCAGGCCCGACCAACAGCGGCAGAGCACAGAGCGAGTGAAACAGGGCGAGGAAAAGAGGCCTTTTGATTGTGCACTGGTGTGACTTTTGTCATGGGTTTGTTATCAATGAATCAGCTCTCCAGGTGAGACGGCTCTCGGCTGTACAAAGGGTGCCTTCGCTCAGGATTCATGGGATATTTGGCTACCGATGTAAACACATTTTCTGAAGCAGTGTAGAGCTAATGCTTCATTTTCAGCTGAATTGTGCTACATTTTTTAGTAAGGTTGTGCAAAGTTGGTTTAAATGGATTGCTTTTATTATACAAGTGGTTGGGTTTTGAAAGTATACAAGTTAAATTGCTGCCCACTGAAAAAGGAAATTGCTGGATGCAACTTCATGTAGTGCGTCTACAGCAGTGACTGACCTGCTGATACTGGTCCAGAAAGAAGCGTTTCATCTGCATCTACCACAATGACCTCCAACAATGACCTCCAGAAGATCAGAGCTGGAATGAATAAAACATGGCGGATGAATGAGAGCTCCTCTGTAGGGAGATCAGGCCTCTGGGCAGCGCATTAGAAAACCATTTCGGCTCGGCTCGGTGAGCACACGTTCTGTCACACATCTGCCATGCTCACCTTTTCCTTTTATTACTTTTTCATAGCCGAGACCGAGTGTGAGAGGGACATGTCCTTTCAGCATGCGGGACATGTCCTTGGACACACGCTTTGGCTGAAATGACATGAGTGTTTTTCGATGGCAGCCACTGGACAGACCTGTCAAAAGCACACACATACTAAAAGCTTTCCCTGGGTGGCCTGACTGATATGCTGAAGGCTTTTCCACTAAAAGCCTTTGGGATTATTGTTTCCAAACCGGAGAGGGATTGTTGTTTTTACTGTAGGCTCGCATTGAAAACAGTAGCATGACTAGGATGCGTATTTAGATTCAGTTCATGTGTAGACAAGATAATTATACCAGCATAACACCAATCATAGCAGAATGCATCACTGATCAGCGAGTATTAGTGTGTTTTGTATTTGGAGTATTTCTGCAAACTCCTCTTTTTACATATAGATTACCTTTGTCAGTTAACTGATTACATTTAATCTAGATAACGTAATCCGATTCCAAAAATTGATAGCAATTATTAATTTAAGTACAGAGTAATATTAACTACATGCGCTAACTATACGGTAAGGCTTAGAGTTACTTGCATGGAATTATGCATAGTTTATTTTTATTGTGATAGTAAGTACATGTAATGGGTGTAACGAGGAGACCTTAAAGTAAAGTGTTACCCAAAAATGAAGTATATATGTTTTAAAATGAAGATCAGTTGATTTACATGATTATATTTTATTCACACAATGGTAGTCATTCATAACTTATTGATTCTTTTTTTTTCCCTCTTAAAACTTCTTGTCGTCTTTGACTGTGCAGAAATATTTTAAGGAATATATATTTACTTTCTTTTAAAGTAGTACATTGGTTAGTTTAAAACAAGTTTAATCATCCAAAGATAATTATCAAAAGCAGTCCGAATGCACTACCTAACATTATGCTACTAATTACAGTTTCCATCATGTAATCTGTGATCAGTAATTTACTGTAATCTACCCAGCTCTGTATTTATCCCTATTAATAGCGTGTGAATGTGGCTTTTATAAAATTTTTATAAAAGCTGCAGCACGGAGTAACTCCAAATCTCGTTTCTGTTCCGTATTCAGACTGAAGCATTGAACATGAATATTGTGTTCTCAGTCAGTGAATCCTGCAGAGCGCCGCTGATACCCACGTGCCCAGCGGCAGTCACGAGTGAAGCTTTTGCTGTTTAATCCTCAGCCAGAGAGCCGCGGTAGCAGCACAGCAGCTGAAATCCCTTCCACAAGCCTACGCAATCACTGTTTGGCATCTGCTCTCTGATCATATGTGGCTTCAGCTGCGCATCTCCTCGTTTTGCTGTGTGCGTTTGTGACCTCGGCCTGACTCTGTGCCCTCGAGAGTCTGACCGAGCAGTAATTAAGATCAGGAGAATAATGTGAACGTCTCATTTGCATCCCTTCGCTCGGCTCCTATGTGGGTTAAGCCCCGCTGGGTATTAGCCAATAGGAACCTCTGGGCACTTGAACAGGGAGATAATACCCAGCAGCCATAATACAGCCGAATCTAAACCGAGCTCAGCCGGCCACTATGCCAAGAAATAATGTGTGTATGGGTGAGAGAGCTGTATCTATGCCACAGTTGTTTGCATGTGTTGTCACACGTTTGTGTATGTTGACGATACGCCTAATGTGAATGTATGAATATCTGGTGAATCATCAGTGACTTTATATAACCGTTCTGGGGGCTGGTGTTAATTCACTTGCGTGCGTGTCATTTGTAAACCTTCCAGCTAATAGTAAATCTCTGTGCTTGCTTTTCCTCCTCAGGGCTTTTTCCGAAGGAGCATTCAGAAGAATATGGTGTACACCTGTCACCGAGAGAAGAGCTGTATCATTAACAAGGTGACCCGAAACCGCTGCCAGTACTGCCGGCTGCAGAAGTGCTTGGAAGTGGGCATGTCTAAAGAATGTAAGTGTCTTTGTTGCTATAGTACAGTCTGGAATTTGCAGTACAGTTTTTAAGATACAGCGAGTTTTATAATATTTTGGTTATACGGATATATTAAGCAGCACAACCGTCTTCATTGTTAGTGATCAGAAATGTTTCTTAACCAGCAAATCAGCTTATTAGAATGCATTCTGAAGGATCATGTGACTCTGAAGAAAGGTATTAAAAACTTTTGAAAATGCATTCAAGTAGTTATTTTAAATTGCAATGTTATTTCACAATATTGCTGATTTCACTATTGTTTTTATGCATATGTTAAGTCCACTGTGCTTGGAAGGGCTCTTGTCAGACATTTGTCTGGTCCTGCTGTCACCCTCTGCTGGACAAAGTGCTGAAAGCTCTGCACGGGAGACCAGTGAAATGACGCTGGCCAGCATTAAAGCACACAGATTATTGTCTCATTTAATAGTGATGTTTGTGTGACAGGTTTGTGTACAAGCTTGTAATGAGGAGGTTTTCTGCTTTATTAGATGTCTGTTTTTGTGCTAGGACAAGTGAATGTTTTACATTTACATTTTTATGGCACATTATCATTGCTTTATCTGATGCATTTGTTGCAATAGGATATAATTTAGTATAAATAGAATAAATAAGGATTTGTATGTACTTTTGTTCTGTTATTAGCATGAAAGTGCACACACTTTTCTTTCTGTGCTGTACTGAACTATAGTTAGCTTTTTCTATCATGAAGACTCTGCCCCAGATTTGATATTTTACATATTTCATTCTCTCGGCCCGGATATGATGGCGCGCTCTTGTCATCTTAAAGTTGTTTGCAAGCAGGTTTCGTCTTTTTGCACATGTCGTGTCGTGAAAGATTACCTCCCTGCGTTAATAGTTCTTTAATGGCTCCATTAGATTGTGTTTTCTGAGCCCACGCTGGCACCCAGCTCCCTCTGGAGAAATGAATATGTGGCTGTGGGGAGAAGTGAGGGAGAATCATCCTTTACCACCCTCTCGCTCGCTCCCTCCCTCCCCTGCGTACGTGTGGAGGAGGGAGAAGAAGAGCCGTGAAGTTATCTTTAGACAAAGGAAGGAGTCCTAACCAAAAACAGCAAGAAAACATGAGATAAAGCAGTGATTGAGGCTGTGAGAACAAGAAAACCCAGAGATTGTGATGTTCCAGGAAGATGGAGAGAGGGAAGAAGGGAAGGGAGGAATGCAGGCGCAGAGGGAGAGCCCGTTTAAAGCTCTTTAAAGCGGGCTGATATTTGTCATGTGACGTGATTAGATTAGGTTGGATTTTAGTGAAAGCAGAGGTCGTTTGTCACAGTTATTAACAACCACCAACATTCATTTCTCATCTCTGCACACTGCACACCATCACACATCTGTGTGTGTGTGTGTGAGATGAAACACAATGAGTGTGTTTACATTGATTCTTTTTTTCCAGTGAAGATTGCTATTCTTTAGTGTCATTAATGTTTTCTCAACCAAGTTTAATGTGCAAAACAACTGTAGGTAAACCACTTGTGCCTCGCAGATTTTTCTGAAAAGCGTAAATACTGGGATACTACCCAAAAAAAGTGATTGTTTCAGTAACCACCGGCTTGACACGAAAATGTGGATTCAACTGATGGCCTGTGATTGACCTGGGATTATATTTTTGGCCCCTCGGTGGTAAAAGCGAGGCTTCGTTGGGTTGCAATTGGTGCTGAAATGACACGCTTCATCTTTAAAAACTTGACAACATGCAAGACCTCAAACAAATTTTCGGGTCAATAAGACATTTTAAAGCATAGCTGTACATGTTTTCAAAGTCTGTCAATGCAGTAAAAACAGCATGATTGTTGATATGTTGTAAAAATGCAGTAAAGTAGTATTATCGGAGTTTTCAGTGTCACGTGATTCTTCAGAAGTCAGTTAAATATGCTGATTTCCTGCTGTTCAAGAAACTTCTATTAATGTTGAGTAATGTTGTGCTTTTCAGAACTCTTTTAATTAAAAGGTCAAAAGCATTTATTTGAGTTGAAACACTTGGCGTTACTGTCATGTGTTTGAATCAGCTTGTGTTCTTACTAAATAAGTGCTAATTTCTTAATCTTACTGAATGCCCAAAACTGTATTATTCAGGAGTAGGTCACTATTGGTTTTCTGCAAAACGAAACGTTCCCATTTTCCTGATTTTGCTCTGCGTGTAAACACTGTTAATGGTGTTTTGGTTTATTGTTCACATTCATGTTTACACTGACGTCAAAGCCAAAAGGAAAAAGGCGTTTTTGAAATTTAGTTGTAAACACTTTCCTTGCATTAGTGTGTAATAATCTAGTCTGTGTTTTGCTAAACACTTTTTATATTGGATGCATGTATAATATCTCTAAATATTCACAGTAGGGTTTTTTTTTTTATATTGTGTAATTTACTCTGTATTTTTAAGGTGAAAGAGAAGGGAAGGGAAGACCTCAGAGAACATCCTTGGATTTTCTTCCCCCCTTTTTCTGCTTGTTTAGCAATTGACTCTCTTACCTAAAGCTCTTTTTGAACCGTCACATCAAAGCAATCGTTTTTTCAGCTCTTTTCCTCTTTGGAAAAAATATGCCTATGTTTCTATATGCCTATTCCTTTTTCTCTCTCTCTCTCTCTCTCTCTCTTCTTTTTTTTTTTTTTCCTCTCTGAAGGGTTTTTTCTGGACCTTTACTGCCACCTTGTGGCATTTAGTTAGATATTACTTTCTTCCTGCTACTGCTGGTATACATATAGAAAATGTACTTGTGTTTTTATGAGTGGTATTATTTAGTGGAGTGGCTAAATCTGATGTTTGTTTGTTTTTTTTCTTCCTGTCCTCGCAGCTGTTCGGAACGACCGGAACAAGAGGAAGAAGGAAGAGAAGAAGCAGGAGTGTTCGGAGAGTTATGTCTTAAGTCCTGATACGGAGCAGATGATCGAGCGGGTCAGGAAGGCCCATCAGGAAACCTTCCCCTCCCTGTGCCAGCTGGGCAAATACACCACGGTAAGTCAGAGGCGGTAGGCCCTATATCCATTTTGGAATTGCGGGTAAATAAATAAATCCCAAACTAAGCAAACACTATCTCTGTCCTTCAACAGAACAACAGTGCAGACCACAGGGTCGCTCTGGACGTTGACCTGTGGGACAAGTTCAGTGAACTCTCCACCAAATGCATTATTAAAACGGTGGAGTTCGCCAAGCAGCTGCCCGGCTTCACCACGCTCACGATCGCAGATCAGATCACCCTGTTAAAGGCCGCCTGTCTCGACATCCTGGTAAGAGCACCACATGCTTGCACTGATAAGTTCTCAACCTACACACTGCTGCAGTGCATCTATTCATGCGCTACTGAGACACAAGAACACGTGTATTTAATCTTCGTCTACAGATTCTGCGAATATGTACACGCTACACACCGGATCAGGATACCATGACGTTTTCAGACGGTCTGACACTGAACCGCACGCAGATGCACAACGCTGGCTTCGGTCCACTGACGGATCTGGTTTTCGCTTTCGCCAACCAGCTCCTGCCTCTGGAGATGGATGATGCAGAGACGGGGCTGCTCAGCGCCATCTGTCTACTGTGTGGAGGTACTGCAGCTCTTTCAACCAAATCCCGTCAGATACTTATGACCATATTTTTCTTTCTAAATGTCGTTTTTATCAATCTTTACATCGCATAACTTTTTGTTTATTAATTGTATTTAATCTGTCAGCCCTTCATTTGCACTTTTACTTTTTTGCCAGTTGGAATAATTTAATAGTAATAAAATGTTTCCATTTAGACAGTGTGATATAAGAGAGTTTATGCTTGTGTGTTAGCTGATGTTATAACATGCTGTGTGCTTGTGCTCAGATCGGCAGGATCTGGAGCAGTCGGATAAGGTGGATGTGCTCCAGGAGCCGCTGCTGGAGGCCCTAAAAATCTACGTGAGGAAGAGGAGGCCTCATAAACCACACATGTTCCCCAAGATGCTGATGAAGATCACAGACCTGAGGAGCATCAGCGCTAAAGGTGACATTTACAGTCATTCTGTAAACTTCAAGCTTGAATCAATCAGAATACATTCTTACATTTATTTTGTTTTCCTTTGTTAATCAGGAGCCGAGCGAGTAATAACGCTGAAAATGGAGATTCCTGGCTCCATGCCTCCGCTCATTCAGGAGATGCTGGAGAATTCGGAGGGTCTGGAGGGTGGCGGTGGGGCGAGAGGAGGAGGAGGAGGAGGAGGAGCGCCACCAGGAAGCTGCAGCCCCAGTTTGTCTCCCAGCTCGGCGCACAGCAGTCCCTCGGCTCACTCCCCCTGAGTCCCACCTCCAGACAGGGCTCCGTACGGAACAAAACTGGTTCCAAACCAGAAATAAGCCTCAGCCGACCAGCGCCAGAAATCCAGAATTCCGGTAGACTTTGATCCGGGGCCGACCGGACCCGAACAGTTAATCTGGCCGGCTTTCATTAGCTGAAGACCAATTGAGTCACACACAGGCCGAGCCTGCTCAAAACTCACGCCGTCATTAAAACCACCAGTGATTCAGTGACTACCAGAGCCCTGCAGCTTTTCACGTGGCAGTGGTCTACGAAGACGGCAGAACAAACGCCTCGTGTGCAGAAGCGGCTCCTTACTGTGTCTTCCCAGCTCTGCTCCCATCACACAAACTGTGAAGGCCCAGATAAGCTCTCCTCCTCATCTGAGGGCCGCTTTCTCTTGAGCCTGTGACTTTATTTTATAAATTTCAATCCCTTAAGCAAGCTAAAGGACATTCGGACGTCAAATGTCCGCAAGTCAGGGACATTTTGAACTTTCCAACTGTTTGGGTTCTGTTTCTTTGTTTTCTTACAAAAAGATATATGAATATATGAAATCTATATTGACAGAAAAATGAGATTTGAATTTTGTGTCTTAGGTGGAATGCAGAACAGTTCTTATCTTTTCTCTCAAGAGTTAAACACGGTTATGGTCGACCCACTGTTACGCTCACTCCCGAGACAGTCCTGTTCACGTCATGCACAAGGGCACATCACACTAGCACTGAAAATCATGCGATGGTCTTAAAATGCAATTTTGTCCAGTGAGGACATGATTTGGAGACGTATGATCAACTTGGCAGTTTGATGCAAAGAAATGAAGGATCTCATGTAAACAAGCAGCTTGTGATTGTGATTATGATGATGTGTATGAGATCTCAGAGCGGGAAATGCTTTTGTGTAGCTTTTTAATATTGTTTCTTAATTTACTGTTCATTTTTGTAATTGTCAGAGACCCCCACACACAGTATTATCAGATTATAAAATAATAAAATGAGATTTCCAAACATAATGACTCACGAAGAATACAAGATGTATTTTAAGCGCCCCCAAGAAAAACACGTCACTTCAGAAGTATGGAGAATGTTGTAACTGAGTATTTAAAACGGAATGTCATGCCTTTCTTTTTCTTTTCTTTTTTTTGCCTGCACCTCAGTTTGTGGTAGATTTGTTTCTAATCATCTCCGTTACGTGTTTACTGAGATGCTTCCACCGCCGCGTCCCTCTCCTCTGTACCTTACAACATCACTGCCTCTGCTCTCCTGCAACAATCATTCAGCAATTGTCAACAACAACACTGCCTCTGTGTGACAATCACTTTAAGTAAAGCTCACAAACAACTCTGCCTCTGTAACACACACTGATCCGCGCCAGACGTCTGGGTTTGTGAGACCACTCGGCTTAGTTTTTTAGGTTTAAAGTATCAAACGAGTACTGATTTCACAATTATGGTTGCCTAGAAATGCATTAAGGTTAATCAACTTTCTGATCATGTAGCATTCTTTTGTTTGAAATGAAATTGTCATTATTTACTCATTTTATTCCAAACCATATGAACTTTCTATTGTGTGTGTTTTCTGCAAAAGAAAGTCAGTTGTACAGGTTTGGAAAAACATGCTTGTTTGTTTTCATTTTTGGGAGATCTGTCCCTTTAAGTAAAACATTAGCTCGCTTAAATGAGTACTTTTAGGAGCAGGCTCCATGCAATCCAGTTCTGGCCGATCATTGTCAGCATATCCTTATTGTACCAGTTTACAACAGCTCTGCCTCTGCATCACGTCCGCTTGAACCCGTTGTAACGAACCTATGAATAGTGCTGTGGGCCGAAATGACTTTCTCGTTAACATGTTCCTCTGAGGGTGAAGTGTGAGCTGTTTCACTGCAACTATGCACACGACATGCACAGAGCTCGAGTCTGTTCACTTCGATCTACCTGTTGTGAAAATCACAAGCCTCTTCCAGTTGCTCAGTTCTGTCTGTTTCATCTGATTCTGCATTCAAAGGTTCACCGCTTTCGAGCCATACTGCATCCCAGACCTCGACGGGCCTCTTCTTTCACTCAAAGGAACAGAGATCTACACGACGTACAGCACAAACCCTGTACTGCTTTAACAGTTGTTATACAGTCAAACGCACAAAAATGTTTCTGTTGTGTCAGGTCCCTGGATGATAAGAGTAATGTTTAATAAAGACTTCTGTTTTGTGTGTTTCTCATCATGCTGGCTTTTTGTGGTCTCTTTTTCTTCTCCACTACAAACCTGTGGTTTTTATTTGAAGTATTCTCAGGGTCTGACCACATCCGCACAGTTTGTGTCACGCTCTAAAACATGAGTTTTCATATCACAGTATATTATTTATTAGTTTGTGCATTGTATTACGTTTTTCTGGAAAAATTACAACATTTAGTACAGTTATGAATAATATTATAGGATGGACTATGATTTTTAGCTTTATTGCAATCAATTACTAAACCTAAATAAAAAATAAATGCATAAAATAACTTAAAAGTAATGAACAGCTACATTAATAATGTACTCTGTTTGAAATGCACTAATTTATGTGTCTGATACAAATACCTCTGGCATGATTAATTTAATACATTAACATAAGGTGGAAATTTTCCAATGGCTTTGTGGGATTGTTATAAAAAAAAAAGTTATTTCTTGGTATATATCTTGCTTCAGCAAATATCTTCTTGTGGTGGCATCTTCCTGTTCACCAACGCTGCCTTCCTCTCTGACACCCAAAGGTGTTTTTAAGTCACTGTTACCTATTTTGTAAAAAAAAAATTAGACTGTAAGCCTGTTGCACTGGGAAAAAAAAGATCAGTCAACTGACAGTCAGTGCATTTAGCGCTAACTGACTAGCATGCTTAAGTTTATTTCAGTGTGCAGAATGCTGAAAAAGTTCAACCAAAAAACAGGCGAAGAAGTGTAATTGAGCGGGGATGCGAAATAAGATACGGGAGGGGAGAGAATGGGCTTATTTAAAGCGGAGATATTAAAACCTGATTGATTTAGCGTGTTTGAGCTGATTGGAGATAAGTGGCGCCAGCCGTGGTTAATTATTCAGACGTGCTTCTTCCGAAATTTGTTTATCAACATCACTTCATGAGTTCGCACTTCCCGAGCCCTAGTAGTATAAACCCTAGCAAGAGCAGAGCTTGGCAACTGGCTCGAATCCCAATTGCCCCCCAAAAGCTGTGGAAAATGAGGACAGCAGCCAAACGTGCTGGCCCCCCAAAGAAGGCGTGGAAAGAAAATAGGATGCTGGACGTATAAGTGGGACGGCTGGGTGGTCCACTCGTTTTTTGGTGGGGGAAATAAGTTTTTCTTTTCTTTTCTTTTTTCTTTTTTTTTTTGGGAGGCTAAATTAGGGAATTTCTCCGGAGACAGTGGAAGCTTCTGCGGAGGCGGGAACCAGGACCGGGATGGTTTAGCCGGGAATGTTACATTCACCCTGGTTGAGGCTTCTTCCGTTCAACAGACTGGCAGAGACAAGAAACACGTGTTAGTAGATAATCAAGAAACGTAATCAAATAAACAAAATATGTGGCCTCTGCGGAGGCGGTAGGGAAAGGCCTCTGTGGAGGTGGGAAAGAGAGAACCTCTGCGAAGGTGAATATAGGAGAAAACTCTGTGAAGGTAAATAGAGGAGAAACCTCTGCGGAGGTTGAGGCCTCTATGGAGGCAGGATAGTGAAGAGAGAACAAGAGGGGCCTCTGCGGAGGCGGGAGGGAAGCCTCTGCGAAGGCAGGAAAGAGAGAACCTCTGCGGAGGTTGGGGAAGAGAGGGAGGGATTGATGAAAGGGCAGGAAGAGGAAGTGTGGGAGGCACGCAGGTGAAATTACAGCAACCTGTAAAGATGCGGTTGTCGAGATCCAGATCTAGAGCGCCCCAGTAGGGGCAATGGTTCTATTGAGACACTCATATAAAATAAAAGTGCGTACCCCCAAAGCTCCGCAATGATGGCCAGAGAGTCTGCAAGCTTGCACCCCTATGGGGGAAAACTGAACAAATTATTTTGGTGTAACTTGAGAAGGCTAAAGTGAATTCTGGGAAGGTGAGGGCACGTGATGGGTTGGAGATTGAGAGAGTGTTTGACGGTAAGTGTAAGCTTGCTGCAATCCACCCGTCGGTCTGCAGGGCTGGGGGAAAAAGGGGAAAGGAGAGAAAATAAGTCAATGTCACTACACATGAGGATTTGGGCTCTGATTGCTCCGGATACTGGGGTTGGTTTCACGGCTAAGGTGTTGGAGGGTGTAGGGAGAGGAGAAGGCGAGGGGATGGAGAAGGGTTGGTACGATGGGGTGGGATTTGGGCCTGACCTAGGTGGAGGTAAACTGCTGTTTAGCAGTTTATGAGCAAAAATGCCACAATAACAGCTAACAGCTCAAGTTTCATCTTTGCTTCTACACATGACACTTCCTCAAATCTATTTCTCACAGCTTTATCTGTGAAAAATGTCACATTTAATGCTAAACTTAAACCGGCCCATTTCCATGTACTAGATCAAAAATTAACAAAAAAACATTTTGTGTAGGACATTAGATCTGATGGACATTTTCAATCAGTGAAGAAATGCTTTGTACCACACAATAATAGCATATTTGCAGCCAGCATCTTGAAGACTTCAGTTCCAGCTCTTCTCCAGCAGGCTGTTATTTCCATGCAATTCAATTCATGAACATCTAGATGACCTGGTTTTGAGTTGGAGATGAACTGCAGGAGAGGAGTCCTGAAGGAGCATGGTTGGCTACACCTGAACCAGACCAGAACTGAACTCAGATAAAAACAGTTAGGGTCACGTCATTATTATCACTTAAAAACTGTTTATGGTGTGCACTGTTTAGGGCATTTCCGTCTATACCAATGCCCCATCATCAGGAAGTACCATAATTTATGTGCATTTTGAACAGAAGCATCATGATGCCAAGACCTTCTCTTCTCACTTTTATAATTGGTAAACTCAATTTTTTTTATTTCTTGCGATTTCTATTTTTCATAACAGATGGAGAGTAAAAATTAAAATATGATTGATAACAGTCTTTCTATATCTCTGCACATTACAATATTAACATCACAGTAATATTTCATCCTTAAAACAGTTTAGATAAAGATTATGAACTGGGAGTAAACTGGTTGGTTGTGGCATCTTTTCATCACTGTGCCGTCATTTCTTAGACTTTAAACTTGATTTTGGTTTTCCTGAAATTGAACTGAAACTATTTGGTGATACCAGAAACTAAACTAATACATGTTGATTTATCTGTATGTTTGAGTTTTTTATTTTGAATTTTGAGAAATTTACCAATTATTGATTATTTTATTATTGACTGGTCTGCTTAACGAAAATGTAATGCTTTAGTAAACTGATTTAGTAGTTCTAACAATCATATTTTTCTGTGACTTCTCACACCTGAATGCAAATAAATAGTCATTATGTTTGTGTTCAGTGCCTGAACATGCTCGTGCTCATCTAGAGTTTTCACACTGTACGTTTGCGAGAAGAACTATAGCAGAACTAAAGCTGACCACAGAACCACAGCTCATACCCAATACTACAGTCACAGTGCTGGTCTTTCACGACATCACAGCTAGGGCTGAGTCTCCATCATAATCTCATTGGTTTCTGATACTTTCGAGAAATGTTGCCCACATCTGATATTGTACACATGGAACTGATTCAGTGTCACTGCCTCATGTAAAATAACTTACTCAGAGCATTGCTAAGCTACATTAAAACTCATTAACATGAGATCATTTTGAGACAAAATAATAATAATAATAATAATAATAATAATAATAATATTTCATTTGGTAATTCATGTGTAAATTTGCAATGTGTTTAAATGTCCCTGTTTTTCATCTCAGCAGCCATCGCTCTGACTTCTGTAACTGGTGAGTAACAGACAGTTAGTGACTCATTTTTAAAACACAGATTTTATTCTAGCTATATATCGTGACATAACCAGTCACTATTCTGCAAGTGCAGCCTGTTGATGTGATCTGTATTGTAACAGAATTAATTTGTTTTTTAGGGGACTCTAGTATCAGACTGGTGAATGGTACAAACGGCTGCTCTGGAAGAGTTGAGATCCTTTATACTGGCACATGGGGGACAGTGTGTGATGATGACTGGGACATGAATGATGCTGCTGTGGTGTGCAGACAGCTGGGATGTGGAACAGCTGTTAGTGCAAATACCAGTGCTCATTTTGGCCAAGGTAGTGGTCAGATCTGGTTGGATGATGTGGGATGTTCAGGAAGTGAATCATTCCTCACACAGTGCTCTCATTATTCTTTTGGAACACGTGACTGTGGTCATTCTAAAGATGTAGGTGTCGTCTGCTCAGGTAAAAGTGCATATAAAGAGTTCATTTGCAGAAACAGATGACTTCTTAATTTTCAAAAATCATGTTTTTTTTATTGTGCATTCCAATTACTCAAACAAACTGCATTTGGGTTATTTTAATTTGGTTTAAAAAAATCTAACTACCTAACAAAATAAAACAATAAAAGCATAGTTTTGTAAATAAACTGTTCATAAGTTTTTAAATTATGCTTTTGCTGTTTTCACCTTGATTCATTTGTATTTGCCCAGATATTTTTTACTAGTTGTGTAAGAAATGAGTGTTTTGA
The DNA here is from genome assembly GCA_032357445.1 of Enteromius radiatus. Classification (NCBI taxonomy): domain Eukaryota; kingdom Metazoa; phylum Chordata; class Actinopteri; order Cypriniformes; family Cyprinidae; genus Enteromius; species Enteromius radiatus. Next base: position 8,268,581 of record JAUCMS010000062.1, on the reverse strand, counting down.
AAATGCAGTGCTTGTTTGTGGGTCATTCCTGGGATTCAGTCCCCGAGACCTTTTTAAAGTGTTGGTTCACCAAAATGAATTCTTAAAAACTTTGATATGCCCATTATAATTAATAAAAATAATTATTGCATGTTAATATTTTTAGCATAAAATAATGTGTTATACCTATCTTAAACCAAGTATTTTGTCATGTCCCTCAGCTTGTACTTAAGAAATTACAAAACAAACGGAAATGGAGCCATCACAAAAACACATGGTTGCTATGGAGACCATTTTACTTTCCGCCAAATTATGTATTTTGTTTCATATCACCTAAACCAAACATAATAACACAGAAAATGTGATGTCTACACCTATGCTTTGATGGTGAAGGATTACAATGATACCATATACTGTACAACAACTGTTCAGGTGAAAAGATAATGGTGAAATCAGCAATAATGTGAGAAAGACATAACATACAGTATCTGAGCATCACAGTATCACAGCATTTACAAAGGTCAGAGGTGAATTACTAATAATTGATGTAACAGGTGGAATAATATTTATGTGTAGTGTGGGGTGTGGGTGCGGACCGGGTGCTGGTAAATGAAAATGATACCACAAGGCTTTGCTTATATACAGATCTCAGGCTTCTAGAGGGGATGTAGATTGGTAAGAGTGAGGAGGAAGTAGAAGGATGATGAGCTTGTAGCTGTTCTGTACACAAACATCAATGTCTTTAACTTTATGCAAGCTGCAACCGGCAGTCGGTGCAGGAAGATGATGCCGCTGCATTCTGAAACAAATTTGTTGAGGTTTGATCCTCCTGGTGTTGTGCAATACAAACCAGCAAGATCGAGCTGTCTTTACAATATGGTCCTTGAAGGTCAGCTGTATTTTTAAGGTTTTTGCTAAAATGACAGTTTAGTTAACAGCAAAACCCAAAGATTTTAGAGCGCTCGCACTACAATCCTGTGATTATATTGACAGGACAGATGTTTTGGTGGTTGCATAGCAACATAAAAAAACTGCAGCTCACTGCTCTTTTTTTAAAGTCACCAAAATAGGCAGTGCTGTGCGCCTCGCGTTTTCATTATTAAAAAACACGTTCTGTGTGATGGGGGCCTTACACTACATTTCTCTTTAGATATGTTACAGCCTTCAACCCCATCACACCTTGCATGTCACATTAATATTATTGGAACAATACAAGTGTTGAAAGATGGATGTTTGATGCTCTCTGTATTGTTTGACACAAATTATGTGTCTCCATCAAGGAGATCGGCCCATCAAGGACTACGTGATGGACTTTGTGGTGGAGCTAGCACATTTGACTAATATGAGTGAGCTACGCCTGATGATATTTTTGTGGTGGCCGATCTGAGCCAGTCGGCTCACTCAAGCCTTTTCATGATCCTCACTGGACTTTGGACCTTTATATTGACCAGGCACTCCAACTGAGTGGCTCTTTGTTCACTGTGGAAGAACCTGACATGTTCATCCCTGAGTCAAGTCATGTTACGGCTGATCTTCCTGAGTCAAGTTAAGTCACAGCTGATCTTCCTGGGTCAAGTCAGGTCACCTTACTGAATCCTTTCGAGGCACAGCTGGTTGTTCAGAGTCCAGTCCAGGAACCTTCAGAGTTTGCTCCAACCTGTGAGCTTGTTCCCACGACAACCACGCCCCCTTGTTACCTTGTTTAGTCTGATTGTCTGTGTGTCTGAAGGGGGATGTTTAAAGCTTTAATTTTCCTGGTTCCTGTGTCTTGGATTGTCGTTTTTGTTATCTTTGTGATTTGTTTGCAACTTTGAAGTTGTTTGCAAATGGATCTCCCTTTGCTTCATCTCCATGTTACAACAGGGACGACAATTAAGAATTAAATTATTTTTTGCTGATAACATTCTTACCCTTTATATAGACTAAAATAATAAAATTGGGATTTTAAGCATCTAAATTTAAAAAAAAATGTACAAGAAAATATAAAAAGAGGGAGACCATTGACACAATTTGTGTAACTTCAGTCATATAATCATAAAATATAAATATTATCAGTAAACTGTTATCAGGGACGCATGAGCATTAGGTATGTTTGTTTTATAACAAGTCCTGCGTAAAATCAAAAGATAATGTGTAAAATAAAAGAAAACAATGCCTGAGGTGGTTTGATATATGCCTAATGATGTGGGGTATTTACAAAATTAATATTAATGTAGTTGTACTGTATATATGAAATGTTATGGTATTAAAGGAATTATTATAATAGAGACTGAATGATTGGTGATTGGCTTCCAACGATGTCAAACAAATACTAAATATTTACATTATCCAAAAAATATGTTTTAATCCTATTGTTCTTTCATTTCTATGTCCTACTACCAGACATAAGGTTGGTCAATGGGTCTGATCCGTGCTGTGGGAGAGTGGAGATCCTTTATAATGGCACATGGGGAACCGTGTGTGATGATGACTGGGACATGAATGATGCTGCTGTGGTGTGCAGACAGACACGGTGTGGATCAGC
>JAUCMS010000062.1:8250277-8265978 GCA_032357445.1 Enteromius radiatus | reverse complement strand
TATAATGAATACATTGTGATTATGATTGCTAAACATATTGATTAAACAGATTTGACAAGGGTACAATCCAACAATGTATAAATATTTTTTTAATCAATTATTATATACTTGAATTAAGATTTTATTATAGAGTTCGAACATTTCAACAGCTGTGTACAGAGTAGGAGACTTATCTCATTGCAAACACCTTTGCCATAATATTATACTGTTGGATATATCATATACACATAGCTATTCAAAACATAAAGCTCTTCAGTCATGATCGTATGTATATTTCTGTTTGATTGGATAAGACTGCACAAGTAATTTGCAGAGAGATGTTGCAAATTTCACAGTAAACACGAAAGCAAGATTGAAACCAAACTTTTTTCAATATGTTTTTACCTCTAAGAATTTGTGGTTGTGAGTACATTACACAGTACAAAAGAAGCAAAATACATCAACCATGTGTAGTTGGACATAAATCCAAAAATTAAAAAAAAAAATTTAAAAAAAATTACAAACTGTAAGGATTTATATTTTGTGCAAAAAAACCCAAAATGAATAAATCACATACTGCTTTCTTTCTTTCGTATTTTCGTCCTTTTTTTCTTGCCTTTTTGTGCCTTCATGTCACGCCTAAAACGTGACAAACACGTGGTAAAACATGTGGAAAAGGCTAGGTGGGCCGCTTTCTCTTGTTTTCAAAGTGCTCTGTAGCTGGTGCACCATGCTAGTGCTCCCAAGGCGTCTGCCGTTGCTAAGCAACCATTTTTAAATTTTAATTTTTCATTTAATTTTTCAAAAAGGCTTTAGAATACTGAGTCATGGCCAAGTACCAAAACAAACTTGCAGCCAATCAGCAGTAAGGGGCATGTCTACTAATGACGTGAGTAGAGCGCGTGAATGAACAGCCAAGCCATTGAAGTCAAAGCAACAGAACGATTAAAAAAAGCAACAAAAACGTCTGCGGAACGATAAGCCAAGAAGTAGGACCCGTGTAAATATCTGACCAGCTTTCCAGCACTGAAGAGGAGTCAAGGAACAAAAGGTGCGTGATTTCACATTTAGCCGCATTTACAACGCAGAGCCTTTGTTCACTGAGAAGCTGCACAAATATGCGTTCATTATCATTATAAGTGTACTAACATTTTGTTCTAAAGTACTTTTTGATGCTAAATTGGAACAACTTCCAGCATACTTGGTACACGTTAAGTATTTGTCTATTTACATGGTTAGTGATATTAAAGTGTACTTTTTTGTATGATAAGTACATAAAAAAATTCTTATGATAGTCTTTGAAACACACAAGCAAATATACAATAAATATATTATTTTTGAGTAAAAATTTGCTCATTCATCCCCAATGCTAAATCCACTTTTTAAGGTCCTTACAATAAATACAGAGACACAATTAACAAGTCAAACAGTATTGAAATGTTGAAAGATAAATTTGTTTAAATGTACCTAAAATAAGATGATAAATAATTGGTTTTACACATCACAATGTCATTACAGTGCAGTGTGTTTTAGTGAGTAAGAATGTGTTGAGTTTTGCAAAAAAAAAAAAATAGTGCATGAGATCTGCAAACAGTGTCAAAATTGCCTTAACTTGCCTCTGCATCACGTCTGCTGGACCTGTCACCAGAAATTAGGCTTCCTCTTCAACTACTGTGTGTGCACACAACATGCACAGAGCTCAATTCTGTTCACCTATCCACCTGTTTTTTTTGGAATAGCTTTTATTACTAGCAGCCTGTTGGAAGTAAAAAAAATCTACATTGCTAATATATTTACTTGTGCATTTAATATATGATTGCAATAGAAAATATACAACCATTTTGTGAATTTGCTGTATATTGAGCAGCAGTCGATGTTGAATCCAGATACATATCTGTGGAAAATTGCATATCACACTCGGTGTGAAAAGTTGCTTTTCACTTCAGAAAGTGTGTTTGACAACCAAGTTTGAAAGCAACTTTTCACACTGAGTGTGGCATGATTGTTGGCCTTCTGCTAATTCACGCCTGCACGCTAGGTGGCGCCGACCAGATATGCAATTTTCCACAGTTCGCCTCACTTTTTTCGCATCACACCCTTTACATGAGGCTAGGTTAAAGCAGAGTTGTCAAACACATTTTCTGACGCTCACAGCCCGGCAGAGTTTAGATTCAGCCATAACTGAATGCATTTGATCCTGCTAGAATCAAGTCCCTTTGACACCCCTTGGTTGAAGTGAGAAGGATGTGTGTGAGGAGGTGAGTAGCATTAGAGCACCTCCTTTGTCTCTTTGTCTCCCTCACTCTTTTATGTTACATCAGTTTAGTAAAACAGCAGCTAATCAGGTTTCTGACAGTCCTTCTATAAAGTTGGCACCTTCATATAAGGTGGTATGGCTTAATGGTTTGAGATCTGAGGCACTAACTTAAAAAGTAGACTGACTTGGACTGGCAGCAGTACACATCTGCTGTGCATACTGCATAAAGGGTGGAAGTAGGCTGTACTAATGGTCTGTGTTGGCCAGTGTGGTCTGTTTTTAAATACACGCATTTAACCACAAGTTTCAGAAACCTTAAAATGTGTGAAGAACGTGAGGATGTCCAAATGCAGCAGCACATTTAGAGCACAGGCCTTCAAAGAAATTTGAAAAAGGCTCAAAAAAGCAACTTGTTTGCTTTATAAAAAACAAAATACAATGATTTATTTATTTATTTTTAAGTCTAGTGCAAACTGACTAGCATGTTGCAATGCACATGAGAATGCTGAAAGGTTGAACTGAAAACAATTGCTATTTAGTACAGAGAATATTTGAAGTTGGGTAATTTCACAGATCTCAGTGGTTATTGAGGTTAGTTTCTACATGAACATAAAAATTGAGCCATTTCTTCTGATTAACTCTCTGAGAAGCTGAAGTGTTTCGTGAGACAGGGGGAGGGATCAGTGAAATGCGGAACTGTTGTAGTTCTGTTTGCACCGAGCTAGTGTCTGTCTGACTCAGAGAACATGTGAAAAGCGACAGGGATAGCACGCACATCGATCAATGAAAGAACAGAAATGCTGAGAACTCTGCTTGGTAAACAGTTTTTGAATTGACACAATTTAATTTAGATACACACAACAAATATAAACAAATTATGAACACACTCATCATTTAAATTGTAAGACAGATAAAAACCTGTTTAATTATTTACATAAAATCTTTGTTGTAAATTGTTTTCTAATGAAGGAACTCTGTTATGCTTTCTCTTTGACAGTCATGGTTTTGAATGATTACCTGGTAACTGGTGAGTGATCCGCTCAATGTCGCTAAAGCTTTGATAAACATCTCTATATTATTGATAAAGGTGTACAAAAAAGGCATAGTTAACTAAAGCAAATCTGAATAATTTTCATTTTTCTTTGGAATACAAAAAGAGAAATAAGAAAAAGGAGTAATGCTGAAGACTGTGCTGGTCATTTAAGGCATTATAAACTCAATAAGCTGTTAAATGCCATGATTACTGAGTCAGAACTTGAGAAATGTGTCAGTCAGATTCCTAAGTAAAGCATTACAGTTACTAAATGTCATTTACCAATCTAGTATTTCAAATAACATCCGCTGAATTTAAGCAGCTGCATATTTGTTACAGCATCAGTTATTTTGGCATCCCCCCACCTTTCCAATTTGACCTATATTCATCTCCCAAACATTAGTAGTCCCAACAGGGGATATATTGAGGCTACTTCTTTGAGCCCCTCCACTGTGGACAGCAAGCTAAATATATTTAACCATAATAGCGTAAAGATTATATGGATTAAAAAAAAAAAAAACTTGTAAAAGCTCTTTTGTGAAATAGAGCAAACTGTTCTTTCACTTCAACATTATTAACAGGACAGGCTGGAGGTTTTTGTTGTTGTTCAACAGAAGAAAAATATGTTCTACAGGTTTGCTTCAAAATGAGGGTGTGTAAATATTAAAGTGTAGCAGAAAGTTCACATTTAGGTGAACTATCCCTGTAAAGCAGATAGCAGGTTGTTTTATTTGATAATATGTGAGCTGAAAAACATTTTCTCTGTTTGACAGGAAATCAATATGTCAGACTGGTCAGTGGTTTAGATGACTGCTCAGGAAGAGTCGTGATCAACTATAATGATACATCAAAGACAGTGTGTGGTGACTCCTGGGACATCAATGATGCTGCTGTGGTGTGCAGAGAGTTGGGATGTGGAAGAGCTATTATTGCAGATGGCCAGGCTCTTTTTGGGGTAGGGGATCATCAAAACTACCTGATTGAGGTCAACTGTAATGGGGAAGAGTCATCTGTCACACAGTGCTTTAATAAAACGAAAGCTGGAGTAATGTGTAATGATGCTGGAGTCATATGTTCAGGTATGAGAATTTAGTTTTTCCCTTAATTAAAATGTTCGTTTTCAAGAGTGCTGGTGTACACTGTGATCTGTGACAAAAAAATCTGTGACATTTAAAGTAAAATACCAGCAGATATGGTCGCCAGAACTTTACTGTAAAAAAACATTTTAGGTTTTACAGAGTCAACTTAAACTCAGTAAAAAAAAAAAAAAAGCATAATGATAAGAAAATAGAAAACAACATTTAAAGTACTAATATCTGTTTTATACTATTGTAATACATCGATAACCAGGTGGTTAAGAGAAAGTCACATGGTAAATCACAAGGAGGGAATTCGAATACAGAAGGTGCACACAGTGTCTTTCACAGAAACGTTAAACACCACCATGGCAACAAACATTATACTACAATAATGCAATAAACATCAATTTATCAATATTTAATGTACAATAACACCCTAATATACAAAACCTAGAAGAAAAAACTAAGAAACATCAAATGTGAAGTGTCTTGAAGGGAATTCTGGGAATGTCAATGTTTGATGTTTCACTGTAAATGACGTAATAACTTGTTCTTTTTCACTTCTAGACTTACTTTTAACAGTATTTTGCTGTAAGATTACATTAAATGTTATCACAAACATACTATACAGAAACATACTATTAACTGATGAGCAGGTTTTTACTGTACCACTTTGACAGTATTTTAGTTGTAGGGAGGTTTCAGTGATTCTTTTAGTAGGTTACAGTATGTCAATAGGTGATAACAAGTGACTGTCTTTAACAGTGATGTGCAGTTTTATATATCCAGATTGTTTCTGGGCAAATCTTCTTTGTTCAATGTCAATAGTAGTGATGAATGAAGCACAGCTCACACAGAAATAACTTTCAAACCAAGCGGCTTTCTGCTGGTCAAGTCAGCAAAATTACATTTCCATAAGTGAAACCTAAATTGTACATAGGGAAGCATTGCCCCATTCGAAAATCTTGTAGCACAGAAATGTGGCCACACCTTGATTCATAAGTGAGCTGAATAATCCATTAAAACAATTAGCTAAAATATGGAATCATTCAGCCATTCTGAAGATAGGCTGAACTCATGTTAATGCATTATAAATCTCTTCTTCAGCATCTTCAATTATTATCATTGGTGCTGTGGTCACAGCTGTACTGTTCCTATTGTCCATACTGATAATCATTTTCCTGGTGAGGAGGAGACAAAAACGAAAGAAATTCCAAATACGCTCTAATTCAAAAGGTGAGAATTAATGTCCTTTATCTTTACTTTGGATGCCTGCAAATATCAATACTTAAACATTGTACTACAATAATAAAACTTTTTCCTATGTTATTTGCATCCCAAGATGCAGTTAATATGCGGGATGTGCTCCACAATAACCAGAGTGAAGACCATGCTGAGGATGACTATGAGCTTGTAGATATGGATGATGGTGCTCAGGAAGATGTAAACTCTGACTCCGATCAGGATTATGTTAATGTAGATCCAAATGAATCTGAACCGGACTACATCAATGTGGAAACAGATGATTCAGAACAAGACTATGTCAATGTCGATACTACAGAACACAGATGTGCACTGGACAATAACTATAAAGATTTTTGAAAGCTATTTGATGGAAAATATTACAGATTTTCAATTTTTAACAAAATAAAGGACCTTCTGAAGGAAGGAACTTCTGAATGGATAACAGCACTAAATACCAGAAAACAGTCCATTAACATAGAGCAAACTAAGTCAGCAGCAAATTATTCATTATATCCAATAAACATTGTCCAAGTATGAATTATTCTTTGAATATGAAGAGAACAAAGACTTTATTAAGCACTAAGCACTAAGTCATTATTAAGCACTAATATTAAATAAGAGACTTGTTAATTCTCTAGGAATCTCTGTAATGTGAGTGTAAATTCCCTTTTCGCAAAGTATCAGTTTGTCTGCTTCGCTGAAAATGGTGGCACTTGCAAATTTGCAGTTGTTAACAGAGCTTTAGCAACAAGTATGAACATTTATTAGTAGTGACAAAGTGTTTTTGACAGCTTTTTAAACTGTGTTCTACAAAGAAGCAAGCAATAAGGAACCTCGAAGAGAGAAAGCAGTAGCTGCAGTTGCTCACAGTGACACAACTTCCCACAACCCCTTCGCTCTGTGTCTTCCTCTCTCTGTCTTATTGTTAGATACCCGGTAATGAGTTACTGTTGCTGTGTGATGTCTGCCTTTTTTTTATGACTGCTCATGGAGACCTAAATAATTTAATTTAAATTAAAATATGTTTAAACAACAGTTTAATATATGTTTGTAGAGTTTCTTCTGAATATAATATATATATCAAATATTATAAATGTATAATACAGTATATATTATAAATGATAAAATCACAACTGCAAATACACTGTAAATCTAGTTTTTATATCGCTGGACTAAGGAAATGTGAAAATGTCCACAGTCTCTTCAAAAAAGGGCACTTCCTCAAATTTATTTTGCAGCTTAATCAGTGTTTTAATACATTTGGAGAACAGAGCTGTTCTCTGAATGTGTTACAAATGCATCCGGCTAAAATCCAACTGATTTTAACTCCATTTCAGAGTACTGCATATCTGATGTGGTTTCAGAATTCCTTCTTGTAATTTCTATCACATGTAAACAGTTTGTTTCACTTCTTTGTATGAGATTATTTGATATTTTTCATATGAAGTCATTCCATCTCTCCTTTTTTTTTTATAGATGCAAATTAAACAGACATTTTATTTAAAACACTTGTTTGCCATATTTGCTGTCAGTGATGAAATACAGCATACCGGCAGGGATCTGATGCCAAACAGACAGTTCCTGACCCCCACATGAAAAGAGTGATGCTGTTTTAAAAAGCCTCATTTTACAGATTTTTTGGCAGACCGGGGAAAATATCACAAGTATTAATATTTCACGCTGATGGATCATAACCAGGTTGTAGGTTTTGCTTCAAAATACTATAGAATAAACAAGAAGAAACAGGAGAAAGAGACAAAAAATAGAGAATAGGCAATTTGATGAAAACTGCATTTAAACAAACAGGCTGTTCATCAGCTGATCAAAAGTTTTAAACCCTAAAAATATATGCTTTCATGTCCTTCTTTATGCAGTGACACTGTCATGACTTCCTGATGGCAAAGGCAAGAAGTTTTTCTTTGAGCTGCGCAAGCAAGTGCTCATCTGCCATGCGATCGTTGCCAAAGTTGAACTCAGTAAGACAGTCAAATTTATACTTCTTAAAAGATCCTGAGAGTTATGGGACAAAAAAGTAAATTGGTAGAACCCAAAAAAAATCACCTGCACTGCACCAGAGGATTTATTCTATGACCAGAGGCTCCTGATGGCTTCCAACTTTACTGGCATGAGATGGAGAAGTTTTCTACATGGTACAGTGGATGAGGCTCCATCATGATTTGGGGTGCTTTTTCCTTCAGTGGGATAATGGATCTTCAGGTTGTGCAGGGGGGTCAAACGGCATTTGGCTATGTGCATATGTCACAGGGGCATCCCTCTTGACTGAGGGCCCTCGTCTGTGCTGTAATGACTGGGTCTTTCATCAGGGCAGCGCTGTAGTTCACAACCACCACCTGATGAAGGACCTCTTCCTCTTAACTTTTTAAGGCTGTGATCTTAAACTTTTGATCAGCTGATGAACAGCCTGTTGGAGATTAAATGCAGTTTTCATCAAATAACTATTTATACCTATTTTCTATTATTTGTCTCTTTCTCCTGTTTCTTCTTTTGGTATTTTGAAGCAGAACTTACAACCTGGTTATGATCCATCAGCGTGAAAAATTAATACTTGTAATGTTTTCCCTGGTCTTAAGATTTTGTTCAGGAACGTATATTATATAAGATGCTGTCTTCATATACAGACTGTTTATTGGGCAAGGGCAGCATGAAGGTTCATTCACAGCTCATAAATACAATTTTTTCACTTTATTCTCATATTCAAACAATGATTTGGGGTGTAAAGTACAGTGTAAAAAGATGCAATCTTTTTTAGTAAAAAAAATAGATTGATGGAAAGTTACTCATCATAACTGTGCAGGGTAACAGTTTTAGTTTTTTTTTTTGTTTGTTTGTTTTTTATGAGCCAAGACATAGGTTTTTGTATTTGTTTTAAATTTTAAATCAATTAGAATCTTGACTAATGTATAGTCTCATAAGAAACAGTGAGTGATGAGTGAGTTCAAAGAGGTAGGCCTAATCTTAGGTAAAAGGACTGTATACTGTGTAAGTTTGTCATCTCATTGTGAATATCTCTTTGTAATGCAATTCTACATTAAGAAAAATGCATTTTGGAAAGAGGTTGGGATAAAAAAAAGGGATGTTTCATTTTATTGACTAAATGCATTTCTTTCTTTTTTTTAAATAGTTAAAAGGGGAAGTGAGTGAGTGTGTTTTGCAGTTTTGGTTTTGCATGTGTTGAAAGGAGCATATATACATCTTAAGGGCATCATTTTGAAACAACACAGACCACAATGTCAAGACCTACTCTTCTCACTTTGTTATTTGGTAAGTTAATTTACAATCTTTGTTGTGTCTTTTTTATTTACAGATGATGTTTAAAGATTTGGAATGATAAAATATATGTACATTTGATGTCAAGATATTAATACCACAATAATATTTCATGCTTAATTCATAATATTAATGTTAATATAATATTAGTATTAATGTTTATGTGTAAGTTGGTGGTGGTGCTTACTATTGAATAAGTCTGTCAGGTTTAGTTTCTAGCTTTCAGGTTTTAGTTTTGCACCATTTGTTCTTTGTAAAACTGAACTGAAACTAGTGGCTTTTATGTGTTTTATGTTAACTTTAATTTAGACACAGAATTTATTCTTCAGGGATGTTTGAGTTGCCTGGATTTGATCTTGACTGCTCTGAAAATGATCTAAATGATGACTATAAAAATTATTTCATGGGGCTAACACATGGCTTTTAAAAAATAAGAAACCGTGAACAGTGTGAAGAAAGAACTACATCGGAGTACATCGGACCATAGCTTTTCACTGCAACTCTCACAGTCTATACAGTACACAATACATTCTTGGGGCGGTTTCCTGGACAGAGATTAAACCAAGATCTTTAAACCAGAGTAAAAGAAAACTTTCCATGCTGCCATGGTTTTAAATAGTCTTAGACTTAGTCTAAGACTAAGCTTATTTGCTTTAGTTACTATGATTTTATTTTTAAAATTCACTCTCGGTGGACTCATTGGCTGTTTTCTTGACTCTGTATCAACAATCTATCACTATCTGATTTTAAATCTTTGCAGCAGAAGGACAGACAAGCAAGGAACATGTCTGATATTTTATATAGCAAACAGTGGACATGTTCACACAGAAGCACAATATGGTTGTCAGTCCTTTATTTGAGTCAATATGGTTGCATTGACACAAATTTCATCATTGTATAGAATAATGAGATTATTCAAATCTCTGGGTCCGTGTACTTTTTCGTTCATTCATTATTCTATTTTGGAGGTCACATGGGAAATGAAAAATAAGTGATGTATTCATCTGTTTTAGGGATTGAAAATAAAATACTGAACCATAACAAAAGAAAAAAGAATTTATAAAAAAAGCCATTCTGAAACCGCGTTTGGGTCTATTTTTGACCAATGTTTTGGTTGACCTGGAACAAAATAATGCACACCCGCATCACCACCTCGGGTGTCCATTATTTTTCTAATAATCAACGGCCCGTCGTCAATTATTCCTTACTTAACTTATTTACGTTGCAAATCCGTGAATGAATGTTCCAAAGAGAAGTAAACTTTAACGGACACTGTGTAGGGACCATGTCGATTGGGAACACAGTTCATGTACGGAGCTCTCTTCTAATGTGCCGATTATCAGAATCAGGTGCATTAACAAAGAGAGACATGCAAAATATGCAGCGCAGGGGGGCGTCATCAGTTCTTCTGCAGTTCCGCACAGCAAAATAGTAGTCCTCGGTTGCTATGGAGTTGCAATGCGATTGCTAGTGTGACTATGAAGGTCATCCAGGGTGGTTGCTGTGCGGTTGCTAGGGTACTCGGGGTGGTTACTAGGGTGGTTGCTAAGGTACCCAGGGTGGTTGCTGGGGTGTTGCTATGCGGTTGCTAAGGTACCCAAGGTAGTTACTAAGGTATTGCTATGCAGTTGCTAGGGTATCCAGGGAGGTTGCTAGGGTGTTGCTATGCGGGTGCCAGGGTACTTGGAGTGGTTGCTAGGGTAACCAGGGTGGTTGCTAGGGTGTTGCTATGTGGTTGCTAAGGTAACTGGGTTGGCTGCTAGGGTGGTTGCTAAAGTGTTGCTATGTGGTTGCTTGGGTACCCAGGGTGTTTGCTAGGGTGTTGCTATGCGATGGCTAGGGTACTTGGGGTGGTTGCTAAGGTACTTGGGGTGGTTGCTAGAGTGTTGTTGTTTTTTGATGGGTCAACAAGCTCAACATTTCAAAACGTCCCAAACTGTCTGGTGCCCAGGGGAGGAAAAAAAGAAAAGAGGAGGAAAAACACGACAAAGACAGAGATAATGTCACGGTAAAGATAATGTCAAGTTTCCAACCGATGATTGATAACGAAAGTGGCTTGTGTGCATGGTCGTATTTGATTGTGTGGTCTGCATTTAAAAGTAGACACTTCAAGCTTTCTATAGATATGTGTCTCATGTCTGTGTGCCATGTTTTCGCAGAGTTTCAGTTCATTTTAATGGCGCGATTCTAAAAACAGTTCGCAAAAACAGTGAACAAAGTAAAAACACACACACTTTTTATTTTCCTTAATTTGCAAAAGCACACACTTTTGTTCTTACTGAGAGTGTACTCAAAAAAGTAGACACCTAATAGATTCGAATGGTGTGACCAAAGTCAACAGAGTATTTGTAGTGTCTTTTGCACTGATAAGAAAAAAAAGAAGCAGGTCACTCGTGACCGTCGACTTCAGGGAGTTAACATTGGCATAATATGATTTGCTAATCAATAAATAGCTAGCGCTATCTGTTAGTTTTAACATCAGCTAATGTTATGGAAGGGTCTAGTTGTTATGGAAAATAGTAATGTAACTACCCCCATCATTCCTTCCTCAGGTAAATGTGTAAATATTAGATCTATTCAGCAGGTGTTATAACGTTAATTGCATTGACATAGTGCGTTAATCATGTTAAACTTTACATCAGTGTTAAAGTGAACATCATTAATGTTAGAGCATAACTTAGCATTCCTACATGGTATATTATACTGCAGTTTACTCATTTTTTGCATTCTGCTAATTAGCATTTCAATGTAATGACAATAAAATTGAAATTGTTACTAATATGAGTTAAAGCAGTACCAAAAACACCACTAGAGGTCTTTGTAAGATCATCTTTTTAATTTTTATTTAAATCCTTGCATTTTTTTTCTTGTGCCTACTCATTTCTTTAATATCTTATTTTGCATAGTGCCATATTTATATTCTATGTATAAGTTAAAGTCACCTGTTTACACTTTTTATTTTGAGAGTATTTAAATCTAATACTTTATGTAAGCTATTTATATTGTATTTCTTTTTTTTTTTTTTTTTTTTTTTTTTTTTTTTTTTTTTTTTTTTTGTATTTGTTTCTTTATTATTTAAGTATTTTGAATGTGCAATTGCTTGATTTAAAGAAAAGAATGTCCAAGACAAAAGCTATTAAGTTTCTTATGAGTATGTACACTAGCAATGGAATTTACTGCGATGCAACGGGGCGCAACCTGAAATCTTGCCTAGGCCGCCAAGTTGGTCAGGGCCAGGCCTGATCATGACCACCCACAAAGCGTAAACAAATTATGAAGTCGTTTAATCCTTTTCTAAATCGTGAAGATTGCTAGAAGCAGGATTCAAATATGCCTTCATTTACTCTGCCACTATAAGAACGTCAACGTAGCCGGTAAGAGCACATACCTGTAAACAACCACGGAGGTGAACGCCTTTCTGGAATCGACTTAACAATCATAACACCCCCTGGCAGGTAGCTACTTATGATGGAACGCACAAAGTACTATTGACTGTTGACACAAACATTACCGCCGCTCCCTATAAGTATGCAATCTGCGTAGGGCACCAGCTCCAAGGGGGGCACCATACCAGTTTCTTAAAAAAAAAAAAAAATTTGTTCTATATTATTAAAAATATATACATAAACATAACAATCTAAGCATGAACATACATATTATATATAGGCTAATATATATATTAAAAAAAAACAAACAATTATGATAAACGCAGTGGCACACGTGACAAGCGTTCCCGTATCTGCGCCGGCGCACGCACTCGCTCTCACTTATGTTTGCGGCTTGATACAAATAATCATAATTGATGGACAACTAGGCTATATCAGGGAAAAGACATCAGCGCAACCCGGCGCAGAGAAAGAAAAAATAAAAAAGCCTGAGATGAAGCCGGTGCGTCAATTTCATGTAATACATTTATAATCCTGTGAAACATTTTTGACTGACATTAATGTGTTTTATTGTCGTTATACACTGTAAAAATACATAATGTAATACAATGCCTGCAAAGGGCACCAAAGGCCTGACTATTGCTGTTGCTTCATTTACAGGACGATCCAATCTTTGTTTAATATTGGCCAAATATTTAATTCAAATATCCACTTAATTTATATATTTTATTTTATTTTTTTAATTTGGCCACCTTTTTGTAATAGAAATGCTACAGCCTATTTAATTTCTTCAACAAAAACTTGGACATTTTATTTTGTGTGATTTCTGAATGCTTGAGACCATAAAATCAATCACACTGCAAAATCATATAGGCTGTCTAGGGCTACAATTGTAATTTATAAATAATACAATGTAATGACAATTAATTTATTTACCTTTATATTTTATTATTATAAGTTATTTTTTGACCCCTTATAGGCTAGTAGATGGTTTGTTTGTTTGTTTGTTTTTGTTTTTTTGTTTTTGAGGGAGGGGGCACAACAATACTATTCTGCTTAGGGCACCCATTTGGCCAGCAGTGGCCCTGGACACAAATAACTTTAATTCTTGACACACAAGGAAAATATCTTCGTACCATGAAATTATGAGCATAACAATCCCATGCTGTTACCTCTCTGCTTTCTGTGCCTCTGTTTATCTCTGAGGAGATCAGTCAACAATTGTGAGAGGTTTACAAACACGTTTTTTTATGTTTCTATATTGTGTATCTCCCATTTTCATGATGCAAAGATGTAAGCTGGATGAATGGTTCTTGCATTGTTGGCTGCCACCTTCGCACTGGAACCTGCTGTTCCTCTCCAATCTAAACACCGAGGTGTCAGCAGTTCTCATTTCCAGTACTTGCATACTCCCACTTTTGCACATTCTCTTATTGCTTCAAACGTTTGTTCTATTTGAATGTACATACCCTGTGAAGTGGGCATCAGGATATTCCGCCATAATTCCAGTTCAAAGCAAATGCATACATTCCATTTAAAGGGTATTGAAGCGTGCGAGATGTAAATTCAAATTGTATTTATTTACAGAGGTATATGATGTCATGCTCATCCATATGTAGACGTTATGCAGCGCAATTTCATGAATGAATGTTTCGAAGTGAAGTAAACTTTAACGTAAGCAAACGGCGGTGTTCCAGCGGTTTCTCCCTCCTTGCTCACCATCTCAGACTCTACCAGTACCCGCTCCTCATATTAGGAGGCTCAAAAAAGGAGCATCGCTTCCCATGCTCCCGCTCAGCCCATGGTCTGTGGAGGAGTAGTCACCATCTCATGTGACACATCAATGCTGGCCATGTTTTGAACACTCAGACACTCTCTCCCAGACCTAATTGGTCACCATGTGTTGGTGCGCACCAACAATACATTGGTGGTCTCTTATATCAACCACCAGAGAGGTCTGTGGTCACGCCCTTTGTACAAATTGGCAAACCAGATGCTTGTGTGGTCCCAGGACAGACTCATATACATCCCTGGGCATCTCAATGTGGGAGCAGACACCCTGTCATGATAGCACGGGGAGTGGATGCTTCACCCCGAGAGTGTGCTGGGATGGTGTTTGTCTAGTGATTATCGTCGTTTTGATTACTCGTCATTATACATTACCATCACTCTGTTCTCCTATTTGATAATGTTCAGTGCTTTGCTACAATTTGTATTGTTAAAAGCGCTATATAAATAAAAGTGACTTGACTTGACTTGACTTCTTTCAACTAAACAGACAAAAAAGGCTTACTTCCACAAAATAAGGTGGATAAAGGGTGCATGAAGCAGAAGCTCATTTGCATTTGAAGAGACATGCACAAAAACAACCTGTTTCCGCATCCACCCAAAGTAGGCATTTTCAAAATGATATAATAAATCATCAGTGTGGTATTTTGAGCTAAAACTTAACAGACACATTATGGGGGCACTGACACTTTATTACATATTATAAAAAGGGGTTTAATATATCTCCTTTAATGATCATTGTTTTTCATCTCAACAGCCAGTGTTCTTTCTGCTGCAGCTGGTAAGTAACAGACTGTTTAGTCACTCATTTACAGCTGTTTTTCTAGGTATATGAAATAAATGACTAGTTTTACTTGTTACAATACTTGTTGTATCATGATGTTTTTAGGGGACTCTAGTATCAGACTGGTGAATGGTAAAAACGGCTGCTCTGGAAGAGTTGAGATCCTTTATACTGGCACATGGGGGACAGTGTGTGATGATGACTGGGACATGAATGATGCTGCTGTGGTGTGCAGACAGCTGGGATGTGGAACAGCTGTTAGTAAACATGACAGTGCTCATTTTGGCCAAGGTAGTGGTCAGATCTGGTTGGATGATGTGGGATGTTCAGGAAGTGAATCATTGCTCACACAGTGCTCTCATCCTTCTTTTGGAAAACATAACTGTGGTCATCAGGAAGATGCAGGTGTCGTCTGCTCAGGTAAAAGAAAAGTTTCCTCAAATCAAAAATGTCAAAATGCTTTTGCTGTTTTCACCTTGATACCTTACGTACATTTTTTGTTCAGTGTTTATTTGGTAGCCTAAGAAGTCAGTGCTAAGTGTTTTGAAAATGTCCTGCTTGCTGGTAATAAAAATAGCACTAAAGCAATTAGTAAGAAAAAACTATGAATGATTGGTGATTGGCTTCCAACGATCTCAAACAAATACTAAATATTTACATTATACCAAAAATAAAATGTTTTTATCCCATTGTTCTTACATTTTTAAGGCCAACTACCAGACGTAAGGTTGGTTAGTGGGTCTGATCCGTGCTGTGGGAGAGTGGAGATCCTTTATGATGGCCAGTGGGGAACCGTGTGTGATGATGACTGGGACATGAATGATGCTGCTGTGGTGTGCAGACAGACACGGTGTGGATCAGC
>JAUCMS010000062.1:8222559-8246993 GCA_032357445.1 Enteromius radiatus | reverse complement strand
GAAGGGGTACTAATGTAATTAACTGTGAAATATTACAGTTATATATTGTGAAATCCTGGAAAAAATTTACAGTGTATAGCCCTAAACCAGACCAGCAAAGAGAATAGACTAAATAGCCTTTAAATTGTTTACATGTATTTTTTGCCCAAGCAGCTTCTAATTAAATGCATGTAAGTTTTTGACGCATTTAAATAGCATTATTTTATACTTTATTTATTCTATAGCATAATTTATTATTGCTAAAAATAATTTAAATGTTTCAAACATTAATTATTTGCATTTGATAATATGATCCACAAGCTTTAAAATGTAACATTCAT
The DNA here is from genome assembly GCA_032357445.1 of Enteromius radiatus. Taxonomy (NCBI): domain Eukaryota; kingdom Metazoa; phylum Chordata; class Actinopteri; order Cypriniformes; family Cyprinidae; genus Enteromius; species Enteromius radiatus. The sequence continues at coordinate 8,246,673 of JAUCMS010000062.1, read as the reverse complement.
GCACATATAAATATTATAGATATTATTCAACTGTTTTTCATTTTATAAATAAAAATGCAATAGGCTACTGAGACGCGAGGCACCGCAGAGATCACTGTTGCTTTCTTAATTTTGTTAAGACGAGAAGGACATTTCTACTTGGTCTTGTAAGTATCTGTGTTTTCGTTTAGATGTGATCATTATTTATTGTATTATTTGTTGAAAATAATATAGCCTAATTTGTTGACATTTTAATTAAAAGAGCAGATCGTAGCTGACTAGGCCCACAGTTCAGCATGTTTTAGAGGATTAATTACACCATTTAATAGATAATACAGTAAACATTTTATAATTTGCACCTGTTTAAAAGCAAAAATAAATAAATAAATAACCTCTCCAAAACAACATTTCCTCAGTAAAGTGCTCATCTTTGACAAAGTCCGTTTATTGTATTATATAATATCAATAATAATAATACAATTATTAATTTATGAGTGAGCAATTGTTACATTCAGAGAGAGCATGAGCAAACTGAATACAATATCTTTGCCATTGTTCAAGTAGAATAAGATTTATTTTGAAACTTCCAAATTTATAGTAAAGCTTCAAAATACAAATGATTTAAAATGACAATATAAAATATAATAATTGAAGAAGTGTGCAGCAGTATTAAAGTAGTGCAAATAGCTCAGATGTGCAATGCAGCATTAAAACTTAAACAGTACAAAATACTGTAATGAGAATGGGAGGGCTGAATTTATTATTCCAAGTACATTTGATGTTAATGTGTGTTCTGGGCTGTTTTTTTAGTCCCAGCAGCTATCACTGTATTGTTCTGAAGTCAGCTGTGTCAGACTATTATAGAAACAGAAACAGATTGTGGGGGGCGTTAATAGAGATAGGCTATATTTAAACTGCTGGAGTAAAGGGTTTTAAAGGGTTAGTGATGAACTTGTACACTGACACATATAATACTGCCGGCTGACATTAGCATGTTATTCAGGAGTCAAAGATGTGCAGAATTAAAGGAAGAAACCTCAAAGACAGTGTCAGAAGGAAGCTGAACAGGTAAAGCCTGTAAAACATGCCACATCAATCAAACCTGCTGCCAATACTCAGTAAGTTACAGTGCAAATCTGAAATGTAAAAAAAAAGAATCATTTACTGGTTTCAAATGTCAAATTTGTCCAATTGTTAACCACCTCAATCTGTATTACATTTTAGGGGTTTAAAAAATTCCCTCATGTCCAAGATGAAGGGGGTGGTCCGCTAAAGAAAGACTGCAGTGTTGGAGGTATGTATAAAATATTACGTATTTATACATATTTAATATATACACATTTATCATAGAGCTTCTTTTTTTTATTATATACAATATATGTCTTGATTTTGTTTTTAGTAGGCATCAAAGCAAAAGAGAAAGACTCCCTGCTAAATTAGTGTGGTTCTAAGAGTTATGTCAAAAAAGCTTTTCTTGTGCTTTTTCACAGATGTTGTGATGATCATCTTCCTGCCAACAGTAGAGTTGAACTTGAGAAATGCAGAGGGGAAGAATTTTAAACAAGAAATAAAATCATTAATGAATAATTTCCTTTAAGTTCACTGTTGGTTGCTTTTATTTGTTCAAATGAGTAAACCAACAAAAAGGTTCATCTTTTTTTATGTTGTCATTTATCCATAATGTTTTAATGTTAAGTTTAATAACATGTTATTTAAAAATATTTAATTTATATATAATTATCTTAAGTTGATAAAAATTCCATATTTTGTCATAATATTTGCATTTAGGTAAATTGCATTTAGAATAGGCCTATTATTTTTTTCATTAATTCTTTAGTATTTTTATAATTTTATATTGTTGAAAATGTTATTTTTCGTAATAAAAGCTGTATATTTAATTTGTTTGGATGGATTGTTGTTTTGTTGTCTAATAGATGTATATATGAAGGCGTTCATTAGCTGTCTATTTGATGTCTAGTCTATTCTAGGGCTATGTTTAGACGTCTATTAAATTTTCACTGACAGCCCAATGACAACCTTATTTTAGCCTAAACATCTGGGCTGCGTTTCAATATACGTTTACGCTAATATACGTTTTTTAGACCAAAATTCGCTTGCTGGGTTGTAAGGAATCAAACCTAATAATAAAACATAAAATAATATAATAGTGAATGAAGGTTGTTGTTATGCTGAAAAGTTTTGTTATAAATAAAGACAGAGGGAAGGAAAGGAAGAATTCAACGCGGAAGTTGTAACTTCACCCAGTTCGACTAGTAAAAGGTCGACTGCGACAGGCCGCCTCTGATTGGTTGATATTTTATCGACTTGTGATTGGTTAAGGTTGTAGTGGGGTGTGATTGGTTAACGTTGCAGTGCCATCTCAAAGGTTAAGTGTTGCGCTTGGAGACTAGTCAGTTCTGTGTTTGCTGTTGTTAGTTTGATGTTAAAACCTTCCTCAGGGTTGCACAGATTCTCTCCGCTGAAGCAGCGATGGCAAGCCATGTTAAGAGTGATGAGTCCGGTAAGCTGTTCATTATAGTTATCATGTAAAAAAAAAGAATATTTGCACACACTAAATGTTGTTTATGACATTACACTGCAGGCTTCATTTCCTTGTTCCAGCACCTGAAGTGGGTGGTATTTGTCTAAACATGAATCACAAGTGTTCACTATCATACATATCAAATATAATTTACAACCGGACTCCTCTGCCCCTATAACTTAATTCTTATGCGGTTTAAGTCTTGAATCTGTTTTTTTGTTGCTCTCCTTAGGGTCTGTGGAGAAGGACAGCGCTTTAGCGGGACAGCCAGGTAGAGATTAATCCAGTTTTTAACCCTTGTATGACCTGAGTAACGTTAGTAAAGTGTAAATATTGAATTAGCCTTTGTTAACTCTGCTATGCTTGACAACTTGGTAAACCCATTGAAATCCAGCTTGGCCAGGTTCTCAACAAACAGTACAATGTTTGACTGATCTTTAGATCTTAATTCTAATATGACCACAGTTAGTCCATATCGTTTACTGTGGTTTGAATCTTTGTGCCTTGAATACATCCACTGAACATTTGCTTATTTCATATTCTTGCTTTACAAATCAAATTTTAGGAGTTTGTTTACACTTTGTCTTTTCTTCCAGTCATAGCGAACATAACAGAAACCGATAGCATTAATCAAAGGTAAAACCTTATTGTAACCATGTAGATGTTGTACTGTTTTTGAGTTCAAGCATATTTATATGTTTTTTTTTATATTGTTTTTCATCATATTAAGTCTGGACCCTAATGAAGAGTATAAGATGGACCACAAGAAGCGAGGAATGGCTCTGATCTTTAACCAAGAACGCTTTTACTGGCAGCTCAGGTTGCACTGCCGCTCTGGCACAAATGCAGACAAGCAGAACCTTGTTATAAGGTATTTAGCAATGGCATAATTATAGTGCTCAAATGGTTAGACAATAGTCAACATTTCGAGTGGGAAAAAAAAAGGTTAATCAAAGTCAAGAACACATTGATTTTATGTTTTAGGACAACTTTGATGTAAGGTTTTGATCCCCTTCACTGCATGTTGACTAATGTATATACACCAGACAGAAACAGTATCACATGACCACTGTCTGTGTTTGCCACACAAACATGACTGTCTGTCACAGTGTGTTGGTTGATGAAGAAATGGTAATTTTCCTGCATTTTATTAAAGTTTTTTTCTTTTATATCTGTTGTCAGGTTTCAAGAGCTGGGATTTGAAGTCAAAGCTTATGATGATTACAAACGGGAAGACGTTTTATCCAAAATCAGAGAAGGTGCCTCAACATAGCAACATCTTTGGCACAGTTTAAATTTTAAAGTAGACTATAATTATATTTCACATATACACATATGTGTGTGTGTGTGTGTGTGTGTGAGATTTATTCATTTTACAATATGCACACATTGTTTTATTCATATGTATATGTGTGTATTTATTTATGTGTAGAGAGAGAGAGAGAGAGGTCAGCATTTGAAGTGAATCAAAACCTTTCATCAAAGGTGTCCTAAAACCTAAAACCAAAATGTGTTCTTATCTTAAGACAGCTTTGCTAAACTTTTTTGATCCACTTCAGATGTTGACTACTTTAGTTTTAAAAAGTTAAAAAGCTATACTCTTGATTACCACAAAAAATGGACTCTTCTCTCAATTTGAAAAACATGTTTACATTTAATATACTTACAACTTAAGTCAACACCAGAATAAGTATGAAGAAATATGAAAATGATCACACTGTGCCAGATTTATAGCAATAGCACTGAATGGTGCGGTGTGCTAAAATCAACTGAATCATTCATGTAAATTATAACTTGAGCGGAAACAGCATGCCACTTCATGCTCCAAATGGTTTTGGTTCTGTTTAATCCTGAGTGTTCCTTTTGATTTCAGCTGCTGCTGCTAACCATGTAGATGCAGACTGTTTTGTCTGTGTCTTTTTAAGTCATGGGGAAAATGGGCACATTTATGCCTATGATGGGCAGATTGAAATTCAAGAAATCACCGATTTGTTCAAAGGGAAAAAGTGCCATAGCCTTGTTGGGAAACCCAAGATCTTCATCTTACAGGTAATTTGTCCTCCTTCCACAAAATGTTCTTTGTGGTGTATTTACAGGGTATATTCTGTGATTTTTGCTGCTATTGAGGTGGGATACAGGTATGGTTAGGGACAGGTTTGATGGTATGGGTGGGTTTAGGTGTAAGGGATGGGTCAGTAGTGTAAATATAAATGTAATTACATATAGGTATTTTTAAAAATATAAGTACAATGTAAAACATGTATGTACACAATAAGTGCACTGTACCAAATAAATATATAATATTTATACAAATAAATGCAATATGAATACACATTTCACACTCATGAATGCATGAATTTCTCTGAACATAAGGCTTGTCGTGGTGACAAACATGATGATGCTGTGACACCAATGGATGCGGTGGACAGTCAGGTGGTCAATGAAGTGGTTGTAGATGCAGGGGCACTCTCCACCCTTCCAGCAGGAGCAGATTTCCTTATGTGCTATTCAGTAGCTGAAGGTCAGTGCTTTGTTTTCAAGATTTAGTTTTACTTACAGGATTAAATGCAGTTTACATCCTTGATTTTACAGTGATGCCACTTTAAGCAGTCACTGAGAGTGTTTTCTTCTTCTTCTTGTAAAGGATATTACTCTCATCGTGAGACGGTGAATGGCTCGTGGTACATCCAGGATCTGTGTGAAATCTTGAGGCGTTATGGATCGACACTGGAGTTCACTGATATCCTGACACTTGTTAACAGGAAGGTTTCTATCCGCAGTGTAGGAAACTGCAAGGATCCCTCTGCTATAGGCAAAAAACAAGTGCCTTGCTTTGCGTCCATGCTTACTAAGAAGCTATTTTTCAAGCCTAAGAAGTAATATTAGTGTTGCAGGTAAACACTCAGGGATTATATTGTTTAATTTGATTTTTTTTAAAATGGAAATCACGCAGGTTTGCATGTTTTAGCCTGGAGGTTTGACAAGCTCTGGTTACAAAGTGCAAACAGTTTAACTTTTTTTTTCCTACCCATTAATGATGATAGATATTAGGTTTCACTGTTTACACTACAATACAAAATGCTTTGAATTAAAGGCCAAGATGAGGACAATCCTGGTTTTTAGTACAAGAAAAACTTTATGAATATGGACCAAAAAACTTTGAAATGTTTAGATATTAATTACAGTAATGTATATCAATCCTGCACACTACATTCATGATCATGGCCGGTCATTAATAGCATTAAAGCATGATCTGTGAGACATGTATTAGTACTTCAAGGGCTGTTGAGAACTTTGTTTAGTTTAAAACAGGGAAAACAATACAAGAAATTCCAGCTAAACGACTTAAAAAAAAGCAAAACTTGAAAATCATGTTTGAGCACAAACCAATTTGCATATCAGCTTTGCGTACAATTTTTACTACATTGGGAATTATGGTTTTTGCTTGAACTTTTTATGGTACATGTTGCCTTAAATGTTGAAAAGTGTGACATCTAAAGATCTGGCCACAGAGATACACTACACTTTAACTTGTTCTGATGCATCAAATATTTTGGTGCATGTGTTTTGGATTCTTGGGAAGTTATGACGCACTGCATACTTTTGCTACATGTGCGGTATTGTATAGGCTTGCCTCTATATTAAAATAGCATTCCTCTGCATTTAAAGCTTGCTATATAGCAAATCTAAGGTTATAAATGCATATTTTCCAACCTAGTTGACTTTTAAAAAATAGAAATTACATAACATCTCAAAAGGTGCTTCAAGTGAATAGTTGATTATTTGTATCACAAATGCTTAGCAAACAAATCAGCAATTATAATGTTATCCTGGTGAATTTTAAAACTGAAAATGTTTGTTTTTTTTGTATTGCAAACATGCACTTCTATTATGAATAAAAATACAGTAATGAACTGTACACTAAATCTTTTTGTTACTCAACAAATAAACATACCAAGTGACATACCACTGACATATCAAGTAAATAACTGAAAAAAAGGTTTTGCCAATAGACTAGAAAAACAAAAATCTCAGATGCATCTAGTGTGTATATTTCTATCATGAGTGTAATGTGGAAATCGTCTTTAATGAACCCTATACTTTGGATATTGTGGTGCATTATCAAAGACTTGAGAGCAAAAGTAAGACTTAGGATATTTATTACAGACAGATGTGTACATTAGATGCAGAGACACTGAATACTCCATTCAGGCATCAAACACAGAGTGAGGCGCATCTGTCTCCACTGATTTTGCTTTACAATCACATGATCCAAACAGTTCCACCCAGAACCTCTACTGATCGCTGCAAGCCACAAGACCAACTTACAGCTTTCCTAGGGAATGTGCTAAAACATATTTAAGCCCTATCTCCGGAAAAACAAGTGAATCTGTTAAAAAACGTACCACTTGCGAGCGCATGATGGATAAGAGCAAATCAAGAGACGTTAAATGATTAATAGGGAATGCTTTTCACACTCTAGACAGTAGGTAGTTTCAAAATCTCCCATTGAAGAAAAGTGCTGAGATACATTCTTCATCACGCTAAATACAAGAGCTATTTAATTATTAAAATAGAATTTGCATGATTTGATTTATTTTCTCTAGAACGAACAGTTGGCTGTTATTTATTTTGTCTCTAACTTTGATGTGTCTTACCATTTAAAATTGGAGTTAAATGTGTCATGATTGCCTTTGCCTCTTTAACCATTTAAAGCATGAATTAAAATACTCTATATTTCAGTCCATTTAACTATTCAAATGCATTGCAGCTTCAAGCCATGACATGTTTCATATATTTAAATGGCAATGCATTCACAAAGTGCAATATGTGCCCTATTTCGTGGAGTTTTAGAAACAAATCAATGGTCTTCAACATAATAATAATAATAATAATAATAATAGTAACAACAATCCCCACATGTATTATAAGCAACAACAGTTCAAAATTACTAAAAAGTAAAACAAATTCACACACTAAAGTTCATATTGACGTCTCCAGTAAGGAATCATTTAACTGTCATCTTAAGTCCATTTAAAGATGACAAAAGTTATCAGTCTATTTGGTCTTGGCTGATGATTAAGAGTCCACACAAAGCCAGATTTGCTATTGCACTTTTCCAAAACCTATTTTTAACCTGGGAACACAAAACACTCGAAATATTAAAAATATCCAGTCACACTGCAGAGCTTTTCATTTGTTGTTAATTATACTATAATTTCAAATCAAGTGTTTTATTAAAAGCTTGGCATATTTCTTGAATAGTTTTGGATTAATAGTTACCTATTAGTGTTCATTAGCTACCCATGATCATCTTTGTGAAAACATTAATGCCCACTTACAACAAACCTTAACAAGCACAGTTATAAAGGTGATGAACTAATGATTATCTGTTACACATTGGAGCAGACGGACTCACACACACACTATCTTTACAACCCAAATGGAACGAAAGAGTCTGTATCATGGAATGGGCTGCTGATTGCACAGAGAAAGAGGAAAAGAAAATTGCATGTAAGAGAAACAAAATAATTAACCAGCATTTCAGTAGCGTGTTGTGTACCAGTCGTTATCCGTCATCTGCACCAGTTCGTTTACCACATCCAGCAGGTTGCGGTTGTGTTTCTGTAGCAGACGCTGATTTAGAGCTCGGTCACCAAAGCCCATCTCTACCAGCACGGCCATCATGGCATCGTGAGAAGCTGCATCTTCTGGAAGCTACACAACCCCCAAAAAAATATTACTACTGATGAAAATGTTGCACTATATGCTAGGCACGTATACAGTATTTTGTACATGTACTTTACTGTCTAGAGCGAGTTTGTCACAAAGTGGCAAATATATTTGGTTAATATCAGTCCTGTAATGCCAGATTTTTTTTTAAATAAAACATATATACAATGAAATCAAATAAAACTGAAACAATTAATTTGTTTATATGTATTCACAAGTAATGAACTATATAATAGCATTATTTTTATTTCTTGTTAATATAGGAAAAACGAGGAGATTGTTCAGCATCTCACACTATTGCCATATTCATAATATGCTTTCTGAATTTAAAGGACATATGGAAGTTTAAAAGAAGGTTTTAACAGCTCCCAAACTTACCTTCTCAGACCCAGTCTGTCCAGTGAAAAGAGCTTTATAGGCAGATGCTGCCACGGACAGGGCACCCTTCACCAATCCACCTGTGATGCTATTAGCCCTGAGGAAAGACAAGAATGAGAGAGAGTAAGAATATGAGTGAGAGAAAAGCACATACTGCAATGACTGTCCTGGGTGCACTTCCATGAGGCCGAACGATTGGTTGAGTGCCGTGTAACGCACCTAAGATCTTCTGTTTCAGACTTGGCAGATGCTATTGAGTTCTCAGGGTCAGGTTGATTAGGCTCAGAGTCTATGAAAATGAAAAAATAAAAATAAAAATAGGTCAGCTTTCATACATAGCTATGTGTGTCTTTTATCATATTGTCCGATTTGTATTATATTCTAACCCTCCGAAATCATTGCACTAATTCACAACCTGTGATGGCTTATTTTAATATCCCATGGTGTTTCCATTCACCTTTCTCTTTATCTCTTGGCTCTTCAGGATTACTCCTCTCCTGCTCCTCTCCTCCATGTTCCATCTGCTCTTGTGTCTCTGTGCTGAATAAAAAGATTTCATATATATTAAGCTAAATTTAACATGTCAGTAACTTCAAGACATGGGGATGCCGTAAAAAAAAATCTAGGCTATGATAAAGTTTAGAAATGTGTGCATACAGTGTTTTATGAAAGGATACTGTGAGTGGCCAATCTATGTCTGCATGCTTCAAATGGATCAAGAACATTCTCACACGACCAATGTCACAAACTTGATTAGTGACCAAGAAGTAGTGCAGTATCTTAAAGGGCTGATGCGATTTAAAAATGTCCTTTCTCTTTAGAGTGTTACAAGCTGTTAGTGCATAGGTAAGATCCCTTAAGTAGGAAAGATTAAAGTTTCAAAACCAAAGAGATATTCTTTATAAAAGTTATGACTTGTCCACACCCCCCTAAAACAGCTTGTTTAAACAAGTCCCCACTTTCTTTTTACGTCACAGAGTGGGTTTATTTTCAAACACCACCCAAATGTTTACACAAATAAAGAAAACGGAACTATTATTCTCGCTGTAGTGTTTCTTCAGTCACCATGTTCAGGAGATGCTGTGTGTCATTACGAAAGTGAAACTACTTTCTTTGTGCTTCCAAAAGAGGATATAACTACAAATCAGTGGTTAAGTTGTATTTACAACACTGTGTACATTATGTACAGTATTTGTAAGGTGTTTTTTGCACCTTAAACCGCATTAACACATTGCATTACACCAAATACAAAGAAATTATGATCTTTTTTAAATGTTCCCTTTAATCTTAATCATTTCATGTCATAATTTATCTTTACTGTGAATTTTACAAAATCCAAATATATATATATATATATATATATATCTACATAAAGAGTCTGCATAATAATTAAAAAAATATATAAATTTTAGCTGAAAACAGAAACTAAAAAAATCATGTTCTCGAGTTAAGTCTCAGTATTTTAGCTGTGCACATTTTTCATATTGCTACCTTAGCATCCTCTTTAGCACTGTCAAAAAAAAGTCACTGGAGAAGTGCTAATACATCACTCTAGGGCTTTTCTCACTTGAAATTGCTAACCTTGGGTTATCCTAAATCCTGGATAAACGGAATTCTGGGTTATCTGTAATCAAGTTTCACACCTACCTGGGGTTAACAATCTTATAATCTTGGGTATTCATTAGCAGACATTTTACACTGCACATTCCTAAACCCGGGCTAATGTCTTTTATTGCAAATATGCAACATCACTGTCACTGACTGGACAAACCTATGTTGCCACGTAGGTCTTTAGCCTTTTACAGCCTCAAGAAATGCACAAGGCAAGAAAACAAAGACAAAAGTACAAAAGAAGAATACAAGGAGTAAAGTATGTAAATATTTCTTTGAACTTCTTTTAAGTGAATTATATCGTCTCCTTATCACTCCAGTTCACACGCTTTCCATCTTTAAAAAATTCTTACTGACATGACATGAAAAAGCACTCGTTTCAGTCAATGGTTTAAACCTTGTAAAAGTATGTTTTGCTGTTTCTGTTGGCAAAATTTTGGTTCATCACTATTTTAACTGACCTCTGAGCCCATTCTATTACTGCTGATATGTCCTCTGTATGAACTTACCAGGTTTTGACTGAAGGTCGTGGTGCTACTACAATCACAGGGGTGAGCGGCACAGCATCCAGAGTCTGGGAGGCACAGAGCATGTCGTTAGCATCTGCACTAACAGCAGCAGCAGCAGCAGCAACGGGGCTCTGGAGCTCTGTGCTCTCCACTGATTCTAGTTTGTCTCCCTCTGCAGACTCTTCTCCAGGCTGCGACAGGGCTGAGCTGTACATGGACTCTCCTAGTGGACGGCTGGTGTCAAAGCAATCAGGGAGGATGATGATATAGTCTTCTGAAGACGCAGATGAAGTTCTGCTGCGGGTTTCCTTAGCTGCTCCTGTGTCCTTCACTTGCTCTTTCTTATCCACTTCCTCCTTTCCCTCTTCTACCGGATCTCCACCTGCAGGTTCCACCAGGATCTGCTCGATATCAGACTCGTGACCCTCATCTAAACATAAGAACAATTGCTAAACATTTACTGCCTCTGGTAAAAAGTTGTTTGAATCACCTTTAAACGATCCAGAAAACGATCTTGGTGCTGTTACCTGTGCTAATGAGCTCTGCTGGAAGCGTCAGCAGTGGAGCAGCTATATCAGTGCTCTCTGTCTGTGGTGAAGCAGGGCTGGAGAGTTCTGTCGTTTCTACTTTCACAGGGGCTGGAGCAGATATTAGCCCTGTTTCTGAAACTTTTTCTGATTTCCTCTCACAAAGGGACATTGAACCTTGGGGGGCTGGACGCACCACTTTAAATGGAATGCAAAAAAGTACAATACTGTTGTTAATGGATTTTTTTTTTCATAAGAACAGAATTTTAATAGAAATAGTGTATAGTGTACACATTTGATAGTGTATAGTTTACTATACTAAGCTTACTAAGAATATCAAAAGTACTTTATATCAAGTAAACACTAAAAGTAAAAATTGTTTTTTCCCATTTATGCATATCCCATTTTTGTCTGACTACACCTATTAAAAAAAATGACTGTAATTTTCAGGAAAAGCATAGAGGTGCATCCTCCCGCCATCACAAACCTTTAGCTGGGCATCTCCCACAAAGCGCCGCATGCTCTGCTACTTCACGGGTCACTTCAAGGGTGAGAGAGCGGATAACAGATGGACTGACAAACTGAGGCCCAATGATGCCCTCCTCTCCTTTCTCTTGTGCTGGGATGCCCTCTAACTCTGTGCCCTGGGCCACGTCTGTGAGTATGACATCAAAAAGGTTCACAAATATAAAAAGCTGCACAATCGCTGACAGCAATGCACAGGAAAAGTGCAGAAAAGTTGCACATTAATGTTTACCCAGGATGTCGCTGACCCCTTGAGCTTCTGTTTCCTCTTGGATGAGTCCCAATGTTGGTTTCTCCTGAAGAGGTCCATCATGGGGCAGAGGTGATATGCATGGAGTAATGTCTTCATATTTTAGAGAGAGAATATTAGAAAAGACTGGTATCTATCTATACAATTTTGACTTAAATGTCACTGTTCAAAATTAACATGCAGAATCCATGAAAGCCATTCATTCCAATTTTTAGAAACATATAACAGATTTAAAGTTACCTGCAGGAGTGTTGTTGGGCACGCTCTCCAACTCTTGTACAATGTTGATGTCCAGCAGTTCAAAAGACAGTAAGTCCTAAGTGAATATAAAATCGTGAGTGTGAAGTTGACAGCAGAGTCAAACTTTCTTCATGAAACATAACAAACATGACGGGTTTGGTCATACCTGAGCTGTAAGTAAGTCCACAGATGGAATGTAGAATTCCTGATCACATTCCTGGTTTACAGACAAAAGTAGCTGTTCCCTTGAGGCCCGGCATTTCTCCTCCCTCTCAAGAGTCCGGGAAGACTTCTCCTAAAAGTGCCAGACAGGTGAAAATGACAAATAACAAATAACACATTTTTGTTTTATTTTTAATTTGTCTTTTCAGTTTAGTTTAGCTATATAGTTTTCTAGTTTCACTTTTTTATTTCTTTTATTTTAGTTTTAGTAAATTTAGTGCTGCAAAAGTTAATGTCCTAATGTTTACCAAAATTTAACTCATGTTAAATGTAGGTAGGTCTTAAAGGTTGTAAAAATGTTGTAAGATATGGCATAATATACCCATAAAAACTCAAATTTAAATTTAAAATCAAAGGCATAATCCACACCAAAATAAAAATTTCATTTTTTCTGTAAAATACAATTTAAGAAATTTTTTGATGAAATTCCAGTGATTGTTTTAGGTTTTTTTGGTTTTGGAGTCATGAAAACGTATTTTAGTAGTAAATGTATTTTAGATTAAATAAAATTTTTTCTTATGATAAGGACACTGAATTGGTCGTTTTACATATTACTTTGTACATTAGAATAACTACACATGTAATGATTTCTTGGGTGACTGAGCGTGTCTCTGGACTGTTGTCTTACATGTGGGGTGACACAGGGAGACACCAGTAGCCCGTCAGCACAGATGGCTGTGGGAGCATGTGGATCCACAATGATGCTGCACCAAACACGTGGTCCAAACTGTTCTCCTCTGTGTGCCAGGCGCCAATGCGATGTATAGGTGCCCTCTAACGTCGGAGCACAAAGTGCCACGCTGATGACACCCACCTGACCTGGCTGTAATGTGGGAACTGCGACCTCCCTCCATCTTTCACCAGAACCCACTGCCAAGTTCCCCCACATGAACTTTAACTGAGGCCAAAATGGGACATAATCAGGTTCAGATTTTTTATTGTGTATGTCTGTATGCAGATTTGTGTCTGTAACAGGGTTTAAACATACCTTGGTCTCAGAGTCCCAGCACACTCTGCCACTGTTCTTCATTTTCCAGTATTTGATGAACTTGGTCCCAGGACGCAAACGTGATCCATCAGGCAGGTTTTCATCCAGGAGTAGAGCGGTCATAGCTGGCACAGCCAGTGGGCATGGACGTTTAGGACGACTGCAACCAAGACAGTAAAAACTAAATGGTGTCTTATTATCATTAGTTACATGTAAATAATATTTTGTAACATTGTACATGTATTCATTTCTTTGCAAAAAATATTAGATGATTAGATAACAATATAAGTTCTTAATTATTATATTTAACTAAAGGACTAAATGAAAAAAAAACTTTCTTGTGTCAGCTAGCTAAATGGCCATATTAACACATGGCCTCCTATATTACACCATGGCTCTGCCATGGGAAAAGCTGCCAAAAAAGGTAGCAGTTCTTCTTTCGTGGCAAAATGATTCTTAAAAAAAATAACATCAAACAAGTATGGAATAACATGAGGTTAATGTAAGCTCTTACTCTGGGCTGTTTGCCTGTGTGGCGCGTGGCTGCAGCAGAACGGGTGAAGAGCTCCCTTCTCCAGCAGTGCTCCACTGTATCCCTCTTCTTTCCATCCTCAGCTGCTTCCTGATCTCCTTCACCTCCGCCTTGAGCTGGCGCTTCTCTGCTTTAAGACGCTGCTTCTCTGCCTTACGAAAGCTCCGGTCACCCCTTCTGTAGAACCTTCAGAGAGAGCAAAATACAGTTAACTATTCCGAGCTTTAACACCAAGACATGCCAAAGCAGAGGACAAATGCCCACCTGCTGTGATCTGGCGCTGGGGAGCCGTGCTCGGGAATAGACAGGGGAGTTCTGGCTCTCACAAGATTGTGGCTTGGATCATGTGAGAAGCTACAAGGCTCACACAGAGTGCAGGAAGTACACACACTGTGCAGAAAGAAACCAAATTGAAGACACCCATTATGAGCATTCAGTTATACATTATATCACTCATAACATCAAACATAATATGTGTTACCCTTTGAAATGTACCACAGAAGCAATTAAACAGACATCCTGAAGCAGACATCCACCTCAGAGAGATCTCTCTAACCTGCATTGGTATCCGCCGCCTGCGGTCTGGCCCCGACAGCTGCTGCAGGCTGGAGCTGAACTTGGGGCCCCAGGGAGAGTAGATGAGGTGACCTCAGGAACCTGAGCCTCAGCTCCCACTGGCTTATGGATGCAGCATTGTCCAGAGAACTCTCTACAAATCTTCTCTACTGCCTCCCTAACCACTTGGTCCTTAAACTGTGGCAGTTATCATATTTTGAAGAGAAAAACAGAGACACAAATGGTTCCAATGTTAGGTTCCTCGTGTTATTCAAAGCATCTATAGCATTGGTCTCAAACTCAGTTCCTGGAGGACCACAGCTCTGCAGAGTTTAGCTCCAAATTACACCTGCTTGGAAGTTTCTAGTGATCCTTAAGAGCTTGATTAGCTGGATCAGTTGGGTTTGATTAGAGTTGGAGCGAAAATGTGCAGAGCTGTGGCCCTCCAGGAATTGAGTTTGAGACCAGTGATCTATACGTTTCTGGTCCCCGCTAACTTTTATAGTATTTATTTTCTATGGAAGTCAATAGGGACCAACAACTCTTTGGTCATCTTCTTTTACGGTCAACAGAAGAAAGCAACTCATGAAGGTTTGGAACAACTTGAGGGTGAGTAAATGATGTCAGAATTTTTTTTGGAGTGGGACAGGACAAATTTTTTTAGTTCTTAAAATTGAAATGAGAGATATTTTCTCTCACAGCGTAAGAGATAATAAAGTATTAATAGTGTTTAATAAGCACTAATAAATGGCTAATATTCTAGTAATATGCATGCTAATATGCAAATAATATGTGTAACTGTAAAATAAAGTGTTACCAAAAAAATATGTAAAAGTAATACAAGACTTGAATTATTATTGATATGAATAATATTTTTTACGCAATAAGATCAATAACATTCTTTTTAAAAAAAAGTTAGGGTAGATTTTTATTTCATGCTGATTTTAATGTATTGTTTCTCGTACCTTTTCCATATATGAAGTGAACCAAGCTGGAGGGGTCTTATCTTCTGCCTTCCCACCTTTGACTTCATTTACAATTACCTTTAAAACAAAAGCAAGAAATCAATATAGAATATATGTGACACACCAGTCATTAACATGCAATGGTGGAAGCACATTTCATGCAAACTACATTATAAAACTGTAATCAGAATTCAATTACATTATTTGGTTTAAGCATGAGAATACGAATGTTTTATCATTTAGATTATTAATAATATTGTAATGTGCCATTCCAACTAAATTTCAGCCTAGAATTTGATACAACAATAGTGAACAATTGTGGCTACTTCTGTGATTGTGCAAAAACCATTGGGTTATAAAATCTTACCAATCCTTCCTCTGGGACTGCGGCCTGAACTTTGCGACTCACCACTTGTGCCAAAGTAGGGCAGTGTTGAGGAGGCCTGAATCCCTTCTTGGGTTCTCCAGCAGTACCAGGTTTTACCTGGCCCAAGCCCACCCCTGACCCTGGTGGTGGGCCCGGTCCTGGCACTGTTGCTCTACTGCCCCTCGTCTCATACACATTCATTTGTAGTCTGTTCCCCTGTCGTGCAGCACTCTACAGTTACAAACAACAACACAGTGCATCAATGTAGTGCATTTCCTTTTGAACGTTTGTTGATTGCAACACAATGGGTTTAATACAGTCACAATAGCTCCAAATGATTGGTTCTCCAAGGCACCCCTTTGTCTAAAACAATATTCAAAAGCCCTACTATCCATGCTGTTATGTACCTCTGATATTTCTATTGTAATGAAAATATGTTAGTTTATTGTTGTACATGTTTTAAGTTGAGGTTTGCTGCCTAAATTGAGTTATATGCAGTAAACAGTAAGAAATGATTCTTTACCTTCAGGGCTTCTTCATATTCCACTGAAAAAATATAAAAAAATACTCCAATCAGTGATATAACATATTCTGGCTGGATGGAAATATGTTACTTTTTTATTATACACAGATTAAGACATTTTACTTACATTGGCTGTTGATCGATACCTGAAACAAACAGTCACACACACAGTTATTATGGAATTATCAGCTAATAATAATAATAATAATAATACTTTTGCATTATGTAGGTATCATGTTTTCATTGAAAAAGCAGATTACTAACAGTGACATGCAAGCAACATCACAAATATTAACTTCTTCGCTCTCACCTCTTCATTTTCCTCATCGAAATAAGTCAGTTGTAAATTACACAGGCCAAAAGACCTCTTCACCTGAAGAATAAAAAATATCAAAAGTCAACACAATACTTGTATGCCTACTTTGTTACGACAAACCCGTTTTATGAAATGTATGAAAAATACTTGATTCTGATTGGCCAATGGCGACATTGCGTGCAAAAAATTTGAATAATAAACATTACTCTCAACGGACCAATCATTCGGGCAACGTTTTTCTCCTCTTCGTCCACAAGTAAATTAAATGTATTATATATACACAATATAATGGTATTATATGTACCTACTTGGTAAGTAGATTTGTAACAAAAGGGATACTGTACCGTCTTTACCCAAAATAAACCCCTTCAGGTTGATATTTAGACCCTGACTGGCCTATGCCTAACGTTATGTCAAACTGCTGACTAACGTTACGTTATTCTAAACTGACACGATTAACGACGCTTTGAGGTAACTTAGACTACCAAATGACATTTAATTTAAACTGAATTGCAGTCAATGTTTCAAAGCCTCCAGATCTATACAGGGACAGCATTTGGATATCTAAGTTACGCGCCTGTCATGCTGTATAGTAAGGGAGCTTAGTAGGTTTTGAGACAATGGGTGAGTCAACATTATCATGTTATAACTAAGAGCTCATCAGTGAAATCTACAGACATGACAGGTGTTCCCTCTCCTCACAGTGTGCCAAACCCTTTGTAAATATGGTCTAATCGATGGAAGATCTGCGCACGTAAGATAACATATTATATACTTTGTTAGATATAAATATGGCTGCTATTTAATTCGTGGGCTTTCGGCAAAATGGTCGCTTGGCCCATTCTTTCTTTCTAAATGATTAAGCTTTTACGCCATACCGCGCGTCGAATCAGCATGCTAAGGTAGTGAATGTCAAAGCAGATGTCTTGTAATACTACTCTAATCGCATCAGCCAGACATCGGCTGACTTCGATGAGAAAGGCTTTGCGGCATCAAGGTGAGTGATCAGACTGACATCACCTCATCATCCACTGCTTACCATGGCCTCCATAGACTCCCAACTCTTCGTCTCCGAGCCAGACAGCAAGAAACTCTTTGCATTCCCTCGGAAATTCACCTTCAAATTGATATAGAAGTCCATGGCGCTAGTACTATTTAAGGCGTTGCATAGGTGAAAACTGAAAGGCTTTGATGAGTTACTGTGCCCTGGCTTCTAGATTTCTCTGATCAAAATGGTCCTTTCTGTTTACATCAGCGATGTAAACACGCCCACTGCATCAGCTGACAGGAAAATGCCTGACGTCATTCTAAGCGAAACAATTTAATGGGTGGGGCTTGTGGTAATGTGCATGCTTACGTGGTTTATGAGGACACAAATTGTACTGACACGGCTATTTCATTTTAATCGGTTCAAATGGTAAACACAAATAAATAAATATCGTAATAATTATTATCGTAAATAATTTTATCCATAAATAATAATAATGATAATAAAGAATAAAGTTGGTTAGTGTGTGTGGTGCAGTGATAAATAGCCTGTTGTCAATTCAACCAGCAATGCATATTTGCTTTCAAAGGGCTGAACGTATTAAGCTATTTATTTATTTTTTTTTTTAAAGACAGGTTTGTTATTTGTCAATACATAGATAGTCGTCGATATGTAATAATCATAGGCGTGTACTTATATATCTATGGTAATTACAGCTATGACGTGATGCATAACTGTGCAGCACCCACCCTAGATTTTTGTTTTTGTTGCTTAGCAACGTTTACATATTTAAATGTAAATTTGTAAAATTTTTATGGACAATATATGTGTTCTTAATACTACTTTTTATGCTATTATATTGTTTTGTTGTTTGTTTGTTTGTTTTATTTTGTAACGTAAGCTTCTTGTTGGTGTATTATCGCAACTTTTCTCATTTCATTAAATTACTCTCGTCGTAGGCTACTTTGGATATGTGTTTTAGATTTTAAAGAATACTAATCATAATAGTGGAAATTGTCTGATTGTGTTGTTGGACACTATACTCAACTTCATCTCTTTTATCAGCATACCAAATTGTTTAAAGGTTAAATATGTGATCTATCCAGTTTATCTACTCTTCTCTTAAAACATCTGTTCACTGTATCACTTTGTTGATCACCCATAAGTTGGGTGATTTATTCATATATGTGATCCTGTCTGTGAAAACCCTGCTTTTTTGTCATTTACTGTTGTAATGTAAAAATGTAACGTTGATATGAGGGAAACGTTGATAACAGTACAATCCATGGCGATAAATTATATGACCAGGAGGGGGCATCAATTCCGTTGTTTTTAATTTTTCGATGGCACAATATTGTGTTTTTAGACTGATATACATTTATGGTGTAAACTTTATTTCAGTGTTTGTGCATTGATATTTTTTTCTTAACATTTATCTTGAGTTGTATGTTGATTGATCCTAGATGAGGACAGAGCCCGAGAATACAATTTCTTACATTAAAAATTCCCTAATTCTTTTGTCCTCCCCCTGTGACGGTAACAACTCAACCCATTGCAAAACAGGGTTAAAAGTAGTGATGTTTAAACATGAATATTAAACAACTGTGATGCAATCAGACAGACGAGACCCAGTACAGTACTTCTCAGGTCATCTCAAGGTCACACAGAACATCTGCAGTTCATAAATGCAGTACAGACTTGAGATTTTAACCTTAAGCCTGACCTGCAAGTGGGCAGTATTGGGGCTTCTTGAGGAAAAAACAAAAAAGCATTTTCATGAGCTATTAAGAGTGTAATTTGATTTGCAAACAGATTCAGTAACAAACATTTGGAGCTTGAATTTTAACATTAGTTAATTATAAATTAATGTCAATTAATAATAAAAAACAGATTCTAATTTCAGTCCACAAAATCTCCACTTGTATTATACCACTTTTCTGGAATAGACAAGTTTATAGTGCTCATGGAGAACATCTGGAAATTGTCAGAATAGAAACAACAGAGTGGAGAGTTAACAAGGGAGAAAATCTTGTTCAGTAGAAATTTATGTAAGCATGACTGTGCAAAAGTGTAATTTAAGTAAACATCTCAGGGAACCCTCTTTTTTGTTATCTGATTTCTTGGACAGTACCCCCTCCTCCCCTTCATTCTTAAAACAAGATGCACTTAATGCACTTTTGCATTTGATATAAGATTTATTTAGTATAGTATACATCAATTTTGTTAATATATCTTCATTCAAATTTAGGATTACTCACCAAAAAATGAATAAACTACATGCTGTATGCCTTGCTAGATATTTTTGTAATATCCAACGGGAACTGATATTGGAGAAATCTAAAATAAGTAAATAATACTATTGGATTTTTTTGTTGTAACTTTTGTTTAAAGAATATTGTCTTTGTGGCATGGTCTGCACGAGGGAGTATTTGTATTGTTTTTTGTCCCTCAGTTAAGGAAATTTAAATTTGCAACAATCACATAATTTTCCTCTAAACAAAGGCATGTCCTGTTTCCTGGATTCTGTTCATTTACTGTAAATGTGTTTCTAGAAACTAGAGGGAGTCTGAGTGAAAGCAATAATCATAAAAAGGCCTTTTTACATATTACTCACACCTTATCAAGAAATCAAATTATTTTCCTGAAGCATAAAAAAACATTCCTTCCTCTCCTCAATGGAAATGAACTTAGATTCAAATGATGAAAACCAGGGAAAATATTTTATGTCTGGAGTTTCACAGGCTGAGTGTTAAGCAAGGGTTCAGTTCCTTCTTGTTGAGATAACATTGTTAGTTCAATGTGCTTGCTTCTCACTTAGTCCAGTTAGTACCTACTTTAGTACCATTTTAGCTATAATTCTGCCATTTAAAAAAATGCTTTTAGGCCGATTCAGTAGGCTAACAGTTAAAAGTTAATTATGTTATACCAGATTCATCCAAGAAACATTTAGGCCTACATAAAAAGCTACACCTGAAATTTGCAAATTCAAATTAGAGTGCTGCTCAAACCTGTAAATTCAAGTATCATTATTTGTTTAGTTCATGTACTTGAAATAGAACTGGTGTAAAATGAATAAACTTGAAGCACTGGGGTCTTGTGTGAACTTTAGGGGAGCAGTCCTGGTGGGTGTGGTTATAACATTTAGGCTACTACCAGCATACTGTAGTATCTGAGACCCATTCTGCACAAGAGGGGCTTGGTCGCTATAATGAATTCTCTTTTAAAATACCTACTGATACTTCTGGGACTTATCTCAGTGATCATCAACATCGTGTTGATATGCTTAAATTCAAATAGGCTTCCAAAATGTATGTCCCAGAAAAAGCGAGAGTCCCCACAAGTGACACACTGCGATAAAAGTTTGGTTTTTGCGGACCTAACAGCAGAGGAGTATAAGTCTGTTCGCGACTATATGTGGGCCCAGAAAGACTTAAAGATCTCTAATTCGTTAACGGCAAAGTCCTCGGAGAATTTCCTCTTTTTAATCGACCTCGCGCTCCCGAGGAAGGCTGATGTGCTGCGCTACCTGGATTCCGACGGACCCAAGCCCCCCCGCGAAGCGAGCGTCGTTGTCTTCAATGGCGAGCGCGGCTACCTGAAGGAGTACGTGGTGGGACCGTTATCTGGTCAACTGCAGCATCAGGATGTTACTCAGAAGAAGTACAATACTCCGGAGTTGCCTTTCACAGCCCGCACGGTGACAATCGGAGAGTATGTGGAGCTATTCACGCTCTTGTATAAGGTTTTCCAAAAATTAGAAATACCTCTGAATGAAAGTTTTGGTTACGTCCCAAGAAAAAGGGAACTGCTGCCCTTTGAAGGCATGCCGAGAGGAATCAAAAGTGGTGACCGCAGGACCTGGATCTCTTTTTTCCGTGATTTCAGTGGCTTTTACATCCATCCTGTGGGCTTCGAGATCCTGATCAATCACACAAGCAAAAACGCGTCAGAATGGACTGTTGACATGTTGTTGTACAACGGTCAGTACTTAAACAGCATTGAAGAATTTCTGACAAAATACAAAGATGGCAAGTTAAAAAAGATAGTCTACAAAGAAATCACAAATCACGCTTCGCTGAAGCCAAGGGAGAAGCCTTCTGGTTTAGGACCACAGCAGTATTATCTTCAAGGGAAACGTTACAGCGTTAAAAACAACCAGGTGATTTATCTGAACTGGAGCTTTGCTTTTGGCTTGAGCTCTCTGACTGGGATGCGGGTGTTTGATGTTAAGTTTAAAGGAGAGAGGATTGCGTACGAACTCAGCGTGCAGGAGGCGATGTCTGTCTACGGCTCTGTCACGCCTGGGATGATGCTCACGAAGTTCCTGGACTCAAGTATCGGAATCGGTCGCTTCGCGCACGAGCTCGTGCGTGGGGTCGACTGTCCGTACGCAGCCACCTATGTAGACACCTACCGCTATATTGACACAAACGTCACGCAGCGGTTCAGAAACTCCATCTGTGTTTTTGAGCATGACATTGGGCGACCTTTGCGACGACACTTCTCTGATTTCTTTCATAACGGGTACGGTGGGATGGCAAACAGCGCTCTGGTGTTCCGCACTATTACTGCTATAGGGAACTATGATTACATATGGGACTTTATTTTCTATCAGAGCGGCTCTGTGGAAGCCAGGGTTCACGCCACTGGCTACATATCATCCTCCTTTAAGAATGATGGAAATTTGCAATACGGCCACCAGGTCGCAGAGAATGTCATTGGAAACATCCACACCCATTTTATCAACTTTAAAGTCGACCTGGATATTTTAGGTAAGAGTGCAAATCAACAAACACATTTTACTAAAGTTACAATAACACAGAATCATCTTTAGAGTCACTTTATTTACATTTTTATCATTGGAGATTATCAGCTACTAAATTCTGCACTGAATCCTGATGTTGATTTGTGACAACTTGTCACATTATATGGGAAATGTGTAATATTAAACAGCATAATATAGACTTTTCAGCAAATTATTTTGGCACTAAAACATTTGATAAACTAATATAAAAAGGTAACATTGCCTATAAAAATACATTAGTCATATGTTGATATATATCTTGAAGGCGCCGTTGAGAAGAGGCGATTGACGTATAAGTCTCAGAAATGTCATTCACGTACTGAAAATGATCTCACATAGAAATGACAATGTAAAACTTCCAAGCTGAATTTAATCAGCTTGTTAAGAATTTTCTTGAACACTTTTAAAAGTCACAAAACAGTGTTTTTTTATGTTCTTTCTTTTTTTTAAAGGTGTGAAGAACATATTTCAGACTAAAGACATGGTGTATAAGGAAGTGCCATTACCATGGATGTCCTCAGAGAAAGCAAAGATACCACAACTAGTGGAGCAACAAATCAAGACAGAACAAGAAGCGGCAATGCTTCATGGTGCCAAAACACCCCGTTACCTTCATATAGCCAGTAATAAGACTAATCGCTGGGGCCACCATCGCTCTTACAGGCTCCAGGTGGTGAGCTTTGCTGGAGACCATCTCCCTGAAAGTGAGTCCACAGAGAAGTCCATGTCCTGGGCTCGGTAAGTCTAGAAATTCATGCACACAATACTTGTGTTTGAATGTTTCATATGTATTATTTATTGCTTTAGCTTCTCTCCCATTGACTTTTATTTCTTTATTCTAGGTATAAGGTTGCTATAACCAAGCATAAAGATGAAGAGCAGACTAGTAGCAGTCTGTACAACCAGAATTACATGTGGTACCCATTTGTTGATTTCAGCAAATATATAGAAGATAACGAGACGATTGTCAATGAGGTATTATTACATAAGTATGGACCACTTATTCAGGATGCTTTTATTTAGCAGGCGCATTTATTTAATGCAAATAATGACTTAAACTTCATTATGTCTTCTAAAGGACTTGGTTGCCTGGGTGACCGCCGGTTTCCTACACATACCACATGCAGAAGACATCCCCAACACGGTCACTATTGGCAATGGGGGCGGTGTCATCCTTAGGCCGCACAACTATTTCAATGAAGATCCCTCCATCCACTCTCCTGATGGAGTGTATTTTACTCCCGGCTCTGAGAGTAACTGTGAGTACAATAAAATGGCGTGTCTGGAAAAAGATCAGTGCACTTCCACACTGGAGCCGTTCACTTATCACGGCTTTGAAGGTGTCATGAAGTTTGATTAGGGATCTTAATTCAGACTGTATTATATTTATGCTGTTGCAGTCTTGTTAAAACATTTAAAGTCGTGTGTAATCCATCCTCACTCACCAGTAGTTATTTTGAGAAGCACTTTCCCTGTTTTTGTAGCTTTTTATGTAAATATTATGAAGTTTGTAGCAAAAAATGACTTTGTAATGTGATTAGTTCAGACTAGCATATTTTA
>JAUCMS010000062.1:8207297-8220807 GCA_032357445.1 Enteromius radiatus | reverse complement strand
ATAACATAGGTTAAACACCTCTCCAAATGCAGTCTTATTTTATGAAAATGTTCATCCTTGCAATACAATGTGAAGGCCTGTATTGAAGACTGTATTGTTTCTTTCGTTGTTTTTGTAATTTCTTCATGCTTTCTTTTTTAAATGGCATAATTGTATACAAGGTTTGTATTATATGCTGTTAATTATAAGCTTGTTGTCTGCTGTTTTAAATGCGGATTGGCTGTCAATGTTTTTATGGTTCATCAGCTAAAAATCATACTGAAAGTGATTCTAACAATATCTTTCTCTGTCATTATCATTATAGTTGTGTTATGGACTATTCTTGGAGTAGGAACGACTATGAAAACTTTATAGTTATAGTTATCATGCTTTATGTGAATGACTTTTATTTCACTCGGAAATGCATATCAGAAATGACAGGTTTATTTTATGTATGTCTTTTGATTTTGATATAAATAACCAACCTGGGCATTTTGCAACACGTAAGAAAGGTGTAATGGAAAAATAAATTGGAGATAAGCATTTTATGTCTAATGCTTCAAGCACAGAAATGTTATCATAGAAATTATAGTTAGTTGGTCATTTGCACCATAGCAACATAAACTATTTGTGTTTTTAATCTGCATTTGTTCTGTGGAACACAAAGACATTTAAATAACATCCATGCAGATAAAAAATAAAAATAAAAAACACAACAACATTTGAAACTTCATTAAACGTGTCTTCTGAAAGTAGTAGTTCTCCCAAAAATGAAAATTCTGTCATCATTTCTGCTGAACACAAAGAAAGATATTCTGTAGAAAGTTTGTAAGCAGGCTGTTTTGGTCACCATTGACCATTGGGAATAAAAGACATACTATGGAAGTCAATATTGACACAAAACAGCCTTGTTACAAACTTTCCTGTTACACAAGTCCTCTATCCTTGTAGGAGACAGTACGGCTCTAATGAATCAAAGCCTGATAAAAGTCCTTATTAACACCAACAGCAGACACATGCAGAACACAGGCCTGGTTTTACAGATGAACAGATAAGGAATCCAAACCAATTAAGAGCATGACCTGTAAGAGGGCTATAAATTATGAGAACTGACATTGTACGCTGAATTCTTTCAATGATTGATGATTGTTTATCTCCCAGCTGCCTCTAATTTCAAAGTATATACATGCAAGTAAAGACTGATGCATGTATACATATAAAACAGATTCCAACTCGTTTTCTCTCTTTTTGTGTCTCAAGCAGACACCCTTCCCCCACATACACACGTACATACATATACAGCTATTCTGTCAAGATGTCAGCAGTCAATGAATTCCAGATGGTACATTTGGAGAGCAGCAGCCATAGCAGTTATGTCCATGTTATCTTAGTTTATACATACTCTACCTTCCTCCCATGAGATATGTATGTGAGATACTGTAGGGGAGAGAGCAAAATGTATCTTAATCTTTTAATCTTTTTTTAACAGTACTGACCACAAAAATATAACCACATGAAAACTTGCCCAAATAAAGTGTGACAACTAGTTAGTAAGCCCTTGTAACAACCACCCTGTGTGACAACTAGCCCCATCTCCCCTATAAGGTAAAAGAATGTATCACTGTTCACAGCCCTATATGTGCTGTGATCTCTCAGATTTAAACAATGTGTCTCACGTGTCATTTCATGAGTTACAAACAATAAGTTTATATCCACAAAAAGACAAATCAGTGTTCTGAACAAACAAAGCAAGGCTATTTTATTAGGGTATCTGCTGTGTTTGTTACTGCTGGAGAGAATTTAAAGTGGACTGTCAGAGTGATGAACAAGGTGTTGCTGACAAAGAACAGGCAGCTCTATCAATATACAGAGAGACCTGAATAAATCAAATATCGGCACATCATGCTTCTGTTACGGTCTTCTTCACACATACAGTGTGTCAAATGTTTAGTACTTTGCAATTTTCTATTTTTTTTTTTTTTTTGATTAATATTTAAGCACCAATCAATTCCTCCTGACACCAACATGGGTAACACACTGATGCAACAGAGCAAATGTGTCTTTTACTGTCTTTCAGTGCATTGTGAAATGGCCTTTACTGAACTGGTATATCTTCATATAATTCTCAGCTAATGAACTCTGCAGCTCCATCAGTCTGCTATAACTATAAACACTGTCACAGGAAAAAAACGATGTTTATTTTTAAAACCTAGAAAAACAACTTAGAATACTTTCGGCACTGCAATACACTTTTTATACATTTTATTTGAAGCTTTTATCCAGCACACTATGCAAACTTTACTTGTAGTGTATGAATATTATTGCAGTACTGCCTTAAAATGTGTTTCACAGAGCTCAGAATCAACTTATCAAGATCTGCGTTGTTTCCCAGGCTTTTGTTTCGCAGGAGGAAAGATGGTTGTGTATCATGTACTGCAAGAATTCCAGGAAATCCCACAAAGAGTGATGTCTTCTGGCTTGTGCTTAAAATTCCACAGGTTCCAAGAATTGCACAAGCTCTGCAACTGCTCTTTTAACTTTCCCAGCACTCCCACTGGGAATACAGATCACGATTACCAAATGTGTGCAGTTTAGAGGTGAAAAACAGGCGTGTATAAAGACAACCTCAAAATGATGTGAAAAAACTTAGGTCCTATGTCAACCCAGATTTAACAAAGCAAGCACACACGTAAACAACCATAGAGTTCAGATGTACTGACACAATCAAATACTACATCCATATTAACGCCTAAAGAAAGCAAAAACTGCTTTCCCACTATATATCACCTTTATTAAACCAGGCGCATAATTCAGTAGACTATGTGGTCGAATGTGTACTACAGTGATTATTTTCAAAGTTGTATGCCCACAGGAACTGACCATTGATGCTTTGGTTTCAAGGGGAAAGACTTCTGAGATTGGATGTGACCAGAGGGCGTGAGATTGGGCTGCCCTTAAAGAATGGAGCACTTCCTGTACACTTTCTATACCAACAAAAAATTCTTGTGTATGTGCGCTGAACTACAGCAGACTTAAATGCAAAGTTGCATGCTTGACTGCAGAAATTAAAATCAAGACAACACAAATGAGCCTTCCGAGCATGTCCATACAGGCTAATGGATCTCTGTGGAGATGGCATCTGTAAACACTGTGGAGCTCTTAACACACTGCAGGTAGTGTTCTTGTTTACAGTCTGCTCTGGACATGTTCCTTCTTTGTTTTTCCACATGGCTGAATCGTTCAGCGACAGCTCTGAGAAGTTCTGGAAGCCAATGGAAAATGTGCCATCTCACAAAGTCATGAGGCTTCGCACGAACAGGCCCCTAGAATTTGCTGGAAATTACCACTATGTCAAGCCAATGGTAAACAGTGTCATGTGAAAGTCTCAGTCAAACTCTAATAATATCCTTTGATGGCCACACAGCTGAACCAGGTTGATCTACGGTACAAGGAACTACATTTCAAGTTTTTAATCAAACATGATAATGCGCTAAAAGATACTTATAAAAAATAAGATATATAAAAATAAAGCACAATAAACACATCAATGGTACATAATAAATACATAAATAAGCACATTTCCATATTAACAAAACAACCTTAGAGAACAGTTAATAGTCCAATGTGTCCATGCAGATGCTTGTCATCACCTCACCTCTAATAAGTGTCTCTCGTAATCAAGAACTAAATTTAGCACCCAAAACCTGCCACTTCACACACATGCACTGCACATGCCCGCTTTAATGACCACACTAATGTTTGGAGACCATTTCCCCTCTATTTACTCCAGAGAGTCCAAAGCTCAGGTGGTGCCCAGTGACCAGGAAACTGAGAAGACAGATAAAAGGAGCAAGGCTGAACTCATGCAGGTCAATGCAGGGATGACACTCAGGATTCAAGAGGCTGAAAACAAGATGAAAAGATTTTACAAATAGCGACTTGCACCTGCGAAGACTCACAATGTTACCTAAAAACTGAAAGCATGAATGAGGATCTGTAATATTGCTGTTACAGGCCGACAGTAGTAATGGAAGTCTTGTATGGTTATGGCATCCGCTGTACATTATACCTGCAGACGCATTATGGACATGCCCAAAGCTGGTTTACATTTGTGTCTACAGTGGCGGACCTGCGTACAACATTTTTATACTTTTTTCCCATTTGGTTTCATCTGCAATCTGCAGTGGGAGTAAAGCTGGTCTGGGTTGCTGTTGTGGCAGATTGGCTCAACTTAGTCCTCAAGTGGTAAGTATTGTTGTTGCTTCTGTAAATTTAAATATAAATACATATATACAGTAAAAGAAAATCTTAAAAGAAGCAGTTGGAGCCGGATTGAACGGAACACAAATCGTAATATTGAATCTCTATTGTAAATGTAATGAATTCAGCTTCACTGGTCCTAATCAGATTTATTTATTAAATCACTAAACAGGCTTATGTTTGGCGAGCGTCCTTATTGGTGGGTTAAAGAAACTGTTTATTATGGCAACTTGACTGTACCACAAATCAAACAGTTCCCCGTGACATGCGAGACCGGCCCTGGTGAGTGTCTCCTGATGTTTCTCATTGTATTTATATAGACCGACCAACACTCTAAATCAGTAGCAGACTTCACAGTGGTTTCTGGCTGCTCTTCTAGGAAGTCCCTCCGGTCATGCGATGGGAGCTGCAGGGGTTTACTATGCTATGGTCACGTCACTGCTGATGATTTTGCAGGAATGTGACCCCCTAAAAAAATGGTGAGTGATTAAATCCCCTTTATATTTTTAAATAGCCCTTAATAAGACTTATTGTGCAAGAATACAGACTGAATGCATGGAAATGCTCCTTGGTCACAAGAAATCATCCATAACAACTGGAAGGAAAGGAAGGAAAGAAAACCCTTGCACAACATATCACAATCTTTCCAGCCTCCGGTCAGACGGAAATACCTCATTAACTACTATTAAACTCATTTATCTTAGCAGCTCCGTTTTATCACCATATCAAGTAGTATATTGTAAAGATGCAGTTCATTTTGGGTAGATGATGGCCCAGTTATTAATAGAGATATTGAATGTCATTTTGACAAATAGCCAGATGTCTAAATGTTTTGCTATTTAATATTAATGACAAACATGTTCCTTGTTTTTTGTGTGTGTTTTACTAGGTGCTTGCAGGGTCTTCTTTGGGCGCTTTTTTGGAGTGTGCAGGTTTGTGTCAGTCTCTCTCGAGTCTTCATCGCAGCTCATTTCCCACATCAGGTCATTGCTGGAGTTGTTTCAGGTCAGTTTCATTGCATATTTTTCATCTCAGTCCACCTTTCAAACTTACATATGAGATGAATAAGATCTCTTACTTCTCTTATTCTTTTAATACAGGAATCGCTGTGGCCAAGGCTTTTAATAGAGTGTCCTGGATCTATTCAGCAAGCTTGAAAAGTTATGTGCACACCATCCTCTGTCTTGTGTTCATTGCGCTGGGGCTTTATGCATTGTTGGATGCTGCTTCAATGGACCCCTACTGGAGCCTAATGAAGGCACAGAAGTGGTGCTTTCAGCCTGAATGGGTTCATCTGGACACCACACCCTTCGCTGGCCTCCTCCGCAACACCGGGGCCCTGTTCGGCCTAGGGCTGAGCCTCCATTTGCCTATTCATGGTGATCTGCGAAAAAACAGGAACTGTGGAAACAGCGCCATTTACAGACTGACCTGTACAGCAGCAACACTGCCACTCCTGAGGCTCTTAGACTCATTCAGACCTCCCACAAGCACTCGTGCGCTCTTCTATGCACTTTCTTTCTGTAAGAGCGCCACTGTGCCTCTAACCACAATAAGTTTTGTGCCTTACTGCATAAGCACATTAGCAAATATATATCACAGAATGAAAGCATATTAAACACGGGGGACAAATTCTGAGATTGTGTTTAAGTCTGCAATTAAGTCTGCATTGGCTATTTCCCTCACTTTGCCTGTTTTAAAATATTTAAATGTAAGTATTGTTCTTGAAAACCAAAGATTACTTTATATGTTTTTATTTTAATACATCCAAACTGAATTAAGTAAGCAGACATATCATCAGGAATATCCAATGCTATACATATATAATAATGAAGGTAAAATGATATAATCTATTATATATATATATATATATATATATATATATATATAATATCCCGATGGAAATAGATCAAAGAGCTATAATAATATAGTTTTCAGTCAAATTGTATTTACATCTACTATATAGTAGTCTATATTTTATAATAGATATTATAGCTGCTGGCCACCATTATTGATTGATTTTTTTTTCATCATTATTTTTTTTTAAACATTTTATATTTGTGCTGTGATAAATTGTTTGTGTTTTATAATTTGTATTGTCTAAATGTAGCTGAAAAGCTTATAATAAACCTTTCAATGGCAGGTTTATCTGTGACAACTTACCCCTTATAATGTGATAACATGCCCCTTTATAATAGGCAAATGTTGTTCAGTGTGCCCACAGGTAGATTTTCCAAAAATAAACCTATGCTGAAAGATGTTATTAATCAAACTGTTTTTGTTGTTGTTGTTGTTTGTTTTGTTTTGTTTTTATTATTTATTAAAAAGCTTGAGCTTTAAGTAATACACTGTTGTATTAAATATGTTACATTCTAAAAACAACCTCAAGGGTTCATCTAGTATAATTATTTACATATTTAACATATTTATCAGTGACATTAGTGCCGCCATCTAGCGATAGACTTATGACAACAGGAACTGCACAACGCTAAAAATATCTATTTTCTTTGTGTTTTACCTGATAAACATTTGTAAGCAGCTAACAATAGGGTGATTGCACATCATTCGCATTATACATAATCCATGTACATAAATCCACGTCTGTATAAAACAATGGTTACTTCCTCGTCTTTATCATTTTCCGTGAGACCTTTACATTAGAATTTTGTACCGGAAGTGCAGAGTGTAAACAGACCACGCGCGCAGTCATGGCCCCTGACTGTCAGTGATGAAGCAGTGTTTTCTTGTATCACATGAATGTTTCCCTTACTTCCACAGGGATGCATCACTCAAGCGGCTTTCGACAGGTTTCGGTGATCTAAGAGCATTCAGAAACCCAGCAGAGAACCAACCTCGTGAATCGTCTGCAGCAGGGAGCGCCGCGGAGAAGCGCTATGCCGCGGCGGAAGGTATGACTGACTGCATCCTACTACAGGCCAGATGCGTACATCGCGCGCAGCATCGCGCACCTGCGTGCTCATGTGCAACCAGCCTTCACCTGCTCGCGCGCACACACACATACACATACGCTGTATTGCCAAAAGTATTGGGACACCCCTTCTAATAAACAGGTTTGACTGTACGTTAGAAGTTCGCTGGGATTAGGACTTAGCTTTCTGCAGACCAGTCAGGTTCATCTACACTGTATCATTTATTTTTGAACCTTGCCTTGTACACAGAGGCATTGTCCTGTTAGACAATTCCCTAGAACATAGTTATATGCTTGAAAATTAAGATTTGTACTCAGGTGAAGTACTTAAGTACCTGTTAATTAGAAGGGTGCCGCAGTCATCATAAGGACTAGTTGTTTGTGTGTGGAATGTGCAGATTTTACCAAAACTATAAAATGAATGCTCTGTGTAATATACAAGTTTTCATGTATGTACTGCCTGTATACACAAAAAGTTCATATTTATTTATCCATCAATTTAGACATTTGTTCTTGTGGAAAAAAAAAAAAAGCTAAATTATGGTATTTTTTCTCCAAGTCATTGTGATTACATTATAATTTTTCTCCAAGTCATGTTTTCATACATCCTGATAGCTTTACTGTCAGGAGCATAATATATACTTTTGATAATATATACTTACTCCAAATAATAATGGGGATTGACAGAGGTTCAGAAATTAGTTACAAGGGTGTTAAAGACATCATAGCCCATGACTTTTTTTATTCAATTTTGGTTCATTGTACACCTATATTTATATTAACCTAGTTAAAATGTTTTGATTCAATTAAACCAGTGACCACGGTGTAAAACAATATTTTCTCACTAACACTTTATTAGTATATTTCCATGGTATTGAAGAAAGTATAATAAAGTTATAATTCTCAACTTTACTTAAAACATGAGTGAAGATTATTACATATATAATGCAGGAAATGATTTAAACTGAATTAAAATAAAAAAACATAAAGACAGGGGCAAGAACTGTAACAATTCCATCAGTCAACCATAGATTGCAATAATTAAGAAAAAATAAAACAAAAATTCTTCGTAATTAATTAAAATTAATCGTAGTGTTCGTTTCAACATTTACTAATACATTATTAAAATCTGAATCTATTAAAATTCAATCTGAGCTATGAGATGAGATGAACTAACATTGAACAGTTTCATAGGTATTAAGAAACATTAACAACAATTGTTTCGCTTATTGTTAGTAATTGCTAACTAATGGGAACTTACTGTAAACTGTTACGAAAAACTTTCTTTGTATTCAGTGACCAAACTGTGTTTTGGTGTTTTTGACACTTAGAGGAATGCAGGCAGTAGCTCTGAAGGTACAGAGGATTCAGACTTCTCCGCTGAGCACACGGACAGCTCAGAGAGTGACGTCCACACGGTGAGAAACACGCGCCTCACTCGCTCCTCGCTGCGCCTCAGCCGAAACTCACAGGGTAAGACTGCAGACCTCGTACTGATCACTGATGACGCATATAATAATAATATGACTTTGGGATGTTGGAATAATTAAATTATCATGTAATTACATTTTTTTTTACCCTTAATAAAAAATATTTCAAATCTTAGTTAATGGGTTGATTGGTAGGAAGTAGGGATGGATGGAGAACAAAAAACAAACGAACGAGTGAACAAATCTGAGAGCTTTGTTTCTAGATTCCAGTCCTGTGGAGAACCCGTCTGCCCCGGTTTCAGAGGAGGTGGTCAGCTATTCCACCCGTCGTGTGACACGTAGTCAGCAGCAGGGGGTGACAGTCCTGCCCAAGAAATACCCCTTGCGGCAGAGTCGCTCTTCTGGCTCAGACACGGAGCAGCATGGGGAAATCTCAGAGAGGGGTAGGAGCAGAAAACCGCATGGTTCTTCACTCATGCCTTCCCTCATTTGATTTTCTCCATGCTTTGCTCTGCTCACATGTGCTTCTCTTCATTTGCTTCGTTTTAATCACAGATTTTCCTCAGTTCATACAACATGTTAACCATTCAAAAGTTTGAGGTCAGTAAGAATTTGTATTCTTTTCTTTTGAACAGCTTCCAAAAAATATTAAGCAG
This sequence comes from Enteromius radiatus, assembly GCA_032357445.1. NCBI lineage: Eukaryota > Metazoa > Chordata > Actinopteri > Cypriniformes > Cyprinidae > Enteromius > Enteromius radiatus. The sequence continues at coordinate 8,211,553 of JAUCMS010000062.1, read as the reverse complement.
CACAACTGTTGATCATGAGAAATGTTTCTTTAGCAGCAAATCAGCATTTTGGGTGATTTCTAAAGGATCATGTGACACTGGAGTAATGAATACAGGAATACATTACATTTTAAAATATATTACAATAGAAAACTTATTTTAATATGCAATACTATTTCATATTATTACTCATTTACTGTTATTTTTGATCAAGTAAATGCAGCCTTGGTGAGCAAGAAACTTCTTTCAAAAACATGTTAGAAAATCTTACTGACCTGAGACCTTGAAATGGTAGTTTATATCATTTTCATAATTCTTTTAAAATGTAATTATTAGAAGTAATGCATTAGAATTTCATCTTATTTCATGTCATTTTGTGGCTTTTGCCTAATTTTTCTGTTGTAGTTTCCTATCAGTACCATTTTCGATTTGTTTGGTTTTGTTTTACACAAGCTAAAATATTCAACTCTGTTTAATTATAACATGTTGGTTATCAGTAAAACAACCTCATATTCAAAAACATACTTTTTAAGGTGTCTTAAATATTAAAGTTTAAAATTAGATTGAGAAATTAAAGTTTATCTCAAATAAACAAATATATGTCTGTTAATATAATCATGAATTACAGCAACGCTTAACTCTCAACACTGTATGATTAATAAATTTGATAAATAATCAATTATATTAAATACATATATATATATATATAGTAAATAATTAATGAATGATCATCTTATATGATCATTTTATACTGCACATTACTAATGGATAAGATGTGACTGACATTTTAATCTCAACTTTTGAGAGATGTGTTTAGTACAGTATGTAGTTAACTACACCTTCACTTTAATCACCTCATGTTTTTGTTTTATTCTTCCTTTCCTGAAGTTATTGCCATTTTAATTTTATTCATGTAATGATAAAGACCTTATTCCATTCTTAGATTTCATACGGTCCCTATTTTCTGTCGTTCAGACATTAAACAAAGTGCAGACCATGATGAGTCCCCACCCAGGACGCCCACAGGCAACGCTCCTTCCTCTGAGTCTGACATCGACATGTCCAGCCCAAACGTGTCTCATGATGAGAGTCTGGCAAAGGAGCTGTCATTGAAAGAATCCAGCCTCGCTCACCGGCCCAAACGACGACGCTTTCATGAGAGCTACAACTTTAACATGAAGTGCCCCACACCTGGTTGTAATTCACTTGGTAATTGGATTCCAGGTCCTTTATCTTAATTGTTAAAAATATTTACACTAGCATCTAAAAAATTTGGAGGAAGATTTGTTGTTGTTTTGGAAAGAAAAGGTCTGTAATGTTCACCAAGGCTGCATTTATTTCATCCAAAATACAGTGAAAATAACTATTCTATTTTCATTTATTGCAATTTCTCCTTGTTATGGCAAAGCTACATTCATTTTCAGCATTGCTCCAGGCTTCAGTGTCATATGATCCTTCAGAAATCATTGTAATATACAGATTTGGTGTTTGGAAAACATTTCTTAATATATATGCTTTTTATTTCTGAATGCTGAAAACATTCATTCTTTGATATACAGGAAGTTAAAAAGAGCAGCTTCTATTGGAAAACTCTTTTATAAATGGCTTTAATGTCTGTTTTGATGCATTTAATGTGTCTTTGCTGACTATAAGTATAAGAATAGTTTACAGACCCCAGACTTTTGAATGGTAGTATTTGTTTCGTTTATGTGTCAATAGGGGCATTACTGTTTTTCTAGCAGAATTGTTTTGTGTACAGAATTAGTTATATTCTTAAACATTTAAATTGAACCTTCATTCGTCCTTCAGGACATTTGACAGGGAAACACGAAAGGCACTTTTCAATATCTGGATGTCCACTGTACCATAACCTTTCAGCAGATGAGTGCAAGGTGTGTGCTTTTGAATTAAACCTTTAGCTTTTGCTAAAACAACAAGCATTTTTTACCCTAAAAAAATCAAACCTTTTCCTCAGGTAAAGGCAAGCTCTCGAGACAAACACGTGGAGGAGAGGACGCTGTCACAGCGGCAGGATGAGAATCGGCATTCTGCTCGGCAACAGGTAAAGTATTTAAAGTCCTGCCTCTTGGACCGGTATGTGCCCTAGTAAATCCCAAATGTATCTATTCTCCAAGAACTGCTCTCAGATTTAATGTGCGGTGAACATTACATGTTAATGAGCCTCAACTAGCACTCACATTCTCTGAGTTAATTCCCCTCCAGGCCCAAATGGAGCGACAGCTGCGGTATAAAGAGAAGGTAACAGAGATGAGGAGGAAGAGAAACTCTGTTCCTCTTAAAGAGCAGAAAGACAAGTATACAGTGAGTGTTATACATGCTCTTGTTTTTGCAGAAAGAATGACAAAACCCCTTAGCAGGTACTTGGATCAGTTTTTGAGCTCTCGTTGTTTTTTAGGAGCACAAACAGACCCATGGCAGCAGTCATGAGCCTCTGCTGGAGAACATCACAAGTGACTATGACCTGGAGCTGTTCAGAAAAGCCCAGGCACGTGCCTCGGATGATCTTGTAAGAGAGAAGACCCATCTCATTTTCTCCCTCTGTTTTCTCCTTTTCCCACTATTTTTGACGAATCTGTAAAGATTGCGGTGGCCTGAGCCTGCTCTCCACTGCATTCTGGGTTATGCGATGGGCCTATGCTGGACTCTCTTCCACTGTAGCCTCCAAACTGCTGCCATTCTCTCATCTGTTGCATATGGGTGTTCAGCAACATACTAAAGGAACAGCTCCAAAAATTAACAATTCTGATTTACTAACCCTCGTGACATTTCAGTCCTGTAGAGTATTATCTTTTAGAGCAGGGGTGGTGAACTCCGGTCCTGGAGAGCCGCAGCCCTGAAGAGTTCAGCTCCTACCCTAATTAAAACTCGCCTATCTGTATCTTCTAAGTTATCATTCAGACCTTGATTAGCTCGTTCAGGTGTGTTTGATTAGGGTTGAAGCAAAACTCTGCAGGGCTGCGGCTCTCCAGGACCGGAGTTCGCCACCCCTGTTTTAGAGCTTGACTGAAAATTGAGTAAATAATAACTTTGGCTGAACCATTCCAATAAGAGAAAATAATCATCTTGAGCATGAACCTTCTTATTTTCTCCAGCTGATTTCTTCTCATTTAACTCTTTAAATTTCTACATTGCCTTCTGTTTATTGATTTGTACAGTCTCTGAAAATGTACACCTCCATTCAAAAGTTTGAGGATTAGTAATATTTTTTCTCTTAAGTCTCTTATGTTCACCAAGGCTGCATTTACAACTGTTTACATGATTGTTTACTACTGCGATTTATACATTGCTTTAATCTTCAGTGTCACATGACCATCAGAACTCATTTGTAGCTTAAGAAATATTTATTTTTATCATCAATACTGAAAACCGTTGTGCCGCTTGGAAACTGTGATACTGTAGTTTGTATTTGATAAATAGGATAGTTTAATAGAAATAGAAATAATTTGTAACATTATCAATGTATTTACAGTAAAGTTTAATGCATCCTTCCTGAATAAAAGTATTTCTTTCTTTGGAAAAAAAAATCTTACGATCCCCAAACTTTTCAAGTATCTCTCGATCTCAACCTCAACCTTCCCATTCATGAATCTTCTGCGGTAGGCTTCAGGGTTTTCCTTCTATCTCTGTGTCCTCATTCCTCCAGTCTGACCCGTGTTTCTCACAGCCTTCATTGGTCCTTGCAGGAGAAACTTCGGCTGCAGGGACAGGTCACAGAGGGTGGTAACATGATAAAGACCATTGTGTTCGGCCGCTATGAGCTGGACACCTGGTACCACTCGCCGTACCCCGAAGAGTACGCCCGCCTCGGCCGTCTCTACATGTGCGAGTTCTGCCTCAAATACATGAAGAGTCAGACCATTCTGAGACGTCACATGGTAAACTTTGTTTTTGTCCAACCTTGTATTATAATGTGGAACAAGTGTGTGTTACTCCTCTTTCTTATCTCACTTTCAATCAGGCCAAATGTGTGTGGAAACATCCACCAGGTGATGAGATTTACAGAAAAGGGGCTATATCTGTTTTTGAAGTGGATGGCAAGAAGAACAAGGCAAGAACAAAGACATCCCATAAAGTCTTTAAATATGCTAACTACAGGTCAGTCATTTGCCATCAGTACTTGATTCTGTCTCGTCATTTGTGTTTTGCAGATTTATTGCCAAAACCTGTGCCTGCTTGCCAAACTCTTCCTGGACCACAAAACTTTGTATTACGATGTGGAGCCGTTTCTCTTCTACGTAATGACTGACGCTGGCAAT
>JAUCMS010000062.1:8182281-8207197 GCA_032357445.1 Enteromius radiatus | reverse complement strand
TCTACGTGATGACTGAAGCTGACAATACCGGCTGCCATCTTGTAGGATATTTCTCCAAGGTACTCTGTTAGTGACTCCAGTGAACCTTAAGCTTGAGTTTCCTTTCACACTTGATTATTTTGTAGTAATGAAAACACCTATCTGGGTTTAGGAAAAGAATTCATTCCTGAACTACAATGTCTCCTGCATCCTGACCATGCCACAGTATATGAGGCAGGGTTATGGCAAGATGCTGATTGATTTCAGTGAGTGCAGTAGATCTGGACATTTGTATACTTTTTATGTGTTATATGATTACTGTGTTAAGAAAACAAGATTGCAAATGGTGATGTTAAAGTGGCAATTGCAACTGTAGAAAAACAATTTATGCTGTGTCATTTTGTCTTTAAAAAAGAACCTTAAGAACATGTTGGAATTGCGCTCTTACCAAGTGTGCACTTTTTGATGCTGCAGTTAATGGAAGACATGAGCATTTTAATATTTGGCTGGCTTGTTTCTGCACAGGTTATTTGCTGTCCAAAGTAGAGGAGAAGGTTGGCTCCCCTGAACGGCCTCTCTCTGACCTGGGACTCATCAGTTACAGGAGTTACTGGAAGGAAGTGCTCCTGCGCTACCTGCACAACTTCCAGGGCAAAGAGATCTCCATTAAAGGTACTTTAAAGCAGGGTTGCCAGGTTTTTTTCAGTGTAACTCACCCAATTGCTACTCAAAACTAGCCCAAAAATGGCTCAATCGCTTTTCGTGGGGAATTCAGGTAAAAATCATGTTCTGGTGTGGTAAAATACAAACTTTTGGCGGGGTTCCCCTGATAAAAGTTGATTTCCAGGGCCTATATAGAACGTTATTGGGGTCGCTTCAACCTACAGACATGATAAAACGTCTTGCAAAAAGAGAGTCACAGTAGCCTTAAAACACTGGTACTTAGTTTTATTTTTTCTGTGTTTAAAAAAAGTAGTTTAATTATTTATAAGTGAATTATTTTATTCATCATATATGCATTAAATTAATCAAAGGCTACAAATTCATCAAAGAATCCTGACTGTTAAATAAAATTAGAATGATTTCTGAAGGATAATGTAGCACTGAAGAGTAATAAACGCTTAAAGATTCAGTTTTCCGATTTAATTTTAAGCATATTCATATAGAAAACATTTTCTTACCTGTTATAATATCTCACAATATTTACTGTGTTCATGTAAATATGCAGCCTTGGGTAAACATAAGAGACTTCTTTCAAAATGATTAAAAAAAATCTTAGACCATAAATCTTTGATCATTAGTGTGTGTGTGTGTGTTCCTTTATCTTTGTCTATTTGTGGATGTAACACCTAATAGTATGAATAATTGTTTTTATTTTTTCTCATATATTAACACTTGGGAGCAGAAATCAGTCAAGAAACAGCTGTCAATCCTGTAGACATTGTCAGCACCTTACAGTCACTCCAGATGCTGAAGTACTGGAAAGGGAAGCACCTGATCTTAAAAAGACAGGTAATGTCATTTTAAAAACACAATATTTGTATTAATTATAGGCTTGTTATTTTGATGTAACACAGTTTTTTGTTGTTTTATTTTTGCATTTAAATGGTTAAATGATTTTTAGGACCTGATTGATGATTGGAAAACCAAAGAGGCAAAACGTGGAAGCAACAAGACTATTGACCCTACGGCCTTAAAGTGGAGCCCACCCAAAGGAACCTAAGACAATAATCTGCATGCTTTTCACTGTTTGCTGTAGCTTAGCAGGTTTTGGTCACTATTAGCATAGCTCAACACATAGGAAAGTGTTTCTTTGTTACAATAAGTTACAAGTAAGTCTGCAATCCTAACTGTTCTGTACATGTCACAGTTCAGTTTTAAGTTTTTTGAAACATTGTTAACATTTCAACAAGCATCATAGAACCGCTGCATATGAGATCCTATCACCTAACCTAGTGTTTGTTACTCAAATGGGAATTGTTTTTACTGTCGTTTTTTAGTCGTCTATTGCATCTCTTTATTTTAGAGAAATGACTATTTGACTGTTAAATATTTATGTGGGGAAAAACATTATAGTGTTTCTATATCTAATGGTTTTGTGAGCTAACAAGCTTCTTCTTTTTTATTTTTTTTTTTATTTCCTTTGAACCAGATATGTGTTCCCAGCCCTGTTTGACATTAGCCAGAGTCATTGCACTAAGTTAAAAGAATATTTTATTAGCTCAAGTGAGACTAAACTGTATTTTGGAACAGACACATTGCAGTAAATGTGATATATTAACCCTTCATCAAGTATTATTTTTTCTAAAGCCTACAATGAAGACTATTAAGTGGAAGCTTCACTTAGTTTATAGCATGTCTTGCAGCAACTGTAATTTGTGAGCAGCCAGAATAGTTTAAAATTAGCTCATAGAATTACCGTGATGCACTTTTAAACTCCACCTAGTGGATTAAACACAGACTATACTCTGATATGCCAGTAGCATGTGTTGCACTTGAGTTTCTGTCTCTCCTCTGACATAAATTCGGTCACTGTTTAACACGATGACGTTCAGTGAGTTAATGGGGTGTAAATGTTAATAAACAATGAATAAACTCTTTAAAAGAAGTTCATCCAAAAATAAAAAGTGTCATCGTTAATCACAAACGACAGTGATTGTTAGTATAAACCATATAAACAGAGTTGATATGCGCTAACTGCTTCCTGTGTTTACTCTGATTCTATGGCTACAATCAATAGACTATAACATATATGGTTAATCACTGGAAGCGTATACTGTTTTTAGTAAACTGAAGCTTACATCGTTTCAAACATGTTTGTGTTTTGTTTCTTCAAGTAAAACAACGTGAGACTGAGCCCGTTGCTCTACGATTGATTAATCAAGTGATAAACAGCATAAACCGATATGTTACAGTTTTTGTTTGTAACACTAGAAACAGTCGAATACTTAACAGCGTACACAGGAAGCAGCGCGCAGTAAAGGAAGTAGTACGTCACTAACATGCGTTTCCACAACACGGCCACTAGGAACGTCATTATCACACAGGCAGGCGGCCTTGACATTTCTTAAGGAAGAACTACTACATACGGTCCACCATAAAGATAGAAATATCATGAGAGACGTCTTATTTTCATGCGTTAGTTCACAGTTCACCTTGCTGACGTTATAGCCTCATTATTTAGCCTGTCTTTGCGCTTGAGAACAGAAAGGTAGGTTTTATTTTATTTATTTTTCATATAAGTATAATGAAATCGTAAATATTCGTTTTATTTAAAAAAAAAATAAAATAAAGGTAACGTTATTGTTGGGTGACTAGTGCGCAAAGAGAGAATTGAGTTTGTTAAAATGCATGTCACATTAAGCCGTTGCTAACCTGTGCAAGTTGTCATAAATTAAATTTACCATTGTCGTTGTATTACTATTATAACCATCTATTATGGTTCAAAAGCAATCCTGCGCACAACTTTGCATTTTATTAAAGAGGTCAGAGTTAAGGTGAAAATGAGCATCTGTCATCATTTAGTCGCACAAATGCCTTTCTTTATTCTGTGGAACACAAAATGAGAATGAATATATATATATATATTGCTGTTTTGGTGACCTCTGTGTTTCTTTTTATGGATAATGGGCAAAACAATGAGACATTTCTCAAAAAAGGTTTCCTTAAATGTTCCAAAGAAGAAAATTAGACAGCTTTGGAACCGTGTCAGGTTAAAGTAAACATTTGTTTTGTCTCTGAGCAGGTCCTATCAGAATGTCTCAGATGGAGCTCCTGGTCACAAATGTAGCTGAGCTCCTCACTGCTGCTGTACAGGAAGTGTTGCAGCTCATGGGTCAGGCTGTGTTCGAGTATCAGAAAGAGTCTGCCAGAACACGCCTGGAGAATCAGACCCTCCAGCAGAAGCTCAAACAGCTCCAGCAGGCAATGGCTGGGGATTCAAGTGAGATTACGAAGAGCTTACATTTGTGAAATGATCTTGTCTGCTTGCATGTACATGTTTTCAATCCTCTCTTAAATTTTTAGATGAAATGCTGGAAGTCTCCCTACCCATTGAGATGCCTCATTTAGAGGAGGATCACGCACAGGACGATCTTGGAGATTCAGCTGTGAGCAAGCAGCCAAAAAGTCAGAGTGACAATCCTGTTCACATGAAGCTGGTTTTAGATGAAATTACTTTAGACAGCAGACATACTCTGCAAGGGACCTGTGACTATTCTTTGAAGAAGCAGATACCCCTCTCCAGGTTAAAGAGAAGTCCTCCAAGAAGAATCCCAAACGCTGGCAGCAGAGAGAGTCTGATGACCACCACTGACACGCCACTGGGCTCAAACAGAATCAAAGACGAATCTAAACCAGAGCCTCTGGAGTGTTCTGTAGAAGAAGAGACAGAAGATGTCAGAACACAAGCTCCTGAAGTTCTCCTCCAGGATGTTCCTCCAGCAAACAAACACAACCAGCTGCCTGTCTCGTCCTTTTCCAATAGCGTTGCCCACTATGACCAACTAGGTAAATTACTTAATTCTGCTTCCAAACACATTCTTAGGTCACGGGTGGAGAACATGGTCCAAACGGGGGGCGTCCACAGCAGCCCCAGCATCAGTGAGAGCAGGGAGATTCTGCACAGCTGCCATGTGTGCGGCAAGACCTTCGCAACACCCTCCAGCCTTGGTGCGCACTTTGTGTGCCATTCAAATGAGAGACCTTTCGTCTGCAAGTGTTGCAAGTTCAGGTTCAGTCGTTTAGCCGATCTGAAAAAGCATGAGCGCATTCATACGGGAGAGAGGCCATATAACTGTTCGCTCTGTGGACGGAGATTCAACCGAACGGAGAATCTGAGAAGACACTTGAGGAAAGTTCATTATGGAGCAGTGCTGTAAGCTTTAGATTTACTGCATTTATTTTAGCATGTTGACTTTGGATCTTTCAACAACCATTATCATGGCTTAGTCATATCTCAAAAATGACTATAGTCACTTAATCTACTAGGCCTGTTTTAAGGCCCCCATTTTAAATATAGTATGTTCCCAACTGTTTCCATCAAACTGAATTAAAATAAATATTAATATCAGTGATGTAGCTGAAATATGATAAATGTGTATTATACATTTCTCTGAGAATACATGATATATGGTCAAATTCTCATCAATCAAATGGCAACATTCCACTGGATTCTTGTTTGCAATATTATTTCTGTCTTTACAGCAGTTTTCAGCAGTGGCTTTTTTGTCAGGTTTTTTTTTTTGTATTAAAAAAAAAAAAAAAAAAAGTGTACAAATTACAAACAATACAGTTTCAAAAATGTTACATGTTTTTGAAGGCAGTCTTTTGTTCTCACCAAGGCACTTATTACAGAAAAACATAAAAATACAGTAAAAGCAGGAATATTGTGAAATATTACAAATGCTGTTTATTGCAGTCAATTATAGGTTATTATATATTAAATACTTATTTTTTTAATATGTACATGCAGGTGTGTATATTTACATATACATAAATATACACAGAACACATACATATATTATGCTAACAAAAGCTTATTTTGGATGCATTTAATCTCGATTAATCGTTTGACATATGATGAAATATAAATGTGATTGTATGACTGAATTTTCAGCGGTCATCACTCCAATCTTCTGTATCACATGATCTATTGAAACATCACAATGAATTTCATTCAACCTTGCTGAACTCTTTTATTTTGTTTTAAAAAACAACACTATTGAGCCCAAAAGTTTCAACTGTATCATTCAGCGTTGACTATAGGAATACATGATTCACTCCAACTCTGTTATCCACTTTGTTTTTATTAGTATGGTACAATGGCATAAATCTGCAAATTTTGAGCTCTTCAGCTAAACTCTTGCAAATCGTTTAAAACTGACAGATGTTCCAAAGTGAGTATTTCCAAATTTGCTTCAGCTTCTCTTTTTGCTCCATTCCACACGCCACTCATTCCAGTCCAATAGTGTCCGGTCTGTTTGCCACTTTGCTTGATCCAGTTCTGACAAAGACAAACAAAACAAAAACAACAAAAAAAAGGTGTTTTTTGGTCTTTCAATGCAAAATGTTATTACAACATGCATTACAAATGTACCTTTTAGGAATGTCTGGAAAATTTGATTAATCATCTTGTGACTCTGTGATACTAACTCCCATGGGTCTGGAAAATAAAACCATGTCAGAGACTTTAAGGTGGCACGTGAAAAACAGAAGTGCAGGACATTTAATAGATATATTCAATAGAGTTAACAATGTACTGATTGTTCAGCCGACAATACGTCAGTCTTGCTTTCATCTGTGTTCGTTTTAATGTGGTGTCTAACCTGACTCCAAAAAGAAGCTACTATTTCTTGATCAGCAAGCATAACCAGTACTATGCATCTAAAGATAACGTATGAAATGAAGAGTTGTCTTTCATCACAACTGAATACGTGCTTACCCTTAGTGTTTGAGAGCTGCTTAAGCTTGCCGCTCAGAGAGGAATCATCATGCAGCACAGCACGAAGACACAAGGCCTGACATGCTGCCATGATTTGATCACGCACAGAAGCATCACTTCCCAGACACACAGAGACAGTGCCTGCAAAAAAAACGAATCCCATAGAATGTGTCATTGCTGCTCTGCTTGAGTCTTAGTTAAGCATAAATTCCTTAATGTCATTTCAGATCACGTTATTATGTCTGACCTCTGCTTATATAGCAGAATTGGGGAGGTTTTTGTACCATTTTTGATTCCAATGAGATACGGTTTGCTGTTGTTCTTCAACGCCAGCTGCAGCTCTCCTGACCTTTTAAACCAAAAAGAAACAATTTTGACAGTCAATACTGTTTTCACAACAACAATATATTTGTAATTAGTAAATGAATACAGACTCTTGAACAATGTCTCCAAGCCTCGCACCCAACTTTATGGGAAGTGTCCTTTTCAGCGCTGTGAAGAGGTATAGTTTTGTTAACTAAATGCATAATGAATCATATTAAATGAACAAGAAAGCCTTTAAAAGTGATGCGGTTTTAAGGCCATACACAAGAACACAGGCTCCTTCTGATTGGCCTCCGCTGGACCGAGCAGCTGACCATGAAGCAGGTACTGATGGAGGACTATGGACAAGCGAGCCTCATTAAGGGTGTCCATAACAACAGAACGAACAGCTTTGTAGTTGGCAAACAGGTGGAGAACAGTGAACAGGAAGAACAGAAAGAACGTCAACCTGAATGAAAGAGCACAAATCAGTATCAGCGACACTTTGTTTGGATCGTGGATTACACATTCAGGTGTAACTCACAATGGGTTATCTGTTACAAGCGGGATGAGTCCCAGGCTGACCAGCAGTCCTGCCAGGTTCACCAGGGTTTCCTTGGCAGGACAAAAAAAGCAGAGACATGATACACTGATCCTTGAAACCACTGGCACATACTGACCTCAATTTTCCAGAGGGGACTTTGCTGGGAAAAATCAAGGAAGAAAAACTATATGAGAGAAAGTGAATAAAAACCTGGCTCCCATCTTTGGCGGAGATATCAGCCATGTTGTTTCTGCGAGCTTGATGGACAGTTAAGGCAGCTCTTGTTGCTCCGCCAGCGACTCCTACAATGGACTGGAATGATAGAAATAAAGGAATATGTCTAGATATTTACTGTTTTAAGGTTTAGAGGAAGATGCAGTGAATGTTTTACCTTAAATATCCCAGCAATGCAGACGATAAGAGTGAAAAAAGGAGGAAAATGAGGGGCTGCAATCTCCATGAACATTGCCACGTCATTAAGAATGTCAGCGAAGAGCCTGATAGACATTATGTCAAATATTTCTGAGAAGTATTACATTAAAAGGTTTACTCAAGCGAATAAAATTAAAGTCACTGGTGAATCCTACCTCCATTTCTTGGCTTCGGAATCTAACTTGCTCCTGAAATATAGGGTCACAATTAAGCACTATTAAACAAAACACCTGCACAATCTGAATGGCAAATATTACCCTTTGAGCCAAGCAAAAAGTATTCTTCCCAGCATCCCAGTTCCATCTGAAAAGGAAGGAGAAAGAGGGAGAAAATGGTTAGATAATCATGCATTCATAAAATGAACAGAAGTCATTTGTGCACATACCTCTAAGCAGCCACGTTATTGTAGCTGCTGCAACTGTTGCTTCTTGATTTCCAACCCCGACACCCCTCAGTGAAGCCTGGGTGGCAAGTGTGCCAGACAGAGAGCTGGAAAATGCCTTGCAAAACACATATATATTTATCAGAAATATCAAAAAGTTAATCAATCTTATCTCTAGACAACAACACATTTTGATTTGTTTTTGAATAAGGAATTTTTTTACTACTAAAGATGGATTCAGTTGTGACAAAAGTGACAGTAAACATTTTGTTGACAATTTTATTCCTTTTCTATTGTTTGAAATTACATACAAAATACCAAGTATCGTATTCCAAATAAGTTTCCACAAAATAATATTTCACAAACATATTAGAATGACTTCAGAAGAAGCTTGTGACACTTCTAACTTATAACAAATAATTGCAGACTTTGTGAATGTCAGAGATTAAGTCTTATTGAGCAATAAATGAATTGTGGGGTATTTTGTCTGTTTCTGCCAATATTAGGGCTAAATATACATATTTGTTTATTTTGCCAAAAATATTCATGTTTTGGTAATTAATTATAACTCAAAAACAAAATATAATAAACGTACAGGAGTGTCAGGAGTGTACCTGCACAGTGTCCCAGAGCTGATACTGTAAGTAATCCTCACTGACACTCTCAGGATACCCCTGGGGCAGGAAAACACTCTGGGAGAGGAGAGAGCAGTTAGTGGTGTCTCAGAGAGTTTGTCTTAATGATGTGAAAGACTTTCGTGTTTTTCTGTGTCAGTCACGCACTTTAAACACGCCAGAGACTGAATTTCCCGCCAGTCTGCCGTCCGCTGCATCCTTCTGTCTCTTCACCCTCCCGTCCTTCGTCAGGTATTTCCATGACTCCTGTGAGCCATAGCGCTCTGTAGCAATCACCCCTTCACAGTCCTCCATCTCTGCTGCCACCTGCGCGTCAGTTAGCACGTGTGCATTAAACACAAACAAAACATTAATTTAATACAATTTAAAAAAACAATTCGCCAACTTCAGGTCATTTACTTTGAATTTTAACACTCAACTGTAACAGCAGTCTCACACATTGCACATCATTATCTTACAATATATATTTTTTGAATACAGTAGAGTTTTCTGTATGTTGTCACGCTGTATAGACTGGCATACTAAGGGCTAAAATGACTAACGTTATTGCGTAAAGGCGTATCTGCTTGCGTTTCAGTAGGTTTTACAGGAATCGCCCCCTCACCCTCTCGTCCCACGTACCACGCTTCCGTGTTTAGAATGTATAGCTGCGTCATGAGCATGCGCAGCTTCTGATTGGCTTGTGGGATCTTACGTAACGCAATCAAAACCGTACAAGACGAGGGGGGAAGATTCTTTGCTAGTAGTTTTATAAATTAATTGACTACATTTTCTTATCTGTGCGGTTACATCATACACAGCGATTTATTTCTAAATATTTTGTTTAACTTTTGTTCTGTATAAATATCTGCACCAGCACTTTTCTTTTTTTTCTTCTTTCTTTCTTTAAATTAAATGAGGGAGAGAATTAATGAATGTCTAATTTTAAGCCTCCTGGCCCCTCTGACCTCAGTGTCTGTATCTTTGTTAATGTGTCAGCTCAACCCAGAATAGATGACCTTCACAAGCGAGAGTTGTGTGCATGTCTGTGTTTGAGTCTCTGATAAAGACAATTACAGATCAACAGGTCAGAGCGAAATATACTCAAGCATCATAGAGTTTTTTATTTATTTTAATTTTCTATTAGTAAATGGCAATCATTTTAGCAGCTGGTGTCATGTGCTGGTTGTCATTTTAAGCCAATCTCCACCGCACAAACTCAGTTTTACTATTTATGACCCCTACTTTTACTAGTTCAAAACAACCATAAAGCATCAGTTCTGAACTAGGATATATACTTCTAGCTTGAACCAGGGGGGCTCAGCAAAGCTGACCTTAAATGATTTAAAATAAGACAGATAAGCATTCCAAATACAATGAGCTAAAATTGTATCACTTTATTAGCCTACTTAAAATTCCTTATCTTGTAAATAAGGACTAATCTATTTACCTGTACATCTAATATTGTCTGTATGTTGTATATATATATATATATTTAAATATATTTGACTTATTCCTGTCACTGTCAGTCTTTTTGTACTGTGGAAGCTTCTGTCATCAAAACAAATTCCTCATATGTGCAAACATACCTGGTAATAAAGCTCTTTCTGACTTATTGTAGATGAAAAAAAACAGACTTGGAAGAGTTTTTAATAAAATAAAAAAGTCTAAAAGTAATAAAATCTTAGAAAAGCCATTTACAAAAAAAAATGTATCAGGTACAAAGTGAGTAAATATATATATTTTTATGCACATTTTTCTCATAAAAATTGCAATCACAAACATTTCCCATTTCTAGGGACTGTAATGTTCTAGAGAATGAAAAAACCCCAAAAACAAATGACTTTATCCATATTTGGACACACATGATAAGTTGATGTATCAAGTGATATACCTGCATGTCTGGTCTTGAACATAACATTTGAACAATGTAACCCTCAGGTCCTGTCTACCAGCTTTGCCCCCATTTAAAATAATCACCATGCTTGCTGATTTTTCCAAAGAAAGAAAATCAAAAACATTATTTAATCTGTCTAAGAACATTCATGAAACATGACAGGGTGTAAATCATGCATATGTCCAACATTTCTGCCCAATTAAGAGATCAAACACATTCGGTTACTATTTACAACCAAGGGCCCTGCAGGGGCCTCAGCCTGTCAGGAACTTGATTCTTGTGAGGCTCTGACTGCGTAAATAGAAAGAGAAAGAAACTGTGAGTGAGTGAGTGAGAGAGAGAATGAGTAATAGTAGACATGAAGCCAAAACTTCTCTGTTACAAAGTCTGCAGAAGCTTCTCATGATTCACAGGGGCACCAAGGTGTGGTAAACAGACGATAAACGTAAGCGCTAAAGAATGTGAGTGGAAGTACCTCGAGCTGAGCAGAAGTGAATAAGACAGTGGGAGGGAGCAGAAAGGAGAGGTGTGGTGTTTCATTCAGTCACTGTTGGTTGTAGCTAAGTGCTTCAAAACACTTCTTCGCACTCTCATTCCTCTAAGGTCAAAACTGGAGCAAAAGAAGCTGGATTACATACATAACTGACAAAAAGAGGAAGTTTGGATGGGAAGTCGTCTCGAAATCAAGCTGTGACAACGACATGTGACATTTTTGTCAAAGGACACTACATCAACCAAAAGAGTAATTAGTATCACACCAGACGTATTTGGTTGTTAAATACCTTTGGGTGTTTGGTGAACCTGAGGAATTTTGGACCCTTCTTCCCTCAAGATCAAGTCTGGGCGAGTCTGTAAGTACTGAGAGCTTTTGTTTCAATAACTGTGTTTCAACTGGCTTGTTTTTAATGCTGCTACCTTCAGAAACATTATTATCTCTTTGGAAGCAGACTTTACACAGCTGAGTTTTCGATTTCTTTACGACAGACTGACCAAAACAAGCAAGTGAGATCCATCATACTGATGCCAGTTACTGTCATACCACGACTCTCTGTCGATACCTGTTTTTCAAGTCCCAGCACAATAAGAGATAACACAAACACACTTCACCTTAAATGCTTTAACTTTTAAATTGTTCTAATACACATTTATTCTCCCTCTCACTTTTGGTGTCTGTCTTTATTTTATAAATATATTAAACAATTGCCCCTATTTAAAACTGAAAGCAGAAAATCAGTGTTAAGAACCAGTTAAACCAGTTGCTGTAAATCTCTGCTTGATGTTTAAAACTTGATTCAGACAGAACTTGAACTACACTGTATCCACTATAGTATCAATACACTATAGAAATCATCAAAATACAATAACGTGCCATTATATTTATACTTTTACTTTGAACAGAGATGTGTGCATACGAACTAAAAGAGGTGAAAGTTGAGGATGCTTTACTTGAACATCCTGGGCCGAAGGCTGTCGCCTGTCATAACATCTGTAACGACACAGACCATCGCAAACTAGCCATTTGCAGCATCATATGTGGCCTCTCATGTTTGGGAATTATGTCCCTCATGTACTCTGTCAAGGTAACAATGATTACAGTTTCAGTGAAATATCAGTGTTGTTTGATGGCATTATAAAGCTCCGTTTAAACTTATTTTTTAAACTTGAATGGTTTGATAACCCACCCATGCAGTCTCAGTAAAAGACTCAAGAATGTAGACAAACACAAGATATGATATGAAAATAAACACTCCCAACTGGCTTCCTCAAGTAGGTCTATTTAATGATGATCTTATTTAATTATTAACAGTTTGGGTTTACAAACAGTGCTCTCTACAATGCAGTTGCCAGTAAAACAGATACTGGTGGCAAAGATGAGACACAATGAAACAAAAGAGTGCCATGAAACTTAATAACTGCAGGCAGTGATGGAAGAAACGTAAAAATTGCGAAGAAAAAAAAAAGGAAACTAACATCTTTCCTCATTTTTTTCAGGCTCGAGAGACAAGAAAAAGAAATGAAAATAGTCCAGCAACACAAGCAGAGGTCAAGAAATACTCAGAAAAGGCTTGTAAATGGGGAATTGGGTCCATTGTGGCCTGGGTAGTTTTAATTCTCATCTTTCCATTGCTTCTGGGATTTGTGTCCTTTGTTGTTACTTTTATAGATTGACACTGAAGAAGCTTTTCTACAGTTAAAGAGCAACCAAAGCCAATGAACCGTGGGAGCACAAAGAGACTCTTTCAGTGCTCACATTGGACACCGCCATCTAGATCATGCAAAAAATTCACTTGATAAAAATAGGTTGGACATTGATGGTCATTATTTAAATTGTTTCCTAAGGTGCTTGTACTATGTTTGGATCGACAACCTGCTACCTATTACATAAAAGGATTCTCAAGAGTTTGCACAAAAGACTAAACAAAACGTTTATTTTATTTTTGTCTTTTGGTAGTAGCAAACCATACCGGATTAAATTAGTGAAATAACTGCCACTGAACCAATGCATTTAAAAACACAGCAACTTTTATGAATTTGTTATATGAGATAGATCAGCACTGTCCAGACAGAAGCTACTTGTACACTTCAGCAAGCTGAAAATGACACCCGCTGGCAGTTAAAATGTTGAGATATGGATGTGGTTACATTATTAACATTCTGTTCTTGTAAATAAGTATTATTTCAATACCTTGTGCTTTTGAGATTTTATACACTATGTATTTCAGAGTTTGTAATAAAATGTGACAGTAACAGTCAAAACGCACCTGTTCATTGTGAACTTCTTACAAACAACTTGACAAAACACCAAAATACAAAAACACAGTTCAGTTGTTTTCTATTAGCAATACAGAAAGCAGAGCTCTATACAAGTTGACACACAAACCATCCAACGTGTTCAAACACAGCAGGCAGTATTATAAATCACTACATCAAAGACGAACGAAAGCCTAAATTATGTGAATGGACTATAGATAGAGTACCTGAGTAAAAGCACAGAATGCACTGAAACCTTTAAATCCTTTATGCCTCTAGATGAGAAGCACCAAGCACAATCTAAAACTTAACAATGCAAACATTTGTCTCACTGGTAACTCAACTTCAAAGTCCTTTGTGGTCTCTCCTTTATAATGAAACCCACAGGCCATCCTGAGAGTGTATTAATAAGGCATTCGTTTGAACCAAAGAAGCTTCAAGGTTTTAAGAGAATATAATGAAAGAGGAATGGTTTATGACACTTCATTTGAAACACTTTCTGATACAGAGATGAGATGAGCAGGAATTAGAGATATATGCCACAGATTCATGTAAACAAGTGCTTTCTTTGAATGGCTAAAAAAAAAAAAAAAAAAAGGAACGGGGCAGTTTCTTGTTAAATCAGCCCAATCTACAAAATAAACACCCTCACCTTGCAAAATATATAAAGAATGTGATGTATTTACAGTACATCAGTAACAAAACATTTTACAGCTCTGCAAGTCTATTTATTGTCTTATTTAATTTACAGTCAATTTTAACATAATACATACAAAGCCCATTGTTTGGTACGAAACAACCACTGCCTCAGCCCACAATCTGCTGAAGTGCCATCCAGGTGTCTAACTCCTCAAGCTTGGAGCAAAGGAGGGACTCCAGCTGCTGCAAGGTGAGGCCATCCTCCACTTTGGAAGAGCCCCCGACGCCTCGTCTGGTTCTGCAGATGCCAGCGCTCCTCTGAGCTCCACCCCCCGCACCTACACCGACCAGAGGTTTCTTGGGCTTCCTGGCAACTCCCAGTTCAGGGAATTCGACAAAGCGTTTCACCTTTTTCTGGCTCACGACAGCCTGAGAGCCATCACGCCGGTTTAGAGGCACCTCAAATATGGTTTCCAAACGTCTGAAAGAGTTTGCAAAACTTGCTTTATTGATCAGACTTTAAAATAGGAAGAAAGAATTTAAGAAGAGAGAAAAAAATAAAACACTCAAAAAGATAACACACACACACACACACACAGTCATAAAGGTGTATAGCTTGGTCTGCTTTGTTTAGACCAACATGAGTGTAAGAAAATTGTAATAGCTCACTCAAATAAAAAAAAATTAAGATATTATATGGGTGATTCTATAATTGATTTTTTTTTTCAAATGGTTATATTTTTTATTATTTTAATTTATTTATTATTGTTCTTTACTAACTGTTATGGATTAGAAGAAGTTGCAGTCTATAATAATATAATAATTTATTTTAAAAGTGTCTTAAATAGCTTAAAATCATGATTTCTTCTTGTCTGCATTAGTCAGTGTATTTTTGTGATCATGTATCAATGTTCAATCAAAATATTTTATAGTACTTTTTAACAACTGTTTATTTATTTTATTTATTAAAGCCTTAAATAGTTAGTTGCTTAATTCTACAACATTAAATTATCTAAAATTAACACGCCATACTTTGTCTTTAAATTGGTGGAATTATCTCTTAGAAAAAATTAAATAAAAATGTCAATTCTGTTGCACTATTGTCTCCATTGTAAGTCTACCTAGATTACAGAGTTGACTGTGACAGAGGGGGACACCAAATGTACCCGCAATTATAGAATGAGTTATATATGCCAATTGCATTTAATACTGTAGCTGGTCACTGGTGATGTGTGTAAGATGACACTGATAGCTTTATAGCTGCACTGGGATGTTGGGATGTTCTGTCTGCCCTTAATTTCTGTGAGTACTAGAGATCCTGAAGGTGAAGTAAACTGTGACACATTAAAATATGATAGTAAAATCAATAAATGCATCCAGTCTGAAATGAGTGCCAAGCACTTCTGTCAGTTTGATTACTAAAAATACAGAGGACCAATTATTAAGTTGATAAATGTGTGAAACACTCAATTATCCAGAAAATAAATAATTTGGAAAATGTCTCACCCATCAGGAGGTTTGCTGAAGTTTTTGTTTGTGTAGATTTCCTCCAAGCTGAAATCCTTCTTCTTTACTCTAAAACAAAACAAGACATGAATCTTTGCTGCGATGAAATGCAGACACACAGATAGTTATGACCCAGCCTATAACCTTCTACACACCTGATGACCTTAGGAAGGCCCATAGGGGTGAGATTATTCTGAGGTTTGGGAATCTTCTTACAGATACGAATAGAGGACACCTTTCCACGCTGACCATCCTTGATCTCTGTCTGTTTACATAGAGAGAGCGGAGATGCAATTAATATCCATTTTAGATCACAAACCAAATTTAAGAGCAAACTCACACCTTGATTTCAGAGTCTGATAATGCTTTCTCCTCTGAAATGGCTGCAGAGAGTTTAAGGTCAAAGTTGGACCTCTCTTCATCTATCAACTCCTCACAATCCATCTGAAGCACCCGGCTGTCTCCTTCCAAAGAGCTTGAGGAAAGAAAAAGCAGGATTGTAACTACTGACTTGCATCTCTATCAACATCTTATGGGAAAACATCGGAGATCATCAACCCGATCGTACAATAACAGGTGATAAAAAGCAAGCGTACTCAGATAGGGAGGCTGGGAATTTGTTAAAATTACCTGCAGAGTGATGACACAGAGGTGGAAGGTGTCTCAGGGCTGGGAGTGACAGAGGAAGGGCCAATTAAAGCATGACAGGACGTGAGGGTGGAAGAAAAGGGGGGACTGAAAGAGGACTGTGATGATGAGGACGCGACAAAACTGGAGGCAGCTGAAACGCTGCCAGTGCTGGGGTTGCTAGCATCACTACGCCCTTGGCTTGAGCCTTTAGACAAGAATGCCAAAGGACTGGATAAAAAACATGAGGCGAGGGCTGTGAGGGAGGTGGAGGGAGAATAAGGGGAAGAGGGGCACAAAGGGCCACCCCGAATAGTAGGGTACACCTCCTTACGGAGACACAAAGGGGCAATTTCGCGCTCGATCTCCACACTGCAGACAGTGTGCCGGCGAGTGCGCTTGGACGGAGAGTGAAGGTGGATGGGAGGTGGAGCAGGTGAGCTCTTTCTGCTGGGTGAGGTAGTGCTGTTATCATGTATGTGGGACTGGGGTAAATGACAGTCACTGAATACTAGGGACGGGATTTCAGGGCAGGAGTAGCTGCGCAGGAGGCGGCTGGGACCGCTACCTGACGACGACACTACTGGAAGAGTTTCCGTTGTCTTTTCTTGGCTCTCCGCTTCACTGTTACCTCCAACAGCACCTCTCCTTCTTGCAGCAGAACCATCTTTTCTTCTTGATCGGATTGCACTCCTTGTGGGTCTGCTTAGTTTTTGCTCTGAATGCACCGGAGCTGTCGGACCAGGTAGAAGAAGTTCCTTAATTTCTTCTCTTTCTTTGAGTCCAGAAATACATGTCTCCTGATCCTCAGCCGTGATAACAGATTGTTTGCTGCGCAGTAGTGTTCTTTTTGAAGGCTTATTTGGTCCTGCTGGATCGACCACGGACGTCACGCTGAAGTCCTCAAACTTATGCTTGGGTGGGCGAGTGATTCTCTTCTGCAAAGCATCACCGGTAATTTTAAGATGCCGCCTTGTTTTTTGCGTTTCAATGTTCCTCTTTGACTCCTGTGACTGCACAGGACACTGAAACTCTTCTGATGAACCATTCATGGTATTTTCAATCAGGACGTGCTGTGTCCCATTTTGAGAGGATGTAGTCACAGAGACACCATCTTCATTGCTAGGGGTCAGTGAAGTCCTACATTTTAAATTTTTTCTTGTTTTTTCCCGTCCCATTTTATCTGAGGTCTCAACAGAATTCTTCATCCCAGCGTTACTAGTACTAGTACAGTTTGAGTCTTGGAGTGGTTGCATTATAGAAATCCTTTTCCCCCTCTTCCTAACCTGAACATATGTTTCTTCCACCTGGTTTATTCCCAAAGCGTTGTAATAGTTATTTGTTTTTTTATTCCTCGTAGGTCTTAGCTCTTTAGCATTCTGCAAATCACATTTTCCCCTTTCCTCCAAGTCTTTCTCTGTCTGAGGAGCTTCTCTGCATCTCTTCGGCCTCACTTGTCTGACAGAAATAGTCTTTGGAGGGTCTGATACTTCTGCAGAGTGGTGTGCCCACTCCATACGATTTTCAGACCGCGATTCCTTCATCTCCACACCTAGAGGCTTTGAGCTGGTCAAAAAAGTGGACAGGTCAGTGGAGGTGGGCTCAGTCGTCCCTGACAAATATTTCTTTCTAGGGCTTTTCCTGGTGGCCATTGGTGAAAAGGATTCTCCGCTGCCAACTGTGCTTGTGACTTTATCTATCAAATCAAAATCAGACGAAGTGCTAAAAAAGGAGACTCCAGGATCAGGGTTGTTTGCGCTACTGTCAGACTCTGGTTTCAACAGGTTTGATTCCTCTTTTGAAAAGCGGGTCTGTCTCTCACCTAACAGATGATGCAGAACAACCAGCGCATCCGTCTGAACACTGGCCTGGCTGGACACACTCATGGCACTTGCAGAATTCACAAGTATGTCTGTGGACAGATTTGATCTAGTTTTAAGGAAAGGGCTCTGTGCTTTACAAGGACTGACATCACATGACCCATCATGAAGGACAGCTTGTGACTGGTTTGAAGGACGGTCTATCTGATTTTCTTCATTTGGTGAGACCTCGTTGTGCATTCGAATATCATCCAACACTGGTTCGTGGTTGTTACTTCTTGAAACAGTACAAAAATTCAGTCTCTGTGCAACTCTGTGGCGTTTTGGAGCAGTGCTGCACTGCAACTTTTCTGATGAAGGCCTTTTTGGAAACGATCCATTTCTACATTTATCAGTTTCGGCTTCCTCAGTCCGGATTGCATTTTCAACATTTGACTCAATTAATCTTTCATGTTGATTAGGAAGTGTGATCAGGGAGAGAGAGTCACTGGGCTTAAAAAGCCGAACAGGGCTCATGACAATCTCAGTAAAGCTAGCCATCTTGGATTTGAATGACTGTAGAAGCGGCCCAAACTCCCATCTTTTTATTGCCGAAGGGCTCTCCGGGGAATCCCTCTCCACTGGCTTTTGGCTGTGGCTTTGCTCTTTTGCAGGGCTGCCATCTCCTAACTGTGAGCTCACGCAGGGTGATACCAGTTTGTGGTTTTCATCCCTAAAATAAAGAAACAAAAAAGACATTTCAAACTTGTTTGCTGGTTTAAAGAACAGATCTTCATTTTTTGTCTAATGCAGAATCACTCACTCTGAATATTGCTCCTCCATCTCAGCTTCAACTCCAGCGCTTGTCTGAAAACAAGAGTGAATAATATATATTATATTATATTAATTATTCAAGACCTTATAGAGACATTACAATTAAATTTTGAAGCAAAAGAGTATTTGAAAATCTGAAAAAAACATGATGGTAAAAAGATGCAACCGAATAGAGAAACTACTTATCCTGTGAAGTTCTTTAAACAAAATAACTTAATGCCTGTAAAATACAAAGCTACTAAAATCTTTTATTTGATGATAACAAGTCACAACCCATACATAGCTTTGTAGTGTGTAGTTATGGGTTACTTTAGTTACTGGCATGGTGTAGGAGTATGGCTAGGATAATTATTCACTAGGAATTTAGCTTTTATTTTTTCAGAAAACAAATGTAAAAGAAAATATGCATATATCTAAGAGTTCATGGTTAGTTCAAGTCAGTAGCATCTGATATTAAAGTGAATTGAAATAACTATGAAGATTTCTCCCACATTTTTCATATCTGGGTCAACTTTTTGATTTTTAATTCCAAATACATTTAGTTGATAATACAACATAAATGGCTTACAGGTAAACTAGGAAAGTTTGGTGAATGAGAAATTTTCCTCCTCCTGTCACCATGTAGAGAACATGCATGACTCATGTGATGTGACCACAGTCACCAGTGTGTCGACTAGTAAAATGATTAGATGCAAAACCCAAAGAACACCACTTTTGGTTTCACAACTCACTGTCTATACGTTTCTCCCCTTTTGCATTTTTTTTTCCTCTCAATGGCTCACAAAGGTGTGCCACAGTTCCATTGTGTCTGTCTTCCCTCCCTGACACCTTCATATGACTCTTATAACAGTAACACCTCATGATTATGACGAGTAATGCATCAGACGGTTGTGCAAACTGTATGCTGTGAGCAACCTATTTTGACTACATGTCTTGTGACTTAACTGTATTGTGTTGTCTTACTATATACTATGCTATTTTACTCAAAAATAAGATGTATGGTTATGAAAGTAATCAATAGACTTATCAATATGATGATTATTCCAGTACCGGATGTCTTACAAGAGTGAGTTTTAAGGGGCCTTCATTGAGCAGTACAGGTGTTTTCCACTGCATTGTATCAGTCATCTTAAGTCAACCAATGAACTTGGGGTGATTTACACAATACGACACAAACAAGTTTAATGTATGGCCAGCATGAACACCTGAACCAACAGAAGGCAGCAAAATAAAATGTATTTTTAAAAAAAGGCCGCTCTGCTCGGATTCCAAAGTTGAAAAAAATTAACCAGGTGGACCCTTAATTAATTATGGAAAACTAGATAAGAGAGAGCAATTAAAAAAAAAAAAAAAAAAAAAAACCTGATCAATTTTTGTGTTAAAAAACCTGATGAGAACAAGGTATAGGTGCTATAGTTGCTTGGTTGAATAGAGACTTCACTATTTATTGAGAAAACCATTGCTTGCTTCAGGACAGTTGTGACTTGTCTTTTGATAAAGAAGTTGTCAGATAACTGTGTTGTAGTGACCAAGAGGATCAGTGAAAGAAGTGCTAAAGGATGAAAAAAAAAAAAAAAATGAAATTACCATGCTGTCGTCTTGCATGTTGATGAGCTCAAGTGTTGGGACTGTGGTGACTGAGCCTCATTGTTGAGCCACTTTTCTAGTCCTGTGATGCAGTCCTCGCTTTCTGTTTGCCGCCCTTATTTCAAAAACATCACAACTGTGGAACAAACAGGTCATTGGTTAACCACTTTACAATAATTTACTAAAAATGAACAAAAGTATAGGAAAAGGTAAAAAAAAAAAATATATATAGCGTGCAATTTAAATATGAAAAGGAGCTAATTAATAAACTGTATGCAGTAATTGTCCCATTTACTGTATATCCCTATAAGAAACAGATACAAACATTGCCTGTTCCATGCAATAATACATGATGCGGAGGGTTAAAACTGAAGTGCATAGTAAAAGCAAGGTATGCATAAGAAAAGCAGTTTAGTGTAAATTATATAAGATTATTAAATCAACATATTAACTTAAAGTGAACTTTTAAGTTAAAAAGTTGTAATAAATGGTTTGACAACCAAAAACACAAATCTTGGTCAAATAATTACAGGGATTAAATGAATTAATAAAGGGACTCAAAAACACAAACGTGTCATCGTTTTCATTTTCATATCAATTCAAACTTGTCTGACCAGCTTTCTTCAGTGGAATAAAATGTATTTTGAAGAATACTGTACCAACCAAGCAACAACCAAGACATTTCTCAAATAATCTCTGCTTATGAAACATTACCAGACAGGTTTGAAATGACACGAATGTGTAGAAATGATTGATTCTGGAAATAAATATTTCAAAACGTCTTGATCATAATGTTTCCATTTGATAACGGTGTGAATTGTACGTAGTATTGAAACTGCACTGTAATAATAATGTAATGTGCTTTTGTTTATATATATCGTCCAAAACTACATGAATGATGTATCACCAGGTGTAAATTGTGAGTACAGTACTGAATCACGTGTAAGCTTTTTCAATTTCACCTGCTGACTTACCAATCTTCCACTGAGCTAAAGGACAAATCAGCACAACAAGCGCCTAGCAAAAAAATAAATAAATAAATAAAATTATATATATAACAATAAAGAAATCTAACCCGACAAGAAATCTAAACCTTTTAATTTACGTTAGCTCTCACAGACTGATGGCGTGTACAATGATAATATAATAACTGATTAAATGCTGTTCTACTGTCAGGGAATTTGTGGTTTAATAGTTGCGAAAAGGATGATTAATAGCAAATTGTTAACTTACACGGCGTAAGTTAACGTTAAGTTACCGTTGAGGTCATTCACATTAGCCATGCGTTGAAAACAGATACAATTTGTTTTATAATTTGCTTGGAGATCAAATTTAGTTTAATATTTGATTTGCTTAACAGAAGTATCACACGTTTTCCCGTCGTTTTAATGTGGTATACGTTAGTTATGTAACGTTACAGAAAAGAGATCAAACAACGGCAGTCTCATCCCTCAGACGTAACGTTACACTTGAGCGGAAAAACAAACATAACCAAAAAAGATGAATCCGTGCTAAATCTTCAGGAGTTACAGTCATTAATCATGTTGCAAAACAGCCGCTCTACTAGAAATGTAACGTTACGTTTCCAGACACTGGTGTGGTTTTGTGTACGTCGTCGACGTAAATGCGGCTAAAAGGGCTATGCTGCACAAACCCGTCAAATATTGCATTAAAATGGTATTTTACTCTCTTGTACTTCAGACACAGATGTAAATGATAGAACTACAATACACACTAACCTAAAATCTTCTGAGGGGAAACGTGCGGTGATTCTGAGAGCATCTCCTTTAGGCGTTGTTTCTAAAACACCGATGTTTGTGTGACATTTCCATGCCGGACGGCGCCCGAGTTTCACCATTGCGCTGACTGTTTAGACCTATCACACGCTGCGAGCGTGTTCCCGGTCTGACGGAGAGCCAATCAGAATCTCGCAAAGTATAAGAATGGCACGCCTCTCGGGTAAATTCTAAGATTTCAGCCAATTACAACTGTTCAGCGTCTGCCTACTGACCAATTGGGTGTCAGGAGGGAGAAATGCAACCAATAGCGTGGCCGCGAACAGCCGTCTTTGTCCCCGTGTGAACTTCAAAGCTTTCATTGGTTTCATACAGAGCCCCGCGGTTTAAATATTGAATCTTAAGTATAGCAAATCAGCAGCACACTATAAAATTGTGTATCCAGTAAACGTACGTGAGACAGAATAGTTGTAACATTAGCCAGAACACCAGGCTGGGTCCAGCCATAAAGTTTTTATTTTAAAACATGTATCAAACACAGGTGCACATACTAGTGTATGAGTGTACTTAAGACAAAGACAAGTATTGAAAAGTAAACAATTATTTAGAGAAGCCCTCACAGATAGGCAGAAGAAATCAAATAAAATCTGTAAAATGACTCATCAACAGATCATGTATAAAGTTCAAAGTCTATTCTCTTTGAGTTGTAGAAGGGGGCACCTTCTTGTTCAATCCTCCTACAGTATACTCCATCCTTGAAGTAGCCTTCATCCACCCAGTCCTGGAATAAAAGATACAGTAATATTAACAAAAACACATTTATTTATTGGAGGAAAAAAAATGCAAAAATGTTTTTAAACTGGTTCCCAAACTACTCTTCCCCATTTACAATTAACCCTCAGACCACTAACAAATTAAAAAAAAATAAAACATAGTAATAATGAATCGCTGTTTACATTTTTAAAACCATTTTAATTTAAGAAGCAATCTGACAATTACTTCTGCAAAAAGTTTCATATTAAAGCACAGATAATGTCTCACCTGCATCTGTTGGCTACTGAAGGGTCCATAGAGCTCAGAGTTTTCCTTGTTGTCCCATTTGTACTCCCACATGACCTCATCACTGACTAGAGGGCAACACAAAACAAATGACTGCTATCACTAAGGGGTCAGCCAAGAATCAAATAATCATAAAAGACAGCCGGCAATAAAATGCTCAGGAGCTGTTCCGAAAAGTTTCTACACTACTAAAACAATTTAAAAATGAACTTTTATATCGAATCATGCCACCTTTAAAAACACATCCCCGTCCCTTCACTCACCTCTGCTGTCGTCTTTCTCCTCATCCTTTTCTGCAGCATGCTTCTCATCAAAATCTTCAGCAAACATGTCCAGTTCATCTTTTTCCTCATCATCTTCTAGTGTTTTGGCTGCCTTTCCTCGAGTCATCCCCTTCAGCTTGTAGACCAGTTTTTCATACGTCTGCTGATAAATTTCAAATTCTCCAATCCCCACCAGTCTATCCGCCAAAGCTGTCAGTTTGTCCAGTTTATCAGCGTCTCTGTTCGAAGCCTCTTTTTTCTCCTCCTCCCCTTCTCTCAGTCTCCCTTTCTTCTTCTGTACTCCAAGACCGCCAAGTCTTCTCAAAGCAGCAGCCACGGTTTCTCCAGGCAGCATCAGTTCAATGACGGCTTCTGTGAGCTGATGACGGCTATATGTAGCCAGAGGATCTTCTGCGGGTACTTTTTCCTCTTCCTCCTCATCTTCCTCACTGTCTTTCCGCTGCTCCTCACGTTTTATTTCCTCTTCTGCTTCGTCTTCATCACCAATTCTTCTCTTCCTCTTAGCTGCAAGGCCTTTCTTCTTTTTCACAGGTTGCTCTTTTATCTTTACCTGTTTGAAGAGAGTGAAATCAATGATTTAAAAATATTAGAAAATATTAACTAAACTTAGATTATGATCTATTTCTGTACCCAATCGATATTGTCCAGCCAGTTGTCTCTGATATCTTTCTCTTTGTTGACAAAATAGTTTCCCTCTGAATCAAAGTGTCCCTCCTGCATTTCC
This sequence comes from Enteromius radiatus, assembly GCA_032357445.1. Taxonomy (NCBI): domain Eukaryota; kingdom Metazoa; phylum Chordata; class Actinopteri; order Cypriniformes; family Cyprinidae; genus Enteromius; species Enteromius radiatus. The sequence continues at coordinate 8,183,058 of JAUCMS010000062.1, read as the reverse complement.
TCAACGAGATTAAAAGGGGTGATGCGTACACCCTCATCATAGTCAATGGTTGCCATTTCCTGACCTGCAAACACAAATAAAATCTAAGATAAGTAATACTTCAGTTAATGTAAATACAATACAAGCTGTGTAATGTTTCAAATGACTGTCATTCATTTCTCAGCCTTTTAAATATCAGACATGTCCAATATCTAGAGGAAGAGCCAAAAAACATTGTCTGTAATGTCCATAACATTTATTTCATAATGTGCATGAGGCCTAATTATTATTCAAAGACCTTCCACATCATCATTGGCAAGGATGTCATATTTGCTGCTATTTTCTCCATCCTGCCCTTCATCTTCCTCATCACTGTCCAAAGAGTGTTTCTCCTTAAATCTGGATCCTGGGCCACTCACACCATCAACAATCTGTAAAAAGATATTGGATAGAGCAGAACTGAGATTTTACAAAACAACACCATCTATTACAACAGAAAAACGTATATGGTTAAAGTTATACAGACCTTCTTCTTCGGAACATCTTCCAAAGTAATCTCCCCATCTCCATCCTCAAACGTCACTTTCCTTTTCGACATGCTAAAAGAAGCATAAGACAAGTTACTACATGAGTTTTGTTGTGTGTGCGTGTTTATAGAGTACTCATCTAGTATACACAGTGAAAGTTGGTTACATTTCGTATTGATAGTTGTAAGAGCCAGTTGTGTTTTCTAGAATGCATGATGTAATAATTGATACAATTTACAGAACTTTATTTGGTAAATTTGAGCTTCCAGCA
>JAUCMS010000062.1:8156319-8181995 GCA_032357445.1 Enteromius radiatus | reverse complement strand
ATATATAATAAGCTAATACAATCAAAACTGGGCCAAGAACCACATTTAATTGGTCAGTATTGACACCACTGCTGTGCATTGCGCGAGCTAATGCAGCCAGCGTGCCTACGAAGTGCGTAACTTACGTCAAAGTGTGCCAGCTAGCTAACGCAAACAAAAACCGTTTATAAAATAAATTTCAGCTCGACCCACACAGACGCTTAACAGATTGGACAAATGTAATACAACACCGATAAGGAATGAACCCATGGTGATTTTTTTTCCTACCTGGATGTTATTCTCCCCGCTGCGCCATTCAAGCACACTAAAACCGGAACAACGTCATTAGCAGCGAGATTCTGTCCGAGCCTCTATCGCCATCTGCGGGTGAACCGGATTAATGACGCCAACTGCGATTAGAGCACTTCTGTGAGTGTGACCTCACCGTAGATATATAAATACCAATGGACCTCACGGCCGTCACTTGATCCGCTTGACAAAAAAAAAACTAATAAAATAAAAAAACTGAAGTGTAACTTCAAACTTATCAGTGTATCTGATAATACAGTTAACATTTGCTTTTGTGCTTTCTGTGAACATCTCACTTATATAAAACCTAATGCGTCTCTATGAAAACTAAAAGAAAAGCTGCATTTGAGAGGCAGAAAGTAAAAAACTGTGCAAAAGCCACCATATGCAAACGCACTGTTCTGACATTATGTATGTAGTACATGTTTGATGACAGATTAGAAGCATGAATTGATAATATTGCATCTGTTTTTATTTAGCCTATTCATAAGTGTCCCCCCCCCCCCTCATTTTTTGTCTACAGATAAATTCATTAATAGCCTATTTGTTGGGGCTGTGAAAGCGCACATGTCGCTGCTGTTTCATCATGAAGTCTAAAGAGAATAGGGCATCGGCTTTTGTTACCAGGAAGTGGGTCGCGTTATTTATATTTCAACACTTGCGAGACCGGCGTGAAAGCGCGCTGGTAATACGAAACTTATAATATCATTCTGCTCTTTATACGATTCGCCGGAATTGTGGAGCTTGGCCCGAAGTGATGTTTTGCCACTAAGGTTGTATGGATATTCACAATAAATCAACGGGAACACATTGACAAAAGTAAGTTGCTGCACCTGACAAACACTGAGTCTGTCTGTCACTGTTCCGGTCACAATTCTATGCAGATTTTTCCTTATAAAAAGCGTATATAGGTGCTTCAATGACACATACTATTTACGTGGCAGCATATAGCGTCCTGACAGACACCGCGTGAACCGGATAAACAAGTTATTCACCTATGATTACTTTCTTAGAATTAGATGTACGCATTTTTTTCTGAAACCTTTTAAAAAACAAAACAAAACAAAAACAACAATGACGATGGAAAAATTAGATTTGCCCATTGGTTGTATTTTATGTTCATGTAAAGCTCGCGCCAGGACACGGCTGCACGCCAGGTGGCGTTGTAATGAAGATCCATGAGAAGATTCTTACCCATTACCTGTCCTGCACTTCACCTGTCGATAAAGAGGGATATCTTTACAAAAAGGTAAGGACACGAATGTGCCAGTTTACCCAGATATTGTAAAGTTATCACCTTAAGTCTAGTCACCTTTATTTATATAGCATTTTATATAACACAGATCGTGTCAAATGAGCTTTGCAACGTTGAACAGGGAAATAGTAGCCTATGTATTTGAACGTTTTACTTTGACAATATTGACAGAAATTAGGTGTCCCACAGTGGCAAGGGACCAAAACTGCATCAGTGACAGAAATGGAGAGAGAGAAAAAAAAAAGTTTGGCGAAACCAGGCTCAGTTGCTCTTTAAACAAAAACAAACAGATTTATGTTAATTTTTTTGTTTCAACGTTCAATTTAGTTGCTAGTCAAATAGGAAAATGTGCAATTTTAGGTTACTGTACACTTTCAAATAAATGGTCAAATAAATTATAATAGTGGCAAGCACTGATTTGGTAATTAAATAGTAAATAAATAAAATGTAATAATTTTAAATGGTCTCTAATAACAAACTGTTCAATTACCAATATTTTAAAACCACCTAGAAATAAACCACTGTCTATCTGCAAATTGTATCATGGGAGAAACAGGGCTGTTACACTTATTTAATACACATACTTAAACTTATTAAAAGCATGCCACTGACCTATTTCCTAATTAGTGACACTAATTCAGGTTTAGAATAGATCTAATATATCTATGTATATCAGCCACATCTCTGTCCTGAATCATAACTTGCAATGACTTCCTCGTCCTACCTGTGCCTGATCTGTTACCACATGTCTTCTCCGCAGAGGGAGAGGAACACCACTTACCTGCGCCGCTGGTTTGTGCTGAAGGGGAATCTGCTGTTTTATCAGGAGCGTCCAGGCGACCGTAACCTCTTGGGTGTGATTGTTCTGGAGGGATGCATGGTGCAGGCATGTGAGACGGACGGTCAGTTCTGTTTCTCTTTGGTGTTCACGGGACCAGGTCTCCGCACGTACAGACTAGCCGCTGATGACCATCTCAGCCAGGAGAGCTGGATCGGGGCTCTGTTCTGGGCTAGTCACATCTACCTTTCCATAATTGTCAGAGACCTGGAGAGATGTTACGAAGGTGCGTTTATCTGTATGTGTGTTTTCTGTGTCTGCTGGCTTGAAGACAATTAACATGTCTTATTTCATTTTTTTCATGCTCTCAACAAAACAGAAGCTAGAAGAGACAAAGGCCTTTGTGATTCCATCCAGACCTCAGCAGTGACTTCTGCACCCAATAAGATAATGGCTTCCTGGAACTCAGGACAACCCTATTTCGTACATGGGACCTCCATAGTGCCCAGAGATGGGCGGAGCTACAGCACCAGTTCTGTACCACCTCCATCTACGCAGAACAGATCCATCAGCTACAGTCTTCATGCCCCTCCTATTCAAATCAAGACTACCAATAAGCGATCTCCAAAGCTCTGGCCCAAGAGAAATGCCCACGTCACACCCTTAAATGGTCCGGCACCATCTTACGGGGAGTGGCCCGCTGTGAACTTTGATCCTTTGGAAGAGTTTACTAAACTGCACGAGTACTATGGAAATGAGATAAAGCAACTAAGAGCTGATTGGCTGAAGAAGAAGCGTGAGGAAGTGGGACATGTCGAGGAAGACCTCATCGATCTCGGCTAGAGCAGCAACTGAGCCTGTCACTTCTATACATTTGTTCATGTTGTCGTCTAAATAGGAAACAATAGATTGAATGTATTAAGTTTTTTTTTTATTTTATGAAGGCATGCAGATCGTCACTGTCTGGCAGTGTCTCATCTTGTGGTGTTTTCTGATAAAAAAGATTTCTCATTTCCTCTCTGTGGTCTCTCAGCCTAGTTCCTTCTTACTTGAGCTGTCATAAAAACAGACCCAAACCACCAGTAGCTTTACCACCACTGTTAAACTAACTGTGCAAACATTTACAATGGCAGAAGTTCATATTGGATCCAAAGTACTTCAGATAGAGATTAGATATAAGACGTTAGCTGTAGAGCTGTAAATGCATGATAATAATTCTTATTTAATTTATTGCTACATCTTTTAAGATGTACTACTGAGAGAGCCTCATTAATGATGTGGTCTTTTGTGAAGAGGGTGACACAAGTGACTGTGTATTTCAGCCTTACAGAATTTCACACAGTTCAGGTTTCATATACAAACTGAAATACACACCCTTTATATTCTTCCTCTTTCACAACATCTCAGTTCTTTGGGGATGTAGATGTGCCTTTTTTCTTTTAGTCTCTAGTTTACTCAACACATTTGGAACGTGTTAGAAGCAGCAGTTCTTTATATAATAGTCATATCAGTAAGCATCAAAATAATCTGTCAAGTTTGTATGCATTAAGCATTTCAGAGGTGTAGGTCACCACAGGGCTTTGCGCTGCAACAGTACTACTACATGTATTCAGCCGTGCTTCAGGCTCAGGGGTCTCTAGCTGCTTCACAACTGATATTTTGCTATTTAATATTCTATAGGTAATTATATATGGACGATATCAGTAATGCTGGACATGTTATTGTATAAATGTTTTATATATTCACAGTTTCTATGACCACCATGCTCAGTGCATTGTCTTAATTTAACATAAATCTGTTTTGTTATAATACATTTGATTTGATGCATTGTAATGCCAATTTGCTTAGGGGTACATTTTATTGTTTTATCTAGTATTTACCCTTTATGTAATGTAAATTATAATCAATTCTTCAAAATTAAGTTTAAGTAGTCACATTTTGAGTCTGTTTCAGCACTGCATCAGTATGTTTTTTTAAATCAGTATGTTTGTTTGATTTTTTCAATATTCTTTATTCAACATTTAATCTGATCTATTGTTTTATTGTATCGATCATATTTGAATACAAGTCCTAATAAATGATTCTGTTAGGATCTTGATGTTATTTATTTATTTTAGTGTGGACAGATTTAAATGTTGTAAGCAGATGTAATTCAAGAATTCAGTATAGGCATGTATTGTGGTTAGTATAATGATTCATAAAATGATTCACATATATAAAATGACAAACATCAGAGCTCTCACAACAAAAACCTAAAAAGTGTTGGATCCTCATTTCAACCCTGACATCTGCGCTCTTCTGCAGACTTCAGGTATGTCAAACCCCTACAGCGACGATGTGGCCTTTTTCACCTCATCCGGATTCCAGACGTCTCTGCTGTGATAAACAGCTTTCACGATACATGTCAGGAGATCACGTTACACGTAACATGTACTGTACGTATAGACATGTACACTTTGACAGTCTATAAACAAAACAAAGATGACTGACACAGTGGCCTCCAGGCCCTCCTGAAGATACTTTATCAGATGTCAGTCATCAGTCAGACATACTTAAAAAACGTCTATCATGAACTTGTATTGTGTTTAAGAAAACCATTCTATTATGACGTAAAATATATCTCATATCCAGGCCTATGCTTCCTCTGACGCAGACTTTCCTTCCCCTCCCCGCTAATCTCTCTCATACACACTTTGAATGCTATTCCACCATATATAGTTATAGGAGGGGTGTATTAATATAGCATATGCTATACTATATCAAATTTGAGAACCCACCTAATCATTCAGCAGCTTTTTCAGTGACCGCAAGAGTTATCAATACAACCTTAACATTAAATCATAACTAATGAATACATTTTAAGTGCATACATATTAGTTATTTACAGGAAATGTACTGTATATGCATGTTTTTTTTACCCCAACTGATTTCAACAGTCCCTCCATGAAAAATGTCACTCTATAAATCTCTATAATACCTATTCTATAAGAAAAGATTGCTGAAATGAACAATAAAAGATCTGGGCAAGACCTAGAAAGGGGTACAAAACACATACAGGATAGTCTCACAAGGTTTCAAATGAGCCTAAAGGTGGAAAGGAACGCAAAACAAACTGTGGCGTTGCTAGAAGTGGACGAGGAAGTGACTGATGGATTAAACAGAGAAAAAAAGAGAGCTCAAGGAGCACACACGTTTGTTTTGCTATTTTGGTCACTCTCAGCTGTTCATTACCCCTCGCCTTTCCAAAAGAACCGACAGATTTCCCTTCATGCGTGTCCCACACCAGCCCCTCACTGGGCTTCATTGTGCTGCTGATCATCTCAAACTGAAAGAAAAGACGATAATTACGTGCCCATACACCCAGCAGCTTCACAAATGGCACCTCACAGTGGCTGCAGAGTGACCGAGCGAGGTCAAAGAGCTCCGGGGGGGAGAGAGAGAGAGTGCTGAATTTGGGCATGGCCAGGCGAGGTGGGGGGGCTTGGACCCAAATCTTATGGCATCACTATACTAGGAAAGGCATTAAAACCTATTTTTGATTAGGGCTGATTTGGAAAGAGGTGATGAGATGGCAAGGGTTAAGATGTTACATCGGCCGCTTATATTTCAGATGGGGGCGTGCACGCATATATGATCAAGATAATCATTGGCTCACAAAATCTCTGGATTTACATCAATCAGTATCTATTATTGCAACCTCCCCCATGCCAGCCCCAGTATGCAGATGTAACACTGGAAAACCAAATATTGATCCACCGCTCATCTAAACATAGGTGCGAGACTTACAGCCTGACTGCTGCTTATTCATTTCAGGTCGCTTGAGTTATGCGATTGTGCGAAGCTCAAACAGGCCCTTATGTCTCCATGTCCTTATTAGTCAACGTGAGACACGCAGACTGCTGCCATCAGTATCAGATTCATTCCAAGACTCCAATAGCTATTTCTGAGCACTGTAAGACGATCATGCATCCCACCCTGTGTTCCTTCATCGCTTTACCCCTACCTCATCTCTCTCCCCTTTCATAGTTTTCCCTGTCTCTATTTCTTCCCTCTGTCTTTTTTCCCAAGCCACACTTAAGGCTGGATCTATAATTAGCAAAGGGCCTTCGGCAGTATATAAGCACCCCAGTAACAAGTCACCACGCGGCTTCAGTCTTCACTTCTTGAGCTTCTTAGACTTCACACATACCGTCTCAGCATGGTGAGTAACCTGAACCTTTGATGTTACCTGGCCACACCATCTAGGTGGACACATAGGAACCAAGGACATAATGCCTCAGTCTCAGCGTCTGATTCTTGGATAATTGAACAGTGGACTTATAATGCATTTAACAGGATATGATAACCTGAAGCTGTTCTTTTTGAGCCTGTGTTGTTGGCACCAGGACCAGCAGTTTTAGACTGCTAAACTGAGAGCTTTTGCTTTCACTTCCCATGAAATATGGGATTTGTTTGTCATTTTCTGTAAGATGTTAAGAAAATATTGAATATTGCAGTATTTTTTTTTACCAGAAAGCACTAAGCACTGTACTAATTTAAAGCTAATGAATACAGTTAGGTTACTTATTATTGAGGAGCAACCTATGCAAAGGTCATCATTTGGACGAATATCACATGTAAAAATGTGTTTCATTAAAATATGCCTGAACAGGATTTAATAACAATAAACCTGTTATAGGAATGTGTGGCACTGTATTGTCAGTGTCTGTTTTTAAGATTATGTCATTATATATTATTGTCAACAACACAAAGGAAATATGCACTATTCAGCTCGTGAATCTGTCTAGGCACCCAAGAAGGCCAAGAGGAGGGCAGGAGGAGGAGAGGGTTCCTCCAATGTGTTCTCCATGTTTGAGCAGAGCCAGATTCAGGAGTACAAAGAGGTAAATATTTTTTCAGATCTTACAATTAATACAAGTTGACTTCTTACTTTTATTACATTAAATATTGTAGGTATGTCTTCACTTTATGATTCAGATTTGCGGCTGTTAAATGTTACCAGACATCAGTTCAGTGCAAAAACATTTCAAATAAAATATCAGTGTGACTTATAGATGTTGCTTCTGAGATGTAGGTCTAATTGTAATCTGATTATCCAGTGAAAACATATATGTATTGAGGCTTGTTTGATGGTCAGTACAGCAAATGGACTGAGCCAACAGATGGACATAATCTAGCTTTTTTGTCTTGTCTGCTAACATCCAAAAAAGGCCACAGCCTTTCTTTTCCCTGCCTTCCCACCTGTCAGACACTCCTGAACTCCTGATCCCTAAGGGATGGCAGCTGAAGATTATAGCGCATGCCAGAGGCACAGAAAGAAATTGCACCTTGAAATGACACATAATTCACAGAAATCAGAATTACCAGGAGTTGACTATACTTACAGCTTGTAAACATTGTGACCAATCTAAATTAATTTCATTGTTTCAGACACTAAGTTAAAAAGTATACGCACATGCTAAATGGGTGAGGTGACCGAAGTTAGCATCAGGTTAGTGTGTGACTAAGCTAAGTAAGGTCGTGAAGAGGTTTGAATGGTTTATTAATAAATGATACAGCCATCTCAAGTGCCTCTTCAGGAATGTCTGACATTACAGTTGGGATTGACTTAACACGTCTCCCAGATGGAAAGGAGGATCAGCGAGGGTCTCTATGGGGGCCGTGTGGGAGTTAGCAGCTGCTGCTATTAAGTTTCATGTGACTGAGAAGGACGTTTTACCACTGTCAGGGAAGAGAAAAAGACTTCTTGTTAAACCGACTTTTTCCACCAGCTCCTGTAACAATGTGCTTTTTTTGTCCTGCACGTATAGGCTTTCACAATCATTGACCAGAACAGAGACGGTATCATCAGCAAAGACGACCTTAGGGACGTGTTGGCCTCAATGGGTAAGTTTGTGTCTTGCGTCACATGTGTCCTTTGTAAATATATCCATGAATGTGTGCTGACCATCCTTGTCTCTCTGTAGGCCAGCTGAACGTGAAGAATGAGGAGCTGGAGGCCATGATCAAGGAAGCCAGCGGCCCAATCAACTTCACCGTTTTCCTCACCATGTTCGGAGAGAAGCTGAAGGGTATGCAAAAATCCCTTTTATTGGCTCTTTTCCCTTTGTTTTCTAATCCTTCTTGTATTCAGTCAGTGTAACACGCTCTCCGTGTCTCTGAAAGGTGCTGACCCCGAAGACGTCATTGTGACTGCCTTCAAGGTGCTGGACCCAGAGGCCACCGGCTTCATCAAGAAGCAATTGTAAGCATATTATTTCACTGTTTATTTCAGTGTTCCCCAAAAAACAATGTTTCCGTGTCTGACTGATATGCGTTCTCTCTCTTTCCAGCCTTGAGGAGCTTCTGACCACTCAGTGCGACAGGTTCTCCGCAGAGGAGGTGAGATCCGATCTTATTCTTTACGGTTTAAATCAGCAGTTCCATCGATCTACTTTCTAGATACATGTTATTAATATTTTTGTGGACGATTCATCCATGCATATGTTTTCCCTTTTTGAAATGTCAAATTCTTTGCTCTTCATCCATTAGATGAAGAATCTGTGGGCCGCCTTCCCCCCAGATGTTGCTGGCAATGTTGACTACAAGAACATCTGCTACGTCATCACACACGGAGAGGAGAAGGAGGAGTAAACGGTCGTGGAGCCAAGACAGAAAATGAAGAGATGAACGTGCATCCCTCACTGCTTAACTCTCCCAGTCTGTTCTCTGTCCTCCTTCTCTTACTTTGTGTTTCTTCCTCCCTTTCTTCCTTTCCATCACCTTTGTTACTCTCAAGCACTTACTCTCTCCATCTCTGCAAAGACTTGTCTCGCCAAGGCTGAATTGGGAGGAGAGGTTCATGACCACGGTGTCTGTCAAGTGGGGATATGGGATTGTTTTCAATAAAATGAACATCCTTTCTGTATCTTTCACATTCTCTCTCTTTCTCTCTGTTTCTCACTCATTACAATTACCCACGACCATCTCTCGTGCATGAAAGTACTGCATCTTCTGCTGCTGTCTTGAGGGTTGAGGGCATCTGTAGCTTTTGGCTGAAATCTCTCGATAAATGTGGAGGTGCGCTCATTCTGAGGGAAAAAGAGGCAAGATGGAGTGATCTCACTCTATAATAGAGGAACAAGTCATTATTCTTGTTTTTTCCCCTGATGGTTGACTAAAACGAAAGAGAAAATGAGGGTTTTGTACCGAGAGAGCTTGGCCTCCTAAAAGCGATGCCAAGCTTATCACGGAGGGAGTGAGAGAGACAGACCATCCAAAGAAGAGAGGAAAGCGGGGACTGAAAGAAAACATATCCTCTTCACTCCCTCTCTCCCCTCCTCTTCACTATTTCTCTGTCCATGTTTTTTTTTTTTAATCTACCCTTTTGCTTTCTGCATCTGGGCCTGCTTTGCTCTGTTAGAAACTCTTCTGTAACCAATAAAAAGACACAAACTGTGAATAAAACATCTTTTTGTAATGCTGTGTCTGCTGGCTGTGTGTGATAGGCGGGATGAAACGGTCTCTTCTGTAATTACATAGAGCATAGAGACGGTAAAGTTAGATTACATAAGACTGCAGGTCTATGATGCAGTAAATCGCAAGGGTGCCAAAGCAGTATATGAGAACATACTGAGAGCATGCCATCTACTGGACAATAATAGCACTACAACAACAATAAAAGCATATCTGCTCCGTCACATTCGCGTCCACATCATTCCAAAAGGTTTTTAATGTTTTCAACATTAATTGTTCGTTTACTAATCATTAGTAAAGAAAAAGTTCAAATCTGACAAAAAATATTTTGTTTAAAACTGAATTTCTGATTTAACATTTAATTGATTTTTTAGACTTTTAACTATTTAAATTAACGATTAAGAGCCCAAAGGGTAAGTTGATGTAGATACTGAAGGTCATAAACCAAAAATGCATTTGCTTTAACATGCCATTTGCTTTATATATATATATATATATATATATATATAACGTTATATATATATTGTGTGTTACACAATTAATCTGATAGCTCACGGGTTTATAGCTTAACTTTCCTTCATTTGGTCGAAACAAACCCTTCCTCAACATTCTTCTATAAATCTCTACATTACATAGAAAAAGGAAAAAATAAAAAGTTTTAAATGATGATATATCATATTTGCAGAAGTTAACTAGAATTTATCAAGAGGTGACGTAAATGTGACTCACCTCAAGAATTCGCGCCATTCTTTTTGTATCCGCGCGCGCTTCTGGAGTCAGTGAAATGTGAGCAAGGTGCATTTAAGGAATTTTAATAAACGTTTCATGTAAACGTAACCCAACACCGCTAATTAGCTGAGGGAATAAAAACAAACTAAATTTGGATATGTATCCAAACACCTGACGCATGAATCACTTAACCAGGACATAACTCAAAACAGTTTAGTCGTAATCACATTAGTACAATAAGAAACACTGGAGAGAGATTTTAATATATTATGATTTATTATTCATCACAACTGTAATTATTAAATACACTGTGAACTTCCTCTTCTGCAGTTTTAGAACAACTGTCTTCATCTATATGGATTTATTTCATCCTCAACTGTAAATGGTTTCATGTAAACATAAAAACAAGCATGAGACATACAAAGGACCGGATGAGAGAACTAACCTAAACATGTTAAAATGAAACTTAAAAGGACTTAAAATCAATTTTACAACAATCCTACAACATACATTGGGTCATATTTACCAATGCAGAAATCCAAGTCAAACTACTTTCACCCAGTCCCAGCTGTCTCAGGAGTGTTAGTAAACCAACACTGGATGGCCTTCCATTAATGATTGGAGAGCACAGCGTCCAAACCATTTTAAGTCCACCTGTCGTGCACTTGATTGGCAATACAGAGTTAGTGAAGGTGGCCTGACGAGTGCAAAACCAGGTTTAGGCTAGTGCTTTGAACTAAGAGCAGTCTTTCAGAATAAGACATCCTACTCCACCTTTCCTTCAACAGATCCAGTGCTGCTGTCAACAGTGAAGGTAGTCTGAGCCCCCTGGTGGCCACAACATTTTGCAGAGTTAGAAACATAAGATTTGCATAGACATAATTTGCTTGCTTTCCATTTGGACAGTAGTGCCTTTAGAGGAAGCAACGACCAATGAGGTCAGTAAGGGCACCACTGACAGGTGAGACAGAGGTTTGACCCCCTGCAGTTGAGACTGAACAAGTCCAGTAAACACAGAAGACACCGTTAAAACATTGACAGGGTATTTGGCTACCATATTGCAACCTAGAAACCCCTTCAGGACTCTTCTATCTTGACAGAAAGTACTATATATATATAAATCTCGAGTAGGAGTGTGGTAAGTATGGTATGTTTGAGTCACCTGGTGAATGTATCAGAATAATAATTCATAATACTGAGGGATCAGTGGATTAAGGTGGAGTTCAATTCACATCAAGAGCAACACTGTTTGGATGAAGGTTGTGTTAAGAATTATATTTTACATGTTTAATTAACACATAAATGCCTAGCACTCATTTTATTGATCCATTCCCATTCTCTCACAGCTCTTTGGGATCACTTCCCCCATCGTTGGGACACATAATAAAAATAATAACAACTAAATATCAGAATGAAATAATAATCAGTATGAAATCACTATCTCCCATAACACAAATACTGCAGTAATATTAGACAAGCCTAGTGATTATAAAATGTCTAAAATAAATAACAACTGCTTGCTTTTGTTCTCCGGGATGTTGGGAGAAAAATGTGCAAAAATAATTTTCAGCGCTTAAAAAAATAAAAGAAAAATACATTGCTCTCCTAAAACCAAGCTCACCGCCATTCCAGTCTGCCAGGCCTCAGCATAACTTGCATAGAAAAATAAAAAATCTAATCCAAAAGGAGACTAATAATAGCTGTAATAGATAGTATATGGTTTCATACGACTAAATTAATAGTTTATACATCAGAACATTACAGCCTGAAGCTTCAAAGAGCTTCAAAGGTCAAAGGTTAATGCTACAGTGCTGCACCAATCCCTTCTCGTCCAACAAGGAGCAGAGTTCAGGAATCATGCGAGCTGGATTAGATTAGAGAGTGTGATGTGATTTTTTTCATGTGATGCAATTTGTTTGGAAAAGAAAGAAATCAAATAGAATTTTTTGGTGAGGCTGATGTAACGAATTGAGAGTCTTTGAGTGGAGATAGACAAGTACACTAATCATAAACAGTTTAAATTTCATTTTAGTTATGTTAACCTAGAACCTTTTTTATTTTAAATAGACAGTTAAAAGTGGCTCTTTCCACTCTTTTAAAGGAGAACGTAACATCCCCCCCCCCCCCCCCAAACCCCCGGTTTAATTTAGCTCCTCCACTCCCGCCAACACAATTCCTCTTACGAGAGCGCGCCTGTGAAGACAAGCTCCTCTGAGAGACCGAAAAGAGAGAAGAAAGACGAGCGGTCTGCAGCAGAGAGACTGTGACACGATTCACTACACTGCCAAGGCACAGACATACAAGAACACACTAACACACACTAACAATCAACAGTACAATTAATAAATAGGTCCTCCAGAGCACTCACAGATAAGTTAGAACTAGTCACCGCCGCGCTTTTCTCATCACAGAAGAGTTTTATTCAGGTGTTCTGGTTGAGACAGCTCTCGGGTGATGGACAGAGGGGGATTGTGGGGCTGGACTGGCACAGATGGCGCTAGAGGTCTATGTACACCATGGCACCCATTATACTAGAATTGACTACTAATTATACAGCTGATCTCATCAATCAGATATCCAGCTTCCAAAAAACAAAAAACAAAAAGGCAGATTAATAACTGCTTCCTGTTTCGGCATTGAGTGAAAGCACAGTGCAGAAGAGAAGATGAGAGCTGTGGGGCAGGTGCAGTGATCCAGTTATACTTGTGAAATGAGTACTTGAGATGAAATGGACATTCCTTGCTCTCTCTCTCTCACTCTTTTCACCAGTCTGCAGCCGTTTTGATTCCTTGTCCTCTTTTTTCCTACTATTCTCATGCTGAAGGATTGACAGGGCAGGAGTTAGGCCAAATCTTTTGCTGCTGCGGCTCCGTTCTTCTCCTCAGTCTCTCCTCCTCCCCCCCCTTTCTCTTTTTTCTTTCCCCCTTTCTCCTTTTTCTTGTCTTTCTCTGCTTTCTCCTTCTCCTTCTTCAGCCGTTCCTTCTCAGTTTTCTCCTTCTCTTTTTTCTCCCGTGATTTTTGCTTCTCCTCTTCTTTCTCTCGTTTCTTGTCCTCCTTGGTTTTCTTTTTCTTTTTCCCATCTTCCTCCACTGCTGTTTTTGCGGTTTCTGGGCAGGGTGGTAATGGGGCGTTGTTTGCAGTGGGCGATGGGATTGTGGGAGTGATGTGCTCGGAGACGACTTTAGGCGACGGTTGGAGCATCTGTGCGCTGGACGCGTGTGCAGTTGGAGCCGGTGGCGTGGTAGTAGATGATGTAGCTAGCGGACTGGGCCCATGCGGCGCTGGGGGCCGCCCACCGGCCCCAGAATTAGAGGCAGATGGCATAGGAGGTTTTGAGGCCATTGCACTTGTGCCGCCCCCAAGGGGCTGGAGTGGGACGATATCCTGGCCAAAGTTGCCAGAAGTTGAGCCCTTCTTATTGTGTGAGTGAAATGGCATCTTGGACTTTCTAAGGCCAGGAAGGGACAGGAGGCTTGATGATGCCCGTAAGGGCCCCGGAGGAGGGATGTGACTGCCCAGGAATGACAGACTGCCACCAGAGCTGATCGCAGCAGCCCGGTGTTTCTGCTCGAAGATGGCCCGTGTGCCGTGCAAACGCCGACCCGGCTGGTGAGTCAACTCTCCACGAGATTCCCGCCACTTGCGCACCTGGATACCACACTCCCTCTCGATGAGGGCCTCCGTCACAGACAGAGCGACCACCTGAAAACAGAGCAGAGGGTAGGAGAACGGATCTGGAAAACTCCACTGATGCTTCTCTATTGCGTGTTCACTGGTAAAAGCATGATTGTGCGTGTGTACCTCTTGCACTAAAACTTCCTCCTTGATACTTTCAGGAGGGATGTTTCTCAGGCGCTCCATGGTCTCGTACATGCCCTGCAGCTCACGGAGCTTATCCACAGACCCCAACATCTGCTTGAGGAGCACCAGACCCACCCTGAACACGATCTTCACTCCTAACAAAGAAACACACACAAACAAACATTAACATAAGCTCTATTTCAATTAAATTTGGTTCTGAAATATCTTCTCTTTGATTATTTTTTTTACTCTTCATAGAATTTAAATAAAATCCTGTTTCCCCAACAATATTAAGCAGCACAACTGTTTTCAAGATTGATGACAACAATAATAATAATAGTTTATTGTGCAGAAAATCAGCGTATTAAGAGTGGATTCATAAGGATCTAAACATGATCTAAAAAGATCTGCTTTGAATCACAGGAACTAATCGCTTTAATAAATTTCATTCTAATTCATAGGAATATATTAATTTTAAAACATTTAAATAGAATACAGATTGTAATAACATTTCTCAGTATTTTCATATCAAATAAATACAGCCTTAAAAAATTAATAAATCTTACCAATCCCACGCTTTAGAATAATAGTATATTAAGAAATTTAAGATTCAAATTTAAAGTTGTGCTGAATATGAGCACAAACAGAAGTGCTTTTAACTCGATACAGTAAAAGCATCACTTATCACTTTTGATGCTCTTATTCTCTAATGTTTGACTGACCTTCACAAAAGAACATGTCCCAGACACGCAGGACACAAGACCAAGGCAGAGTACGGGAGAAAATACACATAAACCACTCTGTCATGTACAAGATGGGGTCGATCTTAAATTTCTTCAGGTGACGGTAAGCCATGGGACAAACTCTCCTCAGAAGAGAGAAAAAAATGTCTCCGTCCAACTGAATAGCTTCCTGAGGGACAGAAGAAGAGAAGAAAAAGGAGTTTAAAAAAACAAAAACAAAAAACACTATCAACTTTGGTCCTAATAATAGTCTCTTTGAGTACTCACCAACCCAGCACTGTAGTAACCAGGCAAGTATTTCTCACAGATTTGCACAAGACACCAGAAGGCTTGCTAGAAGAAAATGAGAGTGAAGATGGTGATGGCTTCATATCCTGTGATGTTCCTCTAAGTCATATTTCTTTCACCCTGTTACTCTTTTTACAGAAAAACCAACCAAATAGACATATTTTAGCTTTGTCCAACTGTGTCTTACCTCAGCAGGCATGTGCATGAGCAGCACTGCTGCCACCGGTGCCTGAGCCTGACAGTAGCCCTCATCTGGCCGATAGATTGTGTAGGCCTTCAGTATACGGTACAGGTCCTGCTGCCTGAACACACACACACACACACATTAGGTAAAAACAAACACACGATGGAACTAATTAATGAATTTTCAGACAATAAGAACTGCTTATATTTATATTTTTAAAGTATAATAATGTTTGAATTGGGTGAGACATTTGCTTACATATTATATATATAAATATATAATATACATATAATTAAAAATATAATATAAATATATTATAAATATACATATTATATTTTTATCTATATATATATATATACACAAATAAAACCGAGGGTCAAAGCTGTTATCAATATGTACATTATGTAGTGAATACAGACTTATAGACCAAAAAAAAAAAATCCCCTCCTTCAGTTTCCTAGATTGCATAACGCTCTGAATAAAAGCCTTACATCACCCTTCCTCTTGATAAAACCCTCGTTTGTATTTACCCATGTCCTCCCCGAGCTGCAAACATTTCGTGGAATGGAAACTGCCTGTGCAAGTCCTTTTCTATGATGTCCAACCACTTCGGATCTCCCTGCTCCTGCTCCAACTCCTGAGAGACAAGGAAAGTGAAACAAATATAAGTGTAAAACAAGAAGAGTGTGTTGAGCAGATTAATAAATTTACAAGACATGCTAAGAACATTTAAAAAGTAAGACAGGGCTCAAGATCGAATGCCTGTTTTTTTTCTTGTCAGTTTGTGTTATCAGCAGTCTTTATGCAACAGCCTATGAACTTGGGAGCAGTTGACTTAGCAGTTAGCACCATGACTGTTTTTACAGAAGACATATCAAACCTGACCGTACATCAAACTTCCCAGAATTGGATTCAAGGAGCTCCTGGCTGTTGGAGAGCAGCTGCCAGGCTTTAGCTCTTAGTGAAGAGGGGATTCCTTTCCTGCAGCGCATTTTCACCTGCATCAGAAAGAAAACAAACATTTATAGGCAAAGTATTTTCTCTACACAGTCAAGGAAGCCTTCCATGACCCCTTAAGTGAGAAACAGACCTTTTGAAAGCGTCGGGATGCCCATTTGTCCCAGTTTCTAAACATGTCCAACCATTTCATCTCTCTCTGCCTCGCCACGGCCACAGCGATATCCACCTCACTACAAGACAGAGAGGGATTCACAAACACATCAACCACACACAACAAATAAACCTCACTCATGCCCTGAGATAATGTTGAGCTTCTGACAAAAAGGCTAAAATCCTGAGGGGGTTTATTTTGAATCCAACACCTGTAAAATACAGACAGCTAATGCTTTTTAATTTCTTGTAACTAATCAGAAACCTTCTGTTGTTGGTGAATTAATAGACAGATTTTTTGGAAGCTGACTACAAGTGACTGGCGCCAAAGATAGAAACTGAGACTACTTAAAGGCACAGAGTCACAATTGTGATAATAATCTTTTTTATAATAACAGAAACTCTAACAGTCCATAATAAAAAAAAAAGCCTCAATCTCACACCAATGATTAAACTGATTTTAGTCTGGTAAAAAATACAGTTTGATGAGTCAACATTTACACTATTCTGGAACCTTATAGACGATAAAACATCTTGACTTAAATGTTAATATCAGCATTCACTTGAATTATAAAGTAGAAATCTGAAAACGCTGTGAAGTCAGCAGCTGAAAAGCAGAAAATACACTGTTTAGACGTATTGAATGTATCAATATAATGTATTATTTTCTATATAGATTAGTAGTAAAAACCATACTGATCTTCTGATGTTGACGTAACATATCTAATTTCTATACCAGTTTGATGAACAAGCAGCCTAAAATGCTATATTTTATTAAATATAGAAAATAATTATTAGTATAAACTTATTTTTAAATGAATCTGTAGCAAATAGACTTTTTGCAAATAGTCTTTCTTTGAGATTCGTCACATCAGGGACATGGGAACTTGTCTGATTGACACAATGGCTTTCAAACTAAAATAGCAGAAAACTAAATCTGACATACAGCACACTGACCACTTGAGAAAGTCTAATTTAAGACTATCCCACACTGACCATTTTTAAATAGCTCACAGAGCATGTGGCGGTTAATGCTGTTTAAATTAACACTGAACAGGAATTAAAAAAAGGAAATGTTCAAATGTAAATGACAGTGTTAATGCCCATTTTAGCAGAATTAGTCAGTACTAGAGATAAAGCAGAGACAGTCGGGGGAAGAGAGAGACAAAATGTGAGACAGTCAGTGCACTCTGACTCAGACGAGCCCTCTCAGCACAATCTGAGTCACTCACAACAAACACATGAAGGACCCAGAGAGAGAGAGAAAGAGAGATGGACACAGGAAAAATGCACCAAATGCTCATCCTGCTCTCGACTGTAGGAGTAAACTATTAATATCCCAGCAGCACACTCCACATCAGGTGCCGCCAATTACCCTGCCATTCACATCCATTATAAAGGCTTACTCTGATTTATCAAACCAAGTAATGAACTAGAGCCATACCCCAGAATGTGAATAATGAAATAATAGTACAAAAATGTGTCTTTTTTAATGTGACACATACATATAAAATTTCAATTACATAACTACTTCTTAATCTCAAACAAAATCTTTTCTGACGATATACAGTATGATTATGTACTGCTTCAAAACAATGAATGCTTATTGCCCCAATGTTTTGCTCAAAATTAACAGTATTCAATTTGTAATTAATTAATTCAAATAATTTTTCTATTTATCTATTTTATTTTATGAAAACCTTAAATAAATATAAGATTTCTCAGAACATTTGTAGTGATAGCGAGACATGAAAATGTAGTTTTAATTGTTATCTTTGTAACCTACAGTTTGAAGTGATTCAAAATAACGAATCAATTCTGAAAGCCAGTTGACATCTGAGGAAGAACTATAACTTTAAGGTTTAATCAATGTAATAATAGTCTAATTGACCTATTGGTATGCCCTCCCCTCGAACGCAGATAAGCCAATGGCAGTCGAGTATCAGTTGCACGGAGAGTGGAACTCAGACATCTTTCAGTGCCATGGAGAAAGATGGGAAAACATTTAATGTCTCTTCATATTAAACTGGTTAGGTGTACATTTATTTAATCGTACCCTGCGATGCATGAACAGTGTTGATCGTGATGACCAAACGTAACATGAGACTCATCTGGCTTACGTGGTGATCTGTAAACCCTCGCTTCAACTTATCCACTCTATTGTTTTTTTTTTATATTTTATAAATATCTCCACTGAATATATAATTCACATTGGGTGGCGTTCTGTGTGCAAACAAACACATTGTGGGACAAGGTCTTCACACTGCAGCTGACACTGTTAAACAGTGAGCAACTCCATTTGTTTGTCCGAGGGAGCAACCGTAAATGAGGGGGGTGCTGCTTACTGATAGGTAAATTCAATGAGAAAGGTAGGCTAAGTCAACACCATCACAAAAATGATAATGCCAAAAGATGGATGTGTGTTAAAGCTCTTTCAGAAGTACTTTTTCACTGACCAATCAGAATCCAGCTTATGTTAAAGACCACAAGCATTTATAGTGACAGACGATTTAACCAGAGCATGTACTTATAATAAACAGAACGCTGTTGTGCATTAGTGTGCACGCTAATATAGTTCACTTTATAGTTATTGTTCTTGAAAGAAACTGCCATTAAAGCTATTCTAGGTGTTGAAGTTTAAACTTGAAGTGAGAGTTGTAAAATCAAGAAAGACCCCAAAAACAGTGTGTTTTTTTAAAACACATAATGGTCCTAGAACAGAATTTAAATCATTGCTATATTCCGATTAATATCCTGATACATTTAAAAACAGATTATAAAATAAAATGGTTTATAAAGGGTATCATTTTGACTTGAACTATACGTAGATAAGTAACATTATTTTTAATTAAAATTATATTCAAATATTATCTCAGACGTTTGAAGTATGTACAGTTTAAACGCAAATGCAGAAATGTTGTATATTGTAGGAGAAATGTATATTCTGGTAACACACATGCTGAAATATGTCAAGTGCTCTTACAAACTAATGTGGTTTCTCTTCGCAACAAGCGCTTATGAGGAAACAATAAAAATAGCATTTGCAGATGTGGTTTTGAGTCATTCAGTTCACTTTGCACAAACAGACACACCCACCTGGCCTCACTGTACTGTGCTCCTCCAAGGAAACCGTATTTATCAGTACGCTTCACTGGACCATTGATCTCCGAGTCTGACCCCAACGAGCTGCCATCCTCCCCGAGGCCTGACAGAGATTCCAGCGTGCCAGACATTAGGCTGGCCGACTCTAGGTAGCTGAGCGTGTCTGGGGCTGGTCGAGAGTAAGCGGAGGGCAGAACCAAGGATCCTATGGGCTCCTGCACCAGTACAGCTGGGGGCTCAGTCTTGGAGGGGGTGGATGGGGGCTCAGGGGTCATCTTGGCAGTGCTGGGAGTGCTGGCTTCCGGGTTCTGGGCGGGCTCAGGCTGGAGGACTGTTTGTGCTTCTGTTTGCCTGGAGTCTTGTGAAGAGGGGGCTGGATTGGAGATGGGAACAGGAGATGTAAACTGAGAGGGTTTGTCCACATAAGGACCAGGACTGGAAGTCTGGTTAACTTGAACATTGGGATAGAGATTAGGACTGGGATTAAGTTCAGGCGACGGCGACATCTGTTGCTCCTGTGCTTCGGTGTACCTCTCCGTTTGGCCAACCAAATCATTTTTCCCATTAGTCTCTCCATCTTTAGCAGCTGGTAGCTCTCCGGGCGCACCAGCAGCGCTTTCTGTTGCTGCTGAAGACAGAGCGGCACTGTTTTGACCAGGTTTGCTCTCCCAAGCAGAAGAGTTTTTGGCCTGGAACGTTGGGTTTCCCATCATGGCTCGGTCCCCGTAGAGAGATGACTTTGGAATGGGAGTTTCTGAGGGGAGAGGCTGTGGGCTGGAGGAAGCAGGCACTGATTGGTCGGCCATACTGGGAGGGGAGGGAGTGAGGGTGGTAACTTCTGCCATAGCTGCTCCTCACAGATACAGCTGATCAAAAGAGAAACAGGACCATAGTCAGTAATTATTCCTTAGAACACAAGAATCAAAACACACACTGTAATATCACTAAAAGCCATTTCGTGAATGATCTGCAATGAAGCAGGTGTTTAAATGTGACTAATACTCTCACAGTTGGCAGGAAAAGAAAGAAAACATTAATGTATTTTTTTTTTGTACCAAATAAATCCTCTGAAATTCCACAAGCATGTCTCACATCACAACTCTCCAAAGACACATTTTTCTCATTTGTTTCACACGAAAATAACAACAACATACACACCTAAAAGGCGTTAAACTTACAAAGGCGTTGGCAAGAACAATCTCTGAGAACTGTGACTGTCTCTTTGTCACACTTATCAAGTCACACTTCTTACTGTCCTTTCAATTAGAATAAACGAGGGGAGAAACTACACTGAAATGTAATACTTTATAAAAAATAAAAAAGCATGGTATTGTGAAGATTGTGTGGAACACAGTAGATTGTACATTTATTTTTTCCCCTCATATTATGCATATTACAAGTGAGAATTGTTTTTTACATTGTAGTAATATTATTTTTAAGAGTTATTGTTTTCCTTGTTACATTTTTTTTTTAAAAAGTGTAAAGAAATGCACTTGTAGTGGAAATGTGGGGGTGACTGCACACAAGTTTCTTGTTTGCTCATACACACTGTGACAAGAGTTCAAATATTTACTGTAGTAATGACAGCATGCTTAACTTGTAGAGAGCTACAATGTGTTTTTAACCCAGAATACACACTACCGTTCAAAAGTCTGGCTCTGAAAGATTTTGAAATGTTTTTGAAAGAACAATGTTGTACTCAACAAGGAAGTGACCGGTAATACAGTAAAAACAGTAGTACTGTGAAACAATGTCACAATTAAAAATAACTCTTTTATATTATAATATTTTGCAGTTTGGAAAACTAACAGCATTAACTAATTTTGAAATGCAGTTAATGCTTTCAAAATGAGTCTTTTGTAATATTTTGCCTTTCCATCCATCTTTACATTTCCAATGCTGAGTATTAAATGAGTATTATTGCATCTGATCTGACGAACCTTAAACTACTGATTGGTAATCTACCTTTAAACTGTACACTTGACAACTTTAAAATGATAAGTGACATATATAGATTCTGAGTTCATAAAGACCTTAGAAAATATGACCCATCTCAAATAAATGTACTTCCAAACATACAGGCTGCTGTAACAAAAGTAGCAAATAACCATAACAATACAACTCAGCAGAAGATGATGAAGAGATATACAGCCACTGCTAAAAAAGTTACACAACATAAACAATGTTAACAATTAAAATAAATAAAAGGTAACAGCATGTGAGATGTTGAATTGTATTTAACTATATCCTCAAGAATAAGAGACATTCAGAGGATCTTTGCATTATTAAGTAAAGACAATGATCAACTGTTTCATAGAGTCTGTCTCACATACAGTGAATTATAAAGATGCAGACAAACTACAGAGATTTGATTACAGTTTAAGCCTGCGCTAGTAATACAGGTCCAGTTTAGGTGTATAGGAACAGGGTACCAGTATTTCCTCTTACACTAAGATCTGCTTCCTAGACTTCTGCATGGTCTATATATAAATGTGTCCGAGTACAGATGCTAACAGTAGGTGAAAAGGAAGTGGTTCCTTGACTGAAGCACTGTTTCTGATCATCTGAACACACCTGTGAAGTCCAAATACTGTCTTAATATGTAAATTGCATAAGTTGCTAAATGAAAATGTATAACTTGAATTGATTTGATATGCATAACATGTCCAAGCAGAAATAGTAGCACAATTATAATTTAAATGTTATTTGTCCGAAATGCAGTTAGGACACTTACGACTGCATTTTCATCATGATGCCGCGGGATATTTGTAGCAAAATTCAATGCGGCTTTGAAAATGCATTCCTAGCTGACCACGCCCACCCTCTGTCAATAATTGCTTCAAGGCGGGGATTGGCGGAAACGTGTTACATTTAGATTGTTGGAAAGATAGTGGCTGGAGATATGAAGTGGAGCATGAAGAGAGAAATAGTGGTGTTTTAGAAGATTTATACGCATATGTAGGTTGCGGCTCACCTGACAGCGGCCTGTTAAGACTGACATTTCTGCAAAACGCTCCAATATTGATCAAGTTCTGTCACCTACATATACGTACAAATCTTCTGAATCTTTTGGTAGAGATAGGAAGTCTAAATGATCTTATACATGAAACAGTACTAATTTGCATGAAAAAGTACTAATTTACCAACCAGCCTGAAAATATTTTAATGAAACAGTATTTATCAAAACCATTTTGTAAGTGATATAATATATACAATATATATACATATATATATAGCATATATGCTATATATATATATATTTGTAGCATATACGCTATTTGATTCCTAATGTATTTCTTCTTTCTCAAACAGTCAACTTCACCAAATAATCTGACGTTCAATTCGACCAGGCAGTACATTTACCGATTAAAATTCCCAAATCGAGAATGAATCATCCATACCGGTTCAATCGATTCACTATAAAGATTCTATTCAGAAGAACGATTCGTTCATGAATCGGACAATGCTACTTTGTGGGACTCCACCCATACACAAGAACTGTCCTCGTTCCGGGTATCCAAGTCTAGTAATATCTGAAGCGTGAGGACAAAAGAATAGTAAACAAACCATGCATGCGCACTTTGAGTAACGTTAGCAGTTTTAAAAAAGGCAGTGGTATAAACATGTGGGCTGTCTGTTATATTGTGATTAACCACATGTGAGATGACTGGACAATAATACCGGATACCGGGAAATCTCCATTTAAAAATGGCAACATCTACACAAAATACGTTACGATTTTAAACACAAAACTACAGTCATAAAACACACAAGGTCATGAAGTGAGCAGACACCACACCACCTGAGACAAGCTTACTCCGCGGGAGTCGCTGGATTTGTGACTGCTAAGTTTAACCTAAAGCTGCTAATCGTGCTGTCTGTCAAGCAACTCAACAACACAGACGGCCTTTATATTGCTAAAAACAATCACTATTTGCTCCATGGTACATAAGATGTGTTTGGAATTGATAAGTTTTTTATTGTAATGTTTGCATTGTTCGCTTCTGAAACTGGCCTGCTAACCTGCTAGCTCATGTCTGCAGTAACGGTATCCAGTGGGGCCGATGAGCTCAACTTCCCTGTTTTCTGCGCTGGAAAACAGTGCTATTAATTGTGTGCATCTGTTCTGACACATCCGTTCCCTTTGAGAAGAGATAAAAGAGAAGATCATTATTCCGACTCACCCGCGGCTGTCTGTCCCGGGGGGGCTCCTGTCTGTTCCGTTTAACCTGACCCCCCCCGCCGCCGTCGCCGGTGAACGGATGTAGAGGCGGGAGCGAGGCAGGCCGCTTGTAAGCCGCTGGGCCGATTGAAAAGTCCTAATGATAAACCCCAAAGTGTTGTTGCTGGGGGTCCGTGTGTGCCGCTGGGCTAACGGTATTAGCTAAACACTGCCGCTGCGCGCTGCGTGCCCACTCATCCGCGCGAAAACAGATACGTAACACTGCTGGCATTTAGTACACTTGTGCGGGACGTTTTAAAAAGTCAGGAAACCTCCTTGAAGTGTGAACCGGGCAGCATCGCTGGAAGAGATAAATACGGCCCTGCTGACATCTCGCCGTGTCCGCATTTCCTACAACCACCTCTGAGTGACAGCGACGTGCGCGCTCCCGGCACGCAGCGTCCACTGACGCAACGACGCCCAGTCAGGTCACTCGCGCTGAAATAGTTGAACACAAAAAAGTCCCTTTCAAGACTTGACGACTTGTAGTTCTCAAAACACGTGAGTATTTTAAATTTATATCACTGTATTTATCTCACTGTCCTTTTGTCCCTGTATGAGCATAATTAATTACGTCTCATTGTTATTGTCTGGATATTGTTTTGAACATTAAATGCAAGTAAAATAACAAATAAACATAAAACTGTAAATAAACATAAAACTTAATTTCTGATCAGTAAAATGCATTACTAAGAACTTAATTTGGACAACTTTAAATGTGATTTTCTCAATATTTCAGATTTTCAAACAGTTGTATCTCGGCCAACAATTGTCTTATCCTAACAAAGTTATTAGTTATTCAGCTTTCAGATATACATAATTAAATATGTATACATAATTAAAAATGTCAGATATAATCAATTAAGAAAAAAAGACCCTTATGACTTAAGTCCAGGGTGACGTTTGTAATTACACTGTAACAATGCCACCTTAAAATGTGTAACCAAAAGTACAATTTACATTTAAGTCATATATATTTATGAATATATTTATAAGAATATGAATGATAACACAAAAACTTTCTTTCACTCATGGTTAGTGTTTGGCTGAAGCTAGTTATTATCAAGTGTGTTCAGTCTTATTAAATCATAACGACAACTGAAACTACCCAAGTGACCCTGACCAAAAACATTGGTGGAAAGAGTACTTAATATTTGTACTCAATTACAACCACTGTTACACTGCTGAAATAATACTCAATTACAAGTAAAAGTACTGGTGTCAAAACAGCACTTAAATGAAAGTACAACTTACTCATCTCAAAAAGTACTCAGAGTACTAGTTACTTTTCTAAAACAAAAAAAGTTTTCATATATAAATCTCCCAAAAAAAAGCCTTACTGACTTATGTTTTAGTGCACGGTTGGACAGTAGTGGTTAAGAATATCTGAACACTAAACTGTGCTAATATATAGCCTACATCCACAGCAATGTCATATAATACTGAAAAATTCTTTATACTGAAATACCAGATGGCCAGACAGTGATTCAGGCAGCAACATTTTTTTTGTTTTATCCAGTGTATTGACTTGCACAGTATAACTGCTCATCACAAGAATTACAAATGTACATTAATGTGCACTAAAAAAGTAGGTAGGGTCATTTTTGATTTCATGATAAGCTTAATCATTTTCAGTACCACTGGAAAAACTACCATATAATGTACACTGCCATATAGGTATTTTAATATCTCAATATTTGTCGTCCATGCAGTTTTTTTTT
>JAUCMS010000062.1:8136523-8156219 GCA_032357445.1 Enteromius radiatus | reverse complement strand
TTCTAGGGTCAAATTCTAGGGTTGTAAATGGACTTACCTAATCTACATACCTTCTATGTACATATCAGACAACAATTGAAAATATTCTCTCAATGCATTCTATGGCACCTTTAAAGTTGTCCAAATGAAGTTCTTAGTAATGCATTTTACTGATCAGAAATTAAGTTTGAATATATTTATGGTGGGAAATTTACAAAATATCTTCATGGAACATATACTAATGATTTTTGGCAAAAACAGAAAAATGTGACAATGTCCAATGTCACAAATAAGTACTAAATAATTTTAAATAACAAGAGGGCTGTCTAGATATAGGGTTACTGGTATTACTATAGTATGTAGGCTCCATCTAACATGCAATAAAGTCACTAAATAAAGTGCTAGGCTATAGTTTTTTGTTTGATGCTGTAGTAATAGTAATATTAATAATAATAAATTAATACATAAATAATGATTAAAGTATTGAAAATGCAGTTAAGTGATTATTATTAATAATATAATTATACTTAATTACCAACCTGAAGCATGTTCTTTTTTCACTCTTTATTTGTTTTTACTCAGCAGGTATATTTGGAGATAGGGTGTGAATCTGGTAATAAAGACAATTTAAATGAAATTACAAAACATTAAAAAGGTTAGAGATTGTTAAGAATTAAATGTATTATTCAAGGAGCCCCGTAAAACTAAATTATTTGATTTGATATCAAATGCATGTATGTCCAAACATCCTATTAGAATGCCAAGAAAATAGGCAGGTCATTCTAAAGATAAATCTAACTGAAAACTAAATCTGTAACCAGGAATTTTATAAAATAAATCAAGTTTATTTTTTTAACAGCGATAAACTGTTGGTTTTACAAATCCAAGAATTCAGTTTTGTAGGTGTGTGAGGGAACTGGGTCAAATGCTGCCCCAGAGTAAATTACTCAGATAGTTCAAGTAACCACTAGATGTCGCAGTGAACACACAGTTTGTATACATATTGAAATACTCAGGGTTAAACCACAGTCACTTACATTTGAAACTGTTAAAATTCCAGTCGTCCATTACATAAGAACACAAATATTGTGAACATCACTATGGAAGCTCTGACAGAGGAACTCCCATTAATCACCATACAGCCCATTTTAAGGGAATGCCCACAAATTGAAGCCAGTTGGGAACTCCCTTTTTTTTAAACAAAGGAATAGCCCATATAGAAATGAAAGCACTATAATTTTTCCTCCCTCATGTTATAGCTAACCCGTATGGGCTTTTGTGGACTACACGCAGAAAGGGAAAAAAACCTATATGTTAAACATTCATCTTTAAACAGATAGAATCTTTATTATGTAGAATGGTTGCTATGATTACCTCTAGTTTATAACAATAGAAGCTGATGCGGAAAATCTTGTCTTGAAACATTCTTGCCCAGGCAGAGATGGCTTTTGTGAGTCACTGTAATAATTCTTTAAGGTTGTGGTTCAGATAGCAAAACTGTAATTACTGTACATCACACACAAAGGACTTAGCAGCTTAATTATAGCTATTTTAAAGTCATTAAATATCTAAAAAGCACCGATAAATTATAAAGTTTTATGAGATGCAATTATAATCAAAAAGTAAGCCCAAAAGTGCTAGGAAGCAAACTTTTGAGTGTAAAAATAGTATTATATTAATAGAACAAATAATCACAAGTAAACTTGAAAACTAAAAACAGAGGTTTCCTTTCGCTGATTAAAAACTAGTCGGAAATTATGAGATTAATCACAATTATTTTATTGTTTTTACAGCCATGTTTTCCCCCCGTTTCACTGTTGTGCATCTAATAAAACACAGCAGGTGTTTGACTTGAAGCAGCACTGGACAGACCATTCTGTGCATGACATCAAAGTACAGCGAGAACAATTAGAGAGCTTTTTTTGTTTGTTTGTTTTTAAAGCAGTGTTGCTTAAATATTACGTTACACATTGACAATTGTGTTGCTGGGTTTTAAAGCAGGAGTTCAATGGAATTTCACTGTCCACTTGCTTTAAATGTGGATGCATAGCTACACAAGCTGTGCACACACACTGCCAGAGCTGTGTGAGGTCATCACCATGCTGCTTTTGTTGGGATGGCTAGGGCTGACATACAATAGCTCAAGTACTTTTAATAGCAAGTACTGTTGTACTTTTAGTAAAAACCTGCCTTTACAACTTTCACTTAGAAATGAGTATTAGACCAGTAGTACCTGTACATTCACTTAAGTAATGTAGTTGTGTAATTTGTCCACGTATTTAATTAATGGTGCGCAGAAAGAAAATCCGATGTACTGAAAACTAAACATTTCCCTGCACTATATATGCATAAAGCTTAATACTTGTATATAATACTTTAATTTGTTTTGCCATTCTTTTAAATGGAAAAAATAGCATTTATAGTTTTATACAAACAAACAATTAAATATATTAAGAATTAACTTAAGTATGCGCTCACAGGCACATAATTGTCTAGTTTAACAGCTTTGTTATGAAATCATTAAAATGACTTGGACAAAGTATTGTATAAATAGACACCTGTATGCAATGGATTACATAACACTTAATTACTGATAAAGTTCAGCTATCAGGTCAACTTGATTACTATCGCATCACTTGTGCATTTAGCATGAAAGTGCTTGTATTTATTGTAAAGATATACTCCCGGTTGTTACGGATGCATCAATTATTAAAATGTTTTTAAACAGATCACTGTTTATATTAACTACTGTATATGATTAAGGGTTGCTCCAAGTGTGCTTATGTGAAAACGCACTAAATACTGCAATACAACGTCCAAATGAGCATCATCAGGTGAAAGCTATGACACATGCTTGACCCACACAGTTGCAAAACCTCTTAGATGTTTTAATGAAAACTCTCCTCCTGATACTGAAGCAGCTGTTAGGTGTCTTTAGCGCGGGTTTCTAAAGGGAACGTGTTGACCCAGCTCTGTGTGCGGGCCAGGCACTCTTCCCAGCTGTAGAGCGGCTTGTACTGAAAGTGACGAAAGGCCTTGTCTGTGCGGACAGTGAAGGACGTGCAGGCCACAGCGAGTGTGTATCCGTTGAGAAGTGGGGTGTAGTTGTAGAATGGCTTCAGGATCCAGCGTATCAGGTCGTTCATCCACGCTATGAACCACAGCACCGACACTGGCACGTGCACCGAGCGGAAGTTGAAGGCTGACAAGAACTGCATGTTGAAGTCCTCGTAGCTCTTGTATGGGGAGTCGTCGTAGCAGAAATAATTTTCTCCACCTATTCGATCAGGACGCTCCCGCAGAGCACGTGCTGCTAGCAGGTGCATCCATGCTACATTCCCTGTGTGCACAAAAACATTCAAGGTATTTAGAAGATCAAAGGGCTGAGTCTCATGCAACATAATAATAGCAATTTTAAAGCCATTACATAAGCCATTCACGTTTTTTGTACTGCTGTTGCTGCTCCTTTTAATAAAGCCAGAAGTACAAGGGAGGGGCCACAAAATGAAATAAAATTTAAACTGGACTATGGGTTTATACAACTAAAAATAAAAAGTTAAAGGGTTAGTTGACCCAAAAAAGACAATTCTGTGATTAATTACTCAGCCTCGTGTCGTTTCAAACCCTAAAGACATTTGTTCATCTTCGGAAAACAAATTAAGATTTTGGATGAAATCAGAGAGCTATCTAACCCTTCAAAGATATCAATTACTTTTCTCCCGCGACTTACATCTTCCGCCATTTTAGAGAGTATCTTAACGCACTGCATACACAAGCTTTAGCGTATTTGACGTAATCAGCCTTGTTTACATCTAAGTAAAAACACCTAGTGGAAAGAGTACGCTTACGCAGTAATATTCTCTAAATTGGTGAAAGCCAGAGGAGAACAATGGTTAAATATATGTTATTTTTGTTTTCTGTGCACAACAACAACAACAACAAAAAATCAAAACTGAAGTTGAGTCACTAGGTGCGTTAACATGGAGCATTGTAATCAGTTTCAAAGTCGTCAACAGTGAGACAACTAGGATTGATTTACAGTATTTATGATATTGGGCATCATAAGAAATCGCTGGGGAACTACATAAACATTTTTTTAAATATTTTAAATGTTTTTACTGATGTTTATCAATCACTAAAAAGACCCTTTACAACACATAATAGCTTTTGTTACTCCCCTCGAGTTGAATCAAAGGCTCAGATCGTTCTTGGTTTTAACACACATTTATTCGCACACGAGTCTATAGTAATGTCTTGTTTAAAAACTTCAGCCTTAAGATCTGTCCTATGACAGATTCAGAGAACAAGGAGTGGACTGAAGGAGTGGATTGCCAGACCCATCCTATTCTAGCATAGAATAAATATCCTAGTGTATTAAATGTTATATAATCATAACAAATGTTTGTATTCTGGTATTTATATTGAAAGCAATGTCTGAATCATTTATATAATCAAATCAATACATAATTTACTTTAATGTTCTGAATATAGTTTTATAAGACATGTAAAGGCAAGTGTGCCTATAGGGTCATGAATAATGTACCATGCATCAACCATGCTTGCTGTACAGTTCCTTTGGTTACTATATGTTAAACTGAATCAGAAGTAGAAATTCTTGGATCTTAGATCAGGTTTTCTGTGCATGAACGTATTGTTCTGTTCCAGTAATGTTCCTGTAGCTCAGCCTTGGAAGGGAGAGATAGTGCCTATGTTTTATCTAGTTGTTTATTGTATTGAGTGGCATGTGACCATGCCAAAGGAATAGTCTGCTGCAGACTTCAACAGCAAGAGAAGTGTCCTCCTAGGAATTCATGACTCGCCTATGACACTTACAAAAGTTGCACATACATATATAGAACAAGGGATGGCAAAGATAATACGCCAATAATAGTGTAGGTTTTTCATATTTATACAGACTTTTGAACTTCTCACAAAAACTTTCTTATAATTCACAACACATGAGCTTGTTCCATTAGTGAATTTGGAGTGTTCTAAATGGTGCCTGTGTGCACAAGGTTAGTAATTTGCATAATTACACACCCAAACCAGCTCCATATAAGGACTTTCTGCAAAGCGGCACTCATCCAGAGAAAGACAGTAATGGCACCAAAACAAAAACAAAGATCTTAATAAAGAACGTGAGGTTGTAAAACATAGGTAGCGTAGTTATCAATACAATCAATGCACATGATGTTTTAATAATCACTAGAAACTGCTGCAAATATCCTACTTAAACCCATTCAAACGTATTGACAGCACGGAACTATTGAGAGCTCCATGAACCACGTGACCACGCACCAGCAAGATCAAAGAGTGTCGCAACTCTGATTCTCAACGGCTCTGATGATTACCTGCATAGACCCTTCCGTGCTCTGTGTCCTGTGGAACTCCTTTGATCACCCAGCCACCTGTGCGCACCCCATTCAGATAGAAGTCCTTCATGAGCTGATGCTGTTCCCCATAGATACCGGTTGGCCGTAGTGAGCATGTGTAGAGAGTGTTCCCTCCCTTTACCTAATCAAGGAGAGCAGCACAAAGGAGAAATCAATACTTGACATCAGCAGAAAGGCAAAGAGATTGCCTTTCGATTACATTGCAGTTCACTCAGACGCTGAAGATGCATCAACAGTGTTATGAAGATTTATAGTATCTAAATGC
Source organism: Enteromius radiatus (assembly GCA_032357445.1). NCBI lineage: Eukaryota > Metazoa > Chordata > Actinopteri > Cypriniformes > Cyprinidae > Enteromius > Enteromius radiatus. The sequence continues at coordinate 8,150,582 of JAUCMS010000062.1, read as the reverse complement.
CAATAAACGCATGGCTTGCTGAAACAAAGAGCAGAGGCCTAACTATAATCAACCATAAACAATAATTTAAGGCGTACAGCTTGAGTGCTATATGATGTTCATTTCCCTTGGGTTTGGGAGGGTGCAGTATGAGAAGCACGAGTTCCAATTTCACCAAAATGTTAGTAGATTTTATTAAACAAAGTTCAACTTTGACTTCACAAGTTAAAAAATGAGAATTAGAGATTTATTCATGTATTTTGAAAGACGAGAAAGCTGTTCATTAATCAAACTCTGTGTGTTTAAAAATGCAGATTGCACTTTTTCTATACAATTAGAAATGGCAAAAAAGGAAAAGTCAGGGTCCATTTTAAATCAACGCATGAATGTTGTAGTCCACTTGATTGTGTGGTACCTTCATGCCATTGGCTCCCAGCACCATTTTCTCAGCTGCAGCTTTGGTCTTAGGGTAGGGCATCTCATGGAATATATTATATGGAGTATCCTCGTTCCCTCTGTGTCAAAACAGAACAACACCAAGAGTTAAAATCTGGATAAAATGAAATAGTAGGTAAGTAATATGTAACAGAGCTGCTTTACACAGGAGGCATTAAGTTGAAGCACAAGACAGATGCTTAACTGAAATCATGTGCTCGATTGACCAGTGCTGTCAAATTATACCCAAACTCAGACCCATAATGCTCACTCTCCTGTGTATCCTCTACCCTCTAAATGAGCTGACACAGATCCATTCTGACAGCTTGCACAGAAGAAATGTGAAACGTATACACAGAATCACACTGTATCCAAACAATGACACATAATAGATTCCAACAAAGTTGACACCTATGCCTGTGCATCCTTGAGCGAAAAAAAATTGCATTTGAGTATGTACTATGATTAGTTGTTTACTGTATAACTTTGGATTTGAGTTAGATTATTTATAGAAATATTTTGTTTTATTTTATACTTTTATACATTTAATATAAGGTGAAAGAAGTAGCTATTATAACATTTCCAAATAGTTTGTGAATTTATTTAATACTTGACTATGGCAGCACACACTTTTCAGCAAAAAACAAGAAACATTTATTATCATTATCATTGTCTAAGGCATTACCAATGGCAAGCAACCAGTGTTTGGCAAGAATATTAAATATCAATACATGCCACAAGGACTTGATAAAAATCTGCAGGAACAGAGACAGAAAAGGGGAGAGAGAGATTGAAATATAACACTGAAGATTTTTTTACAACAATTTCATATTAATCTTTCCATGTTTATGCGTTTCCAAAGAAAATAGGAAAATATTTCCATCTACTTATATTACTCGTATCTGAAAGGAATAAAAATCTGTGAGTGTGTGTGTGTGTGTGTGTGTGTGTGTTTGTGTTTTAGTTACTCGCCATGGAAAAGTTTAGCACGTGGCAGTAATGGAAAGCTTTAAGGTTTAGCTCTGTGTGCTGTTTTAATCACAGTTCTAGGCAAACTTCTTCAGTTAAATGCCTTTGTTCCCAGATCAGATGTGAAACTACTAAGTCGTCATAAAGCTGTCATTTGGATAACTGATACGACAGAGTGACACATTTTTCTTTGATTGATTACACATGATCCACCCCTTGAATGTTTGTTTATTACATTTTTTTGGCTAATGGGATTGCGCTTTCCTCAACCATTAACAGTGTAGTGCTTTTAACATCAAAACATACAATGGGTTTCCGTCAAAATCAGCACAAAAACATGAAGGGGAGCCAGATTCCATGGGATTACTGTTTACAATACTATCTGGCAACTGCTACTTCAGAAATCGCAACGTTAGAACTTGAGACACATAAAAACAAGATATAGAAATGTCACTCATCAGGAAGCCAGCATAAACATTATGATGTCTTGGAATTCTAAGGTTCTATTTTCATTCTGATCATTTTTGAAATATTCAGCTACAAGTTTTTTGCATTCCATAAGACTTCTGTAGAAATAACCATTTTTGTTTTTTAACAAAAGGGGTCCAAAATGTGCACTGCATACAAGAAACCTCACAAAAAGGAAATAAGTTGTCACAGAATAAAAACAACAGATGAAACCTTATAATTCAATGATGAGCATTTCTGAAATAGTTTTTCTGAGAAAGTATAGGAATAGCATTCCCCGACCATGTCCATCTTGGCTGTGGCCTGTGATCCTTCAGCTCAAGAGATATTTCAAGATGGAATGTTATGAAATTCTGCTTATGTCATTCCAACACAACATGTTCAAACCCTTCCCTTTAGTTCTCTCAGACATTACCTCCACGATACCCAAGTCCCTTAAACACTTAACGGTTTATTGTTAGTGAATATTTTGAATTTAAAACATATCACTGTGTAAAGAGTTCTTACATACATCAAGCAGCTATTAAATAAAGACACTTACCTGATGAATGTATCTCCTTTTACATTTGGACCAACCACCTCCATGGAGCTTGTATAGATCAAATACTGAATACCGATTTCCACGCATGCGTTTATTACATTTTCCGTTCCTGATGGAGAACAACATCCAACAAGAAAAATTATTATAACATGACAAACAGCTACAGGGTGAAGAAAACAGGAACACTACTAACAACAAAACTTAACTAACATTAATGAGAATAATCAAGATGACACAATGCCTAAATTCCAAGTAATGCTTTGATGCGGCAGGAAGCATCAGATAGATTGAACATGAAAGCTATCATCTGTTCAAATGCTTTCTGAAGTATCAGGTACTGAGTGATAAGTGGAAAAACAAAGGTAACCAGATGTGCATTTTTACTATGCAGATCATTCAGTGGTATTTAGAAGAAGATTTCTAGAGAAGTAAGGCGGAGTGCAAATATGAGAGCAAAAGGAAAGAATGTGATAGGGAAAGGATCCAAAGTAAAGTAAAATTCAGTGCGAAAACACATTCATCTTCTCTTGCTCTTGTTTTCATATGTACTCAATGGGCTGGAAGACATGTTGGGAAGCTTTAACCAGTAAGGTCTACCACAAACAGTCAGAACATGCTGATAAATAAACGTGAAACAATGAAAGGGACGAGAGCATTCTTAACACATAAATAAACAATCATATTCGGGGTTATACTGATGTTTTTACTCAAGCAGGTGGTGTTGCTAGAATTGACCTTTTAGATGAAACTGCATGCACTCTATTTCTCATAAAGCTATATGATCTGTTTAGACTAGCAGGAGGTTTTGTTGTTGTGGACTATGGTTAAAAACCACACATTTTTTTATCTCACTGTGTTCATTTCATTACATACAAGAAGAAAGAGATGAGAATTCATGCTGCCTTTGTGAGAAAATGATGCATTTCCGGACCAAACAGATCGTAAAGTCGTTAGGTTACTGGAAATGTCACCAAAGGAAAACTGTGGGAGAACCCGAACACCTACTAACATTTACTCTAACAATAAAAACATCACTACCATTTGAGGTCAGTAAGATGCTTTTAAAAAGAAATTTAGACTCTTTTCAAAAAGTACAGAACTTTGTCAAAAAAATAATAATAAAAAAAAAATCATGATTTCAATTAAACATTGACAATAAGAAGACATTTCTTGAGCAACAAATCATATTAAAACAAATATATACATATATAACAATATTCACAATAATTCACTACATTACAGTTTTTAATACTGCCTCGCTTCTACAAAGTCATTGCTATCTGTCTCCTTTTGTTTGTCCATCTTGTTCTTTACTGACCTTGTACATTGACAGCATAGATTGCCTTCTCAGGGACTTTATACCACACATCAACCAAACTAGCTGCATGGAAAACCAGGTCTGCTCCCTGAAAGGCATCACGTACACTCCCATAATCAGTTATATCTCCAGGTACCGCCACCACCTTCACATGCTCTGTGAATAAAAGAGAAAGATGCAATACACTGTTAAAATATATTGGGGGCAGTCGTGGCCTAATAGGGAAATGGACTTGTAACCCAAAGATTGTGGATTCGAGTCCCAGGTCCGGCAGGGATTATGGGTGGAGGGAGTGAATTCCCAGCGCTCTCTCCACCTTCAATACCACGACTGAGGTGAGACCCTTGAGCAATGTACCATTCCCCTAACTGCTCCCCCGGCGCCAGAGCAATGGCTGCCCACTGCTCCGAGTGTGTGTGTGTGTGGTTGTTCACTTCTCACTGCTGTGTGTGCGCACTTGGATGGGTTAAATGCGGAGCACAAATTCCTAGTATGGGAAACCATACCTGGCCACATGTCACATCCTTTCCTTCATTTTTAATAGCATATTGTTAGAGGTCTGATATGCAGGTGCATCTTTATAAAGGGTTTCTAGGTATAATAAGGTAGTTGTCATGCAAACAGACCACTGCTGAGAACAGATGCGGCAACCAGTACGTGTAATAAAGCTATTTCTATACAATGAACAAATTTCAATAGTAGTCAAGTTCACGGACAAACATCGTAATTCCTCAAAGCACAACAAAGCAGGGATGTGCTTCATGGATTCCAGTGAATGGGTGTAGCCAAGGTCACTCAGAATAACATCCTGTTATCTCTTACATATACTGTGGGAAGCTTCGTGATGTAATTTCTAGGATTCTAAGTAGCATTCTTGATTATAATGACAATTATCTAAAACAGGAAACAAACAATAAACTTCATCTATTTGGTGGAAGCAACACCCTTGTCCTGGTAAACAATACACATTGTTCTCACTTCTCACTAGTAGATTTTTTTTTATTTTACAATAAACACGGTCATTCATGACTGCTCTCTGGCATCTTCCTGTTGTCTGAAGTTTCCGGTTGCTTTTGGACATTTAATAACTCCCCAGAATAACAGGTTTTCAAACCACTACAGAAGACAAACAATAATTACGTTAAGCTGCCGTCAGCTTCTGTGCATGGCAGAACCAGGATTCAAATAAACATGCCCCCGGGATCCCTCACATCAGTGTGATGGTTAATTAACTTTATAATTAATATCAATTATTATTAAGCTTTATAATTTATAGTCTGCCTATGAACAAAGCTTTCCAAGTAGTTACAAAAATGACTATGGAAGTAGGTCAATGTTTGCTTCTGATAAAAAAGGTTATCTAACCTATTTCTGTAGTCATCTGGACTTTGACCACATGCTAAGCTGTTGTCTGTTTCAAGTATCTTTGTGGAAGTAAAGTGAACTTTCCTCCATTAGACCTTGGGATAACTAGCAATATCTAAGGACTAGATAGGGCAGGACAATGGAAAGTCATTGTATAAGAAAAGAGTCAACAAACTGTGGCTAATAAAAAGCATTTGGCACAAATTGGAACCAGCTAACAGAACTCAAAGTCTAACTTCCCTCGCACATCTCTTCCTCTGGCTGACGCTGCATAATGATATAGTGCAAAAGGACATGGTGCTTCAGTTAAGAAGCACTACATAATTGCTGAAAATGAGAAATTAGTTTCTCCATAATAATGTGATTAAAGAGGGTTGGTGAATACAATGAATTGGATTACAAAATCCCATTGTATGGAACAAGACGTCACCCGAATGGAGCAAAGTGAGAAGAGGAGACTGGACTGGATGGAAATGACTGGTGTGGCCTGAATATACACCAATAAAACCAAGGTTATGAATGACCATTTCCATTTCCTTTTACGTTGTATTATTCCTTTTTTCAATGCTTTTTCCCGTTATAGGAAAAAAAAAAAACAGATGTTTTCCCTGGGCACTTACAGTAACTACGCCCTATAGAGTCAGGAAATAATAAAAATAAAGTGTGTTTCTACTCTAACCACGACCCATGCCTCCATGAAAACTGAGATAATCTAAAGAAAATATATATAAGCAACATACTTAATTCTGGCGTATAAATTAGAGTTTTATCAATGTTTATTAAAAAAACATTCAGGTCTCTAGGTTTTGTGACATTATTTACAACACCACCACTTGCTACCAAGGAGACAACAGTGTCATTCCGAGAAACGAGAGCGCATCTCGAGGTGAAAAATGATGTATGATTCAGAAAATAAATCTTGTGAATATAGGCTATCATTTTATCAGCCACAAGTCATTTCCAGTCAAAATTCAAAAAGAGTTATCAGAAGCACAACACGTAGGCTTGCTAATTTACGATGTAATCGAAATGTTTAGTGCATTAAAAACATGATGAAACAGCATCCTCTATGATTTAAGTGTACTTAGGAGATTAAATAAATGAGTTTAAAACACTACATACTATCAGAAATTGTGCATGTAGCTTATTCTACTAAACCTACCCTCTACTCAGTTAGTAGACAGTTTTTTGAGAATTAGTTGAAGTGTAGCTGACATGTAGTTACAAAGTTACTTATAGTTAGCAGAATGTCTAAAGAGGACTATCAGAATAAAATGAAAGCGATTAAATTCGTCCAAATGTGAAATGCAGAAACATCTGTTTATGACGTCGAACCTGAAAAGACACGCACGTAGCGACGTGGTATACAGGGTAACTACATAAAAACACAAACTCGTACTAAACCTTCACCAATGACTCGTTTTAATCACTGTGAGCACTAACAAACTCGGAATCATTACAAAGAACAGTTCGTTTCGAGTGTGTCTTACCTGTACTGTGACTTTGCAGACTCGGGTAAACGTTTTTATCGAAAAGTCTTATCTCCTTGATATTTTCTTCCTTCTCCAACAAAACTCTCATCAGGTGCTGCCCGAGAAACCCGCATCCTCCAGTTATCACGTAGGTTAACTTCGATTTCTCATTAGACATGTTAGTACGCTGTTGACTCCTCTCTTGGTGTTGACTGAAGCGTTTATCTGTCAGTGTTAACCGAGCCGGTCAACTCCTTCCCTCTGTGAATGTAATGGAAAAGAAAGCAGCTGAGAATATCCAAGCTGGACCGTCTGCATATCACAATTTTTAGGGGGTGTAGTCTCAATGAGACTTGAACCACGCTGCCTTTCCTGCCCTAATCGGCTTTATGCCCGTCTATATTAAGAATACTGCACTTTAAAATGCGGCCAACATGCGGCCTATTTTCCTTAAAAAAATGTTTTCATTAATCTTACCTATTCACTCAGATTTGTCCATTTATTTACATTAATCCGTGCAATTTCAAATATTCAAGTAAATATTTTACCATTGGTTAACAGAGACAATATAGATAGATATAGACATATGCCTACACTGCCAAATTGAATCTAAGTTAGTCGAAATCTTTCAGTGATTTAAAGCTTTTACGTCAGCTTCGCAAATATTGAGGACTGATAGTGTTGGGGAAAGTTACTTTAAAAAGTGATGTATTACTCCCTAAAAGGTAACTAAATTATGTTACTGAGTTACTTTTTATGGAAAGTAATGCATGATGGTACTTGGCCAGAACTGAAGTGTTTGTTTTTAATGAAAGTTGTTCTATTTATAGCAAATGTAAAAACTCTCTCACACCAAAAAGTGTCACAAATAAACCTCAGGCTAAAGAAGAAAAATATTCACATCTGTAAAGTAGAACACAGGAGAAGGAGGTTCAATACTCTTCAGCAATAAAAAAAAAGTCACTTTTGAAGTCATTTATGCTTGTAAGTATGGTTGAACTGGATCAAAGGTCAGCAGCAAAGATATTGGTTAATAAAATGGGATTAGATACATTTGTGTTATTTAACATTTAATTATTGCAGGTTTGCATCATATTCGGAGTTTATTTTAATTTTGATGAATTCTAAATCTGTTTTTTGAGTGCGATGAATTAATGCACAATGCTCTGTATTTCTGATTTCTCTTAACATGGGGTCAGGAGACTTGTCAGTCAATAAATAAGAAAAAGTAACTCTTGTTACTTTTTTTAAAAAAGTAATGCTTTACTTTACTTGTTACTGTCCAGACACAACACTGGCACTCCTATATAGGAAATGAGTCACAGGGTGAATTTTTATTTTGTGTGCAAAAAGTTTGAGTCAGTTTTTGTTTTAGTATGACTGAATGTTAGACACATCTATACACTGTTATGACCTGTTTGGGCCAGATAGGACAGAGTAAGTCAGTATGGTAATTTGCTAAATTAAAAAGCGTGAGTAGTTAAAAATTAACACAGTGATCATAACTTTAATCACAAAAACAATCTCCAGTCAAGGACAGGACCATGTAACTCATACCAAATGTAAATTAACCCTTAAAAACACGTTGCCCCCCCCCATAAAAACACCCTATACCAGCCATTTCAAAACTTTTTGCATAATCTTCAACGCTGGGAGAAAACTGTAGATGAACGCAAATTTAGGCAAGAGGATTTGCAAAACTGTTTAGCAGTTGGGCTATATTACTAAAGTGGTTACATCAGCTTAACAGATTTTTAACTTAAGAGCTGAAACATTATAAACAAAATAATCCTATGCTTTTAGAGTTCATCAAAAATGTTGAAATCAAGGTAAATATGCAAAAAAAAGAAAAGAAAAATAGAAGCTGAGAAGCTAATATGGACGACATGTATATGTGCATGTAAAAAATTTATATAGAATAAGAAAGTCTGCTATTTTTAATTAATGAACTTCCCCATGATATTCAAGTTTTCTGAGATGCACCTATATATATATATATATATATATATATATATATAAAGAGAGAGAGAGAGAGAGATGTACTGCAGAGTTTAGCATCAGACACAATTGAACCAGTTAATCAAGGCCATAGGTATCAAAACGATGACTGGTGCTTTTTTACTTCCACAAACCTTTACTGACAAATTACATCAAATGTAATTACAGATATTGGCATACGGTACAGAAACTTGCTGTTAACCAATTAACAGCTTTTTATTGTTAAAATCACAATATACACAACACAGCAACAGATAGAAGGCCACACATGACAATATAATATATAGAGTATCACTGTTTCTTTCTTTGTTTTTTGTTTTCAAGTATTCCCAAATAAATCACAAATGTATTCTTCTAGTATACAGAGATTTCCACTATGCCCCGATGAGCTATGCATTTTCCTTTGTTTAAATCAGCAAAATAGATTTATTGTGTTAGATAAGTGAAGCGCTGGCAGCATGTCACATGGCTCCAGAATGGGTCATTGCACTCAATAAATGCATTAAAACACAATTCATTAACAAAATGACTTGATCATGATACAGCTATGACAAACCGCTTTTCAATGTCTGAATTAGTCATCTGAATTTAAAATGAGAACAGTAATAAAAAAATCTGAGACAAAAATCTTAAAACATTTCTGTTGGCTATGGTCATATTTCAGCTTGATATATGTATATAAAAATGAATGCATGCATATACATTATATACATTTATTGTGCCATCCCAAAGAGGTACACAATCACTTTACAGACTTAAATGATCACCCAATCTTCAAGGATCAGCTAATACCAAATCTCTTCCATCTTTATTCAACCCTCTAAGACTTCATTCAAAATATATTCTTAAAAAAAAAAACCTCAATGCTTGTTTTCTTAAAAAAATAAAAATAACTCTAAAATATCTTTCGGCTTCCTTTTTACTTATTACATAAAACACCATTACGTGTACGTTAAGCAAACCAAGACTTGTCAAAAGCGCTTGCATATTATTGCCCTTGGTTGTATCAGTTGTCCTCATTTGGAAGTCGCTTTGGACAAAAGCGTGTGCTAAATGACTTAATGTACACAGACGATATAATGTCACTTAGCCGTATGATTTCATCGTATTTCAGTTCTCTTGTAGGCCTGTTTATTAACCGAGAACTATAGTGAATGTTTTAGTTTTTGATGTAAAAAGGTAAAATGTCACCTTGTAAGCACCGAGTGCGGCTCACGAGCTGTCAGGAGCGCTCCGCCTGTGACGCGCGGGGCAGAGGCCTTCCTATCAGGGGACATGGAACGACGTCTAAGAGGAATTGTTTCAGACCGATCGAGAAGAACGAATGAATGGTTTGTGTTGACACGTCCTGTCTTTTACCGCCAAAACAGCGCTCATCTTCGCATCAATACCCGTGCTCAGGTTTCCTTTGCAGAATGAGTAGGCTAACAATGTTACAGTTCAGTGGTATAGCATTTCAGTTTCCGTGAAAGCTTAACCAGCTCTTGTGTCAGTGGCCGAAAAAAGAAAAAAAGAAAAAAGAAAGGTGTGATGACGACTCGAGTCGTGACTGCGGATTGTCACATCAACTTACTTTACCGAAAAGCAGCCGCACATTTCACAGCGGGTTTGGCCACCTTGCAAACTAAAAATAACCTGCACCCCAGAATAAATACATCATTAACCTTTTAACCCATTTTATCCTCCCTTGCTCTCTCTTCGTGTCCCAATATCTATACTTAATGGTCTTAACAATAATAATCTGAGTTCATCAGGCAGGTGGTCTATACTAAACACATCTACTCCTTTTTTAAATGAACCCTTACCTCAGTAAATGCCTTCATTTTCTTCAATGAATCCAGTGAGCTCAACCTTGACGTATCTGCTTCCTGTATCTTTTTTGAGAAGGGGGTGTGTGTTCCTCTCTGCAAGCTGCATGCTTCCGCTTCACATTTAACAGCTTAAATACAGTAACATGATAAAGGAGAGAAAGAAACAGATGGAAGTTATTGATACTGCCTTAATGTATCAAAATAAAATAATTGGGCATCCATAGGTAAAATCACTAGCATATTAATCTTAAAAATCTACAATATATAGTCTATTATTTGTAATCATAGATAAAAATGTACAAAAACCTGAAGACTTTAGAAAATCCTACCGGAATGCTGGTCAGGAGCCACGATGCAGACTGAAAAGCTAAAACTTCAGCAAAATGCTCAATGCAGGAGATAAAAGAGGTGGTGAAAATACTGACATGGACAACAGAGACCAGTGACTGTTAAATTAAAGCAGATCATGCCATGAGATTGCATTCTAATGCTGTTGTGTTGACTCCCAGTGGGGTGATGTAATTGGATTGTGAAACAAAATAATAGTCAGCTATAATATCAACTGTGTGCCAATACTTGATCTGTCAAACAAAACAATACAATTGGAACATTATTCCATTCTTTCCCTTTAGGCTAAAGGTCCTTGATGCTTTTTTAATTTCTGGTTTCATTTTCATGCAGCAGAGCTCATGCCTGCTCATATTTCGTATAACTATAAATGTACAGCAGCGGCCACTTCTAAAATATCTCTATTTTAAGGTTTGAAGAGATGGCCTGTCATCTGCAAACCCATGTATGAGCACCCAACAGGTTTTACTTCAACCTCTGAAAAGCGGGTGAAGAAAAAGAGAAAACGGAGCAGCAATTATTTTTTAAAAAATATTTTAATGCACCATTAATAAAGGGTCCAACGCATTAATACAAGAGAAATATTGCAAATAATATTAAAACTTTAAATCAAATTAAAAGGAAAAAACAACAAAAACAAAACTGAATGATAGGTATGTACAATTATTTTCTTGCAATGGGAAGTAGGAAAAGGATGAACATATTTACAGACTAGAACCAGTGTGTTTCTACGAGAAACAAACACCTCTACAATATTTACATGTAATTCTTTTTAACTTTTTTATCATTTCGTTTTTTTATGGTTACACTTCTGTGGATCAGTTTTTACTGAAAGACTGCAGTAAATCTACATATTTTACAGGTTTTCCTCTCAAAGGAACAGAATGCTGGCAAGGCCCTCTGACAAAGAGAGGAGAAAAAAAAGGGGGAAAAAACAATGTAATGTCGACATGTCAATTAATCCCAGAGAGAGAGAGAGAGACAGAAAGAGAGAGAGAGAGATGACCAGTAATAAGAAAGGACAGAAGAGAAGAAACAGACATGAGCACCTGTTCTAGTGAATCTAAGCGCATACCATACCTCTCAGAGGAACTGGGACTTTCATTTTATGGACAAATATATAAATGTGCACAACCAATTTTAGATCTTGGACACTTGAGCTATGAGGAAACGGATATGTTACGATTATATTTTTCTTAGCAGAGGAGTTAGAGTGATTTGTCTCAAAACATGTCCAATTGCTCCACAAAAAAAAACCCCATAGAACACTGCTGTCCTTTCACTAAAATATCGCTGTCCTTCTTGTATTTCTAAAAACTATCAACGCAAGGGATATCACTTCATGTAAGAGGTGAATTAAAAATGATGGCAGGTGCTTGATAACGTCTGGAGTATCTGTTTTTACAGTGCACTGGCATTGTAACAACTCATTTGTGGGGAAAAAAAAAAGCAAATGTACAATGTAACAACTAACAATACTAGACCATTTTTGAATATCAGCACATCATGGAAAAGAGGAGACGCTTAATTAAAATCGGTTGAAGTTTTAGGAAGCGTCGAAAGAAACGTGTGCGCCAAAACAGCTTAAAAAAAAAAAAAGAAAATTGGCAGAGGTGATACTACACAGATAACCTGAAGAAGGTATCTGACCTAAATGAACAGCACAAAAAGGACGGGCCTCAGAACAGGGACAATAAATAATGAACTAAAATTATTACTCTCTCTCACCACAGGGGTGAAGACTTAAATCCATGTTTTTAGGTAGATCTATAAAAGTTGCCCTTGGAAAAAAAGACCCAGCACTTGAAGGGTGTTTGCCACTGTCAGACGCTGTGCATAAGTGAGCGCAGTATGTGTGTGTGCAGCTGCTGAACAATTTCAAAGCATAGACCTTGGCAAAACAACACCAAACACAGCTGCGATGAGAGGAACCAAATCGAGCCAGGTCAGGAGGGAGGGAGAGGAGAACAAAAAAAACAAAAAAAACATTCACAGGTGGAACTGGAGGTGTTGCGGCAGTGCTGAGACCCCCCCCCCTGGGCCAAACATCTGATTAAACATCTCTACACATCTGTGTCTGTACAGAAGCTTTTCAACGAGTCTGAAGTTCTCCCATCACACACTACCTACATTGTTGTGCGCCGAGAAGAGTAGCTTGTGGATCAGGAAAGTTGGCAAGTCATGTATCGGAGGAAGGTCTAGAACACTTTTAGTTGAGGGTTCCTCTGCAGTTCTCCGTGCCACACAGACATGGGATCTTGTTCTCTTCAATGGGGAACTTGTAATCATACGTGATCTCCTCGTTCACGCCGATAGGCTGCTTGGAGTATATGACTATCTTCTTCTGGGACTCGATGGTGATTACTTTGGCGTAGCAGTTGGGCTGCAAGAGAGGATGCATGAAATCATGAATAAAACGCAAAACAAGTATGGTTTTCTTCAATTACATTCCCTCCCTAGAGGTGTTGGAATGTAGCTGTTGTATTTCTCTACGTGTCCAGCTTAGCTTTGTGTGAGCTCATTTTCTCTAGCTGGAGGGAATTATCACCATGTTGCAAAAACAAGATTCCAATCGCAGCTGGACGATGAACACATGCCTTTTTGGCTTGTATATACAATGTAAAAACCAGATGCGCCTTTATCTGTGTCTTATCAGCAATGAACTAGCAAATCCCACAGCTGCTAGAAAGCCCATCAGATACTGAAACAAAAATCTGCAGATCTGGAGGAGTAGGATCATCTCTTAACATGGACATTTATACCCGGTTTTGATAATCTGATTGCCCGGGTTAAGTCAATAGGACAGCTGAGGAAATTGTCTGGTTTAAAGTCTAAGAGCCTGAAAAGCCTTAAAGCACTAATTATTTGATAACAGTTAATTTTAAGGGGTCCTTGTTACACATGCTAAATGTACTTACTATTGTAATGACAATTCATTATCCATTATCACATGAAAGTAACCCTAAGCCAAAACCTAGTCCTAACCCTAACCATGTGCGACCCTGTACCACAAAACCATAAGACGTCATAAGATGCACATCTATATTTGTAGCAATAGCCAGCAATGCATTTTATGGGTCACAATTATCGATTTTTCTTTACGCCAAAACTCGTTTGACTGATTAAAGAAGAAGTTCTATGAAGCTACTTTGTAAAATATATTTAAGTTCAATTTTTGATTAGTAATATGCAATGCTAAAAACTTTATTTGGACATTTTTAAAGGCGATTTTCTCATTAAGATTTTTTTTGCATCCTCAAGGCCTGTTCACACCGTGACGAATATCGCGCGCGAATATCGCCGACGTTTAACGCGCCGTGACTAAACAAAGGGCGCCAATGTGAGTGTACACACC
>JAUCMS010000062.1:8125835-8136423 GCA_032357445.1 Enteromius radiatus | reverse complement strand
TCTGTAAGCGTCATGCGAGATTCGCCAGTGAAAATCGCATGGGTATCCTGGCGAAAAACGTCTCGAAAAACGCTAACAAAATGCGCGTGCGATATTCGTCCCGGTGTGTACAGGCCTTCAGACTGCAGATTTTCAAATACTTATTTCTCAGCCAAATATAGCCCCATCCTAACAAACCATAAATCAATGGTAAGCTTATTTATTCAGCCTTCTTATTTATTTACTTATTCAGTTTCAATTTGCTCAGTACTTTCGTGTACAAACATACTGTAAAAAGGACAACCTTTAAATAAAGTGCAACGATTATTTAATCTTAGTTCTAATCTATGATTTGGGGGTTTTTTTGCCCATAACTTGCTTATTTATTCTAATTTAATAGGTGACTGTTTACATGTCTTAAATCATTTTCAATTTTGTATTAAAATGGGTCTCATAATCATTTTTTCTACCAAGGCGAATGAAAACTTGAAGAAAAAAAAAATCCTATTCTTGCATAACCTTGGTTAACATGACTATCTTCCTTCAGTATGATGCAATACTAATGGTGGGCTTGTATAAATGTGTCAGTTTATGACATTGGGAGTGGCAGCAGTATGTTTATCAGACATCATATGTCATTTGAGATATATGTATACGTCTGTGTCACTAGGAGGGTACTAACCGTGCAGCAGTGGTTAATAAACCGAGCCAAGTTGCCACACTTGGTGGCGTCAATGATAGTGTCATGATCGACACGGAATAGGTAGCTGCTCCCGATGCCTTCTTGGGCATATCGCTTCTCCCGATTATCAGCAACCATCTACAAATGGAGCAAAAAACACAACATTACCACCAATCACTCAACAAGTATGTGTCCCTCAAGAAGCACCTAACTCACTTCCTAGTGGAGAAGTTTTAAATCGCTGTTAGTTATACTTCAGCTTGAATGTTTACCTGTCTGATACTCTGTCCCACATACTCAATGACCATCTCATCTGCAGCAATGGGCTCCATGGCAAACAGGCCCCATTCGTGGATACGACTGCGGCCAAACCTCAGCTTCTTCTTACGGAACTGCAGGCAGATGAATTACAAGCATGAAGACATGTAAACACATACGGGACTGACCATGTTTTTAAAGCGACAGAATACTCTATGAACATTAATCCCAAATCTGACCAGATACAGAACAATTAAACATGATTATGCTAATATGTTATTAAACTCTAAATAAGATAGATGCACTCATTCAATTTTGAATTATGCACACACCATTTCATCATCTTTTACACTACTTCTCTAAAGGTTTGGAATTACATTTTGAAATGTTTTTTGAAAGAAGCCTCTAATACTCAACAAGGCTGCATTTGACAGAAATTATTTCAGAAGTCGTAATTTAAAATAATGTTGTTGTTTTTTTATTTTCATATATTTTAAAATATGTATTGCCATGATAGCCTTTTCTTTTTTAAATATAAAAACTTCACAATATAATGAATTGCTTTAAAAGTCACATTTAAAGGCTTTCTTGGTGAATAAAAGTAAAAGGGGTTACAATGAAGTTTAGAGTAGTTTACACTGTTAAAAGAGTTGCTAAGCATGGACAAAGTAAAAAAAAAAAATTACTCTGACGTATATCTATGACAAACATTGTAGGGTTTTAATGGTATTACTACTTTTATCGATTCCACTTATCAATCCAGTACTTTACTGGTACTCTTATTGGTATTTTTGTTGTGTTTTTAATAAAAATAAATAATAATAATAATAATAATAATAATAAAGAACATAATTAACAACACTTAATTCTTTAAATGTACAATAACTATCTGTAGCCTAACAAACACCAAGGGGCATGCAGGCAGGCTGTGTTTGGGATTAAAAATAAAATAAAGTTTGGAGCCTCTTGTAATGTTCACTTAATAAAGTGAACGTATTTCATCACTACAAATTAATTTTTGGTAAGCTCTGCTTTATAGTTTAGCAGTATTAATCTATTTGTAAATGCAGTACTGTAACGGCATTTTTAATGTTTTACATTTATTTAGGCTACTGCAGAAACAAAATACTCAAAATATTTATATGTAGACTAATTTTTAATGTAACCAAAATGGGTGTGCTTATTAAATTATTAACATTATTATAACATACTAATTGGGAGAGACCTTATGTAATGCTTATGTCGTTATTTTGGAAGACTGCTAGCACACCCAATTATAATGTTCTTATGTGATACTTTTATTTTAAGAGATGAGCATTAAAAAGCTGCTGGCACTTCAGATGCAAGTAAAAACAAGCTGTCCTGATTCAGTGCCTGCGGTCAGATCAGATGCTGACAGGTTTATTGTCAGTGACTTCATTCTATTGTTAATTTTTGAACTGGTTATGAAATAAAAAGTCTCTCACCTCAGAAAAAGCTAATTATCCTGTCTGTCAGGTGTTATGTCATGTTCATTCAATTTAGAAAAGATTAAAATATGCTACCTTTTTTTTATTTTAGCAAAAATAAATAGGATTTCTTTAGTTTTTTTTGCCAGTACCGACAGCAGAATCGTTAACGTCAGAGCTTATCGATACTTAAGTCTTTTATAATTTTGCAATTAAGCAGGTCGAAAGAAGAACTGCATTTAGAGGAACACCTTTTAACTTTGACCACATGAACTCAACCTCAAAGATCAAACCATATCAACAGCCAGAAGCTGATAAAGCTCAGTCAGTCAGGGTCACTGACAGAGAAGTCACTAGATTTCACAGAGCTGTTTGGGAGGGTATTATACTATATAGAAGCCTGCTGGTCATTCTGCCCACCGCTACAAGAGCACTGCACCTACATTACACCCTAAATAAAATGCTATAAATTGCTACACTGAAAACAACCTGAAGGAAGTTTGTGGAACTAAAGAGCCGTGAGGTGAATGTAATAAAAGTTACTGATATGTTCAAGGTCATGACTGTGTCAATGAACCAAAAAAAAAAACTTTACCTTCAGCTGGTTCAGTTTCAACAGATCTGAGTCCATCACTGCTGGAGTGCCGATAGCGCTGAGGAGACGTCGCTGCTCAGAGCGCCTTTCAGAGAGCTGACGATTCGAATTCTACGACAGACAGAGAGAGGCTCAGATGGATACAAACTAAGAAGTCATTTAAATCATCTTCACAAAACAAACAAGACTCAAAAACACATTTGAGTTATTAAAACCTAAAGTGAACCTACTGAGGTATCATATTCCCCAGCTTCCTGAAGGGTCACTGGCTGGTCTAGCTCAAGATAGACATCTTTCTCCTTGCGGCTGATGGCATAGTAGCCTTCACTACGAGCACAGCCCGTGACGTGCTCTCTTAGCTGCCCATCTGGGGTCTTCTTCTTCCGCCGAGGGTTGGGGATGTTGGTTAGTGCAGGCAAGAGGTTAAGGGAGCAAAACTTGGGTAAAATGTACTTCGAAAGCAGCATTAATATGTAAACAAAGGCTTATTTGTATGCACTTATACTTGTTATTGCGTTACTGATAATTCTGTTGGCTTCTATAACTAATAAAAACACATGTTTGTTTGTATAACTGTATTTTCATTCTTAGGTAGCTGTAAGGATATTGGTATGAGGGACCCAGTGTGTGTCATTGAGCCAGTCGGTGCCGTGATCATCTTGCAACAGTTTCTCGTAGGTGCTCTTCAGGAGTTTCATGTCCTCCTGGTCCAGGCCAGTGTTCCAGATGTCATACAGGATGGTCATCTGCTCAAACTCGCTACGGTTCTTGTAAGAGGGTCGTGGTACGGGAGCTGGGGCAGCCATGTGTTTGGGCCGTCGCTGAGTTGAGGGGGTGAAGCCAGCTTCCTGCAGGAATAGTCGTTCGCTCTTTCGAACCTCTTCCTTTTCGAACTCCAGCGATCTCTCCAGACCAAAGTCAGAGTCTCCTGAGTCAGAGCTGGAGCTGGAAAGCTCACCAGACTCCAACTGTTCCACATCCACGTCTTCTTCATATTCCTGACAATAGAGGATGGTGGACAAATGTTAGGAAACACAAAATGTGCAGAAAAAGCAGACCAAATGTTGGGACAATCTGGCAGTATTTGGAGAACAACTGTAATACCCAAAAACGCAGAACTGTTGAAAGCAGTTATATCGCAACAGCCTGAAACATACCAGCACGTTAAAACGGTTTTGACAGTGCAATATTTACCATGCAAAGTGCCACTGAACTAAAATAGAGACCATTGATAATATATGCAAATCATCTAAAATGTTGCAAAGATCCTCATACAAGCACTAATGCTAGAGACATCACTTTCCAAGCTTCAAGTGTTTTAAACTGAAAATTTGTCAAGCAACCATTTAGAAAAAAAACATTCAAAAGGGGCATTACACTACTGTTCAAATGTTTGGAATGAGTAAGTTTATTTTAAAAAGGAAGTTAATACTATACTATAGTACTAAGGCTACAAGGATGCACTAAACTGTTTGATGGTCAAGACATTTATAATGTTACATGTTACTGATCTATTGTTTATTAAATCAAAGAATCCTGGAAAAAATGTAATCAGTTACCACATTCATATTAAAAAGTGTTTTTGAGCCGACAAGCACTTGAAGCTTTGTGTCGTGCTGCTTACATTTGTCAGGCAGTAAAACCTCTCACTGTGGCCAAAATGAGCAATCTACACAAGAGAGTATGAAATGAGGACTGATGGAGATTTTCTGCTCCACAGATCAATTTTGGAATAACATGATAGTTATTTATAGCACTTCATTCTACAGAAACAACAACTCGTTCCAGGTGTCGTTCGTCATTACATCAATTATACATCATTATACATGCACAGACATTTCCAGTTTTGGTTTCCATCAAGTGTTTACACTCATAGGAATTATAACTACACCACCCATCACAATCTGATTGAAATTCTATTCAGGACACTCTGCAGGAGACTGGCCCTCCAAGACAGAGTTTGGACAGCCCTGACATAGAGACTTGTTAAGCATAAGAGACTTTTTAACACTAAAATCTTACTGACCCTTACTGAGTAGTAGTGTGTACTTTACGTCAGAGTTTTGCAACTACAGCCCTTGGTACCCACCTCCCAAAAAGCTTTAGATGCCTCCCTATTCATCTCACTAATTAGAACCAGATGAGAAGCACAAACCTCTAGCTTCCGTTTCCTCTGCTTCTTGATCTGTTTCTCCTTCTGTTTCTTAGAGCTTTGAAGTTCCTCGTTTTCTTTGTCCTTTCTACTTCTCTTCTTGCTCTTCCCTTTCCCCCTCTCTTCAATTGCCATCTCTTTGCTAATCGATCCTCTTCTCTTGTGCGGTGGGCCAAGGGCTTTGGTCTGCGACTCAGGCGTGTCCCTGGCGTCGCAGAGCAGTCCCATCCCAGAAATGTCCCCAAACAGCTCTGGAGCCTCTGCTCTTGCGGCTAGAGCATCCCCGATGACCTCTTCGGGGGCTTCCTGGACACCGTGCTGGTTGAGGTCGGCAGGGAGCAGGACCGTGGGGTCCTGTTTTGTCCTCTTTTGTGGAGACGTGAGGTGTGGAGGAGCAGGGGTTTTGGAATAGTTGTGCTCCTGAAGGACGAACAGACCCTCTGGATCCGGGAGTGGTTGGCGTGGGTGTGGGGCGAAGAAGTCTCCCTCTTCTTCCTCCAGCTTGTGCTCCTCGGCCTCATCGGAGGTCTCTGTCTCCTCAGAGTCGATATCTGCCTCTGGGTCCATCTTCAGCGCCACATCGGCTAGCACAGACAGGTCAGGCTTGGGGGCAGAGGCCAGCTGCAGCAGGCTGGACACTCCCAGCTGCTCCCTGAGTTTCAGCCGCTGCTCCAGCTCCTCTTCATCCTCCTCCTCTTCCTCCAAAGCAGGATGCAGGTGAGAGGCGGACTGGCTGAGTGTCCGAGGGCGACCACGTGTGCGACCCTTCTGTGTGGATGGAGTAGGGACGGGGTCCTCGTATGCCACTTTGACCAAGGAGGCGTGGTCCAGCGGAAGGTTCTGGACAGTGAGGCAGACAGGCGCAGGAGGCGTTCTGGGAGAGTCTTTGCCTCGTTTGGAGGAGGTTTTGGCAGGGGGAGTTTGTGGGGATGGAGGGAGACCAGGACTTTTTTTGGGCTCATCAGGCCTCAGAGAGCGCACCGGTGGAGGGACGGTAAGAACAGAGGAAGGGGAAGCAGGGGAGGACAGGGCGTTACTCTCACTGGGACGAGAAGCAAACGGAAGAAGCATTGGAGCAGGCTTGGAGGAGGTGGCTGGAGCAGCTGCTGTGGGTGTGCTTACAGGAGAAGAGGAAGTAGGAACATCTGAGGCTTGTGAGACAGGTGTGGGAGATGGAGAGGGAGCAGAAGGGGACAAAACAGAGGGCTTGACTTCGTTCTCTTCCACTGAGAAAGAAACAGTCTTGCGCCGTTTCTTGAGTGGGGGAAGGAGGAGAATGGGTGAAGAAGGACGGGGATATGGAGAAGATGGAGGCACAGCTGTAGCCGTTTTCTCTTCTGGTAGTGAAAGAAAGAACAAATTGAACTAAACTTCACACTTTTGAAAACTACATTCAGGAATATTAAACTCAAATCTGCTCATTCATAGGATAGCTCACTCGATTGTGTTAATGCAGTTACTCAGCCTTATGTTGTATAAACCTGCATGACTGACTTTCTTACGTGGAACACAAAAGATTTTCTGAAGAATGACACCAAGCAAACAGTTTTGTTTGTTTCACTTCCATTACATGGACAAAAATACAATGGAATTTAGCGTTGAACAAAACTGTTTTGTTTCTTTTGTTTTTAGTAAAACAAAAGAAAATCAAACAGGTTTGTAATGTCATGAGGGCAGTGGCAGACTAGCCCTTCTTTTTTTGTTTGTTGTTGTAAAAAGTGTTCTTTAACTGACCTTGTTTGACCTCTGCAGCAGTCGCTGATGACTGGTCAATACTCGTTTTGTCCCTGTGAGAAACAAACAAAATGCATATCAATGTATTCTGTGAAGACACAACTTTCTTCTCAGTGTGATTTCTTAAAGAGGGGTGTACCCATCATCCTTTTCTGCATCTATAGCTGCCATGCTGTCCATCGTAGACTCATCCATTGTGTCCAATGATTCACTCTCAGCGGCCTGTTCACCATCCTCTTCATCGGAGGAAGAGGACGATGCGGAGGATGATGATGATGAGCTCTCAGATGAGGAGGAAGAAATGCTTTCGTCATCACTGTCTGCGCTAAGGGCTTCATCTGAGAAGCATGAGAAACAGAGAAAAGAGTTAGACTGCAAAACACATACAGACACAATATGAAAGGCAACACGGCTGCATACCTTCTGACTCATCCACTTTGTCACTGTCTTCATCCTCCTAAACATAAAAAAAAAAATCACCATGTGTAACATGTTTGAACACATTTGCTGAAAAGTTGTGAGGGAATTCCTCCACAGAATTTGAAAAAAGAAATGCTGCCATCTAGCCATTGTTCAAAGAAACAACAACTAAGTATAACATTCTACAAATTTTTTTTTTTTCATATTTTAAAAAAAGCAAATATTAAAATGGCAATACTCTTAGTAACCCATTGACCACAATAGATTTTTGCCTTCACAGGCATCACAGTATTAGATGTAAAAAAAATAAAAAAATAAACTCTTACATCTAATATTGACTAATATTGACGTATCTTACTATACTAATATTGATAACATAATTTTATCTTTTGTCAATATTTAAATAAACTTCTAAATATTTACATTTCTAATTAAAGACTCACCTGATTATCATGGATTTATTTGTGTGTAAAACTTAAGAAAAAAATATATATTCTAACTTCAACAACACAGCATTTCATTTAAACATTTTTCTTTTTTAAATTTAGAACAGATAACATATACAATTTAAAAGGTTGTTTGGTTCAGTTGGCCATAATTTTAATTAACTGAAGGTAAAAAAATAAATAAATAAATAAATGGTTGTTATTGAGTGAAATAAAGTGGAAGGTTAAATATTAGATTAACTTTAATTAAAAATAAATATAAATTTCAAGTTAGTTTAAATTCAGGTACTATTTCTTGTGCAGGCCACGTGAGGCTTGAGCTGCAATCGATGGGATGCTGATGGGATGCTTTCAACCATCCCATGGCATGCCCACTACTACACACACACACACACACACACACACACATAAATGACAGACATAATGACAAATAAACTAACCTTCTCCGAGGAGGAGCCATCTGATGTTTCCTCTCCCTCACTGTCCAGGTCATATGGTTTGCGTGCCTTTGCTCTGCTTCTTCTCCTGGCTGCTCTTCTGTCTGCCACACGCCTCTCTTCTGTTCTTCCTGCAGCAGAGTCTGCAGATTTGCCCTGATACGAGTCTGATACGAGAAAGAGAGTAGAAAAGAATTAGAGTTCATGGTAATGTCATTAATACATCTCTAAACCATAGCATTAGAGACATACCCTCATCTTCCTCATCAGGTGGAGTGGAAGGCCTGGCTCTTTTCAGCTCACCACCCTCCACAAGTTCCTGAGGCTCCTTCCTCTTCACCTGAACAACACATTCCTCGTTAGTAACATAATTTTCACAAGATTATTTCAAATCATGGTAAAGTGCACCAGTCTTAATGCAATTAACTGAAAAAATGTAAAATTTCTGTTAGAATTTCAAGGTCACCAATTTAAATGCTCCATGTGATGGTCCCTAGGGGTGAAATTTGACTATCATACGTTAACATCAGAAATAGTTTTTTAATTTTTAACAGGTTTAAAATGACCTCAAGCACCTTAAAAGAAGGCAAACGCAAGGCCCCTCGCAGGGAGAAACCCTCCATGCCTCCGCTCTTGGCCCAGTCTACCAGAGACATGAGTGGCTCTCGAGGTCGGCTGCTGGTCTTCTCATCCTTCTTCTCCTCCTCGCGCACCACTGCAACTCCCCGCATGGCTGTCTGGAATGGCTAAGAAGACGAGAGCAAGAGGTTGTACTGTTCATGAACACTGTAGGTCATTCAGAAAAAAACTTATGTGACCCCAGACAACGTAATCAGCCACAAGCTATACACTGCATGGGTCAAATCTTTAGTTTCTTTCTTTTATGTCAAAAATCATTAGGATATTAAATAAAGATCATGTTCTATGAAAATATTTAGTAAATTTCCTACTGTAAATATAATCAAAAGTGATCAGTAATATGCATTGCCAAGGACTTAATTTAGACAACTTTCAAATACTGGATTCTCATTATTTTTTGCACCCTCAGATTACAGATTCTCAAGTTAGTTGTTTCTCAGCCAAATATCTTCCTATCGTAACAAACCATTCAACAACAGAAAGCTTATTCATCGGCTGTCATGTGATGTATAAATTTCAAAAAAATTTGTGGTTCAGGGTTACATCTAAAAAACTCTCTGATGTTACCTTAGCTTTCTGTTCCTTGCGGTCCCACCACTCATCGAAGGTGCCGAAGGCGACGTTCTCTACCATCTTGCGGTTCAGGTCCCTCTGCATAATGTTCTTCATCTCTTCGATCAAAGCTGCCAGTACCTGCTGCACTACGTCCTCGTAGGGGTTGTGGCCCATTATGGCCATCTGATCACCCGCCGCTCCATACAGCTCTCCATCCACGCCAGGCACTGTGGCGAAGCCAGGTGGAGGATAGTGGGAAGGAAACTGCTGGGGCAGCAGGTGAGGAGGCCAGGGGCTGTGGGGAGGCGGGATGGTGTGATGGTGCGGAAGCTGTGCGGCGTGAGGGTCCGGGTAGGCGTATGGTAAGTGAGGAGGGATATAGCGGTGGTCCTGGTCATAGTGGGTGGCCACATTCCCATCTTGGTCCATGTACGGGTGGTGTGGGTGGTGTGGAGGAGGGGGTATCGAGTGGAGGTGAAATGACGGGGGATATTCAGAGGCGGATGGGACTTCTCCAGGGGGTGCCGAAGAACTGTTGGAGGAGGCCATTCGCATCTGGTGGAGGCGACTGAGCATGTGTGTCTGCATCTGGAATGACATGGGTGCTCCTCCGCAGTACTGGCTCATGAGCTCCATGGAGCTGGCGTAGTCGTACATGTGATGCGGCAGCGGAGGAGGGTACTCTGGGTGCAGCTCCATGTGAGGAAGTGGAGGTGGTATGCCTGGAGGTGGTGGGGGCTGCAGGGAGAAGCCAGGCAGAGGTGGGGGAGGCAGGTGGGGAGGGTAAGACGGGATGGGCGGAGGTGGCATGGTGGTGCTGAAGTGCTGGCTGGTGTCCGGGGCGGGACTGGCAGAGGGGTCTGGGGTTTGGGTGGGGAGGGCTGATTGCGAGGAGGTGGCTGGTGAGGAGGATGAAGAGGCAGCGGGATGAGGGGTTGCTGTGGTGATGGCATTGTCATCTTCATCAGATATTTCCATATCCTCACCAGAGGAGTGAGGAGAGGGCTAGAGAGAAGAGAGTGAGATTACAGGTTAAACACACTGGGGAGGTTAAGATAGAAACAAATAGTGATGCATCGAAAGTGAGAAATATAATACTCAAGCCTACCAGAGCATTAAAAGAGAGAAAAAGCATGCCTTTCACTTCTGTTAACTTACTGGATGTCATAAAAATTAGGGGTGCACCGATCCGATATTAGGATCGGATATCGGCCCCGATATTGAAAAAATAGCTGGATCGGGG
>JAUCMS010000062.1:8098622-8116719 GCA_032357445.1 Enteromius radiatus | reverse complement strand
ATTGCTGGCGCGTGCAATGATGACGCAGTGAATAGTGACGATTCTCTCTGACCAATCAGCAGTCTGCTGTGTTTACATGTCACATTTTAGTATCGCCTCAGCTTGCCTTAGCTCGCTTGGAACCTCGTCGGAGGTGGTACGAAAACAAGTACCTGGAAGCCGGTACAGGTACAACTTTTACACAGTGGAAAACCATACAGAGCCGAGTCGAGCTGGTACTCTGTAGTGGAAAAGCGCCATAAAAGAAAAAGAGAGATGAGGTAAAAATCACAGCAAGACAAAATCTTACCTCCTCGACCACGACCACCTCTCATGCCGCCACCGCCGCCGCCTCGTCCAAATTCAGCTCTGCGAGTAGCGAAGGACACCTTGATAGGATTTCCATTAAAATCCTTACCTGAGGAGGAAAGATATATGACTTGTCCAGGAAATCTTAAACAAAAACAGACTCTGATCTGGTCAGACTCTAGAGAAAAGATGTACATACCATCAAACCAATCAATGGCTGCTTTTGCAGAAGGAGGGTCATCGAAGGAAACAGTAGCCTCCCCTTTAAGTTTCCCTGTCTCTCGGTCTGTGTACAGATTTATCATGGGTAATCCTGTTTTCTTATTGACCTGTGTGAGAAATGAAATTGATATTAAGACAAGGAGAACTGTGCTAACATAGCTGCTGCAAAGCGGAAGTTTTTCCTGCTTTTCCACCTTGATGATGCCGATCTGTTTGAAGAAATCTGCTACTGACTCCACACTATAGTCGTCTCCAAGACCTTGCACAAAGATGGTGTTGTTGTCGGAGTTATCCTGCTCCTGCACTGTTCAAAAATAAATAAATCAGAAATGTATAATCTGGCTGAAAAATGGTCTAATAATGCAAGTAATGTATAATTATGTTTTTGACTTACTATTGGGCCCACCAGCTCCATGATCCCTGGGCCCTTGAAGTGAAAGGAAACTTATTAATATTACATATGTACACAAATAAACAACTTACGCACACTTACATTACTCATTTTTAATCATTTTGGGGGTCGTATACTTCTGTACCATCAATTATATATAATGTATGCTCCAAGTACAAATACAGGACCTGATGCAAATCTGTAGCTTGATATTTGAGAGAGGAACACCACAAGCACCAACCACCACAAGACACTTTCAAAACTGATGAAAACTGGCCAACATTTGAAGAAATCTGAGGTGTCAAGTGGGAGATTCTTTCCTCCCATACTGATAGTTGTAGCTTGATTGGTACTCAAAGGCAATCCAAAAATTCATAGACATCTCCATGTAGTGGCTTTTTCTCTCACACAGGAAAGCGGCAAACCATGCACTAACCATCTAGTTCAAACTCCGGTGACCATACTTTTACAGTCATTTTTGCAGAGAGCACCTATTGGGTCTTTTGTTAGTTTCTTATCATCTTTATTAGTTGTAGGTATTTGGTCAACATCTAGTGCACATCTAATAAGGACAACTTTTATTATTCCATCTTAAAAAAAAACACTGTATACCACTTTCCAACCTATATATACATTTTTTTTTTAAAATGAGGAGTAACTCCATCATCAGCACTGCGCATCACAGTAATATGCGATATTTGGATACACGGGCAGTCGTGTCCTAATGGATAGAGAGCTGGACTTGTAACCCAAAGGTTGTGGGTTTGAGTCCCAGGTCCGGCAGGGATTGTGGGTGGAGGGAGTGAATAACCAGCGCTCTCTCCACCTTCAGACCCTCGAGCAAGGCACCGTTCCCCCAACTCCCCGGGCACCGCAGCAATGGCTGCCCACTGCTCCGAGTGTGTGTTCACTGTATGTGTGTGTGTGTGGTTGATCACTTCTCACAGCTGTGTGTGTGTGCACGTTGGATGGGTTAAATACAGGGTCACCATACCTGTCACTTCACTTCATTACATCAATGATATTATATATGTATATTGGCCATATGATAAGGTAAGAACCTTCTCCATCCCCACAAAAGCTGGGTTGTGTCAGTGCTTTTGCTCCGAGTACATCAACACATTCGATTTTCCAAGGTAAAGCAACTTTTATACAACTGCGAGTAATTTGGCAAACCATTAGCATAGTTACCAACACCACTGACATTATAAGAAAATTACAATGAGGAATGAGGTACCACCATCTCACACATTTTACCAGTCTAATCTGAAGATATCAAAAAAACAAAACAAAAAAAACCCCAAAAACTAAAACCCACATGTTGTACTTTCAGTATTAGGAAATATGACCATGACTCACTGTATTAGACAGCCAGATAACCCCAAAGTGTAGCAAGCTTTGAAATCACCTTGAAGTTCACCATACAATCCACCATCTTCAGCAAATATTCTTTCCATAAGAAACCCAAGACAATTTTCACTTGATCTGGTTGCATTTCAATTTTTATTTGAGCTAGCCAGATAAGTTTCAACACCTTGTTATACCTTTAGTTACCAATCGACATAGTTACCAGTTAGAAACCATGTGGAGAACACAAGCATGTTGGTCTCCAGCTGATGCAGTCATGTTCAAACAATTATGAACATGTTACGCATGTTTCAAACTGTTATATATTGTGAACATGCTTTGTAACATTGACCCCTTCTATCTCCAGGTCTCCATTCCTGTTGTTTTAGATCATACACTTGTTTCTGTTTAATTATTCCGTCATGACCTTTATCAGACAAGCACAACCACCTAAAACCAACTGACACAAATGGATTTGAACCACTTCTAGAATCCAGTTGGTGGCCACCTGAATCCACCTTTTAATAAGAGCAAAGTGTGGTGCAACAAAGAGTGAGATTCAAAATGAAACAAACAAAATAAATAAATAAATATTTAGTTATTGGATTCTTTAAGTTAAACTCTTAACAACTTTTTTTGTGTGATTGTTGAAAAACATAATTGGCCCCGTAAAATAAAAATCAGTAAAGGGAATAGATATTTTGCATTCAAAATCCATTAAGGCTTTTTAATATCCAATAAATAATAATGTTTGTGTAGTGTCCAACGACCACAAAACGATACTGCCACAGTAGGTCCAAGAAAGAAAAAAAAAAAACACTTTTTTTTGGGCAGAACTAAAAAATAAATAAATGGTGCTTTTTGATATAAAAAATTAATAAAGAAAAAAATAAGCATAATAAACCACAGCAATTCATTTGGAGTCACCAAAACTATCACATATCAACCATTTTGTTGAATGTGTCAGAGTCTGTTCAGTAGTTTCTCATTCAAAAATTATATTGAGAATATTTTCCAAAGTGTGTAGCGACATTAACAAAAGAAAAATTGCTGAAATAATAGAAATAATTCACCCTAACATTAAAATTCTCGAATGTCTTCTGAAAACGTTAAAACAACATGAGGTTGCATACATAACAGGATAAAATTCTGTAAAGACTTTATTTTTTCTATGAGGGTTTTCAAATGAGTTTGTATTATTATTTTTTTTTAACTATTCATAATAAGCATGCTGTTGCTAAATCTATTAAAGCGTAGTTGTTTACCACACACACACCAGTCGTTTCAGTATATTATTTTGTCCGTGACAACCAGACACCCACGCCTCCCCTCTTTGACCAGGCTCTCTTTAAACCCCTTAATTTCCTTGTTTAAAGAGTTTGTCACTTACCACCAAACTTATTGAATCCTCCACGATCACCCATTCTGACGGAGAAGGAGAGAGAAGCGAGATGAATTGAAGGTTGATGAGGGTAGTGCCCCATTTCACTCTTGAGGCTGGAAAGGCCCCACCCATCTCCATCATCTTTTCTACAAGATCCCCATTGCCCCCTATCCCTGCTGCCCCCTCTCACTAGGTTCAACTTCCCTCATAACCCATAGGGCTTCTGGGAACCCCTCTTGATATTTCCTTCCCAAAGTCATGCGGGCCCCTATATCATAACCATTTGGCCTATTTTGCTCAAAAGAATTACCTTTGTTTTTGTTTTTTTTACCATACAGATTTGCAGTGCATCTGCGAACTCAATCATTTCATTTCACCAAATAATTATTTTCTTTTTTTAGATCTTTAGCCCAGAACCTTCACCCAAACATTATCCATGTTCTGACAGAAACTGCACACACTGCATTCAGTTTTGCATTTAAATTAATAGAGCCATGACTGATGTGACCACTCTCCCCCCTTTTGGACGAATCCAACTGTTCCATACTGTTTTAGGATCCCTTGATCCCTAATGCAAAACCTTTTTTTTTTTTCTTTTGCCTGTAAGTTTTTTTATTTTTTATTATTATTTAACAATTGACAGTCGCACATGCCTAATTTATTCTTGACTAATCTTTCCCAATTCCCAGTTTCCTAGAGCCTGCGTTTCTGTTTTATCTTCTTCAAAAGGATAAGCCTAAATCGCTGAACCTTGTAGAAAACAGCCTAGGAGGAGATTTGAAGATTCATTAAAGCATTGCAAGACACAATAATCCTGTAGGAGAGGATGGACAAGATTTAGAGAACAGGTGTTTTTACATGACAGCACCTTAATGTGCGGACCAGAATGTGGGATCACTTCCAGATGCTTCTAAGTACTTTAAATAAAACAAAGCCTAAATAAAAGCATTAAGACCTCACTTTAGCACTACATGTAAACAAAATAAAACCTACAAAAATATAATAAATTATAACATTATTAAAGTCCTAGTCACAATGTGCAATGTAGACGTGTGAAGGTAAACATGTGATGTGATGCACTCCCACACACAAGTAGTAAAATAAATCAACTCCTTGTCACAGGACACACATCCGAACCCCTAATTCATCTCAGGGGGGGTTTTACCATCGATAAGTCAATGGTGAACTAAAGACCTGGTCGATTTTGTATAATTTTATGTGAACCGTTGGCTGGTTCCATCTTGTGAAGGGTGAAGACATGAACATACTGAGCACACCGGCAACGACTTAACATCATGCATCATTTTAGGTAAATACATGAATGTGAGAATCACCAATAAATCATACACCAGACCATTCTGGCTCATAACTGGAGGGATTTTCTGGTTTGAGTTTTACTCCAAGTTAATGTTTTAAGTAGACCATAACTTTACACCGCAATTCAGGATATTTTAGCTGTAGTTAATCAAGGCCCAGGCCACCATTTACTTTCAGCCCAGCCAGATGATATGGTGTAACACCTTTAGCTCTATTTTAACCTTTTACCTGTGTTTTTTTTCCCTAAATGAAACGCAGATGCATACAGGTGGACTTTATGTGGTGAAGGTGACAGGAAATATGCGTGGTGTGAATATTTGCTTACCCCATTCCTCCTCTGCCACGGGGTCCTCCACGACCACCTCTGTCAAACCCACCCGCTCCTCGACCTCCAAAGCCACCTCCACGTCCACGTCCACCTCTGCCATCCTGGCTATATCCACCATCCTGGCCACCATAGCCTCCTCCTCCTCCTCCACCACCACCGCCACCGCTCATTGGTGGGGCATCCTGGCCGTAGCCTGGAATAGATACAACACATTGAGATTGAAATACATCATGTCTTCCTTTAAGCAGAGCTGCTTAAGTTTCTAAAGAAAAATGCCAATTCTAATCTTAAGTTTTGAACTACAAGCTGAACAGCTCCATCAAATTCAATACGACAACTTGCTGAATGAATCTCTCAAGCTCACCTCCCTTTCCGTATTGATTTTGTTGGCCATAGTTTTGCGGTGGAGGAGAGCTGTAGTTGGGAGATTGGTTGTAAGGCCCTCCTCCATGCTGAGAGGACTGGTGTTGCCCCGAGCTACCCCCGTATCCACCGGTCTGTCCTCCGCTGCCCCCATATCCTCCAGACTGACCCCCAGTGCCACCATATGCACCCCCACCCTGCTGCTGCTGCTGCTGGCCATAGCCGGATGACGGTGGGCTGCTGCCATAGTTGCTGAAACACAAAATGGGTTTTACATATTCTACTCAATATCATAACATTCTGTTCACTAAAAAAACACTGAACACAAGTATTATCTTTACCACTAGCTTTAGACACATTGACATCCAGCTGACATCTCACCTAGAGGCAGGAGGAGGAGTAGACTGATGCTGGTTATAGCTGGAATAAGAGGATTGCTGGTTGTAGCCTCCACTTTGAGCTGGTGGAGGCTGGCTGCTGCTGCTGCTACTGTAGCCTCCAGAGCTGTATGACTGACTGGACTGATTATAGCCCTGCGTGGGGGGCTGAGACCCATATCCTCCTATAAAACAACAAGGATTTAGACAGGATAGCAAAAGATTGCCTATTCACAACATTTTCTGATTAATTGGAGGAATTGTACCTGATTGGGACTGTCCATAGTTGGAACTGTATCCACTCTGATTATAGGGAGAGCTGCTCTCTGAGTTTTGGTTGTATCCTCCATAGCTCTGCTGGCTGTAATTTTGGCCAGAGGGTTGACTATAACTCTGGTTGGACTGTCCTCCATAACTACTGTAACTGGGCACAACACAATGAATTTATTATTTTAATCATAAACGTGAGCAATCCTTCAATATTATGATAAAACTTTGGGAAGGATGCTGTAAACCTACCCATGGCCTGAGGTTTGGGCATACTCTAAAGGGGAAAAAGAAACAATTTTCATTATAGATAGTGGCTGTTTTTGGTAATTTATAAGTAACGTTATTTGCGAGAGAAAAAAAAAACAGTCTAACTCTTACATTAGCCTTAGAAAGATTAACGTACAGTTCACAACAAAACACAAAAAACGGTGAAAACAAATAAGATTTATTTGTTGGTCATTGGTAACGGTTTATTTTTGATGAACTATCAACTTAATGTATGTAAAGAAGCTCCCGTTTCTTAAAAAATAACCGCCTCACTCACATTATTTATTAGGCTAATGGTAACGTAACGTTAACTTAAAAGGAGCGCTCCAGTTTTGTTGTGTCTAGTGTAACGTTATATGGGGTGTATATGAGAACGCCAGGCAGGCCTAATTAATAGTTTTTAACATTATTACTTTATTAAAACTAAATTTTAAATCGATATATATTGAGATCGATGCAAATATAGGTCAGTAGACCAAGCCAGTTAAAATTGAAAGCGCTGCAAACAAAATGGCGGATGCCGACATGTTCTTCATTTTTCTTTTTCAGTTACACCAAAAATGCATGAAATTCGCCTATCGCTTCTGTGACATGTACATAACGATACTGAATTTCCTCACCGGGCGCGAGTGACCCAAAAAGATGATTTGCGGGAAACTGCGAGGCAAGTTACGCTTTGCATCAGATGCTGCCTTTAGGCAATGTGATGAGACTATAATAAAACGCCAAATCATATTGCACTCAATAACCTTACCATTTGACGCCATAATCGCGCTCGAAGTCGTTTCAGAATCCAATGCAGAAGACCAGTTTGAGCAATGTTGCACTATCACCTTCGGTTACCAATATTATTAACTGCGCAACTGTGCGGAGGCTGACGCTGTTGTGTTGGTTTCAGCCCATAGGCGGCACCGGTGATGTCACACAGTCACCCATTCAGCTTTTGGATGTTTACAGAATTAGACCACTACCATTATATAGTAAACACGTGCAATTACACATTTAAAACCACTTTAAATCCATGCCAGACTTAAGGTGAGTATATATAGAGAAATTAACCCTCTGTGGTATGCATTATGTTCTAACCATGACATATTTTTACGTAAACATTACATAAGTTACATAAAATAGCTTCAATTATAAAAAATAAACACATTTCACTTTTTTGGGGTTGGAGTGGGGATTTATGACAACGTTGCCATATGTTAACAGTGTACCACAATTGAAAAAAAATAAAAATAATAATTCATATTTTCTTTTCATTTCTTTTAGAAATTGATCCAATCTTAATTTCCATCATTGTCAATTCCACTGATATTTTCTCAATTTATAGTAAAACTGTTTGTGAATACAAATGTGTAATTTACTAACCAAAGACGACGTAAACATTTTTTTTTTCATGGGAAGAAATGCTCAGAAATTAGGTTAACAGAGCAGTTTCTGGAGCACTTGAACAGATGTCCTTCATGTGAGGGTGACAGTGGGAAGAGGTGTTCAGGAGAAACATTCAAATGTCATTTGACTTAAAAACAGCACATCATTGATTACCATATTTCAATATGATGGTTTTTTTTGGAATAACAAGGAAATAAGTAGAAATGAATGTAACAGGCATAAAGAGTTAAATGTTTAGGAGTCCCCCAATGTGATGTATTTAAAAATAAGAAAGAAAGGACTAAAAAGCTCAAAGTGCTTTGAAATGGCTATAACTGTGCATCCAAAAAAAATTATAAACATAAATAAATAAAAACACAGTAAAAAGGAAAACACAGGTGGCATACTAATTTAATAAAAGTCCTAAAAATTATAAAAGCTGCAATACTGCTACTGATTACTGTTAATGGACGCTGTGCATAACACAAAGCTGTAATGTGCAATATTATGCCTTACGCAGTCAAATCCATTTGTTTTTCATTACAAATAATCAATACAATAAATACACAATGTTGTATTAATGCTGTTAAAAATGAAATTGGCATTTTACAGTGTTCTGAGATGTTGGTGACATTACTGAAACTGCATAAAACAAATCCAATTCACAGTAACAACAGTATATAAATCTACTGGATCCGTGCTTAGGAAGCATCAGATGACCACATCTCTTCATGTCACATACTGTATTACATCATGAAAAACACAAGTTGCAATACCTCTGAAGCTTTGCACAGCATTCAAAATATGGCAAATCAATGCCACACAAACAAAATTGTGCATGGTGTTTCAAAACTTGACCTTTGGTTTCACCTGTATATTGCATATGCTTAACTAATATACTATCTCCACAAAAGTACTAATGCAAAAGAAAGACCTAGAACCATAAGTGTTTGACTTTCACTCCTCTGAGCGTGACCGAAAAATTGAGCTTCTGGTACTGTGGTGTGGATGAGGCTCGCGAAGCTCGACACTCTGGAATAGATACCTGGCTGATTCTTCTGAGCACATCCAAGTCCAAAACTTACAACTCCTGCTTGAATCCAAGTCCCATTGCCACCAGAACAAACCAGAGGCCCTCCAGAGTCCCCCTGTAAGAGACAGATATGTTTTGTACACAGCAGGATAAATGAGTACAATGGCTGTGTGCTAGTGTCACACACCTGACAGGAATCCTTGCCTCCCTCCATGTATCCAGCACAGATCATGTCTGATAGGATGTTGACTGTTACTAAATCAGATGACAAAATCTGATACATTAACTGGCAGGAGGACTGGTTGATAATGGGCACCTGCACTTCCTGTAGCGCTCCGACTCCAGCGAGGGAAACTATTTGAAGGAAAAACAGCAAAGGTTAAATACAAAATGCAAAAACTGACCAAATGTTGTTAACCTAACCTAACATAAAATAGGAAATCTTTCATAAGCTAGAAGGGCTTTGTCCGGCTATATCATATTGCTATATCATCATGTCTTCTCTCTTATCTATAATTTCCATGTCAAATCATTTTTATATTTTCTATGCAGCAGCAATAAACAATTTGCATAAAGCATCAGGACACTTTGTTTCTCACTCTGGGTGGACAATAAACAAATCTTGACCTGCCAATCCTTGAAGGCAGCTGTACAGACTGTAGGAACTTTTTTATTTATTCTATAATGTCAGCTTCTTAACTACCTTCTGATGATGACATGTATACATACAGCTGAAGAAACTTGTTCTGCATTATTTGTTTACCAGATTTGGAACCTACTATTATACAAGTAGAAAAAAAAAAATCTATAGAAATAAATGTGTTCTACTCATTTATCTTGCTTTTTAACTATTTCTCCTCCTCCTAGCACTACAGAAATTCAGTCTTTGGCATGACTTTAAACAGTAAAATCTGTTAGTTTCCCCTTTATGATGTACTTACCTCCCTCCTGAGTGTGTCCCCAGCCCGTGACGTAGCATAAGGTGTCATTGTTGAACTGGAATCCAGCATGTGGCAGACACACAGGCTGGATCCTGTCTGACCAGGTGACCGGAGAGCGCAGCTGCACTAAAGCTACATCTCTGCCCTCCTGAGGTGTTGAGTATCCTTCTGGAACGACCACGCGCTGCACCTGACTGACCATCTCAAACTGGTTATAGCCATGGAGCAGATGGCGTCCCATGTGCAGGCGATACAAAGACACTTCTGAGGGGCTGAGGGCAGAAGATAGAGAGCATTAACTTCTCTATTATCCATACTGTCATTGATGATATGATGATACTTACTTAGGAAAGCAGTGTGCAGCAGAGAGGACCCAATTTTTTGCAATTATGGATCCACCACAAACATGGCCTTTGGATCCCAACTGAATGTCCACTTGCCATGGCCATGCGCCTACTGATGCTTCAACTCCTCCCACGATGCGTTTTCCTAGCGGAGGCCTGCCACACACTTACGAGAACAGGACAGCAGAGATTTAGCACACATACACAATAGATTTTCTTACATGATCACACCTGCCCTACAACATCCCTAGAGTATCATTACATCTTCTCAATATATTAATTGGGAGTGACACAAACAGGAGCATAAGGCGTGAGTGAAAACTGTTGTGGGTAAGGTTACAAACTTGAAGAGGAAGAGGAGAAAGTTTATAAGGGTCAAAGATGTGATGCTCATTTAAAAACAAAATTAATATCTAGAAAAATTAGCCTTTTTTTAACTGTGATAAACAAGTTGTCTGAATTTGTCATTTGGATGTAGTTGTTTGGATATGTAAATTATGCTTCAGTCTTCAAGGAAAGCATAAACTGGTAAAATGTGAAACCTTAAATATAATGTAAGTCATTCTGGATTTTAATTTTTTTTTTTTAAGTGACAGGTGACGTGACAAATGAAATTATAAACATTTTTAATATTTTATTCATAGAAAGTATAATGTCTTTCTTGCACTTGTAATGTAATGTCTAGAAATGTTGAGTAGCATTAAAATCTTTTTCTACCTTGAAAAGATTTTTGCTATTGAAAAAAGAAAAAAATTAAAAAGCATTTGGTACCAGTATTTTAGAACTTCATTTAAATGTTCTTCACTTCTAATACATTTCTTCAATCATTATTTGAAAAAAAATATTAAAATCTTTTGAGTACAAAGATTTCTAAGAACATGACACATTAAAAAAAAAAAGATCTTTAAAGGATTTATTCATCTCTGATATCTTAATCTGTCACTGACCCATAAAGTGAGATATAGTTACCTTGTGCCATACATGTTGACAGACCTTAAGATACAGAAAGACAAATTATGAATTTAATGAATGCATTGAATCAAATAATAGTAACAGACCTATACTACACCCTATAAGACTTGCCTGTTAACATGAAGACAAGGAGCTGTAGCCAT
This sequence comes from Enteromius radiatus, assembly GCA_032357445.1. Lineage (NCBI taxonomy): Eukaryota > Metazoa > Chordata > Actinopteri > Cypriniformes > Cyprinidae > Enteromius > Enteromius radiatus. The sequence goes on along the minus strand of JAUCMS010000062.1, from coordinate 8,105,358 downwards.
GAATCAGTCATTCTGTTCAGGTGGACAGATTTCTGTAAATAATGAACGAATGAATTCATATCCTAATGAATATTATTACAATAACTATAATTTGCCCTTGCGACCTTTATTGAACTCTAATTTAACAAAGAACAATCAGGTCTAAAAACTTACTTGTATTGTTTGATGTCCAATATCCAAAAAAAGAGTCACATTCAAACAATAAAAATGTCAAATCAACCAAAACGTTTATTTTCTAAAGCCCAAGAAAACGTCCTCGAATATCCGAGGACTCTACCTGCGCCAAGTTACAGATTTGTGATGCCTTGTTCTGACAACGAACCATATTCGTATCTTTCCGACATTAATTTACATTTACTGAGAGCCAAAGACAAAGAAGGTGATGCGATCGCGAAGTAAGAAAAGAGCAGCGAGAGAAAACGCAGGAATCTTCTCTTGGTCGAGAATGCGTGACAGTAAGTACCTGTGCGTTTCTACCTGCTGCCAGCGTCCAATCACAGCGCGCCGTCTCAATCTCCTCCCAAATAATGAGCCCGTTGTTCTCGGCAGAAAGAAGACTCACACAGTGAGTGGAAGAGAGCAGAATTACTGCCGAAGGCCTGCGTGTCACTCGGTTAGATTGATATTATCTTTGCTAATTATGAACTGAATTTTGAGTCATCTTTTCTCAAGCCACACAATAGTATTTTGTCATCGTTTATCTTACGCTGTTTAAAGAGGTCAGCCAAAAACACCACGGTTACCTTGAACGATGTAGAACACGTAACGTAATTTATTATTTTAAATAGATATAATTAATAAATAAACAATAATAATGCTTCATTAAATAATTTGCCATTAATAAGATTGACAGTATAAGGTTCAGTTTCAGTGGTGTAAAAATCCAAGTATGATAACTACAACTAGGCTATAACAAGTTATTGTTCCTTAAGCTGAAGGGCACGTCATTTGACCTTTATATATATATATATATATATATTATATATATATATATAACCCATATTCTCAGTACAGTGTATATATGGATCAACTTTCACCTAAAAGCCAGACAGGTGCTTCATGTGAAACAGTAATTCTATACTGACAAATTAATAATTCATAATAATGTAGCTTTCTTCTTCCAAAAGTAATGTGAACATGAAGTGGAGTCAGGTATAAATATTAAACTACCTCACATAACTGAAATACAATACTGCACTAAATAAAGATGACTCGCAAGCAATGACATGAATATTACTATTCATTTATTTAAAAAAAATAACAGACTTATTATGCGAATATACAATATTAGTCCTTTCTACATGACATTTAGGTTAGCGGTGACAAAAAAACATCTTGGGTGAAGGGGCAGTTTCACGCTCTTCATTTCTGCGACGTTTACTTTTTAGAGAACTTGGCCTGCTTGTGTTTCGGAGGTGCCCATTTCAAACAATGTGTGTCCACTGTAGAAACAAAATGTAAATGTTTGAATACATGATAACACATACATAGGTCAAAGAATAGAACAAGGGGCAGATGTGTTACCTGTTATTGGTGGTTTCTTGTACTGGGCACTTTTGAGATGTTCCTCTACAAGTTTCGGTGTGACACAGATGACATGTTGACCTTTCCAGTACTTGACCATGTTCAGAGACTGTAGTGTGCTGATGATGTCACTCTGAGTAATGCTTGTCATCTGACTGCGGGTGTAGACATTATGAATTTGTTAGATCTCTTCACCAAAGCCCTGGCTGATGACTCTGCATGCAGCCTTATGCATTTGTTTAGGTGCAGGTTTATTCTTGTGTTTGTGACTGGATGTGTACCTGAGATCTTTGATGGACAGGGTCCCTCTGAAGTCTCGCAGAATCTCTAGTAGTACCCAAGACCAGTAACTCCTGTAGCTCAACTTCCCCAAGTCTGACAGAGGCTTCTCTGGAGACCCCACCGTACTCTCCAGCTTAGATAACTCATAACCTGAGAAGAATATGACAAGAGTTATCAGTGTATATGCTTATGTCGGAAGGGAACATCTGCGGAGAGGTGAACCAGGACTGAAACCTACTGAATGCAATTAGAAATTTTCCATATCCTCTTCTTTGGTACGGAGGAAGCGTGAGAATACAAGCAACATTGTTCCCATCTGGAGACTCCTTCTCCTACTCATCAAGAATACATTCTTAATCACAATACAAATTAACAGATACGCTGCAAAAAACAAGCCAAAAGAAACACTTTACCTTAGAGAAGTAACCCACAATATGTGCTCCCTGTTTGTTGACTTCAGTGAGGATGTAGAAGATGAATGGCTCTACATCAAAGTAAAGTGTTTTGTGATCCAGAAAGAGCTTTGCCAGGAGACACAGGTTCTGACAGTAGATCTACAGTGAGAAAGACAGCGAGAGCAATATTACATAGGGATTTGAAATCTGTCACAAAATAATTTGTTTCTATGCTTCATTTTAATGGCAAGCACGATCTGGCTCACCTTATGGTCCTTCCCGTCAACCTCGTATACTGAGATATTGTTTCTGCGATAAATTTCTTTGCCTGGAGGCTGACGCCACTGACATTGGGACTGAAACAGGAGTCATTGAGGAACAAGGAACAAGGATACAGGAAAACAAAAGACGGTATACTGTAAATTCAACAAGAAACATTAACCTTGCTCCAGAAAGCCAGAAATGCTAAAAAAAAACAAACACTAACAAAAAAAAACAGCTGATTGACAAAGAACAACACTGATCTAAGATCAAATTATTGTAAAAAGCGTTACAGGAATTTGCCTAAAACCTAAACAAGACAGGATTTTTTTTGCACTTCCAGATCCACTGTCCTAAATTCAGTGGGGTTTTTAAATGGGCTATTGGTTGAATGCTTGAATTAAAATCTATACACCATTTATCATTTTTTTAAGCTTTTACTGATCCCTAAAAAAGCCACTAATAAATACCTAAATGGTACTACAGAGGTTGTTGGGGACATTAATTAGGAAAATTAAATCATGCTAAATAGGAAAACTCATCTTCTCACTAGTCTGCTTTTGCAGTTTTCTTGCGTTCATAATCACAATTCTGCTTAACTAACACTTTTCAAGACTTTAAATAAAGATTTTAAGAGTTGCCACAAACTCAGTGGTGGTGAGATAGAAGTCATCCAGCTGTGGTGTAGTTTGTTTATTGGTCACTTGTTTTCATAAAAATTCAGAAATCTACAGGACAAATCCTGTTGATTTTTGGTTGACAGAAGTAGGCCTACAAAAACACCCCATAACTGCTGCACTCTATTCCAAGCCATTAAATTAATTAGCACAGATGTATAGCACCCCCTATGGTTTAATAACTGATTACTGTGTGAATCAACAACAAAACCATTGTGTGAACTGACCAGGTGGTATCTGAAAGTCTTCTCATACTTCATATACTTCAGGCAGTATTCACAGATCCAAAGCTTAGGCTGTTTTCCATAGTCCTCAGGGAATGGAGAGAAGTACCACGCATCAATCTCAAAGTTTCCAATCTGGATCTTGTCCACATATTTAACTTTTGTGATCTGAAAATAAAAGCAACATTTTGATGAAAATGAGATAGACATGGTTTGTTACTGACATTGATGTAAAACACTATAAGCACTGTGATAATGCAAAGCACTTTTATTTTTCTCAGAGTGTTATGCAAATGTTGGCCCCTCTTACAGCCTCATGCTCTTTCTCCAGGGCTGCTGTGGTGGGGTCCATCTCTGCATAAGTCTAAAAGATGAAAAGATGTAGTCAAATAATTACACATGTTGCTATCAGACTGATATGATCAACACGGTTTCGTTTAGATGTGCAGAAACGTGATAACAGGCATACCTTCTGAACATGGTTGATCTCGTCATGTTTACGCTTCTGGTTTCGGGTGATCTTCCTCTCTGGCTGGTCCACAAGTTCACCTCCACCACCTTCCTCCACGCTCTTTCTCACTGCATCTTTCACAGTCTTTGTCAGTGCCAAACGAGCCTTTCCAACCCACTCATCTAAACGTCTGTTAACTGCAAATGACAAAAGAGTGCTTGTTCTCAATGAATCGGTATTAAACAAACCTGTAAAGTATTTGTGTCAGCTATGAATGGTCACGCAGTTCCACTCACATCCAACATAGTGGACATAAAACTCTTCTCTGCCTTCCTGTTCATTCAGCCTGGACTGAATAACCTCTGCTGAATCTGAAAGAAAAGCAGAAAACAAATGAATAAATAAAAAGTATGTGCATTCACATTTTGGATTTGCATGGATTGTCATTTATGCATTTCTCGGTGGGCATTGTTTTCATAACAATAATGAAAAATGATAATACATAGGTAACACAGAACCACAAATGGCAAATTAAGTATTTCTGAAATAATATTATCAAAGCTTTTTCATTTTAGAGCTTACGCCATGTTTTGTCCGCACGCTGGCACAGATAAGTCTCCCCGATCTCTACTGACACCTCCTGCTCTCTGCCGCCGCCGAGCGACACTCCATCCCCGGAAGGCGGAGAACTCGAGCCCGCGGCTTCTCGTTCTCGATCAGCGGCCTCCACCTCATCCTCTTCCCCGCCACTGCCGTTTGAAGAACATGTCGCTCTCGTTCCCGTCTCTAAGGTTCCTCGGTCGGTTCCAGCGTGACCAGCGTCTATTTCCACGTCCATTCGCTCTTCTGAACCGCAGTTATCGTATGAATTGTTCATGTTTGGGTGGCGATTGTTGGACATCGACATCGCTACGCCAGACATCTTTGTCCATTTGAAAACATTGCGCACGCCGCGTTTACTCGCGCACGCGCAGTACTACAATTTCAGTCCTGGTCTGTTTTGTGTAGTAGCGCTACTGTTTTGTTTCACTTTTATTTTATACTTAAACTTATTTTAACAAAAGCAAGCACAGTATACATAAATTTAATAGGTTTGTTAACATTTTAATTATATATATATATAACCCTCGTGTGTGTGTCTGTATGAAAACATTACATTTGTTAAATATTTATATTCCATACATTTATCCTATTTATTAATGGTGACTATCACCATTGCTATGGCAAGAGTTAAACATCATTGAACTTCCTTAGTGGTTACACTCCTTCCTTATTGCAATGTCTACTCCTTCATTTCACTAACAACAATGACGAACCAAAGAGGAAGGAAAAACAAGGGGCAGTTTATTGCTTGTGGAGAATTTTATTATAGACACTGACATAATGATGGTACAGCTGGTGAAACTGGGAGGTACACTAGTTCCTCTGCCTGCACCTCCCCTCTCCCATTGTCAGAGTACTCCCTCTTTCCTAAATTCTTTTTCCACTCTCTGATGCAAACCCCTCCCGCCACCTCTATGAGCTCCGCCCCCTCTGTGATGATGCCCAGCCCCTCCCTCTCTGGCTCTGTGTCCTCCTCCACGGTATCCAACGCTTCCAGAAGTATCCCAGTGATTGGGTCCCTTGAAGTTCCTCTCCTGCCAGTGTCCATGATGTCGTCCAGAGCCACGACCACCACGCTTCCATCCTCTAACCACATGTTCCCTTTCTGGGTGTCCTTCCTGTAAGATTGTGTGAGTCACATCTTTTGAAATACACCCTTTTTGTTGGCTCACATCTTGTCCACAGTTGGATTCTAATGTAACCTTCTCTTGAGAAACTGTTTTTTCTTCTTCATTGGTCAAAGGCTGCCTGAGCTGTGTTATATTATCACCGAGTTCACATTCCTGTCCTTGTGCTGTGGTGTTCGGTGGGCCTGAGTTCACATGATTAATCTTATCAGAAGAATGCATGAGCCTGCCCAATCGTTCTACCCCAGGTGTAGGCATCATGTGACGAGCTGATCCCCCTCTTCCACCTCCTCCTCTTCCTCTACGACCTCTCTTGAAGTCACCTTGCTGCCTTCTCTCACGAGTGCACAGTCGCTGTGATTGGCCCATAGTGTGATGACTTTGAGAGACTTGGGTTGCATCTGTGGGATCTTGGGACGAGGAGGGGAGTGACTGAGTAGATTCGGCACCAGAGGCATCCGTTGGAGGAGTGTCAGAAATATTAGCTGGAGCCTGAGAAAAAACACACATCCCACATTCATTTATGTAATTTTTCACATTCTGACATTGAGAACTCAATCCTGTTCTGGGTGATATTAAATATTAAAGGGGGCATAAACTGAGAAATCAAAATTGCCTTGATATTTTGACACATAAGAGGCCACGGTGCTATGAAACATTCTGTAAGTTTCAGGACAATGATGTAATTATGTGGATAAGCCCCGCCTCCACAGAAGATGATCATTACATACTTTTACATCATTGTTCGTTTAGCCTATAGACGTATATAGACGCAAATATCCAGGCACATAAAAGCGGTTTCCATGTTGGAATGGTGAACTTGACATTATTCACCATAGGTTCACGCAGAGCCGTTGAGTCGTTCTGTGCAGGACTGTGGCATCTTTTGAACATTCAGTGATTACTATTGTGAATAGTACCGCTACAATATAGCCGATGACTTATGTATCGCGGCCCATAGAAACAGTTTCTAATGAGGCATCTATGTGTATATATATATATATATATATATATATATATTTATCTATGGTTTAAACACGGGCGCTGATTTACACACATAGTTAGTAAATGACAAAAGCAGCAAATGCAGTTCTACGCAGGAATAAAACAATAAACTTTATGGGCCAGTTTCCCGTACAGGGATTAAGACTAGTCCTAGATTAAAATAAATGTTAAGAGCTGTATAAACTGC
>JAUCMS010000062.1:8057252-8075138 GCA_032357445.1 Enteromius radiatus | reverse complement strand
TTGGTGACAGATAAACACCACGAAATTAAATTGTGAATCTATCCCCTGTCGTCTTCTCCCACGCGGACTGTCCCGCGAGAAGAAATGACGCTCTGGATATCAGTGGATGGCGCACACGGTCTACGAACGCGGGACGCTCAGCTTTCACGATTTGAAATAGCTCAAATCCACTTTTTATTAAGTTTTAATTGATCAATAAATAACATCCAAGACTAACTTTTCCAAGACCAATCCCCCCCCCCCAAATCAAATTTCTCATCGGATCTACACGATTCACGTGGGTCACTATATTTGGCTTCAAAACGGCGAATTTCGCCGAAAGGTGAGGGATTGTCATGCCTGAACCCTAAAAAGCCCAGAATTGCAAATGTACAATGCTTTTCCAAATTACACTCTGACGCAAATTTTGCCTAAACAAAAGGCTTTCTAAAGACACGCACTTTAAATATATCTTTTAATGTGCTGAATCACTAACAACATTTGTCCAGATATAGAATGATTCAGCACTTTCTGTGACTTAACTGGAAAGACAAAAACACCACAGAATATGGAGGGTAAAGCTGCATGGTTCAAGTCTAACGTTAGGTCTGTTAAATAATTACAGGTAATTTACAGAGGCTATGCTGAACACAACTGATTAAACATATATTAAAATGTAGCATTAAACGCGTGATAAGCGCTCCAAACATCCCACACAAGGTCTAACATGCTGTCTAGGTAGCCTGTTCACTTTACTTTAATACAATAAGACTGTATCTCGGCCACAAGTCTTAAACCAGCAACAGGCCGAGGCCTTCTGTGCTGCTAATGCTTCTTCCACACAACAACCGCTGATTCTCTTTCATTTTTAGTGTTTATGTAACAACATTACTCAATAAATACACTCAATTTTTACTGGTATAACAGAATGGGGTTGTTTCAGCGCGGTAACTTTGCCCTGTGTGCTAGCAGGATCCCTCCACAGTACATCATGCTAACTGCTCGCTGAGCTTTAGTAACGTGTGTGCTACGTACCTCTGTGATCCCGCTCAGGGAGAGAACAAAAGTAGAACCGTTACAGGCCAAAGACCGAGCAACTGTGACACAAGAAACCGAAACCCAGCGATTCTATAGCGAACAATCCTTGTAAAATAAAAACGATGTACGCAACGTTGACTAGAATGAACAGGTAACGCTCATTTGGACGTCATCGTGAAGACCTCGCGATAATGTTCAGGGATTAACTGTGGACTACATTTCCCACAATCCCACTCGCGTCACCCGCGCAAGCGTGTTTCTTCTTCTTCTTCTTCTTCTTTAACTGTTTTTTGGCGATTGGCAAACCAGCAGGCTGGTGCATTTACCGCCACCAACTGGACGTGAGTGTGGAGCGTTCGCAAGCGTGTTTTGGTGTCTTAATATTTTTTTTAAAATATCTCATGCTGCAAGGCAGAATTTATTTGATCGAAAAAAAAATAATTTTAATAATTTTATAAGATATATCAACAATTTAAAACAACTTTTCCCGTTTTTGAGCAGGCAGTACTCTTCAGTGTTATTTTACATTTTACTTTGTAAATCATTATAAATGATAGCTCAAGAACATGTCTTATTATCATCTATGTTAAAATGTTTTTTTTTTAACTGTGATAGGATTTACGTGAAATAAAATTCTTGGATACCATTACAAATGTCATAAGTGGAACCTTTGTATTTCTGCTGAAAAAGTAAGATCAAACTAAGAAAATGTACTGTATTTTATGATGAATAGCCTAGAACTTCTGTGAAAAAATTACAATGTGCATTTAGCTTATTTTAGATATAAAGAGAGAATAAGCCTCACCTGTATTTTTACAATATGTAATAAAAAACTAATACAGAAACAATAATTCGATGAAGTCTTTATTTGAAATGATAGTTTGTTTCAGAAGCAAATCAAATACTGATTAAAGTATTGTTTTTTAGCTTTCAGTCCACTGTGTGTTAGCTTTCAAACTATCTACTAGTGTACTTATAAACACTGCTTATTTATAGGGTGTACTACAATGTATGCCATATAGTTTGTAAAAAGGAGGATGTCACAAATGTTAAGATGCCCGAATACACAGTATTCAAGAAACAGACAAACAGTTTCTATATTACACATCTGCTGAGATTCTAAAGTGTGCAACCAGTGAAAAACGTTCCTTTCCAGATGATGGCAGAAATACAGAGTACATTTTCACTAACTTCACAGGCAATTTCACAATATTAAAAACAACACAGTAATTACTAACACATAATATGAAAATAATCAATAAAATATAACAACCAAAATCGAAATGATAATGGAATATATCACAGATGACAACGCACATATCATAGCTGCTTTATTCTGGACACAAGTGTGATCTTTGCTTCCTCTGGGAATCTCAGGAGTGTGAGCTGAGACATGACCATCACATTTCATCCAGTCAGTAGCAATAGACTTTGGGGAAGCAGATTGCTGGTCCAAGCCTCCTCTTTTTAAAATCCAGTAGTTTGAGTCTTTAAAGAAGTATGTGTCTCCTAAGATCAATGCAAACAAAATAGTTTGAGTTTAGTTTGAGAAAAAATGTAAATGACTATTAAAAGAAACAGCTTACCATCTAGAAATCCAATGATATCATCAGGGTGAGAGGGCATCCCCCAGATGGATGCTGGTTTAGGATACCCCTCCTCAAGCATTCTCTCTGTTCCCACTTCATCAAACCTCCAGTACTCTCCATCACTGAACAGGTACGTCTTCCCATTGTGTGGCCACACAAATACTGCCTCTACCTTGTCAGGACGTCCTCCTGCAGAAGTGCATAATTCCCATTCTGAAAGTGGTCGTGGGTAGCCAGGGAGGGACACTGTGTCTTTGAATACCCAGTACTGATTACCTGAGGAAGACCACAATGAAAAAGAGTAAACATGAAGCATGAAAATGCTCTTTTGTTACCACAGCCAATAAAACTTCATATGAAACTCACTATGAAAGTTCTATAAACATATATATATATATATGGTATATTCTTACCATGCTTTTTACTTCAGTCAATAGCTGTTTACACACACACACACACATATATATATAATTTTTTTTTTAATGTAAGGTCTCTTTTTTCTTTCATACCAATGAAGAATACAATATATCCATCTCTTCTCTCGTATACTGCATCAACTCTGGCTGTTTCTGGAGGCAATCCGATCCAGAAGCTGTGTATCAGAGCTGCAGTCAAGGACATTAATGAGCCTGAATGATGTACCCTCCAAAAGTGTGGACCTGATAAAGACCAAATGGTTGAGGAAGAGAATGAGATATTTTCTTTCACTTTTCTGTTTTTATATCAACTTTCTAACACTAATTTTCAGGATACATTAGTTAAAATATGTTAGTTTCCACAAAAATATTGTTTTCATCATTGATAATAATAAGAAATGTTTCTAGATCATGTGAAACTGAAGACTAGAGTAATGACTGCTGAAAATTCAAAATATTTACATTTTTAAAATAAATATATATATATATATATAAAAAAACAAAAAAACTCTATTCGATCACAAATAAATGAAGCCCTAATGCACATAATAGACTTCTTAAAAAAAAAAACAACTTTGCATGGGAGTGTAAATCAAACATCATACCTCTAAAGAAGAAAACCTCTCCTCTGATATTAGCGACTGCATCATAACCTCCCTGACAGCGATCAGCAGAGGCTGTTGGACTGAAAATGAAAACAGCATTAGGAAAAATATAACAATCATTGTGAAACTGTGTTACAGTGTTACTCACTGATATCCCTGATGTGGAGAAGCAGGTGTCGAGAAGTGGGGCAGATGCGTTGTGGTGAGATGTGGTGAAGATTTAAAAGCTCGTCTCTTTCCTGTTTGGTAAACAATCATGACAAATTAAGCATCTTTCAATCTAGATAAGCTATGTGTCTTTTACGTATTAGGAGGTACCATAAAGCGCCTGTATCTTCAGTCGGTCATCAAAGGATAAGGAGAAGCTGTGCATGTCTCCCACAGGACCAAGGTAATAAGGCTTCATGATGGAGTCATTGGAGGACGAGTGAAACAGGCCTAAAGCATGACCAAACTCATGCACTGCTACTGTGAATAAATCTGTGGAGCTGCTCCAGTCTGTGGAATTGCAGAAACATAAAACATTTAAGCACTTCTGTCCAATCTTCTGTTCTTTCACCAATGAATACCTGTGTATTTAATGATGTCAGATCCACTTAAACGTATACAGCATTTAATTTACCTCCATAGCTCCAGCTCTCTCCATCATCAAAGTGTGTGTCTCCAGCAAGAGCTCCCTTTCCTGGGAAGAATGCATGTGCCAGAGTGCCTCCCTTGCCATCGAAAGGATATCCATCTTCATGGTAGCCGCTGGCGAAGGTGACTTTGATGTCTGCCTGTGGTGATGGGTCGTGTGGAGAAGGGTGGAAATGCAGAGGTGTGACATCACTCCATACTTGGAGGGCAGAGGTCAAAATGAGCCTCACCAGCCCTGGATGTAGAGTGGGAGACATAGAGGGAGAGGGAAACTCCTGCACACTGAGGAAATGAAAGGAAAGACGTGGGATTATTGGACATAAATATTCTGGATTCAGGGTTACATAAATACAATGCATATATTGCTGGAGACTTAAAGATCACACCTCCAGGTGATGTCAGTCTTGTCCCAGCTCAATCTTGGCAGAGTGTATTTCCTCTTCAGCTTTACTTTTTCTTTCCTCTTTCCTTTCAGCAGATCCTCAGAGCTGATAGTGTCTGGGAGAGAGCAGCGAGATCTGGCCATCACATCTAAAGTGGCTTGATCTAAAGTTTAACAAAAGGACAAATCATCAGAAGTAGTGACAGAAACATCATGGTTCATAGTGCTCAGGGGTGTTCATCCATCTGGTTGAACCTGTATTACACGAGTGAAGAACCAAACTGTCACCTAGTTTGCCATTCTCTTCAATACCAGCAAAGCGCTGCATTTTACGGACAGCTTCTTCAATACCCTCCCTGGTGTGAAGTCGACCGATTAGAGTGTCTGGAGATGGTAAATACCCATACCGAACCAACCAGTCCTACACACAAAACAAAGAAGAAGAAAAATGCATGTTCTGAAAGCACTGAAGCCCACAAACTTGAAATAAAAAGATGCATAATCTAAATTCTACACAGTTTCTGCTTCATATTTATGTTAGTTTGTGTATTACTTACAGTTAGCATACTTTTATAGGCTAAATATATTTGATGGTGATTAGATTATATCATCCAAAATTGACAGATAGGAAATTTATTTCATTGTTTGTTTGATTTGTCATTGATTTCTTTGAAATAATTTTAAATATGATCAATACCGTTAAATAATAACAAATAGGCCTTAAACGTTTCTGACACTCATCTGATCAACATTGGATTCGACATACATTAAAATACTTTACACTTTAAAATACTGTATTATATTAAAATATTTTACTGCATGCTCAGTGTTTTCTTACCACTCCTCGCGCGTACTGATCTGGCATCAGCGCAGGTCGCGCGCTCACAGCAACGAGAAGCGTGGCGCCGATCATCGTGAGGACAGCGGTCATGGTCATTCGGTTTGATGTCCACGCGCTACCCACACCCTCAAAACTAGCACAGTAAGTGTTTAAACCAGCAAGACTATTAATAGCGAATTACGAGTGCAGCACAATTTTGTTAACATCAGGCATCTACAACAAAAAGTCACTGACAATAGTGCATGTATTCTTCATCCACAGAGTCACGCGTTGACCGCCGTTTCAGATTGCTTCCCAAGAGGCTGGGAGTTGTTTTGATCAATACTGTCCTGCACCTCTCTCTCCCACTCTCTTCCCCTCAGTGGGAGCATCCTCTAAATGTGTGACCTCATGAGTGCACGTGTGACCCCTGATCATGGCTGCTGTGTATGAACAACCATATGGCACTTAAAACAGGCAATGGAGTGAAAACTAGGCTATATCACAGTTCAATTGTTTGAGGTTAGTATGTTTTTTTTTAAATAAAGAAATTAATAATAATTAATGAAATTTCTATAATGTTACAAAATATGATAATATAATAATATGAAAAAACATGACTATTTATTTCCACAAAAATATTAATTGTTTCAGAATTATTAGCAGTGACAAATGTTTCTTAACTATCAAATCATGAATGATTTCCAAAGGATCGTGTGTTTACAGTAACTGCTGAAAATTCAGCTTTTCAACTTTGACATCACATAACATATATATATATATATATATATATATATATATGCCGTCAAATGATTAATCGCGTACATAAATACACACACATACAAGTATATAAAAAGTAATAATAAAAAGTATAGTATTTCTATAATTATGTTGGAGGCGTAAGACCCCCTGATAAGAGGAAAGGGTACTATGCATTGTGCTCTGATAAAAATAGACCGGATGTTATGAGCTTCGGCGCAAGTGAATGAATAAAGGGAAACATTAATTGCAATAAATAAATAAACCATGTATGTTATGGATCCTCAAGATGTTTGTTCTCTTAATCATCATCAGGGCTTCCCTTTACCCCTTCTATTCTTGCTGAGTTGACAAAACATCAAATCATCAGCGGTTTTCTGATAAAGGTTTTTTATTAGTGTGCAAGCAACACAACATCTCTCCAGCACAAACATCGGTAAAGTAAACACAGAGATGTCTTTTCCTAGTTTATGTATATAGTTTATGGTTTATGAAACCAAATATACAGCACTACTCTGTATATTATGTTGCCATACTGTGATTGATGTTTAGGTTTGGTTGTCACTGAGCTCTAGCCCCTGGCTGAAGGAGTACTCTGCCTTGTGATGCATGATCAGTGTGTTATTGGCGAAGTAGAAGCTGTCTGACCGCGTCTCAAAAGGGTGGTTGATCATATCCTCAACTGAAATGAATAATACATATATTCACATGGATATTTTTCCTGCAGTTGTAAAATGTGTGAAATGCATTGTAAGTGTTACTCACTTGTGTGCGAATCTAGATCTGGTAAGCAGTAAATGTGTTCACAGGTGTTTCTGCTGTGTGGGATGCAGAAGCCGATCTCAAAGTCAAACGTCTTCAGCAGCAGATCCCTGAAGTAATGCCTCTCAATCAGCCGAAACTTGTTGACTGCCTTACCACCCACTGTAAACTCAAGCCTGTTCAGAAGAGAGATTACACATGAAAATACTGATTTGGATTCAAAATTTCAATCAATTCTAAAGGCTCCAAAGCAAAAAACAAGCAAACAAAAACATACGTGGCTCCAATCTCTCTGAGACTGAGAAATGCAGGACTGAAATGATACTGAATAAAACGGCCTGCATCCAGCTCTATGACATCCATTATTTCTGTGAGAGAAAACGAGGAATTTACAGACATTTAGGACAGTGTAGTCCTGTTTTACCTAAAAATGTGACATATTAAATGAAATATTGCATCTGAAATAAAAAATTGAAATACAATACAAAGTAATACAAAAGCACACCACAATCTAAACGAGAATAACTGCAAATGTAAAAATAAATGTTAATTCAAAATATGTATAAGAATAATAAAAAATACTAATATTATTTGACAAAAAAAAAGATACACTGATTTAGGAAAGAGCGAAACAGAGAAGTAAAGCTGGAAATCAAGACATTTTTTAAATGCTACTGCACCTAATGTCCACTAGAGGTCAAAGGACATGTTTCACTCCTCATTAGCATAAACACAGTTCATGTGTTTTACAGTTCAAGCTCAAGCACGAAATCAAAATCTAAAATATCAAACACATCCAAGGTATAACTTTTGTGAAACCACCCATGTGAAACAAAATTAGTGTTAAAAGGGCATTAACGTACCTGTCGTACAGTGTCGTTTTAGGTCCAGAATGACCGATCCACCTTCCAGGTCTCTTATTTTGAATCGTGAGAAGCTAATATTGTAGATGTTGTCTTCTGGGGAGCACAGGTAGTCTGTACACATAACCAGTAACAGTGAAGAACAGAAAGTATTGCCGAATTAGAACAAAAGCACCCAAATAAACGGGTGTCCTCACCGTCTGTGTATCCTGGTAGCCTGAGGACATACTGAGGGGTCACAGGGTCACCCAGCTTCCAGTCCAGCAGTGCCTCCTCTTCAGCTGCAAGTCCTGCTCCCGAAACAAACCCATTCCAGACCTCCATGTCCCTCAGATCCCCTTTGTTCTGTATGTCTGCCATTTCCTCCTCATCCTCCTCGGCTTCATCTTCCTCCTCTGCTTCGCTGTCCTCGTCTTTCTCAGAGGACATTTCCTGCTCCATGTCTTCCTCACTCTGCAGCTCTTTGACACCCTCACTGTCCATCTAAAGTCTTTGCCCAAAGAGATGTGGTTTTCCTCTAACGTTTCTCTCAGGTTAACTAGCACAGGCGCATCTGTTGCCTGGCACTCTCTGTGATCACCCTCAGCTCTTCTCTCATAAACTGTGTCTCAGTGACTCAAACAGATTAAGGCTTTCTCAAACCGCTAATCCAAGACAATCCTCAATTAAACACGGACACAGCAACTATGGCATCAATGAAAGGACAAAAAGGAATCTGAGATAAACAGACAATACAGAACGGACTTATGCAGCAGAATTAGGATATGGAGAATAGTGAAGGAGAACAAGGTCTGCAGGACTGAAATGAATAAACAGATGAGAGAAAGAAGTGTCATAAAGGTAAAAACCTATCCATATATCAGCAGGGCTTCTCAACTGGTGGGTCGTGGCCTAAAAAGGTCACAGCAGCAAATAAATAAATAAATAATAATAATAACATTTTGAAAGAATGTAATACTTTTTTAAGCAAGTATGCAAATAAATAAAAAGCAATAGTAAAAACGAAAAGTTTCAAATAAATCATGTTTAAATTATATCAAATAATTCTGAAAATGCGAAGCAGTGTAGTATGTTTCAAAAATATTAATAAATGCTTATTAAGCAGCAAATCATCATATTAGAATGGTTTATGAAAAATAATGTGACATGTAATGGAGTAATGACTGCTGAAAAGTTAGAAATATATTTAAAAATATACTGAAAATAAAAAATATATATTTATATACATACAGGTGCTGTTCATATAATTAGAATATATTCAAAAAGTTGATTTATTTCACTAATTTCATTCAAGAAATGAATCTTGTATAATGTATACATTCATTCCACACAGACTGATATATTTCAAGTGTTTATTTCTTTTCATTTTGATGAATATAACTCTTTTAGAATGATCAAATATTAATAATAATATTTGATCATTCTACTTTTTTTACTGTATTATTGATTAAATAAATGCAGCCTTGCAGAAAATAAGAGAATTCTTTTAAAAAATGGCCTATGTCTGTATGTCAAAGGCTTTGTATCCAATCCAAATCTATAGCATTTTGGAAAAAAAAGTGATCATGTCACTTTGTATCTAGTCAAAATAGGCAGATGAGATCATGAGGAAGTTGATTAACATGTTCCTCGTCTTCAAAAAACATGAACAAAACTACACAAAATCAAACATAAATGACATATTGACTTGCACTGAGGACAAAGATGGAACAAAAAAGAAATGTGCCTTTTTATTGGTTTTTATGGATCTTTATAGTAAGAGGTTTAAACAATAGTTTTCATTTGCTGGAAATTAGCTTCAAGTTAGTTGCTGGAAATCATATATAGGCGTATATGTGTTCCCTTTGTCAACACATCATTCTGGTGAGTTTGTTGTCCTCATTAGTGGTGTGCGATTGATCAATCCGAATGTAATGAGTCAACAGGATGTGTTCACATCTCTCTTCTGTGTTATTTTTTCCACAGCAGCACTGATGGAGGGAAGAGGAGGAGTCACTGAGCCACATCCTGCTTTACCCCAACCTCTCACCTCATCCCACGGTTGGCATGGTGATCAAACTGTCATTTCCTCATGTCATTTGAAAGCTTCATCTTAGGGGAGAGAAGTATCCCAGAAGGCACCACAGCACAAGCGAAGAAATCGGTGCACCAGGAAGAGACGGCGTGATGAGTTCTGAACATCAGGTAGAGTTTACTTGCTTCTATCAACTGCATGAAACCAAATGTTAAGCTACACAGACGATGCATATGTATGAGTTCTCGTTTGTTCTTAGCACATTCAAGCACAGTGTGAAGTTTATGCCATTTTGTGACATGTGTCGCGTTCATTGTAGGCCTGGTGTGTTTGTCAGATCAGTGAAATGAAAGTAAAAGAACTGCTATTTAGCGGAAATTAGACATCCACAAGGCAAATAGCAACATTTAAAATATTATAGAGTTGACTTGTGATTTAGTGTAAACACACACTACCGTTCAAAAAGTCAGAGTCAGTAAGATGTTTTGGTATAAATAATTTTTTAAATATTTTATTAATAATATGTATTATAAATGACAGAGCAGACATTTATCAATTATATATTTTAATATATATATTTAAATGAATGTCAATCTTTATATCCACTAATATAATAACATTTCAGTTAACATAATTTAATGTATTGTGATCCAATCTCAATTTTCAAATGTTTATTGTAAGTTCATGAGTACAGGTACTTAATGCATTGATGAACTGGACTTTTTTGTTCAGTTGTTTTTGTGTTACGTTAGTATTTCTGTCTTGTGTTTTCATGTGTTTTCCCATCCTGTTGTCACGTCTGTACTCATGACATCTGCTGTTGTTTTACAGAAGTCACAATGGAGATGACTCTATTGTCCATCACAGTGTGGTTCACTCAGTTCCTCATCGTCTCAGCTCTTTATTTCAACACACTTCCAACAAACACCACGAGTGACTACATTGAAATAACCACACAAACAACTGCAGCTACAACAAAAACATACCCACAACCGAAGGACACTATATATGCAACATCTTCCTCACCTCTGACCGCATCAACATTGCAGGACAGCGTGACAAATTTGCCCAGTGAAGTGCAAACACAGCCAAATTTAACCCCAAATGTGACAGCCACACAGGAAACAGCATCCCTGCACCAACCTAACAGCAGTACTCCATCTCAAAATGTCACGATAGGTGATATCGACAGCGTAAGCAATGCTAGTAACGTGGCTATGAGCGATGCGAATACAAGCCATACAACAGTTCCCACTAACTTTGCAAGACTAAGACCACACGAGGATGACAGGAATGAAACGGCAACATCGCCAAGTGTGAGTTACAACTCTGACGGGCACACCGGTCAGACTGCAAACACTTTTTCAGACCCAGTCGACAGTGTCTCAACAGATCCCTGGAGATATTCTACAGAGAAAGAGGATGAGAGAACGAGAGCCGATGAAGGAAATTATGAAACAAACTCCACCCAGGCCACATTTGCTAACATGGAAGAGGAGTCGAGAGGAACACATAGCACTGAGGGAAGTTACACGTCCTCAAGTGAGCACAGACAGGAACATTACAACACAACAGCGAACACAATCGATGTGAGTGAGGCAACAGTGAGTAACGAATGGTCAGCTTCACCAAACACAGACACTCCCATGACCACAGCAGCTTACACAACAGCACAAGGTTACCCCACGGTTACTGAATATCACACCTCAACAGGTGGAGTAAATCAGTTCACGACGCAGGAGAGCATAAACATGTTCACAGCAACCACAGGAAGAGAAAACAGGAGAGGAACAGACACACCTAGTGCTACCAGCACCGATATCAACATCTCTATCGTAACTGACAACAGTCCAAATACAACAAACAACGGTACGAACAAAACTGACACAGAAAACAAAGTGTGGCCTTCATGTTTGGACACAAAACCTAATTCTCGGCAATCCATGCTGGTCTGTTTCCTCACATTGTGGACTTTAGCCATGACCGCCACCGTATTTCTAGGAATAAGCATTTTCCTTTGGGTGCGTCTGTCGGTCTACAAAAAAAAGATGAAGCAGAAAGTAAAAGGAGGTCAGGCGTCTGAGAGGGAGAGCCTCTGGGCTGACCCCAAAGCTTCGGTGCAGGACAGAGTGGAGTTCTGGTATGTCAATGGATCCACGCTAGAGGCCGACAAGAAGGGGAAGGACAGCAGGAGGAAGAAGAGGAGAGGACAGGAACAGGACAATGAGGAGAACAGCCTATGGATTCAGCCTAGAGTGACTGTGGATGACATAACAGAGTTCTGGTACGCAAACAGACGCATGAAGCAGGAGAGGACGGAGGACACGTAGTTACAAACTTTAAAAGGCTCCAAAGGAAACTGTTATTCCTTCAGGCTTCCGTTTTTTTATATTCATCATCCTTTTTTATTAAAATGCTTGCTATGCATGTGAAATAACAGAAAATGGAACCTGCTCCAAATATTTTGGTGACTGACGAAGGTTTTGGAGGCAGTGCGTTAATGTGATTGACGCACTGTGAGGTCGTATTTAATTTTTAAAGTGCAAAAATTTCTAACTAAAATGCACTGGACTGTGCAATGAGGTTTATGCTTAAAACACAAGGTGGTTTTGATGGAGCCTGACTTACTGAAAACTAAGTCTGAATGCTGAATATTTACCTTTGATTGTCAGAAGGATTTGTGTTCAGCTGTGCACAAAAAAAATAAAAATGACAAACTCTAGGTTGATTGAATTATTGGATGTAGACAAAGCTGACATTAAATAACGAATGAAACAGAAAGAGTCTAGCTGCTATCACATGGCATGGGATCCTTCCTCGACAGAAACTGGACACAAATTGCCTTTTAAAAGTCATTTAGATAATTGTGATACACTAGTTTCTGAGATTTATGGGCTATAAGCTTTAAACATGATGGAGAACAACTGATAGTGACGTTTATTCATTTTTTCCAAAACATTTGCATTGCTTTCTCTTAACATTAAACTTGTTTACAAATACGCATTTGATGCATATTGCTTGTATCAGTTTTTTTGGACCATAATTCACAAATGATCAATAAGATGACTATAAAGCGTGGTGGTTTTATACAAAAGGGTAATGTTTATATCATTACCAATTAATGGGATGCTATATTTTATTTAAAATCTATTAGATATTGACTGAATGTCTTTTATAGGTTTTGGCTTCAGCAAGATTTCCATCAAGAAATGGGCAAAAATAAACCCATCATCTTCCATAATTGATATTCTTTTGAACAACATAGCACTTAAACACAACAAACCTGTGATAACTTCAGAATTGGGAAGCAGGAAATTTGTGATAGCACATGAAGGCAGTCTCAAGTTTGGTGAACATGATGACGGTGATGCCATAGTTTGTGCTTTTGGTCCAAGCATGGGCACTTAACAAATATTTGTTTTACAAAATGAGATGTTTTAGTTTTGTGAAATGTTATTTTTTTTTTAAGTTCATTGTGTTATGTTTCAAGTCACCATTAAAATGTTCTCTGTGAAGTTCTTTCCATTTCATGCGAGTACACACACGCACAACTTGTTTTGGTGTGTAGACATAACTCTGTATAACCTTTTCAGTTTGCTCAACACACAAACACACACACATTAGGCAATCTAATGTTCTACATCACTATTAAGCTCATCTTAACTTAAAATACAAGTATGCAGTACTTATATTATTTAATTGTTTAATAAAAGTGCAAGCCAATTATTTCAGTTAATACATCATTTTTCCATATTTAAAAAAAAAAGCAAAATAACACTTCTCAGATATCGAACAAACTAAAATGTGGACAAGACAGAAAGATAAACAAACTTCTTACTTGGAAAAGTGAAGGGCGGCCCATGTCAACCACATCATTTTTAAACACACTTCTGAAATATTCAGGACTTTCAAGGTTATTTTTCCCCAAAAATTCCAAACCCTGAAAAAAATAAATCAACATTTGCATTGCTTTCTCTTTCCTTTACACCCCTGTACATGTATACTGTCGTGAGAGTTACCTTTCAGTGAATAACAATATGCAATTTTTATTAATATGCCATTTCAATTGATGTCTTAAGAAAAGATGCACACTAATTCAGACTAAACATAGATAAAAAGGCCATACAGATTGTTTTGTAATCCATATACAGGCACACAATTACATCTTTTGTTGCCACCATCACTAGGTCAGGACTTGTGATAACTTGCCCAAGAAAAAATTCTACGGGCAGAAAATCTCTGATAACACATTGTCTTTGGAAATCTCACAGTGCTGGCTGGCACTTGTAAAGATTATCATGCAAAATAAAGTAAAGTAAAATAAATATTGGTTCTGAGAAAGTATGAGTCATTAATTTAGAAGATATTCAACAGATGATGCAGGTTTCTGTTGTGCTTGAGTGGTGAAAAAGATAGTGAGAGACAAACATCATGATAAGGTGCTAAATGTTCAGAAAGAGGAAATGAAAGTGATTAGTCTTAGTAGTTTTCTGCTGAAGTAAAATTAAGAAATGTGAAAGGACAGGACATACATCTCAGAACTGTTTGAGCAAACCTTACTTTAGACCAAAAATTTCGCACTTCTCTAAGCTTGCAATACCCTCCACCCAACGAACACACGCTCACGCACATATACACGCACACGCAAACACACAAGTGCTTGCACAGTGACACCTAACAGCAAAGTTGTGCAGACAAAGCATAGTCAAAAGCCACAAAAACACGCACTGCACACAGCTTCCCATTAGAGCCTGGCTTCTCTTTTTCTACTTCAGCCTTTAGATAATAATTCATGCTATAACCTAGCACGTTTTTTTTATCATACGGCTGCAGCCTCTCTCGGCCCGATGCAAGCAGTGATATGACATCTTCAGAGGGAGGAGAAATGAACGAGGGCATGTAGGAGTGAGAGAGAAAGAGAAATTAACAGGATATAGGTGTGCTCTGCGTTTGTGAGTGTGTAGATTTTCACATGTGCAGTTTGGTCTTAGTTTTTCGGAGCTTGACTTTGCTCAGAGGCATGAAGGTAAGCGGCAATTACACTTCTTCATAAAGGGACCCAATGGGGGACAAACTGTAAACGATTTGTGGCTGTGATGGTGTAAGATGCTTGAGGACAGGTAGACAAAAACAAGACAGAAAACAGACAAACATGCAGCTTAGAGAGACATTGACATCATGCTGGCACTCGAAATGCGTTGTAGTTATGCACTGAAATAACTTGAGGATGTTCCTCTGCTCTGCCCGTCACAAGTGTAGCTCATTTGGTACAGTAGGTAGAGCAAAGAGCAAACAATGCCAATTTTATTCGGCTCCCAAAGATCCCTAGAAAGTTAGTTTAGATAAAAGCCTGAGAGTTTAATTCTACCTGCTAGCAAAAATAAATCAATATTATTTAGAATGACAAATTAAATATATTTGTATTAAGAATAAGGGTTTTCACCATCGATAATGAATAGTAAAAATGTTTATTTAGCAGGAAATTAGTATATTATAATTATTTCTAAAGGGTCGTGTAATGGCTGGATTCTGGACTGGAGTAACGGCTGCTGAAAATTCAGCTTTGCCATCACAGGAAAACAGTTACTGTAACAATATTTCAGGACTTTACTGTTTTAAATCTATTTTTGATCAAATAAAGGAAGTTTTGGTGAGCATAAGAGACTTATGTAGGAAAAAATTACAAAATGTATCCAAAAGAAAAAAAATGTAATTAATATAAAATAAATATTTTTGTGACAAATAAGAGTGATCTTTATTTATTTATTTATTTATTTTACTAACGGTCTTTTTCTTCCTGTGTCTTTTTTTACTGTCACGTGTTATTTCAAAGTTAAAATCGCCCATGCTACACTGAGAGAAAAGGAGAAAGAGGAAGGAACAGGTCTGTGTAAAACTTTCCGGCCCAGATACAAGCAAGATTACCTCTGTAAAACACCAGCCACGCAAAGAGCGAGTAAAAAAGATGATTTTTTTTCTGCCAACTGCTTTCACTTAACATATAGTCAAGAGTTTTTCATCACGTTCTCCAGGCTCAAAAGAGGATCTCCAAAGACAATATCAGTTCACCTAGGCAATTTTGTTGCCCGAGCACTGAAACTGCTGTAGAAAGCTTCTAGATTGAGTGACTTTTTCAGCCGGTATGTTCATCATGAGGCTTGTTTTGGGTAACTTGCTTCTGTTTCTTGCTCTGGGTTTCAAGTCCACTAATGCTCAAGAGACAACAGAGACAGATGAAAACATCACCAGCCCGTTACAAAATGCAAACACTGTGGAGCCAACGTTGAGATCTGAAATCCCAAGTGCCACATCTGAAAATACATTTACTTTACTACAGACAGAAGCCAATCTGCATTATACAGAAACCACAGTTTTTCTTGAAACAACCGCCACGCCTATGGAACCAACAAGGGAGAGTACTCCACCACCGAGCACTGAGATTGAACAAACATCAGTAGAATCTGTTTCTGAAACAACACCTGTGCAAACCAAGCAGACCACAGTGACCACCGCTATTGTGCCTGTTAATGTGGAGACAACAGTGACTGAACAAATAACTCTAGGCGCCCCAAGCACAATTCAATATGAAACGACTGTTAGCTTCACTTCACCTGAGTCGACCAGTCCTACAGAACGTCCTACAGAAAAAATCACCACAGCAGCTGAGGCCATGACCACTGAATCAACAGAGGCCCTCAGTTCAACATCCATCCTGACCACACCACCTGCAGACTGGACTATGTCTAAGTCTGCTTCCATCATGCCCATTTTGGACCATGCGGACACCATCACTGAGACCTCCAGCACACCAACATCAACATTAACTGCCCAGCTCCCTCAAAATACTGCTGAATCAGAATCAGAATCAGTCTCCACCCATTTCACCGCACCAGTCGGTGCGAATACTGAGAAAAGTAATATGCCCCACAGTAGCAACTGGTTATTAATAATAATAGTGTTTGTGGGCATTTTGTTTGCGCTGTGTGTGGGTGTGATTCTGTTCACCCAGCGGCGAAAGAAAAATGCCTCAAGGAATTTTGGCCCCTATATGAATGGACAAAGTAAACGGTCCAAGAGGAAAAAAGGGGTGGAGGATGATGCGTGGGCGGGGCCTGTCAAACTGGAGGCAGGGCTTGGATGTGACGCTGAGGTACAGGAGGGTCTTCAGCTTAATAATGGGAAACAGGATGGAGACAATATGGTGCTCAGCACATTCGCCACTCTGGATGCAGGAGACGAGTCTAATGGTGGAGTGGGCAGGGACGGCACCAAGGAGGCTAAGAAATGGGAGGAGCAGGAACGTCTGCTTTACATAGATGAAGATGTGAATGAAGACAAGACTGGAACAACACCGGAAGAGAGCAAGGAACGGAAAGGAGATGACAAAAGTGAAGAGAAGGGGATGAATGGAGGAGAAACGTTCTGTCTCACCACAGCTGTCTGAAAGTCTTCTTTTGACTAAATGAACATTAAGCAATTCAATGGAATGACTTTAGTTAGGACATTACTTAGTCCTTGTTTATAACACAAATTATGTAATGTAGTTTTGTAAATATTATTGACTATCGCAATTCTTTATCAGCAATGGTGCAATGATTTTTGATGTTCTAAAATTCATACTCATCTTCCTAAGTTTCCACCTAAGTGAGGTTATATTAGCCAAACTTCTGCAAAATTTTTCAGGCAAAATTGAAAGCTGTTGTCAATAGTGTACTGATGGGTGAATCACAGAAACTAACTTTGAAATCAAGCGGCACTCCACTGGTCAAAATGGCAAATTCATACAACCAATTAAATCCACAGAAAAATGTTTGTGGGGAAAGCTTTAACCGCATGCAGATCTTGCATGGATTGCTTCTGAAATTATGGATTTCACCAGTGAAAATTTGTCAAGCAATGTGATCGCACTTTAATGGAATAGTTCACCCAAAAATCTGCCGAACACAAGTTCTGTGTAATTCTGCAGAGTGGTCATGTCTTATCTAGAAGTTACCAAGACTCTACATTCAAAATAGCACTATTA
>JAUCMS010000062.1:8013346-8051486 GCA_032357445.1 Enteromius radiatus | reverse complement strand
GCATATATTATGTAAAGAAAAACTTTTATTTTGGATGCGATTAATCGCGATTAATCATTGCCCAGCACTAATTTTAATAAAATTATTTAATTGATATTGACAAATCTGAGCCCAAAATTATATGTTGTTGAGAACAACTGAGATATTAAAAAGATTTTCTTCCCTAAGTGGGCATACTGTTAGAGTACACCATGTCTTGTGTTTTTTAAATATATACACTCATGTCATCTAATAGTTCTTTTTTTGGTTCTTTCAGTTTTTTGTGATCCTCTTGTTTCTAGTCCTGACAGAAGTGGCACTGATTTTGGTTTTGAGTTTGTATCATGAAGAGGTGAGGGACTAACGTCAGAGCCTTGCAAATATTTCAGCCTTTCCTTTCAGGAAAACACTTTGCCTTCAACTTCCTGTTTATTCGCTTCTCTGTCTGTTTTATCCATTTAGTTGGACAAGAAAGCCAAGGATAACCTAAAAAAGGGAATGGAAGATTATAGAAACAATGATGGGCTAAGAAAATCCTGGGACAACATGCAGAAAATTGTAAATTGAATTTATAACAGTCCCAAATCTGAAAGCGGAGCTCATTGTGACTCAATGCTTCTGTTTCCTTCAGTTCAAGTGCTGTGGCGTGACCAACCACACCAACTGGCACAACAAAACGACCAATGGCAAACTTCCTGAGTCCTGCTGCAGAGAAAGCACTGATCACTGTCATCACTGGGAAGAGGTCAGATAATTTCTGGGGTCACAGGGTCACAAGTTCCACACATTCCTAAATCCCACCAACTATCGGTAATTACAGCCATATGCTGTAACATAAAATGAAAGCCTACGTACATCTAGTATTATTCCATATCAGCATATGATTTCTGAAGGTTCATGTTACACTGAAAACTGAAGTAACAGCTGGTAGCCATGCTATAAGCAAAGATAATGTACTTCCATCCAATAATTGCAAAAAATAAACTGTTTTAGGGTGATTAGAGACCCTTTGCCATGTCAGAATTTATTTATAATGATCATAATAACCAGCTGACCGAACCTGATTATGTTTTATGTTTTAGCCGTGCTATGAGAAGGCTAAAGATTGGCTGCTGGCTAACATCACCTCAGTGCTTGTGTTTGGAGTCTGCATTGGAATCGTTCAGGTGCTCTGAAACTCATGTTTCTCGTATAGTTTGATTATTATATAAGCACTGCATGCACTCAGATATAATGACTGCATTTTCTCCCTCCAGATTCTTGCTTTGGTGTTCTCCATGCTGATGTACTGCCAAATCCTACGAGCAGAAAAATACATGGACTGACCCTGCCTTCATCCCATTGTGCCAGGGGCTCTCAGATCATAATTCTGAATATGTAATAAATGTTTAACGGACTTTCCTATTAGAAATACTGAACGTGATATGCATGTGCACACAAATTATGCCGTTGCTCAGATGAATTTAGGATAAGTGAATTTACCAGGTAAATGCCTAAATGTTGATTAAATGAATATAAAGTGAATGTATAAAGTAGGTGGAAAAGCAAATCCTAGTATTATTGCACTCTTTGTTAAATACCCTTATAACTGCTTGCAATGAACTTGCGATGTCTGTATTATATCAATGTCTGTTAAGGTCACTACAACTAAATAAGGATGCAATACAACAGTAGATGATTGAAATCATGTATTTTGGTATAAAAGTCACATAAAAAAATGTCAAAACATCCAAATTACAAAAAATAATAAATACATTAGCAGAAAGACCACATTATCAAGTAGTGTCAATTGGCCCAGTTGGCTGGTTCTTGTTCTTCCTCACAGAGGTCATGCTACATGATCCAGAGTTCATAATGAACAGAGGTCAATCACACTCCAGACCCTCATCTAATTGTGCAATGTTCCCCTGCGAGCGAAAATACAAAAAACAGTTTACTTGACGACTCTGCCCCCTTCTGGAGGAAAATAACAGATGCAAAGCACACAGAATATCCCAGAGACTGAGGAAAACACTAAAAGTAGACTGCTTACCCATCCTCCGTGACTCCTCACCCATGGTGCAAAGCTCTCCATGTAGCGTTCGGCATACCCCGTCAGGCGCTGGACTCCAGTGGCCGTGACCACCCGTCGAGACACATCCATGGTGACGGCAAGACGCCTCAGTGTAGGGCTGACCGGAGCCGGAGCGGGGGGCTCTTCACTCTGACTGGCATACGTGTCAAGAAGTTTGGCAAAGGATGGGTAGGACAGGCGTGTGAGGGTGGACCGCAGGAACGGGTTGGCGTTTATCTACGACATTAACAATAATAAACAATGACTAACAATGATAAACACAACAGAAGCAACAGAAATAACCATAATCAAAACACTGCTTATGTCAGAAAAAGCCAAGATAACTCATTATACCAGTAAGATCACTACCTTCTCGTTTATGGCATCCCCTTCTGAAGTCAGTATCTGAACTAGTTGTTGAACCACAGCCTCTTTGTCATTGTCTACGATGAAAAGAAGAAGTGTAACGTAACATCCAAACAATACAAGTCAAAAAACATTAACTGGAACATCAAGCCATTATAACAATAAGGTATTGTTAAAGGACTGAACATGCATTTCTGCATCTAGACGTCTGTTTAGTGTTCAGCTGCTCTTGCTTTGATACTGACAATGCATCTACAGCACACATTAAGATCAAATTTAAAACCAACAGGTCATAAAAAAGTCTGGTTTATGGTTTTACGTGTACCTTTATGTGTACTTGGCAAAGGCTCTGGTTTAACGGGGGATTTCTTTTTCACACTGTGTTTCTGTGCGATTCTGTCCAGAGTTTCTGCCACGCCGTCATAAAACTCAGGTGGATGAGCTGAGATAAAACATATCACATCATATCACATGAACAGGCCATACACACGCTATTATTCTAATCACTAAGATTTCTTTCAGATTTTGGTCAACAAGAATGCAATAAACTGATAAAACGTGACATTAAAGACTTAAATATTTAGATTTTCAATAAATTTCATTGATAATATTAAGAAATGTGTGATTGTAATCACAGTATTTATTTAATTTTATTTATTTTAAATAGAAAATAGTTACTTTATGATCTAATAACATTTCAAAATATTCCTGCTTTTTTCCTTTTTTTTAATGAAATAAATGCAGCTTAAATTAGCTTAAAAAAATAGCCCTTTTAAACAGGCGTAATAAGAGAGTCTGAAAGATAGTCTTAACAGTGCCTCCTGTGTCTTATTCTTTTACAGTACATCTAAAAAACTTACATGGTGAAACAGGATGATCCTCAGGTTGTGAAACACCTGTAGCTCCTTTAAGAGGCAGAAAGGCTGGGCGATGAGGACGAGGCTCTTCTTTTTTGAATGACACTTTTTTGAGTATGTCAGATATTTTCATCTTTTTCTTCTTTTTTTTATTTTTGTCCCCTGATTTTCTGTCACCTTCCTCTTCAGATGCAGAGGATGGAACAAATATCTCCTCCTGAAAGAAAATGTCTCATTGAATAAGATGATAAAATTGCACGTACTGACAAGAAAGATGTAAAAAAAAAATCATGCATTTTGACTCCTTGGCTGGTCGGTAAATCTGTAACACTGAATCCGTAAAAGCTTTTAATTAGCTTTGACGTTCATGCACCAGATGAAACATGAGCTATTCTTGGCCTCTATATAGTTATATAGTTAAGGTTTGTGATTTTACCTCTGTTTTTCTGGATAAACTGTGTGTCCCATTTGTTGACGGCTTGTCAGACTGGCCCGACTGACTCTGCTTCTCAAGAGTGTTGTTTGGAGTCAGGTCAGGAGTGCCTTCTTTCTTAGCACGGCCGATCATAGATGAGCGGGATCTTAATCTTCTTTTTATTAAATTTTTAATTCCATGTTTCTTTTCCTCTGCGGCACTGATCTCGTCATCCAAGGAGTCCCACCCATTTGCATCTTTCTTTATTTTGTCTACCTTTGTTGAGGCGCTAAAGAGAGAAAGTTGGGTCATTCTTTCATTTACATGTTAACAAAAATAGTCAACATTATGAAGTGGAAAAATCTAATTCTGTCATCATTCACTTAACCTCGAGTTTTCTGAGTTTGTAGTCCTCATTGTCTTTCAAAGTGTTTTTTCATACTATGCACGTAAATGAGGACCAGCAGCCTTTTGGTTACCAGCAGTATTTAAAAAATATTATTTTGTATTTAGTAGATGAAAAAGATTCTAATACAAGTTTAGGGTGAGTAACTAATGACAGAGCTTGGTACAATATCTGCATGTATAGATTTAAATCGCTTTGCCTTGTCCACTAAAAGTTCCCCTAGACTACTGTACTAAACAAATGAAGTTAGAAGGAAGGATGAAAAACTGTCACAGTAGTAAGGAGAACAACAGTTTTTATATTCAAATGAATATTTATGATTGACAGATGAAAGTCAAAGATTTCTGCCACCATTCCAGCTTCCACTTTTCTTTTGAAAACAGGTTACAATCAAATAAAATATATTGTGAATGATTTAAAAGGAATGAAAGCCCAAAGGGAATCAAAGAGTCCAACCACTTCGGAGACAGATCAGATAGATTATTATAATCTCTGGTGTTTGCTTATAGCATGTATATAATTGTCTTTTTATGTCTGTGATGTTCAGTGATACATAAAATATGAGTTGTTTTATTTTGCATCATTCCCGTGTAATTGAGTGTCAGTTTGAATGACTTGTGTCACCTGTATTTATTTGGGTCGTTGTATTCTCCTCCTATCCTTCCAGGGCGCTGTCCGGGAGGAACTGAGAGAGAGTGACGCAGGAAAGACTTCAGCACCAACCGCGTCTCCGCTTTGATCTCCAGGAGGGAGATGGAGGGTGAGGGGGAAGCAGGCCTTACCACTACGTCTGCCATCGCTGAGACAGAGAGAGAACTAAAACTCTGTAAAACATGAGAACACTTTCATATTCAATACAACATACAATGCTATACAAAATACCAATCAAAAATTTCAATCTTCTGCTGACCGAATTAGTGAAAAACTAAACTCAACTCTTTTTTTATCAAAAAACTCAAAGATTTATTGGCGGTCGTCGAAGTAATCTTTGTATGTGTAATGCTCAGTGAAGAATGGTACTTTTAAATACAAACAATAACCCATCCAATCGAAAGAGAAGTGAGTTACCTCAACAGTACTTCAATTCGTAGTGGGTACTTGAAGGAAGTGAAAGTACAAGACACACACTTATGAGCTATCTCTCAAACACACAAATGCCCAGAATGAGAGCTGGAAGTTCCAGTCTGTTTACCTCAGGCATTATATCTATGTCATCTATTAATGTTAAAAATTATCACTGAAGAGAAGCAATAACAATTTTCTGTTCAACTGAAATAATAACGCAAAATATACACATCACCAAGAGATGGCAGATATGATGCCTGATTACTGGATTAAACTTGGAATTGATCAATATTTTATTCCATATGTTCTCTAAATGTAAATGTCTATGGAGCAAAAATGAGCTGTATTAGCAACACTTCAAAGATTATTAAATCAAGATTACACTGCGAAAGAAAAATGAAGCGATTTTATGGTTTAAAAAGTAGAAATATCTGCCAACAGGCTCATAAAAATCTTTCCTTTTTGTTTTATTTACAAGAAAACAAGACTTCATGTCTTTATGGTAATATATTAGTACATATCAGTGTATTTATGTGTGTGTGTGTGTGTGTGTGTGTGTGTGGTATACAAGTCTAACGTCAGAAACTGTCATCAGAACAGCATTTTATCATTCCATTAATTCTTCTCATTCACAGTGAGCACTTTCTTTATAACTCGCTCCTCTACATTACAGGTTATTACGACTCATCAGAACGTGTACATTCTACTGTGGGTATGCAATTGTTTTTCTCTTTAGCAGACCAAGGCTCAGGTTTCACAACTCAAAACACTTGACGTTTTCATGTGTTACTCAACCTGTTCATCTTTCCCTCCTCACCCCACTTGTATGAGACTAGACCCAGACAATGTTTATGGCACATGTATTATTATAGAAAATAAGCTTTATTTAATGTTAAACTACTATGCTCCTTTGGACTTTATGTGTTGAATAATTGAAATACTACATTATATGATTACTTGAATTACTTGAAATACCTATTAAATATACCCATAATTGTAGCTACTAAAATGCAAAAGAAGAGGCAGTCTAAAGACCAATAGTACATGTTTACCCAATACCAAAAATATTTAAAACAAACAAAACTCTAAGTAGTTTCCAGTTAAGACATGCAAGTGTGGATTTCACAGAAGAAGCGAGAAAACATCATCACCCAGCTTCTGCTACAGTGGCATTTTATCACATTCGTGCGTACTCCAGATCAGAAGAGGAATTTACTTCATTGCAAAACTTTCAGACTGACACATTCCTGACAAGGCTGGAATAGTATTCTGAATCCTAATGACAGGTGAAAAACAATGCCCTCTTATTGTAAATGTCAAGTGACACAAGATTTTGAAGTCTTTCAGTGCCATCAGGTGACTGTGGCTCCCTGCTATTGTTTTTACATGCTGAGGCACATGTAGGGACGCAGCCCTTGTTGTATGTTTTCAGTTGCTGCTCACCAAGTGTGGAGTGGCCTTCTACATGTTAAAACTTAGTGGCCTATAGTGCAGTTACTAACAGACACCTACAAAGTTCAGGACAGATGTGGTAAGAGATGTGGGCTGTTTGTGTGTCAGTGAAATATCAAAGTTGGTTGAATCCAATTACGAAGATACAAATACAAAAAGAGAAAAACATTTTCATAAGTTTGTTTACATTAATTCTGCCACACTCTTTACATATATGAACAATTCGTAGTAATCTTTTTATGACACACGCAGTACCGTGCCACCATTCACACCTGAGTTCAAGTAAATGTTTACAGTAACTGTGAGGACAGTCAACAGACTGTTTTGGATGAAATCTAACATCACCAAAAATACTGTCTTACAAAAGTGCATACCTGGTAAGTAATGTCACCTCGACGTCCGAAGGTCGCGACTAGTTAAAACGGAACGCAGCCAAACGCATTGACAAAAGACAATATTATTAAAACACGGTTACTAAAATCAAAACAGATAGCCTACAGTACTCGCGACTCCGCAGAGACCTGTGTCAAACTTCAGACGAGTTAGTTTCTGATGTTATAGTTCAGATGTAGGTCATATCTCACGGCGAATCAAATCAGATCTGGAGCCGTGAATCATATCGATGTTATAGATACTCCCCTGTCGATACCGACGGAGCTTCACCTTCCCTACCGGTTTCACTACCAGCGCGTCCGACCTACGGAATGACTGAGTTTAGCGGCGCGCACTGCGCATGTCACTGAGGATTGGCGTAGGACGAAGCCATTTTCCCAATGGACAGGGTTCAATCTGGCAGCAAGTTCAAATGATACAGTAACAAACTTTTATAGAAATAAATCATTTTGTTCCATTCGCCATAATTGTCCTCAGCACGACGATTTTAAGTAAAGGAACTAAGCTATGCTTTTTTGTAACACATAGCTAGCTTACATATGCTTCATAATGTTTACTCCTGAAAGGGGAGCTTATGTTTATTTACTGTGCACTTTTGTATTCTATGTTAAAGACAAATTTCTATTTTGACGAATTGAATGCACTCTAAAGTAAAATAAATGCAAAAGAACAAACCAATCCTAGTTTAAAAAATAAATAAATAAAAATAAAATAAACTGAAACAACTGAAAAACACAAGCACTCAGGTATGTCTTTCACCAAATAGTGTTTATTTTCAGACAAAAACCAACATATTTCACAGTCACTGAGAAAAGAGAGTTATTTGGTGACTGGTAGCTATTTAACTGCCATTGATGACGGGAAAGCTGTGGAGCATTTGTCCTTCCTCAGCCCCCCCCAAACCCCGTCCAGCGTCATCTGTAAATCAGACACTGGTACAAGGATTGGGAGAGACCGAGATGGACGGTCAGACAGAGAAACAGAGACATGGTATCATGTTATGAAATCAATTGTTGGGAAAGTTTGGAGGAGAGCATTGACAGAAAAGGTCAGTCATTAGCAAAGAAAAAACAAACAAACCAAAGTATGCTGAGAACAATTCTTGCTGACAAGACCAAAAAAGAGCAAGAGGAAATTCAGATTTATGAGAAAGCAATGACAGATTAAGAAATATATCAGTTTGCAGATATCCTGGGTTAAGTGCAGTTGACAGTCTACACCATTTTAAAAGGTCACAATGTTGTTCATCATTAAGAATTTGCAGGTAGAGAAAATATCAGAAATTAAATTAAAATCAATAGTTACCACAAAAGCCTCTCAGCAGAAACATTCTTCATCATCCAAAGTTGACAAACCCTCAAGCTTTTTCTTAATACTTTAAAATTCATATCTGTCCGTGCAGCTATATTTTTCTTCTCTGAAGCTCCTTCTGCTCTCTGATGTCTTACCTCAGTGTTATTTCCTCTTTAGCAGAGATGATATGCTCTTGCGTCTGCACCCTCCTTCACTTGCTCTCTTCATCTCGACTGTCTTTATTTAGCTGTGCACTCTCTTCTTCCTGCCTACCCTCTGACCTGTCCTGACTGCTTGTCCCTCTCTTCGCTTCGCACTCCCTCTATCTATCCCTCGCTCGGCCACCCTATCAGCCCAAAATCACTGTTCTCCTGACCGTGAGCCAATAGGGAGCAACACAGCTGGGTGAGGCACTTCCTCTGTGACAGGAAACCAGCAAAGAACTCTCAGAGAGACACACACACACACACACACATAGAGTTTGGTGGACTCTAAATGTGGTGCAGAGTTCAAAATGGCTACCCCTCTCTGAAGAAAAAGATGTTGTGTTCATTAAGAAAACTTGATCTGAAAAATGGATCTGAATTGCTTTAATGTGTATTTTCTATGCTATATTGTAAAAGGACCCCAGTGACCTAACCTGTGTGCTAGAATTGTAACTGACTACATTTAGCTACTTTTGTTTTTCAGGCCAACCTGTCATATGCACAATATTTTATTCATTTTGGATTAGAAGAGTGAGGTGAGTTGCTGGAGGAGTATTCCAGATCAATACAAGTTCAGATGAATCAGCAGAATTCATGCATGACATAATGCTGATTAATACAGAAACCATTTTGACCTTTATTTTATTTATTTTTTTAAAATCCACATTAGGATGAGAAGCTTAAAAAGGAAGTAAATCAGCCCATTTTTAGGGGGATTAAAAAGCAGAAATGTGATGCTTATATTTATTATATAATGTTGTACATGAATACTGAATATTTTTGAGCTGTTTGTTGATTAAATCTTTTTTTTTAACATTAATTTTATAGTTTTAGGCTTAGCAGCATTACATTTGATGGTGACAACATTGTAAAATTGGATATAATTTTGCACAGAAATTATTTGCAAGCTCTTTTTGACACAGTAAATAACTTTTAACGTCTTGAGGCTATATGTTTTTACATTTACAGATTGATTTCCATTCTCCTTCTTTGCAAGCACTTTGAAGTTTTTTTTTCAGTAATCAACATTATGCCATAAATGCGGACACCTGAGCTTAACTTCTACTCAATCTGAAATGTCCTTTTAATCTCCAAACAATAAGTCAAATGAATCAGAATTTGTATCCGTCACATTCAGCTGTTCCAGGAAAGTTTGCATGAGAAACCGAGAATGTGTTTATCCACTTGAGAACCACAGGCCAAGAGTGTGTCCAGAGGGCAAGAGATGAACAGATAGAGGGAGGGGTAGAGATGGAGCGATGAGTTTGAGGGAGGAGACCCCACGTTCACACAGACTAGATAAAACATGCTCAGATTGGGGACTCGAGGCCTTGTGGGAATAGAAGCGACGTGACTATTATAGTGAACTCTGCTCAAACGAAGAAATTTGCGTGCTTTGCCCTCTCAGTCTCCACAGCTCGTTAACATCGGCCTTAATTAAACTCATCGAGAGTAGTGCACCGGAAATTTTGGAGGATAAATCTCAGATATGGGCAGAGTCAGATCTCTAAGTGTATCCGTTCCAGTTTCCTGAATGGCACCGTGAGTGCAAAGGACAAAGAGCTAATTTGTTAAACAAAGTTTCGTTTGGTTATTATATGCATTTATATATAACCATGTGGCACTATTTTCTATACTTGTGTTCTGGTATGTGAGATGAAAATATCTTATGACATCAAAGTTATTCATATCTCCTGTACCGTCTGAGTCCCTGTGAGAATAACTTTGTCAGAACATTATTTTCAATGGGTGTGGTAATGTAAGTAACAAAAACAGGAAATCCACCAGCACACAGGCAGGAAATGCTACTGTTCAGTGACAGTAATAAGTAAACACAACCCAAACGGCCGCTAGTGAACCAATTCACAGTTACTCTAGAGAATCAGATAAAGATGAGGGGAAAAAAAGAAATCGTCTAAGAATGTTCTGGGATATGCACTACAAATACTTAGCATGATAAAGAGGGAAAACACAGACATTGTTGTTCTTTTTAATGTAATTATTTTTATTTCAATGTTTAGTAATTCCACAAAAGGGTTTACTCTAAAATGTTCACAATTCTAATGATAAATACAGTACTGTTATCACTCTCTCTCTTTCATATTCACACACATTCAAACATACAAATCTACAGTGAGTTCATGGGATCTGACAGGAAAAAAACCTATGAATGTTACAGAGTGGTGAAATAAAGCAATAATCAAATCACAGTAAGGTCCATTTAACAATGTACAGTAATAAATCATCAACAGTATATTACACATGGTCAGTATGTTTGATTGTATTTTGCAATAATGTATTTTGATTGTCATTGGCTACAGCAATTTATATTCAGTTCTCATTCTTTTGAGCTACTTTGTGCACTTGATTGATTGTCACTGCTTGGCTTGTGTGTAAGCTTGATTGTCATTGGTTTCTCCAATACCCTTTCTTTTCAATACCCTCAGTCTACACTACCGTTCAAAAGTCTGGGGTTAGTATGATTTATATTATAATAATAATAATACTTTTATTCTGCAAGGACACATTCAATTGATAAAAAGTGACAGCATATAGACAACAAAATATTTTTAGTTTTAATAAATGCTGCTCTTTTGAACATTTTGTTTATCAAAGAATCTTGTATCAAGGACAGACATACAACAAAAATATTAAGCAGCAAAGGAGTTTTTTTTATTTTGATAATAAGAAATGTTTCTTGTGCAGCAAAACAGCATATTAGAATGATCTTTGAAAGATCATGTGACACTGAAAACTTTAGTAAGGATGCTGAAAACTCAGCTTTGCTGTCACAGGAAAAAAATTATACCAATATACATTAATATATACAAATTGAGTAATATTTAAATTATATCAGTAATCTTAAATTGTAAAAAAAAATCAATCATTGCACCCTTGTTAAGCATTAGCAACATTAAAATATCTTCTTACCAAACCCAAACTTATGAACGGCAAATACATTTTTGGTCACATGCAGTTTATCACATTGATTGTAAGTGGCACATCAATTAAACAGCATTTTTCGTTGCATCAACATGAGGCAAGGCTAGTTTTAGATGTGCACTGTTTTAACTCCAGTAGCTGAGAATGTTAACCAGACTAGTTATCTGGCATGGTGCTGAGTAAGCCTATAACTGAGCAGATCAAAAAAGAATGGAGTCCATTGTCTCTTCCGTCTGTGCAGGTTTGTGAGGTCCACTTTTTTTTTTTATGGCTTACATAGACTGCTTCCCTGATGTGTACATAATCTAAATAAGTAGGGTTTCCCGACACACATTTTGTTATTAAATTTGCTGATTGAAGCTCTGCTGGTTTTGTCTGATAATAATAAGGTGTGTTTTTACTGCAGTCTCGTCCAGTACTGACCCAGACCTTGTCCCAGCTCCTGATCGCCACCTTGAACTGCAGTCTGCCCTGCTGCGGGAACACCGGGAAAGAATCCTGAAAGAAACACAAGGCCTTGTCAGTCAGTTCAACTCAAAAGGAAACCACAAAGTGGTTCACACATTCACACATTATTTGCTCATGCAGTGTTTTGGCCTGTTGATTAGAGTATTCATTTGCGGTGTGAGGGTGGGGTGTGTTACAAAACGGTGCTCACCTGTGTTTGCGCTGGCCGTGGGTGGGGGTGGGAGGTGGGGTGAGGTGTAAGATGAGGAGTCAAATTTACGGGAAAGAGGGGGGAGGGCAGAAGGAGAAGGAGGCAGCATGCAAGAGTAAGTTGGAGTGGACTGGGAGGGCAAAGACTAGAGGAGAGAAGAGCAAAAAGAAGATAAAAGATTAATCTCATTTCATTAAGAGTATCAACAGATATAGTAATAAAATCATTTGACAACTTATTGTGAGAGAAACACCCCTCATAAATTTACTCTGGGGTTTTATAATGTTGTTTTAGCTCAATGTACCACAGTCTTATCACACTGGGCGTGTTCCTATGACGTAATTTAAAACAGAGCATGAGGTCAGATATCTTTTTTGACTATAGGGAGCGGATTTATGGACTAAATCGGTTAATCCTGTTGAACCGTAAACCTGCTGTATACGTGCGGGTGGTTATTTTTAGAAACTACAGCAGGCTGTATGTATACCGTAAGAAACACTAGAGGGCGCTTTTAAGCTATTTAAGATTATTTTGAATGTCAGGCGGACTCATGGTTTTACATTTCAGTTGCGTAATAGGTGCGTGTGCTAGAATATTTGTCTGCATTATTTACTATTGTAAAAAGCACTTTGTTTCGCGTGCTTTAAAGGAACAAAAAGGCGAATGCTGTTATTTTTGAGAGGGCATAATTTCTTTAAATTAAGACAATAAATAGTTTATATTTTTTAATATTTTTACATTTTTTCTTTTATATTTTTTATTTAGTGGGGAATTCGAATTTTTTTGTTTTAAGATCGTTCAAAACCTGTATGAGTTTCTTAAATGGAACACAAAATAAATTATTTCGAAGAACGTTGGTAGGAATTTGCAACATCAAACTTTAGATTTTACGCGCCAGTAGGTGTCAGTATTTTATAAGTAAAAACAAAAACGACTGACAATACGACTCAGTAATGATGTAGAATAAATTACATGTCCATTTGGTCAGACATCTTGCTTATCAAGATAATAGGGTATACAGCAAGGGAAGGTCGTCATTATTTACCTGCATACTGGAGAAGACAGACAGTGAACTATAGCCTGAGAGAGATGAATCACTCCGACTGTGCATTGAGCCTGATACAAGAGAACACAAGAGGATGGTAACAGTAACTATTATTACTTTACTACGTGCCACTGCTTTAATGTTTGTGGATGCTTTGGTAATACTGAATATAACAATCATGGCAATGCAGAACCTTGAATTGATATTTGATTTGAGGAGTATAAAGAAAGTAGTAACCTAACAAACAGTTCAAAGTGAACAAATGCCAATTTATTATTTATGAAAATAGAAGGGAAAGTAGTGGGAAAATCCATGCTTCAGCTGTTAAGCTGTTACTTGTTCTAATATTGCACAGTAAGTCATAA
This sequence comes from Enteromius radiatus, assembly GCA_032357445.1. NCBI lineage: Eukaryota > Metazoa > Chordata > Actinopteri > Cypriniformes > Cyprinidae > Enteromius > Enteromius radiatus. The sequence continues at coordinate 8,037,990 of JAUCMS010000062.1, read as the reverse complement.
AAAGATGTACCTGAGCTGTTGCTGTGATGGGAGTGATATACAGGGGAGGTAAAGGATGTGCTCAGGGGAGTATGTGTCTGAGAACAGGAACTGGTGCCCCCTGATCTCCTCTGGTTTCTCAGCTTTTCCTCCCTTCTCCACTTAGCTCTCCGATTGGAGAACCATACCTGTCAATCACCCAATATGGGTCGGTGCATAATGGACAGTGTCTTTAAGTATTGTTTAAAGGCACCTCAGCATTAACATAATAAAATCATAAAAAGAGCGTCATTCAAATATTCCACAAAGCCAGTATCACCTGAATTCTGGCCTCTGGAAGATCGATCTTTGCAGCCAGTCTCTCTCTAGCAAAGACATCTGGGTAATGAGTCCTTTCAAACTCTGGACAACAGATTTAACAGAAGACCAAATAATTAATACAAGCAGAATTGCACATTTTTAATCTTAAAGCGATAGTTTAACCGAAAAATGAGGATGTTGTCATGTAGGCCTAGTTCCAAACATGCATGCCATTACTCTAAAATATTTTGAACCCCATTGACTGAATTAATGTATGGACAAAAACCTCAGGCATTTTTTTCAATGATCTTTTCTCTTGTGTTCCACAATAGAAAAACTTTATACAAGATTGAAAGTACATGAGGACAAGAATATATATATATATATATATATATATATATATGCCAAATGTATAAAGTATAAGAATAGGAATGTGGCAGGATATGAAAAAGATTGGACTTTCCCAAACACAAAAACAATCCCACACAAACACATCCTCTCTAGGACTGAGATTGTTTTGCATGTAAAGCTCAGTGCGAGCCAGCGCTTTGAGTCACACCTTTCTCCAGGGCATCTATCTGCTCCTGGGTGAAGCTGGTGCGGTTCCTCTGCAGCTTCCTCTTTAGCTGCAGGTGTAGCTGTGACTCGTCCACCTCATCCCTCTCTCCCTGCACCACTCCTTCCCCTGCTCCAGCCATCTGCACATTCAGATCTTCCATGCAACCATCTGAGAGAAAAAAGAGACCCCATTAAACTTCGCAGAGTCTTGTAAGAGTGCTGCATTTCAGTGCACAGATGTGTGTGTTATTATATAGACAGAACTGTCTCTTTGAAGACTGTGTAATTCTAGTGCGCTGCAGCATCTTGTGTTTGACAGTTTGACCTTATTTGTGTACGTGTGAATAAGCAGCAACTGTATTATGGGCATCTAATTTTGTGTCTAATGTCTGCTCGCTTTAGTTCCGCCTTCTTGTAATGAAACAGAGGATGTCAAGGCCAGAGACGACCGTGTTTGTATGTGGGTGTACATGCGTGGCTGATGGTGTAGCTGTTGGCACCCTCTGTTTGTGCTCAGTCAAGTATAAGAATTGCTGGTTCACCCCAAAGCTGACTTCACGAACACAAGCACACATACAGAGTACATTCACACACAGAAGTGCTTTACTAATACATAATGAGAGCTACTGAAGGTACCTGTTCCGTGTTGAGGAGTGATGGCGTCGGCCGGGTGGTACCAGTTGTTTGGGCCAGTCCAGTTAGAGCTGTTTTGTAAGTTCAGCATGGTCAGATTGTCATACATTAAATGTCACCTGTGAGAAAACACAGACCCTCTCCTTCTATCATCCAGACCACTCCAACTCTGAAAGAAGGACAGAAGAAGTAAAACTTTGAAAAAGAAAGAAAAAAAAATTCAGTATTTATGTGCAGTAAACAGCTCTTGTATTTCATTCTTTGTTTTATCACCAATTTACTATTGCATTTCATGGCTTTGATTAGCTGTTTATTTTAATGTTATCTAATGGAGAATATTATGTAATTTAATTTATTAATCATTTAATTTAACAATGGGCACATCAGATAACTTTTCTTTATTCCTTTTTTAAACTTGTTTATGTTTTAATTTTCTATAATGATAACTTTTTTGGCCTTCCTTCAGTCTCTGTTTCCAACATCTTCATATAGTAATTTTTATCATTATATTTATCAATTTTTTAAATAATAATAAACTATTTCATAGATTATACATTTGTCATAATGACAAAATTGTCCTTTCAGAAGTTAATTTTCCACTTTCTATCGTAAAATATAGAAATATGTGTTATGTGTTGAAAAAAAAAAAAACAGTAATACGTCTCATATATTAAAATGTATTCATACTATTTATTAACACTTTAGCAATTACTTCTACAAAAGATGTACTTAAAATTGTGACATCAAACTAGCATGAATGACCAATATGTTTTTAAAGTATGTTACAATCACATATTAAACTCTCTTTATCTATCTCTATCTAAAAATATATTACCCCCCCCCCCCCCCACACACACACACACACACAGCGAGTAATTAAGAAGTACAGAACATCTAGTCTGACATCGTCGTACACACACGCATGACTGGAGAGAGTAATACTGTCAACTAATGTTAACAACAATACACACAGTCACACACACACATGCTACACAACAGAGAGATACGCACTCCAACAAAACAAAGAGATAATTATAGATAGACCGCACACAATGACACAATCCACGTTTATCGACTACAAACTCAGGCTACACAACAAAACTCGAAAATGGAGGCATGAAGCCTCCAACCAAAATGCACGCGTATTTAAATCACATAATTTATAGAGAAGGGTTCAGCTAAATAAATAAATAAATACTGTTCAAGAGTTAGAAAAAATATCACTGAACCAGCTATAGTTGTAAAACTACTAACATAGATGGAAAGGAGGCCGTTGTCATGAATACTACAGATCTAACCATTAAAATAACCTAGAAAATATCTGTATTGGTTTTGAGAGTAAATCATGGCCCGAATGTGGCGGAACAGCCCAGATTAGGGTGCACATAAATTGCATTACAGCTGTATTTATTAGTGTATATGTGTAATAAATAAATAAAAAACTATATATAATTATTACAATATATATGTAATCATAATAAACATTACTAGAAGTAAGGAAATGCCCAGGAAATGAACAGTTAAGTATTGATACAATCCATATACAAAGGCTTCTTTTATATAAAATACATGCTGATATATGTATATAATAAAATATCCAAATAATTTTTAAAGTATGATAGTAACTTAATAAACAAATTATAAAATATATGTATATTGACACGTAAAAATAGGCAAAGGCTTTGCAATTCATTGAAATGAACTAGTTCAGTTAATGAAATATGACTTTGTATGACTCTCAAGCAGAGACAAATAGAAGCACATTTACATTATTTACATTTTGCCTTTGGTAGTGTAACACAACATATTGTTGTAGCCTGTAGAAAACAGAAAATGTCAAAGGTCAAGCCTTCTACAACATTTCCGTAATTAACCAGCAGTTCTCCCAAAACTATTTATTTTTTCCAATAAAAGAGTCATGAATGTGTTAATGTGTCCGTGTCTGCAGTGAAGGCAGGAGACTCACCTGGTAGATGAATGAATTGTAAAAGTGGTCCACACTTGCTCAGTGTCTCTATCACTTTCTGTTCATCCCTCTCTCCTTCTCTCTGTTCTCTTGCTTTGTTAATGTTAGACTGTGTTCAAGAGAGAGAGAGAGAGCATGGGAGGAGAGGAAAGCGAGAGAAAGATGGAGAGAGTTAGACAGGGCGAAAGAGAGGAGGCGAGGGAGGGGTAGTGGGCTACAGAGAAATGCATCTGCAGGCACTCTGGTCCTTGAAGCAATGAGGGAGAGAGGGAAAGAGAGAGAGAGGGATGACACACAGAGTCAGTGTCAGTGTCAGGTCTGGACTTAATGCCAGGAAAAGGGGTGATGAAGTGAGAGAGAGAGGTGGAGGCAAAAAAAAAATGACTGAAAAAGAGGAGACGTAAAGCTATTTCTAAAGAACCGCAAAGACAATTCACTTGTTTGTAGATAAGGACTTACAAAAATTGGCTAACTGAAGCGCTGTGAGACCTGCTCTGATGGCCAGCGGTCCCCGGCACTGCTCTGATCAACACAAACATAGACATTTCAGAGTTAACTTCATTCAAACGTGTTCCTGTGAAATCATCTAAACGTAGCGTCCTGATGTAAATGAAGCATTAACCCTTTAATATATTCAAATGCATAGAGGTGTGACTTTAACAACTTTGTTCTGTTTGACCACAGCTTTGTGACTTTAAAACAGTCATTTAAAATTGTAATATATATTATTTTCCATGTTAGTGGTATTTACTAAGTCAGTTATTCCTTTGATGTCAATGCTGTTTTTTTTTATAACAATATTGCTTTTCTTTTTTTTTTTTTTTACTGTATTTTAAAACAAAAGTAGCATTGATGAGCATAAGTATTAAACTATAATTTCAGTATATTTTTAAAGCTTCTAAAATGGCCTTGAGACCTAGTAGTCTCTAAAAAGAACAAGAAGGTTGAAAGAACACAGTTTAAATAATATAAAACACACACACACGGATGCACAAAAACAACATATAGAAGCTAACAGACCATTATATTCATTATATTCTTATATTTTAAAGGAGACGCTCTCAGACTTGTGTGTAAGGGCCTCTCTTCTCCCACACACACACAGTGTATACAGCATGTTTACCCTTCACTGCACTTTGTGACAATCCCAATGCTATATTTGCATATTTTATTGGATTAACTTTAAAAACCAAAGAGCCTGTGACACATTAAAATACGAGAGGAAAAACAGAAAGAGAGAGAGACTTGGAGGTCTGATACAGGAGACTCAGCCAACACTACTTACAAGCATGACCATTTTGATTCTAGTTAATATGAAAGGTTCAACTTAGGCAAATAAATACGAAACCTCTTTATGCTCACTTTTGAAGTAAGAAGAAGGATCAAAGGGGTTTTGATGTCTCCTTTTGGGCATTACACCTAGAATCAGAGAATCATGAGCAATTTTGTTGTGTACTGATACGTTTTTTTTCCCTTCGTTCATTCATTTTAAGGTAAATGATTCTCAACCAGGCCCGGGACCCAACAAGGGGCCATCAGCAAACTTTCAGTGACTTGTTATATTAAATTTTTACAGTCTAAATGACGACTAAATGAGCTGCCAAGCTTTCAAAATGATACTGGTCTGCTCACAGCTATTGTATTACTTCAGAAGACTCTGAATATAGTGCAGGGGTCATGTGGACTACTGTTATGTTACTTTTATGGTACTTTTTGTTGACCCGGGAGCCCTAGTCACCAGTCATTGTATGGAAAAAGAGAAGCTCGAGAATTCTGCTAAACATCTCCTTTGTGTTCACAGGAGGGTGAGTAAATGTTGACAGAATGTACAGTTTAGTGAGGTCCATCTCTTTAATGCGACAAGCACCATCAGGTCAAAGGATGCTGTCACGGCACAAAGAAATCACATTGAGTTTCGTGCAGTACACGCATGATAGCAAAGGAACTGAAACAGAAATAGAGAGAAATAGGAAGACATAACGAGGCCATGGATGTATCCTTGTAGAGAAAAAAACCAAGGAAGGGGGACAGGGAGGGCACGAGAAAGAGAGACAGAGGAGGCGGAGGAGAAGGAGGGTGCCAGCTTTATTTATTTCCGGTTGACAAAACCCTCCGCTCTCTTCCTCTCTCATCCTCCCCCCATACCTACGTCTCCCTCTTTGTCACTCGTTCAGAGGATGCACGGAAAAAGACAATGACACGGAAAACAGACAGAGGCTTCAAGCAGAAATACAGTGCAAGATGAAGAGCATCTTTCCGTGTGGGTTACTTTTTGAAACAGTTGCAAAAGTGAAGCAGATGAGAAGGGATCCTAATAAAACGCTGTTAATATTTAGTGTCAGAGTGTTGCACACGTGTGACGTTGAGTGTGTGTTTATTATGTGTGCTGGTGTGTGAGCGTACGGTCCTTCAGGGCATATTTTTTCAGTGTCTTGTTAGTTCATCCCTGTCACCCTCTCTCTCTCTGCTGGGGGGGAGGGGGAAGAGAGGTCACCATAGCAACAATGCCGGGACAAATTAACATCAAGCCCATAAAAAAACGTGTGTACATGTATGAGAGTGCATGTATATGTGGTAAAGGAGGAAGTTTGTGTGACGCCGAAATCTGGCAGAGGCATTGATGTTAATGCATCAATTACAAATAATTCATTAGGCCCACAGTCTCTCCATCACTCTGTGTCATCCGTTTGGTTCCCGAGCACTTGTCTTCTTCCTTATTTTGTCGTCTCTGCCCTCCCATTTCCTTTCCCATCTCTCTCTGTGTGTGTTGTTGTGTGCCCCCAGGCTACAGAGTGCCACGTCCTCCCTCTCCCTTCCTCTCTCTCTGGCCCTGTCACCTTCAATTGCTCCATGGTACTAGACACACAGCCACGGGCAAAGAGAGAGAAGAGAGGGGACACACATACACACACAGAAAGAGAAAAAGGGGTGAGGACCGAGGGACGAAGCGCTGTGCATGTCTGGAGAGAGACAAAGAGGTAAAGAAAGAGGGCAGGTGTGAAAAGTTGTGCGAAAAGATGTGAGGGAGGATGAGGGAATTGAGAAACAACGAAATCGGGAGGTGACAAAGTTGAGGGAGGTACAAGCAGACACTACGAAGTGGCCTCGGTCCTAACAGCCATGGGTGCTTTTTTTTTCTCTCTCGCGGGTGTGAGCAAGAATTCTATGAAGCAGTTTAACTATTTAAAATACATGTTTGCTAGGTGATGTTCTTTCAAATTTATTTTAGAATTTATTCCTTTGATTAAAAAAAAACTCCAATCAGAGTTACATTATCCACTGTGGTGCTTTATGTCTTCACTGAAATATTTATTAATGAACAGAATGTTCAAAAGATCAGCATTTATTTTAAAAAATAAATAAAAGTGAAAAATTGAAAGAGTATACATTTATTAACGGACCCTGTTGTTACATTTGCCAGAAAAAAAATATTAGGCAACTGCTAATCACATAACAATACAGAAATGTTTGTTAATTATATTTTTTTTATTAATTTGACAACACATTTTACTATGTTCCCATTTCCCCTAAAAACAGCAGAGAAAGGAAAAATCTGTTCGAGTTTGATGAGTTCGTAGGCCTGTTCATTAACCAAATTAGTACTTCTTAGTATGCACCTATTAGCTCTACTGGTAGCCGGATGATAGTAACACAATGGTCAGGCTCAACTCACAGGAGATTTCAACTTGAAAAGCAAACCGCAGTACCTATATAAAACGTGGCATAAACCATGAGTAGAATTTAAAACACTTTAATTCATGTCCACACTGTTACTCTAGATTTTAGCAGTTATCTTTATTTGGAATCATTTCCTTCAACATGTTCTCCCTGACTCAACACAGAATTGCTATTTTGGATATGAACCTTCTAAAAAGTCCATGACAAATGTTTAATTAAAAATTAAGTATTACATCTTTAAAATGGATTATACTATCTTGTTTTAGAAACTACACTTACATTCAATACGTGAGAAATTTAACTTGTTTCATCTGACAATGTTAAAGAATTTGATCTGTTTGTAAATTAATTTACAAAGCGACACCGCCACTCAACACCTTCTGAGTAGAATTTATATTATTATTACTATATATATATTCGGCGTAAGTAACGTTAGTCTAATTTAAAGACCACTGTCAAATGTTAACGAGCGTCTTAAAGACTTAAGTTAATGAAACATTGTTTGCATGTTATATGTTATATATTCGGGTTACGTAACGTGCATTTTAACGTAATTTATTTCTATTAATCCAAATTCAAAATGTTTCTGTCAAAGAAAAGCACTCCTCAAAACTTTTTCCCAGTTTGCCAAAACGCGCCTGCCTCTCTGAATGCGCGTTCGCGTGTCAACGTGGCGTTTCGCAGCCAGTAGAATTTAGAGTTCTCTTAGGCTCCGCCCAATCCCGTCTTACAATTGGCTCTTTTTCCTGTCAGTTAAACCTTTTTGAGGACACGTAACGTGGCTGCTCCACCCACCTTTTACGTGCACTTTAAAGAAGAACAGTGCCAACGCGTACTCCTCAACTCAGGATAAACGGGTGTACTCAGGCAGAAATCACTGCAGGCTTGGTAAGTCATTTATATAGTTTTACATTAAAAAAGTTTTCAGTTTAAACTTAAATAGCATTGTGTTTTTATTTTTAATGTTAACTGCTTTTGTACAGCTCGTTCAACAGTAAATCACTGCATAAAACAAAACATTGTGTTTAGATTTTTTTGTTCTTATGCTTTAACATAAAAGTTTGTGCTTATTCAGAAAGTTAAAAAGAAATGCTATATCAGTTCATTTAAAATTGAATTGATGATCAAATGTAAATTTTCACCGCTAAGCACAATGACTTTGTGTGTACATAATCTTTTTTTTTTCTGTGGCAGAAATAATTAAATATAAAATCTCTTTCTTTTACACACACTGCTTAGGGAGAATATGCAGCTGCTCTTTTTAGGGACACTTGCCCTATTTGTTGGGGTCACGGTTGCTGTGCCTGCACAGGAGAAGCGTATACATCATAAGCCTGACCTCAGTGACCATGCTCATGATGATGCCCATGGATACCAGTATGACCACGAGGCCTTCCTGGGCAAAGATGAAGCCAAGACCTTTGACCAGCTAAGCCCTGAGGAGAGCAAAGAGAGACTAGGGTAAAAGAAATATGCCAGAATGCTACAGTAAATAGGAAATTAATAGTGTTATCGTGTGTCTTACTTTGTGTTTTTTTTGTATATTTCCCATACAGAAAGATTGTGGATAAGATTGACACGGATAAGGATGGCTTCATCAGTCATGCTGAGCTACACCACTGGATCAAGCACAGGCAGAGGAGGTACATCGAGGAGAACGTGGACAAGCACTGGAAAGAGTACGACCAGAACAAGGATGGGAAGATTGGCTGGATCGAGTACAAAAACACCACCTACGGATATTACATGGGTAATTAAAATGAGCCTTTGAATTTGGGCGTGGCTACTAATTATGTGGCTTTTAGTGAGAATGTGGTTCACAATAGTGCAACATGTTCGCAAAAACAAAGTATTGATGGTTAATGTACTATGTTACTGTATACCAGATGCAGAGTTTGATGATGTGGATGATAAGGCGAGTTACAAATCCATGCTCGCTAGAGATGAAAGACGGTTCACGTCCGCAGACCGGGACGGGGATGGTGTTGCTACCAGAGAAGAGTTCACTGCCTTCCTCCATCCTGAGGAGTTTGACCACATGAAAGCCATTGTGATACAGGTACACAGGGTGTATGTTTAATATTTTTTAGTACATAATGAGGAAGATTCACATTCCAAAAAGTTATAGAGCAAGGATCAAAATGATCTCTTGTTCATATTTTCACTATCTGAGAGGTTTATCTTGTTTGACTTGACAATAATAACTAATTGTTTCTAGAAGTTTCTGCAGAATGTATGTTTATGTTAGAGAAATACTAATAAAAATTGGCCAAGTGACTGAACAGTTACTATGAATACTGTAGATAATTTATTTTTCTATCTACTGTTAGCATTTAGCATCTGTTTGCACTGCAAACTTTGTTCCTTCATTGTTGCAGGAAACAATTGAAGACATTGACAAGAATGGAGACGGCAAGATTAATCTGCAGGAATACATTGGTAAATGTCTTCTCTATTCACCTGGGAAAGAAGCAAGTGTCCATTAGGACTGATATTTTGTGGCCAAATGAATAGTAACTGTGCATGTGTTCTTGTTGATTCTAGGGGACATGTTCACCCCTGAAAGTGGAGAGAATGAACCAGACTGGGTCACAACAGAAAAGAAACACTTTTCAGAGTTCAGAGACATGAACAAGGTATGTGGTTGAAGGAAATCTATCAGAATCACCTGTGAGTGTTACTCGCCTATTCTTTCATGGTTCATGATTCCTTTTGTTAGGATGGTTACCTTGATGCCAATGAAGTCTCTCATTGGATCCTCCCTGGAGAAGTTGACCATGCTGATAATGAGGCCAGGCATCTCATTCATGAAACCGATAAAGACAACGTAAGTGACTTTCACTGGGTCTTTACGTGGGTGGTGTTATTAATTAATGCAAAAATGGCTGTAATAATAATCAAAAATCAATTTAAAAATAATCTTTACCTCTGTCTTCCTTCTTTTAATTCACTGCCAATGAATTGCAATGGATTTCCTACTGCTTCATGTAATTGACTAACCAGGATGACAAAATCACAAAGAAGGAGATTCTGGCAAACTGGAACATGTTTGTCGGGAGCCAAGCGACTAATTATGGAGAGGATCTCACCAAAAGACATGATGAACTTTAATCCTTGGCATATCTGGGTAAAGGGGAGGGCAATGTGTTTTGTGGTGTAGGTGAGAAGATTCAAAATTGATTATGAAAATGAAAGCTAATTGTTATTGTGTGTTGGGTAGGAACATTTCCAGAGTCAGGGGTAAGGCTTCAGTGAAGACAGTTAGACAGATAAAAGTTGTATTTATTGCCAAACATATTTCATACTTTGAAACAAAATTGTAAGGAACACTCACATTGCTTATGAACAGACACTCCAGCTTGCTATTTGTGAGGAAATGGACTGATATCTTCCATTTGAAAGATACTCAGGAATTCAGCACTGAATACAGAGACAGTTGCATCAGTATTCAAAAACACAGGCCTGTTTTGACTGTTCCAAAGTATATTTGACATAAATGGTCTGTGATTTTACATTTAACATATCACTTACATGAATAGAGGCATTGCTGAGGAGAAATGAAGCCAGAGGGAGGGAAAGAGGGGCAGGGACTCAATAGATGGGAGGAGACAGAAGTGATTGACACTGTATTGGTGGAACATTTTTCTCTCTGTGAATTCTAAATAAAGCCATGTTGGTTTTTGTAATTGTGGATTGGAGTTTAATTTCAGTGTTCTCACAAAGACATCATATATGTGACCCTGGACCGCAAAACCAGTCATAAGGTTAATTTGGTTTTACATCATCTGAAAGCTTAAGAATTAAGCTTTCCATTGATGTATTGTTTGTTAGATTAGGACAATATTTGGCCAACGACTCTAGAATCTGAGGCTGCAAAAAATATCTATATATTGAGAAAACCATCTTTAAAGTTGTCCAAATGAAGTTTTTAGAAAATTATGTATATACATTTACGGTAGGACAAAATATCCTAAATATTTACTTAATAGCCAAATGATTTTTGGCATAAAATAAAAATAGATTCTGTGTGACAGTGTATTTTTGGCTATTGTTACAAATATACTGGTGCTACTTATGACTGATTTTGTGATTCAGGATCACATATTGCATTGTGATGAGAGGTCTAATTGACAGAAGCTTAAATATTGTATATTGCATTTTCCAAACTGTGTCTGTGTCCTTAATGTCATTCCCAGGATGGTCGTCTCTCAATCAGTGAGATCATGGATAAAATGGATTTCATTAAAGTCAGCACTATAACTGACTTTGGGACCCTGACAGAAGATCATGATGAACTTTAACCTCATTATGACTACAAAAAGCTTGAATGTCTCTTAAAACTATTAAAATAAGACAAATTTGATTTTTGAAGTGTGTAAAATGAATGGTTTATTTAAAAAAAAAAAAAAGAAGCAGCAGCACATCTACTGTATATTTTGTAAACATTACATTAAAATATCTTTGGGGGGAAAAGGGAAAGAATAACTTCAACAACCACTCCAATTATCCCTGTGACAACAAAAGGGCTACTACTACAAAAAAAAAAAAGAAAAAAAAAAAAGTCCATCAAAATGAATGACAATATTTACAGGGTTGAAGCGTTGTCCGATCCTCGTTTATGCTTGCATAACGGGTCGAGCTTCTTTAGCTCTGAGGTCCACTCCTGAGCCTGCAAAGCCAGTCCCACCCTGCCGGCAAGCAAAGACAGAAATTATACACTGACTTTGTGCATCAGTAAAACATTGAGACACTCTTTATAGTCTCTCATACACACCCTTTGAAGGATTATAATATCCTTCTCTTTCAGTTTGTCTCCAGTCACTGGATCAATCATGTCTTTCCGTATGAGCTTCTCCACACACTCCAGAGTGACTACGACTCCACTTGTGGGAAAGACAAGAAACAAAAATAGAAAGAACTAAAAGTGAGGACAAGACCTATAAAGTCAGATCAATTCTTGCTGAGTAAACAGTTTAGAAGTCAAACTCACGAGGGTCTAAGAACTGCACAGGGCACAGAGTTCCCAAGCGTGTCTTTGGTTACTTCACACACGTATCTGTCCTGAGGACAACATTAAATATTTTTGAATGGTTCAAAAGCACCTTAAAGATACTGCTTGCAATGATGTGCAGTAATTCGAAGGTTTGGAAAAGTGTGTGTGTTTTTTTTTTAATACAATACAGAAATATTTCACATATAATAATACATTAAATATTCATATTGAATACATTTAAATGAATACTGTTATAATCCAAAGATGCATTGAGTTGCATTGATTCAAGTAAATGTTTTTTTTATTTTATTTTATTCAAAGTATTCACAAAACAGCATTAGCCTTATCAGCTGATAATAATGAGAACTGTTTCTTGAAAGTAAGAATGTGATGATTCGCTCAGCTCATGAGATACAATGTAATGCTAATGTAACTCACGATGCAACTGCAATTTAAGTGAAATTATAAATACATTTTTCTTTTAATTATTTCTCAGACATAAAAATACATCACATTAAAATATATTTTAGGTCAAATAAATAATTATTTTAAAACAAAAACTCCCCAAACCCTGAACCCATGTGCTACAGAGTACCGAGTAAAGGCTGCTAAAAATATAAACACAAGGAATAAATTACATTATAAAGTGTTAATATTTGAAAATCTTAATAGTATGACAATTATTACCATTTTCTTTCAAAAACATTATATAACCTTACTAACTCCAGAAGTAATGTATACAGCATCAAACAGAAAGAGAAAAATGCAGGACAAAAAAATAAATTAAATCAAGGCTTCTTACTTGGCGTGTAAGGAGGGCCACTCGGTCCAGACTGGGATCCAGCGGAGTGAAGCGCACTGAAACCAAATCACTCATCTTTAAAGGACATCCTGACATGGGGCACAACACTGTCTTTGACTGAAAAAGCAGGAGAAAACAGTTCATGATTACAGACAGATGAAGTCAAAAGAGTTAATATATTTGTGAGGTGTATTTCTTTAATTGAGAAACCTTGCACTCTATTCATTCACTAACATAAGAAAAAAAACAAAAACACTAGCTTTTCTAATGTTTTTGTATTCCGTCTACTTGTTTTCTTTTTATTTATACATTTAACAAAAGCAAAAAAGGCCTCCAACACTAGCTTGCTCTATTCTTTTTATTAATTAAATAATAAACACCTTGTTATATGTACTGCATTAAGCTAACTGAGGCTTGTTATAGCTCTCTTGTACATCATTGCTATTTTGTTGATTTTGATTACTTCCATAGTCTTCACTTGTAAGTCGCTTTGGATAATAGTGTCTGCTAAACGCCTAAATGTGAATATGAAGAGGACTATCATGACAGAAGAAGCTAGTGGAGAACTGACTGAACTGAGGAGAGATCTACAAACAATCCGATCAAGGGCATCATGACCGACCAAAAGAACACTTGGCATGGAAACTAATTTCAGGTTTAGCACAATCTCTTGTGTAATAACTTTCCACAAATGACATTTGACTACTGAAGACCCAAGGTTAGGGACACGTGGCTGACAAAGAGGGGAAAGTGACATTTCTAGAGACCTACGGGTTTTTTAAGCAAGGCTGGCTTGGCCTCTGGTGTGAGGCTGGGGATCCAGAAGCTGGGCAGGGCTGAAGAGGAACTGGGCGCTGCTGTGTCAGAACTGGAGGAGCTGCTCGAGCCCTTCTGGCTTCCTTCATCCTTCGATTTCTCTACAGAAACAAGAGGCATACACACAATCAAGCAGGAATCTCTCTGTGTTGTACTAGGGTTAAGATCGCCTTGTCTGGCTTTTATACCTGAGGTAAAGGGGTTGATTGGCTTGGAGACAATGTTGTTCTCTCTCTGCTTGAACTTCTCAGCTCTCTCTCGCTCTTCAGACTTGGACTCCAACTTGCCTTCACTCTTTAGAGCCTGTTTCTGCTTCTCATATGCCTGTGTTTAAAAATATGTGTGTGTTAGACAAACAGTGAGGGGCATTTGTATTCAGAGCATAACACATATAAGTGCTCAAACCTTCATTTTCTTGGCAATTTCTGTTTTCTGGTGAAGGATGTATTGCAGAATGGCTTCTTTTTCATACAAATATCCATCTTCACTGCATAAGCAAACATAAACAAACACATTAATCCCAGTCTACAAGCAACTGACAAGAAAAACGGTCCAGTAACACTCAGTATATTCACTTAGGACTGCGATAAATAACCTCATGTAAACATTTTCAGCATTAAAACAATTCTGTGAGTGCAAACATGGCTCGTACGTTACGACGGGGTCCCTGCAGGGCTGCAAGGAGAGACAGCAGCAGTCAAAATCTTTGATCGCATCCTTCCCCAAACGCACACTTTGTGTCCCATAACCAGAAGCGGCTGGAAAATATGAAGTGAGATAAACAATTTAATACTGCAATTACATTTCAATCGTTTCATGACACACATAAATAACACAAGCGTACATTACCGGTGTCTTTCTTCTTCTCGTGATAAGTGTAAACAGCTCCTGCTGTGCAGTTTTTCCCGTGTCGAGTCATGCTTGTCCTTTGCAGAACAAAATTATTTGTTTTTATGATATTAGTGAACAGATTTCACATAGCTAAGTTAAGTTACACGTTCGCGCGAGTTGCATAATTGCTTAGTGAACTTGCGAGGAAATACATAACAGTCATCAAACATTACAACGATAAGCCGTAAACTACACATAAATCAAACACGATTTGTTCTATCATACATTAAAAGCAGATTTTAATAAGCACAGAAGTTGCTGTTTACCTCTTACGATCCTAATCCTGAACCGGAAAGGTTTTGCCCCACTTCCTGTCTCGTCTTAAATTTGTAGAATAAAAGTTCACAGGGAACGTTGGTATCACGCTCGAGCACCAACTGTATTGGAATAATGCACATAAGCGGTACAGTCTGTTTATCCAGCTGCAGAAAAATGAATTTGTATAATAAAAGTAGTTTATTATATCTAGATTATAGTTTTCTGCAATAAATAAATAAATGAATTAAAATAAATAAAAATAATTGCACTGTAGAAAGCACTTTTTAATTATTATTATAGCAGGGGTCACCCAATTGCATCCAACCTCAGAGTTTAGACCCTACTTGCTTCAAAACACACCGAGTCTCCTGTATTACAGTATTCAAATAATTTTATTAAAGCCCAAGGACAACGACTATAAGCCTGTTTATGCTAAAGACAACACTATATGATAATTGTAACTGAGAAAAAGGAATTCCCTTTAATTTTATTGTGAAAGTCAGTAAAGGCGCAGATGTTTTAAGATCTTTTTCCCCTGTTGAAGTATAATACACATTTTGACAGCCAATCAGAATCCATCCAGCGTTAAAGAGCGTAAGTGTTGACTGTAGACGTAGCCTACATTGCCCGTTGGTGTGTGGAATATAGTTGTCGTTTTTACCCAAGACAGTCTATCTACGTAGCAATTAATTTTAATATGGACTAACAGTTTAACATTATTGAGCATTGACCGATCATGCTATACGCAGAGAGCCTAATAATATTATGTAGTATAAATATTCTTATTAGTACAAATCATGTTTGGAAATCATGTTTCGTCAGCGGAAAAATTGACAGCAAAGTGAAAAACATTATTCAACAGAGACAGTGAGGACATCCCTCACAGACAATTATAGTCTGTCTACACTGATATAATGTAGGTTGTCAAAAGTATTTTTAAAGTACACAAATAAATAAAACGTTCCCTCATTTTATTCCATAAGTAGTCTCAAAACAACACAGTTAGGTTTGCAATTACATTTCATATCATATCATAACGTATGTTAATAACAAGACTGTTTAAAAGGGAAATGTTGTTCAATTAAATACATTAAATTTAAGGTAGCCTAATGAAATTAAGTTCCACAAACATGTATTTATTGACCAGACTGTAGCGTGTTATGTGATAACATTAAAAAGAGAAAAATAACTTAACGACAATGAACATAACGCTACAATGTAACTCCTGAAATCTGTTCCTCTTTTGGCCACATGCTGGTGATGAATGGGTTTAGTTGTCATCATCATCGTCATCATCGTTATCATCATTAAAGACGTCCGCGACAGTCCTAAAAAGAAGAGAAGAGGGAAAATATCATTATTTGGCTATGCTTAAAACAACAATTAGTACAGCAGGTTTATTTGCAGGAAAATATGATCTTACTTGTAGAGGGATCCAGAAACAGAGTCAACAAAGCCACCTTTTAGAAAAAAATAGTGTAAAATTAGTTAATCAAATAATCAGACCTTATCCACAGTCTAAACAACTAAAATAGCATGTATGAAATTGTTGTAGTATGTTTCTTACCTGGCTTGCAGACGGTGTCACAGACAGGACACATGTAGCACTTTCCACAGTCCTAAAGAGACAAAAGATTGTTAGAGTCCTGGTAATTTCATGCTATGATTTTTTTAAGTAATTGTTTGTGTAAATATACGTGTGTGGTTTTGTAGGGAAAAAGGAACTCCCTATACTTTAGCCATCTATTGCTTCAGACAACCACGTAATTTGCATTTAAACACCTACTGTTACTAGCCTGGACCACCACATGCTGTGACTAATGCAATCATTATGTCATTAATGCACGCTTAGTCTGTCTATCTGCACAAACACAGCCGAAGGGCCTCAAGCTTCACTTAAGTGCAATTTATTAACACTCTACATCCTTCTGTAGTTTCCCCCCCTGGAAATCCAACTGAAGTTGTATAAGCTATCATCACTTTCAATAGCCTAAATAAAATTGTTATCGAGCATTGCAAACATTTTTTGTTAAGTACACTGTAAAACAAACAAAAAAGGCATGCAGCTTCAGCAGATTCTTGAGTTTTCTCATCTTAACTCCTACAAAATTATTCATGATTAGAGAATAAAAGCCTAAAAAACAGTATTAAGTGAAAACAGGGACCAGATACAAAAACTGAATGAAATAAATAATTACATTAATCACTCAGTAGGCCCTAGTTAGCTTGGGACCAAATGTTGGATTGTAGTTTACATTACAAGAATGCAGATTTTTATTAACTGAGGAAAATCATGTGAAAACATGTATGTTTGATGAATGTAAAATGTGGCACTATGACTAATTGAAATGAGTGAATTACAAACAGTTTTTTTCAAAAGACTGTCAAAATACAGGTACTGTCAGGTAAATCTTGCTTGATTGTAAGCCAAGAAAATAAAATACAATATGTCTATGATGCAGTGCACAGTTTAGTATTGAGTTCTTTAGTAAATTGTATTGTAGTTATTTAGGAAATGTGTGTTTGTGGTGGGTTTCTCACATCGCAGAAGTCGCAGTGTTCAGAGCGGTCTCCCTTTTTGCATGGGCACTTATCACAGCTGTCGCAGTGCTGAAGGGAGAAAGTAATGAACAATTACTGTACCGTACTACACTACCAATAACAGTGCACTTTATTAGACTAATAGAGCTCAGAAGATCTTACCTCACAGTGGGCACACAGTGAACAAATGGATCCTTCATGATAATCATCATCTGAAAGATATATTGTCAGCTGTGGGTTTTTTGAACTTTAATTGATGTGTATGTGAAAAGTGGTGAGAATTGTGATGATGATCAGAATGAATTAGTCTTACTCACGTGAACACCATTTTTCTTTCTCACTTTCACACACATGCACATACACAACTCTCCACCTTTGTGAGTAACTATATATATATATATATATAGTTACTATATAGTTACACATGCACACATATGAAAATGAACACTTTTAAAACAATAAAATACACAAACACAAAAAAGTACAACTACCATGTATAACAAAGTATACACTTATTGTATATTTTTCACAAAATATATAATAAATTAAATGAATATATGTTTATAAATATTAATATCATCACAATAATTCTTTTTTTAAAATGCAATTAGATTTCTTTGTTAATACAGTACACTTTTTGAGCTACAATTAATAAATGCTCTCTATTAATTACATGTACAGTATGCTATCCAGATAAATAGCAACATTAATTTGAGCTTAAAACATTTTGAGACACAAATTGTGTTCATTTAAAGGTAAAATAACAGAGATAACAGAAATTACACTGTGCAACACAGGATCTTTTGATTTATTCGTTTCAGAGTGGGGTTAAGAGATGTGGTGCTTGTACAACACACCATTGTGCTACTTGATGACACAGCAGATATTACACAAAACAGAGAATGAAAAAACAAACACCAGAAAAAAAACAAAACCCAACTAAAAAAAATACAGTTACAACAGAAAAAGGATTCAGTCTAAACAGTTATATTTTGCATCTCCTCATAGTTGCTGTATTGTCTGTTCCCTTGTGATACGTCCTGTATGTATCAACATGAAAATGTAACTTATGAATGAACATTCTCTCTCTTTTGCTACCTCTCCACTGACATCTGTGCTGCTGCATCCCTATTGTATCCTTTAAACACTTCATACATATTGTCCCTGACTGCTCACCGTATGTTTCTAGTTGCCTGTTTTACTAATTTATTTTAAATGAAAAAGAGAAAAACTAAAATGTGCTGTTAAAGCAATAGTACACGTTTAAGAATCGAAGAATGTACATTGAGTGGGGTATTTTTTTTTTTTTCCTTTTTTTTTGCAACTATTTAGAAAATGAGAATCCTTTCTGGTAAGGATAACAAAATAAATAGATATTAGCATAAATAGAGATAGCATATGTAACTTTTATAAACCCATTTAAATATCACACAATGACTTTACAAGTAGACAGATCAGGGTGGTGTGCATGTCACTTCTGTTGTGGAGAATCTCTACAGAGAAAGAATGAGATTGGGGAGATGTAGGGAAAGAGAGAGAATCTGGAACCGATCTGTCCAATCAGTCTGCCTTCCTATACTCCCCACAACCATCCAACATCCTCCTGTCTCTCTCTCTCTTGCTCTCTTTCTCTATCGGTCCCTACTAATCCACTGTGATCTCTCTCCATGGTATATTCCCCCACTACATCTGCCTGTCTCTCTTTCTTTCTCTGTAGTTTCACACGGTGACACAAATGCAGAAGATTCCAAATTCAAACAGGACAAATATAGGGATGAAGGAAAGGGTGGAACCCGCTCTTTCAAAACGAGACAAAAATCAAAGAACGATCTGATCTATTGGGCCAGAGTGAGGCCTGGGGCTCAGACTGCAGCGCTGGGTTTGTTTTTTCTCTTTTCTCTCTTAAGTCCTCAGTTCATAAGCACTGTACTGTACTGCACGTCAGGACTTGAAGCAGTCCGCCTTCAGAGGGCCCACAGACCTCATAGCTCTATTTAGGCAGGGAAGAGAAGACAGAGAGAGTCAAAGACAGCCAGGGTGATGGACAGCTGGAGAGGGGAGGAGGTGGGGCTTGCGCTAAGCTCTGAGTGATCTGATTGGATAACACGACCGACTGATTGGACCTCAACTATAGCAGGCCGAAAACAACGTTTTGAGGCAGAGCTGAGGTGAAGAAAGTGGGAGTGGCCAAAAGGGCCCCCTTGCTCCTCCCCTCTCTTTCCCAATTTGGTGAAAATACTTATGGAGGGCTAAGAGAGGGGGCAGATGATTTGCCAAGTTACAGGGGTATTAAACGGCACTTCAACTTTACGTACCTTCATGGTCATCATCATCATCATCATCATCATCGTCGTCATCATCGTCGTCGTCATCATCATCATCGTCGTCATCATCGTCGTCATCATCATCATCATCGTCGTCATCATCGTCGTCGTCATCATCATCGTCATCATCGTCGTCGTCGTCATCGTCGTCGTCGTCGTCATCATCGTCGTCATCATCGTCGTCATCATCGTCGTCATCATCATCGTCGTCGTCATCATCATCGTCGTCGTCATCGTCATCATCATCGTCATCATCGTCGTCGTCGTCGTCATCGTCATCATCGTCGTCGTCATCATCATCATCATCGTCGTCATCGTCATCATCGTCATCATCGTCGTCGTCATCATCGTCATCGTCATCATCGTCATCATCATCATCATCGTCGTCGTCATCATCATCATCATCATCGTCATCATCGTCATCATCATCATCATCGTCGTCGTCATCATCGTCGTCATCATCATCGTCGTCATCATCATCGTCATCGTCATCATCAGCCATCAGGCCTTCCTCGCGGATGAATGGCAGATCCTGGGCTTTGACAGAGGCTGAGGGCGCCAGCGGTGTCTGGAAGGAGCAAAGTAGGGCCAGCAAGAGCCCCAGCAGCAAACTTCTTAGAGTAGCCATGTCTGATCAGAGCAGTAAATCCAAAAAGAGGAACCACAGTGCAATGTTCCTGCACGTGCACCTGTCAAAGCAAAACCCAACGTGGACACCACCTAGATCCACTTAAACCACACACACTCACAAACACACTCACACACGTTCACACAGACGCTCAGCTGCACCCAGGCTATGGTGAGGTAAAACAGGTGACAAGTCAAGAGGTCCAAAGTATTCCAATAGTTACGCGCTTGTTCCCAATGACAGGCAAACACAAGGATCCTGTCACAAACCAGTGTGTTCTGTAGATTTTTGAAAAAATGACAAAAAATTTTCCCTCTGCGTTGAGTTAGCACTTAAGGACTATGAAGAGCCGTGTGGTGGGCAAGGCGGTGTCTGCAGCACGGACCTCACTAATGGTGCAGAGACAGACAGACAGACAAACTCGGGGGTAAAATGAGATGGGGGCGGGGGCCTATGGTCAATGAGTGACAGGGCCAAGTGCTGGCAGCCATACCACCAACCACCGGCGTTCACTTTAGGATGGAGGTGAGAGAGAGAGAGAGAGGTCGGCAGCATACGGCACGATAACTTTAGAGACGGCAGCGGGACAGAGGAGGAGTTCCAAGAAGAGGATGACCATATATCGAGAGCAGAGGGTGGAGGAAAGAGGGCTGGATGATAAGATCTATATCAAGACGATGAGCAAAGAGAAGGAATTGTTGAATAAAACCAAATGAGATGATGGAGTGTTTAGCACGAACATCTGCAGAAGTGTGCCATCATTTCCTCAAACTAAGTGCGTTCATGTAGATGACTGAAAATGCACTGTTTATTGTTTTATTGTGTGAATGTGGCATGCAGTCGTTTACAAGTACATTCATTTGTGATTATGACAGTCATAAATCCAGTTGTCAATGAAAGCATAAAAAGTATAAGTTGAAACATAGAAACACACACACACACAAACACTGGATGATCAGATCTCCACGTATACTTTTTAGAACAGTCACTCTTTCAATCTTGGCTGTGGCAGTGCCTTCCGACTTTTTCCCTCTCATGTGTCCCCAAAATAGTGCACTGAGGGATAGGTGGGGTGTGAGTCTCTCTATTTAAAACCTTGCTCTACCACAGTCAGGGTAATGTGACCTTCCCTGGCACAGTGCACCACTGACTCCCCATAGACCCACTCCAGCCCCAGCATACCACCCCCCCCATTCTATCTATCTACACTATCTATATTATTTTCCTTCTCTATCTCAATGTTTCCTCAATCGCTCTCTTGCTGCCCTTTTAAGTAGCTGTTCGTCAATAACCAACCAAATAGCTGCAAGTAGTTTTATGAACACTGCCCGTAAGTAAAAATCATAGTGGAAAAGGTTGACACTTAAATCGGTCAACAATAGTTTATTCAGGCCAAAGGATACTGTTATGCTATCAATTAGTAAGCAGTATTTTTAAGACTTTTAAGAATTTGGGTTTCTACAGATATTAACACAGTTTTTTTATTTTTATGTAAGCTACTAAAAATAATAATGTTGAATAAAAAAAAAATCCATATTAACATTATTAGTTAAATTATCTATTATATATTATTAAAAAAAAAACAACAGTATACTCTGTGTAAAAAAAAATCATGATTCCTACTCCAATACACCATATTATAAAGCATTTCTTCATTGTTTCTCTTTCATATTAATGAGATTAAATAATGGGCTAATGTAGTCTCCTGGTTTTCAAGTTTATGTTTCTTAAAAGACCCCAGTTATGTCATATATAAGTTTCATAATCTCAGTAATGTCTCGAATTACAGTCTGGTTGCCAAAAATGAGTCTGCCATCAAAACATAGAGATTTATATATGAACTCAAATATTTTTCATCTAATTCTTCCTGGAGACTTCATATATATGATGAACACATAGTGTTTCTAGCACTTGTGTAACAATGTTACGTTGTGCCATATTTTTCTTATGCAATTTTAAGAGAAACATCTGTGACGAAGCTGTTACTAAACATAAGTGAGAACTTCCTGAGCTATGAAAGAATAATGAAATGTTCCTTTGGGAATCCAACTGCTTTAAACTGATCTATTAATTTTGCACTCAAAAATGAACAGTGAGAGTACTGGACATGGGGAGGTGGTGTGTTCGAGGGGGGTTTAGCAAGGTGTTAAATTGCAATGTGGTTGAAAGTGGATATGTATGCAGACATGCCTTTGAGATATCAGGTCCCTGACCATCTTCACGTCTTCTCTTTTTCTTTATCCTGCTCTTTCTACTCTGAGGAGAACAGCTGAATATGCACGGCCTGGTATCTTGATCTGACCCACTTTTTTCATGATAGCACTCAAACCAGAAGTTGTAAAAATCATGTCCTCCTCGCTCACAAAACGAAACTCTCAGCCTGCGCTCCACCTGCAAATTTCAAAAAGCATTTTTAGTTATAGATTTGCTATTTCTTGGGGCAATTTTGTGGATATTATATTTCTTTTTGAGTACTTATGAGTAAATATTATGAGATTTTATGCCCCATGATTAATGTCCATGTTTAAGCACATGATGACGCATAACCTTTTTAAGGTTTAAAGGTTAAATCTGCTAAATGTTATATACAACGCTATTAAAAATCCCAATGTTTTTTTTAGCATTTAAAAAAACACACTCAAAAAACTTGTGGAATGGAAAGATTCCATGGATATATGTTCAAAGTTCTTTAAGAAACCATAGATGCTAATAAAGATGCTAATAATAAACTAATAGATTGCTAAGAGTGTAGTAATGGGCAACATAGCAAATTAAATCAGTTGATATGCTAATTGTTCAAATTCCACATACATGTTCATGCAAGTAAAGCTGCTTGCACACAGATTCTGTTCTGAAAGCAGCAGTGCTTCCATGTTCACACCGAGCGAGTGGCTAAACTAAGATGATGTGCTGAATTAGCTCCAGTTAGATTTAAGAAGAGATCCTGTGAAGAGTCAAGTCCCCACCCCACCCCAACTCTTACTCCACAGTTACTGAATATGACAACCTGATCCTCATCGGCCGCTGCTCTTGCCATGTAAGGCTAGTAGGAGACTAAGACCATGCCAACCTAGGAATCAAATGCTACTCAAAAGAGGGCAGGGTCATTACAGATCGCCACTGCTGAAGACTGAGAATAGAAAGCAGAGAAGAGAATGTTAAAGCAAATTTAAGTTTAATTGGTACACTAATTCCTTTTAAAAAAAAAAACATAAAAATACAGGTTTGTAATAAATATGATAATTTACGATCACAGAAAATATACTGATTTCCAATAGTCAGTAACAGACACAATGAAAAAGTCATCACAGTGTAATTGTGGATGATTGCATTGATCCGCACTTTAATTCATTCTTTTGTAGCATTTACAAAACACAGCATAAATAATAGGAAATATATGACCACTGACAGATTTTGTCTGATTAGAAAGACCAAATAAAACAAACAAGAAAAGATGTACTGTAAGATGTCAAATGTAATTACTAGGGCTGTAATGTGTTAACGTAATTAGTTAGAAAAAAAATAACGTGATAAAAATATTTTAACTAAGTTAACACATTGGCCCCGCCCCCAGACCCGTAGCCTACATCATCATCATTTTCATGTTGACAAATATGATGCAGAGCAACAACTCCATATATGCAGTTATGTCAAATTTAAGGTATTGGTGCAAAAATATATTTGCCTCATATTTATATCATACAATATCACATGAGCAGCGAGAGCATTAGGCATTAGGCTATTACACAAATACTAAAAGTTGATAATGTGTTGTATTCGTATTTTATAAATCGTAAAGTGATGCAACCGCAAATGGACTTTCTGTTCAGGAAGTAGTAAACAGCGTAGCATGTAAGTAAGCAAGTCAAGTTACTCTGGGGATCAAACACCTCAGTAGCTAAAGTGTAGTGTTTTAGCTCCTTTAACTTAATGTGTATAGAGTTTTGCAAAGAATATATTACCTTTAAAGCCACAGCAGAATTGTGGTGTCTTCAAGCAACACAGTGGTGTTTAGTGTCTGAATGGATCCACGTTTTAAACAAATTGTGTGAATCAATGAATCAAAGACCCCTTCATAAACTTCCTTTGTAAAGAAATCAGCCGTTTGAACGAATCAAACGAATCACATTTACCACCACCTGCTGGCAGATTTCATTTCTTATTTACAGTAAAATTTTATTAGTTAATAAATAATAATAATCCTCTCCTTGGATCGCCACCTTAACGTGGTGGAGGGGTTTGAGTGCCTGAATGATCCTAGAAGCTATGTTGTCGGG
>JAUCMS010000062.1:7976379-8013246 GCA_032357445.1 Enteromius radiatus | reverse complement strand
TCTGCAGTAATGCGGTCGATGTACCGGTCTGTCGTGGTGAAGAAAGAGCTGAGCTGCAAGGCGAAGCTCTCGATTTATTGGTTGATCTACGTTCCTACTCTCACCTATGGTCATGAGCTTTGGGCCCTGACCAGAAGAACGAGATCCCGGATACAGGCAGGCCGAAATGAGTTTCCTACGCAGGGTGGCTGGGCGCTCCCTTAGAGATAGGGTGAGGAGCTCGGTCACTGTTCCGGATGCCTCCTGGACGCCTCCCTGGGGAGGTGTTCCGGGCATGTCCCACCGGGAGGAGGCCCCCGGGGAAGACCTAGGACACGCTGGAGGGACTATGTCTCTCGGCTGGCCTGGGAACGCCTCGGTATTCCCCCAGAAGAGCTGGAGGAAGTGTCTGGGGAGAGGGAAGCCTGGGCACCTGACCCGGTCCCGGATAAGCGGTAGAAAATGGATGGATGGATAATAATAATAATTATTATTATTATTAAATTAAAGGAATAGTTCTCCCCAAAAAATTACAATTCTGCCATCTTTTACACATTTACATGTCGTTTCAAACCTTTCTTTTGTGGAACATATTTTAAAGATTGCTGGTAACAAAGCTGTTTTGGTTACCAATGACTTTCACTGTATGAACAAACAACTGAAATGTGTTTCAAATTATCTTCTTTTATGTTCCCTATTTTATATTACTGTAAACAATAAGGCCTTTGCAGCCTAATAATGTGCAATAAACTATTTTTTTTGTTGAATCAAATAAAATATTTCTAAAGCTACAATTTGCAATGTCTATTTGATACTTTCTCATTTAACACAAAAATATCTTTAAATAATAATTTGTGGGAATTTTCACTGTCAAATTAATTATATTAAAAAAATGCAATCTACCTTACAGATTTGATCAGCATTATGCAATGCCTTTTCATGAGGAAAATCAACTTAGATATAAAACCATTAACAGATGCAAAAACCTCTAAGTGCGTCTGAGATATTCAGGCTCCTATGAAAAATCACTAAACAGTTTTGAAAATAATGCTGACTAATAACTTTTATTCGCCATTAAAGTGAAATGAAAATAAGTAAACATTGCAGCCTGATAAAAATGCTCATTTAAAAGAAAAGTCTTCATATACAAAATAATAAAAAATTTTGTTCATAAATACATTACTCGGATTAGTTTCTTTTCTATCAAAGACAGTTTTCTTCATATCCCTAGGTGCTGTTTGTAAACTCAAATAATTAAAATCTTACACTGCAAACCTTTAGAACAAATCAAAACATTCTTTCTGATACAATGTAAAAAAAATATGATAAAAAAAACGCCAGGCTGAAATGGCACAAAGAATCCTACAAAAAATAAGGCCATACAATGCATACGTTTCTGCATTGTTAGTATAACTTTGATCGGGTAAAGGTGGACCGTTTAGAAGCGACACCTGAAACAAAGCCAGAAGAGACATAATTGTTAACATAATATTGACAGTGTTTAAAAGTAGTTAAAATGTAAAACACTTAGATGTATACATATATTTTCTAGCTATCTAATTATCTTTCTTTGTGGCCCTCCAGGAGTGTCACAAGGGGCCATCCAAAGTTTTGCATACTTGATATATATATATATATAGAGAGAGAGAGAGAGAGAGAGAGAGTCTGTGATGATGTTATGTCTCGATCAGTGAGTAAGAAAATACTGTCACCGTATATTTATGTAAATAAGTATCATTAAAATGTTACAGCCAAACCAACACTGTAAACACTGTTACTAAGAGGGAACCTGAGAAACATAAGCTGCACTCTGACGCTGCAAAGAGGGGGAAAGGCAGAGGAGCGCGAACACCACACCTTTGGAAGGAATAGGAGGTGGACGTGTCTGCTTTACAAGATCACTCTGAGACAGCGCCTCCACTATCCAGGAGAGGGCAGTAGAGCAGTACTCCACCTGAGTAACGAGCAAACAGAAAAAGACACAGAGTATTGGTTAAAAAAAATAAAAACTGAGGTCCCCTTTAAAGCACAGGTTCATATATCGATTGGCTGACAGCTTGGCACATTCTCAAAGTGGATCTACATTCTAAAGGCTCGTACAGTGATAGGGAGAATGACGGATGGGCCTTGGTCTGCGCTGAGCAAGCAAACGCAACAGCTGCAGCTAAAATAAGGCAAGGCCCATAGTCTTGCACCCACAGACACATACGTGCGCTCTGGGGGGGGGGCGCTGCTGGGATTTAAAAACAGGTGCTAGTGTGTTTGATAGCCACAGGTAGACAGATGTATAGTGTCGCCACAAACCTCCAACTCCAATTTTCTCAACCTGCGGTCATGATTGTTAATCTCCGACATCTGCTTCAGGACGCTGTCCACCCTACACACACATATGGACACAAACACACACATTCTGTCATTTAAGACGCCCGTGCCTGATTCAGCAGGGGTTGACAGTCTCTCCTCCCTTCACACGCACATAAACGTGAAACGAGAGCCGCCGCTGCAAGGTTACTAAATGCCCCCGGGTGTGTATTACATACAGATCTACTTGTCAGTGATGGATATGTTCTCCACTCACTCGTCTTTTTTAGAAGTCACATGTAAAGTATGTGAAATAAGTTGGCAATTTATGCTCTGAGTATGAAAGAATGGTAACAGGGTTGACTGACTTTGTGGAGGTGCGTTTGAGCCGCTCCGTGTCGCTCTCTCGTTGTTTCTTGCCTTGTGTGGAAAGCAGGTTCTCCTTTAGTGTCGACTCCCATGTGTTTAGCAAACTGGCCTCTTTGCTTTTCAGATCCAACACTATGGAAAAAGACACACCTTAGGATTAAAGGGATAGGTCCTCTAAAAAAAATTAAAACCCTGTCATTATTTACTGACCAGACTTGTATTACTTTCTTTCTTTTCTGAAAGTAGATGATAATTGACTGTTTAAATTTATCTGACTTCTTTAAAGTTCCACAGAAGAAGGAAAGTCGTACAGGTTTGGAGCGATGCAATGGAGAGTTAATGAAAGGGATTTTCATGCGTCAACTATATCCCTTTAAAGACAAAATTAGCAATTAATCTCTGTGTATGTAGCAACATATTTCAGAACGTACTGAAGTGTTGGTTCTTATTGGACGGCAATCTCTGGATGACTCTTTTGAAGAAGATATGAAGGTGGGAGATGATGATGAAGGGCGGGGAGAGGCAGGGGCGCGAGTGGTACTCCACGATCAGGTTGTAGCGCTGGAACTTCCAGTGTACATCACTGTGCTCCTGGACTTTATTGAATGTGTAACTGTAGACAAATAACACAGACATACAACCATCACAGCAATGCAGTTAGAGAGGTCCAGTTGGTACAATGGTACAATTTTCTGTTTTTGAAATAAGTGACTTAAGCTCACCAAATCTACCAGGTTGATAAAAAATGTAATTTTTCAAGTTACAGTTACATTTACAATTCAAACTGTAATACTAAAATCAGTAATATACTAGTAATATAATATTTAATAATATTATAAATATTATTTAAATATAAAATTATGGTTAGCTATATGAATTAGAACATTTTTATTTATTTCTGTGATGTCAAAGCTGAATTTACAGCATCATTACTCCAATCTTTAGCATCACACGATGCTTTAGAAATTATTCTGATAATGCTGATTTGATGCTCAAGAATCATTTTTTATCTTCAGTGCTGAAAACTGCATTTTTGTGCAAACTATGATAACTCTTTTCAGGATACTTAATGAATAGAAGATTCAAAAGAACAGCATTTATATGAAATATTTTGCTTGAATTTCTCTGGAATATTATACGTATCTTTACCGTCACTTTTGATCAGTTTAATAAATCCTTGCTGAATATAAGTATTAATTTCTTTAAATCTTACTAACCTGGAACTCTTATATATATATTAACTTAACATTTGTAATATTAGCTATCAAATGCTTTTTGCTTTCATAAACTGATTACTACATAGGTGCACATTTTAAATTAAATGTTATTTAACTAAGCCATTTATAAAATGTTTATGACTTAATAAACACTCCACCTGCTTGTGCTCAAGTGCCCACGGGTTAAACATTTGGAGATTATATCTTGCACTTATATACAGACATGTAACATTTGCAACATCAGTAGTAGCAGCTACGGTAATTAATTTTAAAGTCCATATAAAATCATTGTATTAAATACAAGCAGGCATGTGATGTAATATGAGTGTTGATGGCGTAGGTTTTTACCTGAACATTGCAATGAGCAAGTTCACCAACAGAATATTGGTGACCAACAAGTAGACTGACAGCAGAATAAGAACCAGCCAGTTAGCATCAGACTGTGGGCATGGCTCCACCCCCTGATGAATGAGTGTCATGTTGTCTGTACACTCTCTCTCCAGTGGCTTGTCAGCTAAAGATTTGTAAAACAATCAATCAAATCAACTGAAAGTACAACGTTTGGGGTCAGTAAGTGCTACTCTTATTTAGTAAGGATGCATTAAACTGATCAAAAGCTAAAGTAAAGACTTTTTACACTGCTACAAAAACAGACTTCTGATTTTTAAATAGACAGACCCCAAAGTTTTGAAAGTTATAATGTCATTGTGAACTGTACTGTAAAATTAACACACAACAGAGAAACAAAGGCACACACACCATCAATTTCATCCAGTGGTATCTGCCCATATATGTGCATGTATGGCCTGTAGAACACACGCCGAATTATCCAACCAGGACGGGAGTCATAAGAGTACAGCAGCGCCTGATTGGCTACTCCATATGCCATTAGCCACACCCCCAGGAAGAACAGGAAAAAAAACACATCTTTCACCTGTGGAGAAGATGATCATTCTGTAGCAGGGTTATATACACTTTTAAAGGCACACTGAAAATGAAAGACTGCTCCTCACCATTTTCCCAACTATGATAATTTTGGGACCAAGCTGTTTGTGCACGGCAAATATATGAATGAGTCTGAGCGTGAAGACCATATAGTCTACACACAGTACCGCACGACCCAAATTATACGACCACGGAAACATCCTGTAACAAAAATGCACATGCACTAACAAATACAATCCCACGCACGTACATACACAGGACAGATTTCACTGAATTCACCTGCAGAGAAGCCCAAGAATGAAGAGTGCGAGGGCCGTGATGTCACACTTGTTCCAGATGTCCTGGATGTATAACTTCATCCTTTGAATCACAGTGGTAGATCCTACAAAAAACGTCTGAGAGGAAAATCAAGATTCAGCAGGATAACAAGTGCATCGAAACGAGTGTAAACACAATGGGGATTGTTCATACCTGTCGAATCTCCTCACAGACCAGAGTAAAAACCCAGAAATACAACACAAGCTCAGAGGGGGCGGGTCCGTTTGGAGGCGGGGGCTTGAAGTCAACCAATAGCACGTAAGCGAAGAGGAAAAGGAAGAGGAAGTACATCAACACGTTGCCTAGAAACGAAGTGACCGGGGCAAACCAGAACTGCCGCCATCGGTGCAATAAAAAAGGACGTTGTAGAGTGATAGCTTTTGATACTGTAATATTAAAAGATAAAGATGTAAGATCCTTAAGCAAGTTCAAGTTTAACAGGATTTGTAATCATGCCATTTAGACGCACCTTCAGTTTTTTTTCTTAAAGCATTACATTCCTCCACATCTTCCTCCCTGTGAAGCACATACATGACTCTCTTTATTTTATCTGTGTCATCTTTAACTTAGTAAAATTATTTCTGGTGCTGCGAAACCATGACTTACGTGTTTATAACATCAGCCAGTGACTCGGCTCCATCGACGCTGTCTAATTCTTTACCCTGATTAAATTCCTCTGGGTTTTCGTCGTTCTCCTGCTCCCTTTAGAGATCAAAAGGCATTAAAACTTTCATGACTGTACCAGAAAGAAAACTGAAATCTTGGCTGAAAATAGTGGGTACTGACTTGAAACTGATGAGGTTGGTGTAGATGAAGGGAGGCAGGAAAAACGAGAGGACCAGTTTCCACACTTCTGTATTACTGTCCATGTCTCCCCACCAGATCTCTGACAGTAAAGTCTAGCCATGAAGAAGCATGACACCAGTGTAACTAAGAAATATTGACTCTCCAACAAGTAAACATGGTACAACTGCTTACCTGCACTCCGTCATGGCTGAAGAAGAGGCGGGCTTCAGCCGCGGTGGCCATCTGCAGACAGGTGGCGCTCCCCCATACAGGTGACTGTCTGATGAGCAGCTTGTAAGAGCGGCTCTCGTTGCTTTGATAACACTCACTGAACACATCTATAAAGAAAGTCACAAGAAAATACATAATGCATGTAATCTAAGATTTCTTCGTTTAATGCATTCTTGCTAACTAAAAGTATACATTTCATGCAAAATAATACATAAATGACTTTTTTAACTAAATAGGACCTTGAAATATTGACTAAACTAAAATTTTATATATTATAAATCCTGCAGTATTAGGGACCATTAAAACTGGAAGATGCAAGTATGAAATTATATATATACACTAACATTTATAAAATAAAACATAATTTATTAATTTTAATTCGTATTCTTAATATATGAAATAAATATAAAATGCAAGCATTTTCACACTAGCTGTCTCATATTTTTGGTCCCCACTGAGAATCATTCCCATCTGCCATATCTTTAACTCGATTCACACCCACCATGTGCCAGATTCTCGAAGGTTTGAGCGAGTTCTTTCATGGAGAGCTTGGCCTCAGTCTCTGTCTCCAACTTGGAGAGCTCTCTTAATATCTTACACCCAGCAAGAGCACTTAGCACCGACTCCCCTGCCTAGCATTGAACGAGAGAAGGGGAAAGAAGCCAAAAAAAAGACCAAAATTATATATATCTAAATGTACACAATTATACACTGATTATGGTAATTATCATGATTAATGACTCCAGTCATAATATATAATACACCTATGGTATTCCTCATGCAAACCTCCTGCTACTAGACACTTTTGCTTGCTGAATAAATTCATAAGACATTTCAACAGTTGCATCAACAGCTGAATACTTCAGTGTGATACTGAATTCTCACCATTAGGTGTCAGTATTATGGCTATCAACTATGACTTTACAACCATGACAAACAATACCATTTCCCAGAAGTAGATGGACATTTCTCTGCGATTCTGAAGAACAGCCCAAATGAACAGAGCTATCCAGGGAGACATGCAGCGCTGTTTCCGGTACACACTCTCAGTTAGCAGCAACTTATTCACATGCTGTAAGGACAGAGACAAAAACTATTATCTCAACATTGTTACCTATAATGTATTAATGTCTCAAGTCAAATCATTTCACCAATCCCAATACCTCTGAAATAACCTGGCTGATACCTTCATGGCTTTCTTTGAGGCCCATCCCTGTTCTACACCAAGAGTAGTGTAGTAAAATGGCTGACAGACATCTTCCATGATTTCTGATAACACCCGAGAAACCTGAGAGATGGGGAAAAAAATCATAATGAAGATGTTATCTTAAAGTGAAGCCATCATTATCATTATCATTTTTTGGAAAGAGTGCATGGTTCTTGATTTTGTAAGGATTAAAGAATCCCAGATACTTTGATCTCCTGAGAATCAGACAATGCAAACATACAGGCATCTTCCAGACATCCCAGAGTGGAGGTGAAGGACCCCTCCACCCTTCTTTCCTTCTATTCAGTCTGCTCAAAATGATTACATGTAAACGCCAATGCAAGAGAACTAACAGTTAAGTCTGGTATCATTTTAAATGTCTCAAATAAAGATTTGAAGATTTCAGAAATATTTCATTTACTGCAATGAGTGTGGGCCATTCCATGTAAATTACCTTCTCTTCCCATTGAGGTGGGAATGAACGAGAGTGAGTAAAATAAAGCGCTAACTAGAATATCAGAAGAATGCTAATTAGAAATAGACAAACAGAAATAGACAAATTTGCTTTTCAACCTAAATTTAAGGTCATAATGTAATGTAGTCAGATTAAATAATAAAATGGACTGAGATTTGAATTTAATCTAAATTGAATAACTTTACACGCAGGAAAACCTTCATCCACCATTGGACGCCTTCCTTACAATTTCATTTATAAGAAAGGCTGTAGAAAGTGGAAAACAACACAATAATAACTAACTCAGCGTATTTGATGCACATCTAACTCGACTTAATCAAATGACATTGAATTGTAATTGTATATTTTCTTGTTTTCTCAAGCAACAGAAATTGTTAAAGCCCACTATCTATCTGATGCATCGTCATGCATTTTTGGTAAAGACAAAGTATGGTGTTATTTAAGTTATTTGGCAACATGCATGAACAATCAAATAAAAGTGAAAATCATATATATAATATAGTCTCATGATACCTCATACAGGGTGAGCTCTCGAGCAGCAGACGGGGTGGTGAGGGAGGTGCCGTGGCTCTTGAAAGAGTGATTCTCATCAGGTAAAGCTAAGTGGATCTGAGAACCAACTAAGCCCACTCGCTCATGCAGCCTCCTCTTGAGGAATGAGGACACCAGATCGCAGTCTGACAGCGAGCTGTAAAGACTCTCTAATCGTTGATATGTCAGATAGTCCAGAATATTCAATCCGTTTTCCACGAACAGACGCACAAAATGCGGCTTGTCATTCACCAGTGCATCAGTCATTGATTCCTCCAGGTCTTCATACTAAGAGAAAGATTAAATCAATAAAACCTGTAACGCTATAACACAAATTCACAGTTTTGTGCTGGACTTGGTTTCATTCATTTTGCTATTAATCCTACCCTCCAGTGGATGTCACCATGAAAGAGTTCACTTTTGGCGATATCCACTCTGTCCCAGGCCACTGCCAGCTTCAGCTCTTCAGTGTACTCACTAGGATCATTAGCATCCCGTTTAGCAGCTGAACACACACATGCACACATAAACCCATAGGTACAGGCTGTAAATGTGTTAAATTCTCAAAGCAGGTGATTTCATCTCACCTCTTACGAGAGCTCTGAGGATGATTCTGTCAAAGTCATCTGGCCCTTCCTGGTCTCCTTGAAACACAGTGATCAGATCTCGATTGTGATAGATACTAAGTGCCTGTGTCAAAAAGAGAAAAGTAACTAAAAGTAAAAGAAATAGCTTCGTCTTGCATGCACTCTCTATCCTATCACTTGCTGTACGCTCACCTGATCCACGAGCTTCTCCAGTTCAGTCTCAGAAGGGAAGTGTTTCTTAATTTTCTCTCTCACTTGGTTCCTGAGCTCAACACTGGCACTTTTCCTGACTTCCTCCGCAGCGGTTGGTAAAGTGGGACTCACAGGTGGACTCAGGGGTGTGTTGAGGTCCTTCAGTATTGCCGCTATCAGGTCTGCCGCTGGACCCGAGCCTGCCAGCACCAACCACGGAGTGGTGTTTTTCAGAGATGAATCCACTCGCTGCAATAAGAAAGATAGCATTCATTTCAAATAGGCTTAAAACAGAGTTAAAACTGCCATTTTAAACTACACATTTAAATTTTACATTCCTAAACATATTTTATGAGCATTTATTACTCTAGCTGTAAAAGGTGTGTAATAAATCACTGGTGGGCCTCATTCCAAAGACAGTGCTAAATGCAAATAGCACATGGACAGTTGGGTTACTGTTAGGCTATATGCAGTATGAAAAGTATGAACAAAACAACATAAAGTAAACTTTTTTCCATGCTTTTGGAGATGACCCATGCTACCTTAAATAGGTACATAAAATAAATTATTAATACATATTCCTAAAATAGAATAAATTGTATTTTTTAATACATATTATATATATATATATGTGCGTGTGTGTGTGTGTGTGTGTGTGTGTAAATGATCTTGTGTAATGACCTCTAGCATTGCAGCATTTCCTGCGATCAGCACACACAAAACAGGAATCTCAATGCTTCCACTACCTGTTAGGGAAAGGAGGAAGACAGATTTGTTAGTATAAGCGAAGGACAGCATTACTCCAAATGAAGTGAGTAAAAACAAAGAAGCTAATTTTCATTTGTCCCAGAACTGCATTCTCATTTTTATCCACCAGAGGGCATTTCTCATCACGTGCTATAAAAATAAGTATGCATCTATCTATATATCTATCTAAATATATATGTATATATAGTGTCTTTGTGATTGTGGGTTACATTTTATGTAATGCTGCAAAAACAACTTGCTGTGTAGGTACAATGAACATTATTACTACTAAATGAAATGAATGAGGTAATTTACCTCACTAAATACCAAAACACTAGTGTTTTTCATATAGCAGCACAGCAGTGTTTAACTTCCCTCTTCCTTCCTCTCATTTTGTGTTTACTTCTCTGTTATTTATTTTATTTAATAAAAGGAAGTGCATAGTTCCTCAGGGATGTGCTTGTGCTTCCCGTCACAGTCCCTGATGAAGGTGCTAGATAAAACACTGTTGTTGTGCTTTGTGCTCAAGAAGATTTTAAAGATGGGTTTTTTTTCAGTCTACTTTCCCTCACCCCAGATGCCAGTGCGCTGATGGGAGATGAAGTCCTCCAGGTTGGCTCTGAACATTGTTTCACTACCTCTGTGTTCCACACTTCCATCATCCACCAAGAGGAAGGCCTGGTGGTTGTTGTCCAGGCAGCTGCATGTATGGGGCATGTTGTGCACATAGTACCGTGCTGGGAAGCTACCCTTGTAAAGAGTAACAATACATTTGAATGACCTTCAGATGTAAACTTGCTAACCTACGTTGGATGATCAGAGGTAATAAAACAAAGTCAACATTTGGAGAGGATCAAAAAAGTTAATCAAAGTTGTCCTAAGAAAAGAACGCATTTTAGCACAACTTTGATAAAAGGTTTCGATCCACTTCAAATGTTGACTAGTGCATAAAAAAGTATTTATTGACATTTTAAGTGGAACTTTCATGTGAACTGTTGATACTGAAGCAGAATGGACTCAGATGATAATACCTGTGGGTTTACAAGTTGCTGACGTTGGTAAATCAATCCCCAGGGCACAACACCAACAGCTATAACTTTGGCCTGGGAAAGAGATGAGGCTGTTGCACAATGATCCCTTACTGCCTCACCTACACAACGACCAAGACCCTCCCTCAGACCTGACGTCATGATCCAAGCCCCTGGAAAAAGAAAAACACTATAACCTAAATAACTCAGCAGCTTAATTAGATTTCATGTAAATACAATATATCCATTACTGATGAATGTTTTTACTATAATGCAACACTTCTAGATTAAAGCAATTTGCATTCTTACCATTTTACATAATAAAAACCTTATCATCACAGTAGAAACACAAACACAGGAGGAATGTGTAATGAATGAGACGGCAGGCGTGGGAATCCACTTGCAGGGTGTTTATTGAAGACGTAAAAGAGTAGTCAAACAGGCTGAGGTCAGAACCGGCGAACAACAATGGCAGAGACAAAGCAGAAACAAATCCAGAATACCAGGCGAGAGGTCGGGCGATCGGCAGACAGAGATGCAGGGGAGAAGACGGAGAAATCAGTAAACAGGAACAGGCAGAGTCGGCAACAGAGAATCAAACACTAAGAGAACACAGGAGAAACGCTTACAAGGATGGGACGAACCACGTACAATGATGAGCGCTGAACATGAGGAATGTTGGGGGATTTATACAGACGGGGCGGAGAACATATCAATAACCATGACAACACATGAGGTGGGTGGAGAACATATCAGTACAAGGGGAACACATACATAAAACACACACATGAATCCCAGGAGGGCTGGAGTGTCAATCTAGACTGGGTAGACACTTCCAGCCTAGCCATGACAGAATGCCACTGTTGAGTAATACTAGTTTGGCTTGTCTATCACTGACCTTAAGACTAGTCACTAATTACTGAAAACTGTTACTAATACTTATTTTCCAGAAAACATTTCAGTAAAGCTACCCGTTCTACCTGATCAGAATGTTATAAAACATACTTGGTCTCTGGATATATATATATATGCAGTGGTTTATGATGAAATTATATGGCCACTGTTGGTTGTTTGTTTAGCTTATTTCATTTTTGTTATATTTATTTGTTACATTTTCGTTATCTCATGACTTATCATCTGTGGATATTTTCAGACATTTCAGTCAAAAAAGTAATCTGTGGTTGATAGTTTCACAATCTGATATGACCTGGTAGTTTGTTAGTCTGAGTATTTTGTATGTGTATGTGAAGGCATGCATGGATGTGGATTTTTTCCCCCCTTTATCTTCGTTTTAGTGCACAGTATTAACCCAGGTGGAAGGGTGGAGAGTGAAGGTAGGGTTAACAGTCAACATGAGATTGGTCAGATAAGTGAGTATAAAGGTTTCAAGCACTCATAACTGAGATTGGAGAGGTTACCTGTGCTCTGTGCAGCCCGGACTAGACCTTGCCTGATCACTTCTCTCACCCAGGGCTTCACTTTCTCCTTCCCTTCTCCCCCCACCACGGACACCACCAGATTGGGTATCGGCAAGCCCCACTGTGATGTCATCAGTGAGTACACATTGTCTGGAGGTGTATCATGTGCCAGGCGCAGAAACTTGGGAACACAAGACGAATGACATATGAATGCACAGCAGAAAAAAAAGAGTCTTGAAAGACTTGTATGCGTGATGTTATTCAACCTAAACTAAGATTCCTCACATGCACAAACATGCAGGATATTTACAAAGTGCTGTCACTCAAAAACTTCTGAACGTAGGAAGGGATTTGTGGTAGAAGAGAAAGACCGAACAATGGATCTGCCTGAGGCAACACACACTCTCTTAAATTTCAAGGGTTTTCTTTATTCTAAATTGAATTGGCTTTAACGTGGTTATGAGAAGTGTGTATGACTTCAGGCTCTGTGGGGTTGGTTAAAGGGAAGTTTATAATTGCTGCAGATTACATGTTTTCATAGTACTTCTGTAATCGCCCAGCGGCCTGCCATACTTTTAAGGGCAACGACAATAGACCTTAGTCAGGGTAGTGCCATACTTCATTTTTGACTGGAGTAAGAAACTAAGCTGTGAGGAACAGGCCCGCAGTGAGTTCAAGGGATTGCAATGTTGTTTAACAACATGCAAATGTTCAGTTGATGAAGCAGCTTTCCAAAATAATAAAAAGAGTTCATAATTTCATTTTATATTTTTCCCAAAAACTATGGTTAACTGTGGCACATTTATATTATGTTGATAGATGTGGCAGCTGCTTCCTGTTAAATACACTAATAAATATGTGTGTGCCTATTCCTTAAATTCTCATTTCATACAGGTGTAAAATTCATTATGGTCCATCCTTACTAAGGTCTATATCAAAAAGTGAAAACCATTTATATACCATTTAAAGTTTTTATTTATTAAAATCAGAAATGCTTGTGGACGTGTAGAAGAGAGCCAGACACTCACTGGACTATTTCTGCGCCCAGCTCCAACAAACTCCAACTGTCCAAACGCATCAGTGGGGTATTCAGAGGTGTGTTGTTCACTGTCCCACTGACTGATCACATCATCACCTGCCGTTACAGATACATGAATGTCCCGTGCTCCACCACACTGGCAGAAAGCCCCATTACTGCCACAGAGAGAGAGAGAGAGAGAGAACTGTTAAAATTGGTTTCCGTGGATTCAGAATTCTCCTTTTTAGAATCAGGGGAAAAAAGAAATCAATCTCCTTTGTGTGTGGTGTGTGTGTGTTATTCATGTTACAATGAATTCATCAAATGAAGACATCAATGGATGAAATTAAACAGAATGTCACGTAATGTACACATCATAACTAAAATTAATCAATGAAATGAAAACAGTACCTGCCCAAGCCCTATTGTGAATCATTACATAACAATAGCTTATAAATGGGAAATGGACAGGGAAAATGCAATGTGTTGACAAATGGTTAGGAGTTCACCTTCATTCAAGAAAAAACAACATGTTTGTTGACCCACCCTACAATACCAATTCAGCCACTTAACAGCTCAGATCATATTACCAGAAGATCAATACGTATTTTAAATAAGAGAGTATGAATGGGCTGAATGGTTTTTGCATACACTAGTAAATCTGAATGCAAGAAAAAATGGAAAATGGCTGTTGTACCTGGATGAGTCCTCCACAAAGGTAGTGCACACTCTCTTTTTAATCATCTTTGGGATCCAGCTCTACAATGAAGACATTACACAGTAAAGCATGAGTCAGAGAAATTTTTACATGCAGGTCCGGTTACTTTTCTTTCACAATCAGTGACCGAGGAAAACCCAGTGTATGAGATTACACTTGAATGGCAAAAGAATTTCCAAGGAAATGTTGTATAGGGTGAAATGTAATTATTTGTGACTCCTGTGTAATTACTGCCAAACTATTTAAAAAACGATGATTGCCTCATACACTGAACAACAAACAACATGATAATTATAGCAATCAAAATCATACTTTGACCATAACAGTTTCAACTGTATTTTCATAATAGTAATAAAAATATATTTTTTGTGAGTCTGGATGAAGACACTGTATATTAGACAACTGCAATTGCATATAATCATTTGGGGGTGGGGGGGTTAGTTAAATGAACAAGGACAACTTGTTTTCAACCTCAAACAGCGTGTTTGTTTATTCAACATAAGAGCTGTAATGTACTTTATCATGGATGATATTTGTGAAAACACTCTGTGTAATTTGACCATGTTTTCACTTTTAACACATTATCACCCATCTTCATTTAGATTTTTTTACCCCTTTCATTCTCCAATAATAATGTGCATATTTTTTATTTATTACTGCTATTTTATAAATTAAATTTTAATGGTACATTCATGAATTGCTTAATTGTTGTGAATTTTGAGAATAATAAAATAGCAATATAGTAAAATTAATAAAACATAGAACATGAAGAAAGCTTGCGCATGTCTTAAATGTAAACATCTTAGGACAGACAAATGTGTGCATGTATACATGTACAATTATATATATATATATATATATAGGTCTCCCATCTTCATCCTGCAGATTGTGCAAGTGCAAAAACCTGTTAAACAAGTTTGTAACTTTAATAGTGAGCTTTAAAGTTTGGTTAATCATTTCATGTGACTTTTCTTATTTTCTATACTAAGGTGGAGACAGTGAAATGTATTAGGAGTGGCAGCAGGACTTTGGTAAATTGCTTCTGCTGATATTGTTCCCAGTCCACTGGATAAACCCTACAATACCACCCCTACAAAACCCTACAATACCACCAATAACAAACGTTATAATATAATGTAGTGTAAAATAAATTATGAACTTGACAACACTTGAACAAAACGGAAATCCTACTTCTGCACAGTGAAATACGTAGGTGACTTTATAAAATTATTTTGTCTACTTTTAATAATGTATCAAACACACACCTGATCATTTTCGGATTTTCTCTCTCCTCCAGCTCCTTCATTCTCCTTCTCGATTTTCTTCATTTTGATCATTTGTCCGTCTTGTCCAGTTTATTAGGTATCAGTTTTTCCTCAGATGAGATTCATGGGGAGTCTCTATGCGATCATGCTCTAGTTTGCCATCAACCGGATTCCCGAGTTATTTAGTGAAACGTCTTCTGAAGCCGTAGATTGGAAAGCCCCGCCCACACTACACGTCTCACGCGAGCTCCTTTGGACACATTCCGGCACGAGCTCGCGATGCTCTGAGCTGTGTGTGTTGAATTAAACCAAAACAAACAGTTGTGGGCGATGAGGGCAGGGAAAACAAATATGCGGCCTAGATAATATCAGTATAAGAAGAAGCTGATAAGAGAGCGTTTACCACGTTGTATTAAACCACGCATTCTCAGATAAACTGTGATTTGTAACCAACGACAAAGTTTACCGTTCGCTGTGATGATAAATACGCACTCCCGTTATATTATTTCGTTATTTGACTGTGAAAAACCTGATATTTCAGGTTATCAGAAAAGGTTTCCACTTTTCATGTCTTTACAGACGTGTCTCTTTTAAGTACTATTGACCTTAAGATGCCATTTCGGTGTGGCCAGTTATGCTGGTTTGACTGAAGTTAGTTTAAGCTCCAGGAAGTAAATGGATGGCTCTCACCGGTAAGAATAAAATATTTACTTTAGCCAAATTTGTATAGGATAGGGTACCCTCTCTCTAGAAAGAAAGAAAGAAGAATACAATTTAGAAAGAAATTAAAAGTAAAGAAATAAATACCCAATAAAAATGTTTAAAAAAAAAAAGGAATCAGAAAGAGCTACGTATGTAACACACACAAGAAATCGGACTTGAGGACAGGAGTTTGGACAGCCCTGGTATACACCATAGAACTGAAAAAGGTCTCACTCCAATATAACTGCAGGGGTTTCTTTTGCACTAATGAGGTTTCTGCCCATAGTGGTGACTATTTAATTCGGTAATATTTATGTC
Source organism: Enteromius radiatus (assembly GCA_032357445.1). NCBI lineage: Eukaryota > Metazoa > Chordata > Actinopteri > Cypriniformes > Cyprinidae > Enteromius > Enteromius radiatus. The sequence continues at coordinate 7,996,894 of JAUCMS010000062.1, read as the reverse complement.
CACTTTATTGCTACCATGTAGGTTATATTAAAGTCTTTATAGAAACAAAGGAAAATTAGTTATTAATGAATGAATAACTAATTATTAGTGAATTACTTATTAATTAGTTATAAGTAGGCTACCACTACTCTCAGAACTGCAATGTAATAATTGTTATATAATATTTAAACAGCTTTAATTACATTAATATTTACCAGTTCTTAATAAGCCACATTTCTATGTGTTCAGATATGCCTACAGCCAAAGACTGGTTGCCCACTGAAGCAGGGATGAGTCTGGTCAGTACCTGGGTGGGAAACCTCCTGGGAAAACTAGGTTGATGTTGGAGGTTGGTGTTAATGAGGACAGCAAGGGGTGCTCACCCTGTGGTCTGTGTGGGTCCTAATGCCCCGGTATAGTGCTGAGGAAACTGAGATCATCCAGGTGGTTGATGCACACTGGCGGTGGTTGAGGACAGACCCCTTCAAAACAAAGCTATTTTTGCAAGATTAAAAAGTACTTATTACTTACAACAGCCCTCACCTCTTCAAATATGTGGGTAATTGGTGTACTTTAATTCCAGTAAGACCAACTTTATGTTGTCGAAATAAAACATGATTCATGGTAAAAGTGTAAAGAATCTTAACAGGTAGTTTGTTAAATGTAAACCAGTTCAGTACTACCTTTAGACAGTCACTCAGCATATTTCACTCAGCATATTTCAAGGAAACTTTCACCCTCAAGCTATACATATTTTTACATTTCTAACATCAATGATGTTTTCTCTCACTAATCTCTCTAGTATGAAGAACCGTCTCACTAGCTACACTTGAAATATTGTACACTGCAAAAAGTGTCTGTAAAAATATGGCCAAAAGCATGGTTTTATTGAGAAGGAATTTTTCTTTTTTATAAAAGGTTTTTACCCATATTTTGAATTACACATTGCCTTATCCTTTATGGTGAAACAAAAGTTTATGGTTAAACTGTACTGATAATTCAGTGATGATAATATTGTGTATGTTACCCGAGGTAATTACATTGCTAATTTGATTAGTTTTACATCTGCAAATTTGTCTGTTTTCTTTTATGTAAAGTTACCATCTACTGCATAATAACTTTTTATAATAGTAAGGTGGGAAACTGAAACATCTGTACTACATAAGGATTTTGCTTGCAACTCAGTAACAGTAATTAAGGGCAATAATAGGGCACGCTTTTATATAAATCATATGAACACCTACATTTGGTAGAAATAAACAAATCACAAATGATGTTGAACTCTCCTCATACAGCTTTAAGCTGAAAACCGATGCTTTGATTCAGAAAAGAGTCAAACATCTTGATTTGGAGGGGCAAATTTGAAAGTTTATCTCTCATGTGACTTTTAAAATCAGTACAGGTTTCTTCAGTACAAATAAAAATCCAAAACGCATGCATTTATCTCAACCATTCATATACAGTAGTACCTCTTCCACTGACTTCCATTGTCTTCTGCCAGCTCAGATATATTATGTGAAGACTTTGATGGGGTAAAACAAATTCTCTAACTATGTGATGACATTTTTTGGCTGTTTATAATTGAAGTAAAAAACAAAAACAAACATCATCAAACCAAACATAAGTCTGTCCCATGTATATACACATTCACTGTCCTATGAGAGGAAACCGATAAATATCCTCCATTCCATAGGCATCTCAAAATCTGTAAGAGTGATGCGTGTCTGAGTAGCACCTCTACAAATAAATGCTCTCTGAACACACTGAGAAGAATCAGGTTGCACTTGCAAAGCTGAAGGGGAACGTTACATTTCTGTTCTCAGTTCTTACATTCTTTCACACTCAGTATTAATAAATGTGTAATCTAGCTGACTATTTAAAATGTGCACCCTTCTCTGAAAGGGAGAGAGGAAGAGAGAACACATAATGTAGTGTACTTAAAAGTATATACATGTTGAACATAATGTGTAAGAAAGTGTGTGCCATCTTTATCTCTCCCTCTCGATTGTATACCTTCAGGATACCTTATGTCACATTTCTATATTCATACGTATTTATAGCAAGACAAGAAAGAAGAGACAGGAAGGGTGGAGTACTCAAGTTTACATGATGTCAACACATAGAGGGAACAGAGCAATCTAACAAGGGACTGTCACTCAATAGCCATGGTGGGCCCAAACACGTGCAGGGGAGGAGATCTTGCAAACTTGTTCGACCAGATGGAGAGAAATAAACAGTCTTTGTCCAATCATGTTGAGGAATGCATCGAGGCAGACTCTCTGTCCTCTTTTTCCTCCTCGTCCATCTTGCGGCCATGCTTTCTGAAATACTTGTACCTCTGGACATAGAGCTTGACCAGGTTACTAACTTTAACTGGGTTTATCTCACCTGTTCGGCTGTGACAAATCTGTAAGGTAAAGACAGATTTAGTCATGACCTGTCTAAATATTTAGATATTTATTAGAAGCACTGTGTTGTGTGCTGGAAATCAAGGCTATCTTAAAGTTATGTTTATTTACCTTGTGCACTGCCTTCCTTAAGATATCCTTGTATTCGTCTTTGTTGATGTCTTTACGCTGGTAGTATGGCTTGATGGCCAATTTGACTTCCTCTACTGCCCTCTCCTGGGTGTGGAGCTTCTTCAGATACTATCCAAAAGTAATAGATTTAGATATAGTGCGTTATACATAGGGTCACATTGTTGAGAAATTGTCATATTGTAATGCTGACAGCGAGAAAACAAGTTCACTTGCCCTTAAATGCTTTTAAATTAATGTTTGGCTCTTCCTGCTGCCAATAGAACTGAACTTAGAATTAAAACCATAATCTTTACGTTCACGTTGCAACTGGACTTCAAAGTGACTGAAATTCAAAGCCCCTTAAATTGCTAAATTGATTTACTTCTGCACTATACAGATTTTTCTTCTTGCAGACCTATTTACCAAAATATAGAAATGTATATATTGAAAGGAATTGTATGTTCGTCTACAAGACCTGTCTGTGGACTGAAACAAAGAGAACCATGTTAAATTAAGTCCTGATACCTTGTCAGGGTCTTTGCTTTCATTATCCCAGCCCGTTTCACTGCCCCCCGTTGGCCCTGTCATTCCCACTGGCAATGGAGGCGGTGGTGTTTGAGCACAGCCTCCACCCATTGAGAGTCCAGGGTGCAAGTGTGAAGGAGGAGTTTTGGTGCAGCCAACCAGTGGGACAGAGCTGTGGAGAATAAACTGGGCAGGAGTAGGTCCTGGGGGTGGAGCATGTGATGGAGGTGGAGGAACCTGTGATGAGACAGATGAGGATGATGAAGGAGGGTGTGGCTGTGACTGGTTCTGATTGGCCTGAGAGAGAATCTGTACAAATTGAAATGAAAATTACAATATTATTACACTTTCAGGTAAATAATTAATTTCCTTCCCAAACAACAGCATCTGAAAAATCGAAATTGAAATTGTCACTATAACAAAATATAAATATGTGCGGAGTAGGGCTCATGAACTTGCATATGCATATGTGCTGTCATCTGTTTTCAATGCAGCTAACCTTGTGTCACTTCATCTCATTTTCCCACTCAAACTATGACTTTACTGCAAAAAGATGGTCATTATGACACTGTAAAGTGATGAAACTATGGCTCCATGTGCTTTTTAAAACCATTTTCATATGTTTCCCGCTATATTGTTTGCTTGTAAAATACGTAAATGTGCATAGCCAGTAGCCAAATCTCTATCCCTTCTAGCCTTAATCACAATCAGACAGAAGAGTAGATTAACTTCAGTTGACTTAAATTTGAAAAATAGTGTGTTCCCACAGCTGACATAAAATACTTTCTGATGTTTATTAATGTGCATTTCATCCTTTAAGTAAATATGAAAAGAAGACTGGTTCATATGTTTGAATTTAGCAGTAAAGTGACCTGTTTCGACACATTAAAGAGCCAAAAAACTATTTATTGTTTGAATTTCCTCAAAAATTGAAAGTCCTGAGACTTTGTTTCATACTAGAAGTAACCTGCTCTGTATCATCTGTCAGGTTCCTTTTTGCTCTGCGATATATTTTTACATCATGGTAGGACGTATTGATCTTCTATTGGCCGCATCTACACACATGAATTTGCAGGTCAGAATTCACAAAACTTGAACTTTGTAAACTACTTTGTATGAGCTTCCATTTCTAGGTCTCCTGAATTTGTATTCATATGGATGTAAGTCAATGGTGCAAAAGTGTAATGTGACCACCCCTTGATGATATAACAGGTTTTACCTGACTAGTGGCCTGGATGAACTCCTGTGCTTTGGCTCTGCTGGCTATATTGGCCTCCTCCATTTTGAAGAGGAGAGCTGTCACTGAAAAGAGATGTAACAGCAGAACATGACTTCTCATTCCACTATGAATGTAAAATTCACGTCAAAAGAGAATTACTTAAAAAGTCATGCATTAAGCACTTACATGCTAAAACACCTCCAGCAGTGCAGTCCACTCCAGTTTGAAGACTCCAGGGTAATGGCGGAGCCGATGGGGGAGGAGGCGGAGGTGGTGGTGGCTTATTAACTGAAGATGAAGACACTGAAGAAGAGGAGGATGAAGAAGGGTCATTTGCCAGAGGAGCACTGGAATGAGAGATGGAGGCCGAAACCAAAGCTGTTGAAGCAGAGCATGGTGGTGAGCCCTTTTGATCATCTGGTGGGAGAGGTTTAGCACTGGAAGTGGACTGAGATATGGTATCGCCCCTGATCTGTGATGACAGCAGACTTGGAGGGCTGGCAGGGGACTTTGAGGGTGTGAGAGACAAGGCTTTGGACAGACCAGGGCCCTCCTCTGAGAGAAATGAAGGCTCTGGTGTCTTGCAGCTACTATCTACAGTTTGAGAATCTGGGGATGACTCTCTAGTATCTCGAGACGGAGGCAAAGACAATGGGGATGTATGTGGTGGTGAAGAGGATGGAGGAAGAATACTTGCTGACGAGGAACTGGAGGATGATGAAGAGGAGGAGGGAGTGGGACCAGGAAGAGTTGAAGGAGGACTGGATGGCTTGGATCCAACCCCCACCAAAGGCTGCATTTCTGTTGCTACTCCCGGCCAACCACCACCAACCGTGCTACAATTACTATTAACACCTTTAGAATCACTTCCATCCACACTTATCCCTTTCTCTCTGGGCTTCTTTCCAGGCCTCCTTCTACGTTTTGCTGCAAGTGAGGAAGTAGGGGAAGAGGCAGATGAAGATGTGGATGTAGCTGAGCTTGGCTTGGTCTTCTTTGACTTTAGTCCACTTGGATTTGTTGATGATGGAGGCCCAAGTATGTTGCGTTGTTTCCCAGGTTTGCTTGGGTCTTTGCCTCTCCCTGGAAGGGCCAGTGTCTCTGAGCAGGGCTTTAGAAATGGTGATCGGCTCTCATTGTCTCTGCGGAAAACCACAGCAATAGACCCACCAACAACTGAGGGCCCTGAGGTTCCACTTACAACACCACCAGGTCCAAGAAGGTCAAGGCCCAGCTTCCCAGAGTTCCCAGTTGTGCTACTAACACCTTCACGCACTAGGACAGAGACTTTAGATTGGAGCTTACCCTTTCTGGTACCACCACTGAGCTTCTTGGACCTCCCAGAACGCCCAGCATCCTTCTTCCCTATTTTTTCCTTACCGGTTTTCCGTACTCGTTTAGTAGTGGATGAGGACGCTGTGGGCTGAAGGGAGGTGGTGTTGCCTGAAGATGCAGAAAGAGGGGGTGAGAGAGATGACAGAAGATTTTTACTTTTGGCTTTTGGTCTATGAGAAGAAGAGGAGGAGGTGGATTCAGACTGACCAACTGTCTTGCTAGATCTGGATTTCTTCTTCAGATGATGTCGGCTAGCTTTGGGCGCTCCGGATTTAATTTTAGGACTGGGTAGAGGGGGCTCAGGAGGAGGAGGAAGCAGTGGTGAGTCCTCTAGTGAAGGGTAGTCTGAATCCAGTGCTTCTCCATCTAAGGAGAGCATGTCTATCTCAGGACGATCCGAGATACGGTCCGATTCATACCCATGATAACGAGGAGGCGAGAGGGAAGTGGGGCGGGATCTGCTCCTGTGTTCCTCGTCCTTTCTTTCCTCATCATCTGATCGTCTTCTTCGTTTCTTCTTCCTCTTGCGATGTTTGTCTGAGCTCTGGGATCGGCTGTGGGAGCGTCGTTGACTACGAGGTGGTGAACCAGGTACTGTGGTGGTCGTTGTAGTGGTGGTAACAGTGATGGTACGTTTGATCGCAAAAAGATCTGAGCCATTGAGATCCTGAATAGACGGCGGTACAACAGGCCTAATATCTCTTCTCCTGTCCCTATCTCGATCTCTTTCTCTAATCATCTCTTTCTCTCGGTCTCTCCTGTCACTGCTTCCTCTGCTCCTCTTTGTGCTGCCTCTCTCTCGGCTGCTTGACCTCCTGATATCGTCATCCCTATCTCTTCTTCGTTCATCTCTTCTTCTGGAGTCTCTGTCTCGCTCTCTATCTCTGTCATCTCGCCACCTATCCCTATCCCGATCTCTTTCATGGTTTCTTTCTCGCTCTCTCTCTCTCTCTTTATCTCGGTCTCTATCTTTGTGGCGATCCTCAGAGTGGCTGGACCAGGATCTCTGACTGTGTGTGTGTCGTGAGGCATTCTGGGAGTGAGAGCGAGATGAATGTTCTGGAGTGCTCCTGCGTCTCTTTTTCCGCTTATGACTATCACTTCGGCTGCTTCTCCCCGTATCCCTATCCTTGTCTTTGTTCTCATTTACACTAATTTTTTCCCTGTCCCTCTCTTTGCTTTCTCCTTTACCTTCACCTGACTCTTTTTCTTCTTTCCTTTTTTTCCTCTTTTCCTTATCTCCTTTTCCCTCTTTCCGCTTGCGTCTATCCCTGTCCTTTGAACTCTTGGAGGATTTACAACTCCTCCCTTTGTCAGTGGATAGAGATGGAGAATTGGGAAAGGAAGGAGAGGGCAAAGACAAAACAGGAGCAGGTGGCGGTGATATGGATGCAGAGGAAGGGCATGATCTGAACCGCTCTTTCCTCCTACTTGTCAGTTTTCGTCTTAAATCTCCAACACCCACAGAAGCCACTGGTTCCCTCTCCCATTCTTTGTCAGCATGGACAGATACGAACCCGTCAACCTTTAACACCCGTAAGATCTTCTCAGGTTTGGGGACGCCGGCTTGAAGATAAGAGGGACTGCTTGAAGATGAAAGCAACACCTCCCTCCTTCTCTCAGTCGCTCGTTCCCTTTCTCTTTCATTGGCACCCACTATCTCTCCTTCTTCAATCTCAGAGTGCTCAGAGTCTGTTCCCCGTTCCCTTTGACTTTTTCCCTGTTCCCTTATTCTATCTTTGATGGATCGCTTGCTATTGAGTTCTAATGGTACATTATTAAACATCAAAGATGGAGCATCAATTTCTGTTGAATCTGGAGGACCCCCCTCTGTGCCAGCAGGTGTCCCCATTTCCAATGCTCTATCAGCTTTCGCAACATTCCCTTCGCTATTAATGCTGCTTCCTCCTTCATTCTCCTCATCCATACATCTTTTTTCCTCCTCTGTTTCAGAGGCTGGAGAACCTGTCGGCTCAAACGGATCATACTTATCAACCTCTTCCTCCTCGTCCTCAGTGGATGCCCGATCTCGCTCTCCCTCGCCTTCTGTTGGGTGAAAGGGGTCATATATGTCATTCTCTAAACTCTCCCTCTGTCCGTCATTGCATGGATGTGTGAATGATGAAGATGGATGAAGTGAGGGATTAGAAGAAGAAGGTGGCACAGGCATCGATGATGGCACCAAACATGATGAAGTGGATGACACAAAGTCTCCAGTTCCTTTGCTGACCCTGCTGTCTCCAGCATGGCCTCTGCCCTCATCCTCACGATAGTTTGTACCCATTCCACCAGGAGATGATGAGGAGGGGGAGGAGGAGGGGGAAGAGGGAGCAGAAGAAGGAGATGATGGTGAGTTGGATGGTGATGAGGGAAGAGGGCTTTTGGCCATCTGTATGACCCCATCAGAGTTTTTGAATGAAGAGGCCGGTTGCATCTGTTGCGAGGCTTGAATTACACTTGAGTAACATCCAGGAAAAGGGCCTGAAGGCAAAAAATTGTCTATAGAAACTCTTTTTTTCCTTAAAGATGGTGGGAAGTGAAAATTTACATTTAAGAAGGATCCTATGAAAGACAATGGGGAAAAAAAGGTATTAGTTTGATCAGTACTATTTACATAATCTTAGGCAAGCTATGGACTTGAACCTACCTGGCTTCTGGTAACCAAGATTTGGGGTAACGGATGTCAATAGAGCAAGAGATGCGCCATTCTCTACTTTCACTTCTGCTGTTAGCTCAACATCATAGTCACTAAAGAAGAAGGAAAAAATATGAGTTTATAGTTTTATTAGTTTTAAGTATTTCAGAATGTTTTTCAGACATTTTCACTGTTGAGATGAAACATAAAAGCTAAATATATATTTATCAGTATTAAAATAACTAATTAAGAACAAATTTAATAAAATTATTCTCCCATACAAACAGAATATGTACCAATGAAATACACACTAAACACAAAATTACACAGGTTTTTTGACAATTTTGTTTGATGTAGTGTAATTTTCAATTATGTCTCTGCATCTAAACCCTTCTGTCTCAGGACAGATCATAGTCTGGCTTGTGTTGCAGCCTGGAATTAATTCAGTTGATTTTACGTTTATTTCCATCTTATATTTATCACATATGACTGTGATTAGCTACAATGTCCACCAAGCATGAAACGATGACCATTGTAGCCAATCAGTCATATCTGATGAGCGAGTGAACACAATGATCAATCAGTGCGGTTTAAGAATCTGCTCAATAGCACTCAAAAGTTAGCGGGAAATAAATGTTCTTCAAATTTAAGTACTGAATGGTATTGCAGACATACTTTTGACAACACTAATCTCTATTGTAAAAAGCACTACATAAATAAAAGTGACTTGACTAAAATGTCTCATGGATCAAGTTCTGGTCATAACAAACATTTTGTGTACTACGCTTTTCCTTTATAGGCCAGTACCATTCAAAAGACAATTAAACACTACATCAACAAGTACATCACAGACAAAACATTCACACCCTTTAAAGTAAATAAAAACTCAAATTTTGGTGCTATCGTGCTAATCTTTTAACGTTGTGAATTAAGCTCTTACCAGTCCAGGTACTGAGGTTGTGAACTGAGCTGAGGCACAAGAAATACAGGCTCAGAGGAAGTAACAGCAGCAGCCCCCTATAAGAGTGTAACAAAAATTAAATGCTTCAAGGGTCACCGATTTCAAAGTGGGTAAAGTGCAGACCGACAAAGCATGTAACACAAGACTCATTTTAAAAACTTACAATTACAAATATTTTCTAAATAATTTTACCAGTTCACTAGGCTCATCCTCTGAGGTCTCTCTGTTTCCTTGGAAACATCTTAAGCCAACTGTCCTTCTGGCTGCTTTAGACTCCACTTCCTCCTCTTCACCAGGAGATTGTTCAGATTGTGACTACAAGAAGACAAGACAGAAGACATTAAACATATTCAGCAGAGAGTGTTGTGCATGCTGAATCTTAAATCTCATTGTCAACAGTGTATATCATCACAGTGACTATCCAACCTGCTCCTACACTAACAAGACAATATGACACTTACCTTGCTTGGCACAATTTCTTCTTTGTCCTTTTCAGCCTGTCCATCTGTTCCCATCTACACAAAGCGAACAACACTGTGGTTAATAAATAACCCAGATCTGAAACATCAGCCCTGAGCCATCATAAAGCTTTACCCGTTATGATAACCACACCGGAGTAACGTTAATGAGAGAAAACTACTTCTGCACTGAATCTCTGTCTTGAACTTGAAGAGCACTCAGAGGAACTTGATTACTTGAGTAAACTGATGAGAAAGCTTGACCTGTATTGACATTCAGCACTGTGCCATCGAGTCTTGACCCCGTGACATCTCTGATTGTGTGCAGTGAATGAAAGTGATGTAAGATGATGCTATCTTGTACGTGTTCTCCACTGCAGTGCTTGCTTATGTATTCACTTGTTAACTGTCATTTAATAGCCACCAATACTATTCGTCTCTTTCTGAATGCACTATTTCTGAGTATCACTAGCTGACTTTCTCATCTGTGCTTCGTTTTAAGCTACCTCCTCGCACTAGCAGCATTAATTTATTGCCTACAATTTATCGTCCACAGGGGTTAGCTAGCTAGCTAAGTTAGATAAGCTAAGAGAGCCGTTTACCTTTAAAGTGCACAGATGAGCCGGCTGAAGAATCCCAAAGCTGATGAGCTGCTAAATCCCGCCACAGTGTTTTTGTTAACTTTAATACGACATGAAGAGGCACGAAACATTTTTCTTTAAGGAGCACAATAAGAGGCCCATCCCATCCGATTCCGCCATTTTGCTTCCCCTACAGTGAAACTGCCGGCATGGGCTTATGGGAAATGATGTTTTTCATCAAAGACTACTTCTGTGGCGTCGATACAAATCAGAGGCGAATGGAAATTTCTTTGTAATTTTATATATAGGGTCTACTAGAAAACATAAAATCTAGAAAATAATTCAGGGTTAAATTATCACATTACATTAACATTTGCATCAATTAATAAATATAATGTTATCGATTATTGCAATATATGGTGATTGTTTGAGCCTAATACTCAAATGAATTTATTACTGTTATTAGTTTTTAGTCTTTAGTAAAAAAAAGAGTTCCCATTCACATTATTAAGTTTACAAACTATCTTTTCATTGTGTCTTTTTGTTGTAGAGATATCATTTCACTTAACAATAATGCTTTTATTTTGTATGCACTTTAATTTTGTATGAATTATGTTGCATTAAAGGTAGGCCCATACATTTTTATCAGGTCTCAGGGAATCAAATCCATCTTGGAGTTACTAGTGCCAAGCTTTCACTGTTTGAGCTACAGGAATAATTAAATATGCCTACAATAAACGTCCTAACTTCCTACCCACTGTATGCAACACAATCAAAAACAGTCAAGTTTATTTTTTAATATATGCAAATGTTTAATCATAAACATGCCCAATGTGTTACATTTCAAGTGATCCTTCATTCACTGCTGTTCATAAAACAGTGTCATCCAAATAGGCCTACCATATCCCAGACCTGCAGTACTTAAATAATTTAGTTAGTTAGCAAGTTATTACTCGGGTGAAGTGCATGCAGCAGACTCTCTATGTGTTACAGTAATTCTCCAGGTCGTAATAGTCACAGTAGAAATGACAGCACTGCTCTACAATGCCTCTCTTTGCTACAGTGCTTCTGGCAGTGCCTCTCTCTCCTCTCTCTCCAATCTGCCGCAGGAAGGGGGCGCTGTTCCTCATCATGACGCCTGTTGAAAGACGGGATTCAAAAGTAGTCTATACAGGCGTTATAGTATTAAATAAATACATTTAATTAATTAAACAGTTTTCCTTTTTTTTTTTTTTTTACAAAATGCATACAGACGGAAAAACCTGAATTAACTTATAATAAATCTGATAGGCTTGGCTACTCTGTTACACTCATAAAGAGACTCAAAATGTTTTTTTTATTTGGCACAACAGGAAGTAAATGACGATCAAATTCAATGAAATTTTTCGGTGAATATGAACATTAGATGAAAATGCATAAATAAATACGGTATGTTTGTAGGCCTATGTAAAATGTGTGATTTTAGTTCGTTTTCATCAATTTTTTTCTTCTCTCTTTAATTATATCACCCTAACTTCTTAAAACACAGATAAATAAAAAAAATGTGATAGGCCTACTGAATATTTATCTCTTTTTTACCCATAACTTTAGTTTGTATCGATTGGGTTATCTTAATGCTTGTTACGCAAAATAGTTTTGAAAAAAAAAAAATGAACAGACGGTATCCCTTACAGTAAAGCTGACGGAATGCATCGCACAGAAATGCAATGGTAGCCAGACTCACGGAAAGTTTGCTCTCTGACCCGCCTGCCAGGCTGGTAGAAGAGGCCCTTTTCACCACCACAGACGAGCAGCAGCGCTTCCACGAGCTGAATCCCGCACAGCCGTCGATGCCCAAACGCGCCGCTGTGGGTCATCAGAGAGCCGGCACACAGCGACAGCAGGAGCAGTCCAGATCTGTGCATTCTGCTTGTGAGAAACTTTACAGATCATGAAACGCAAAATAGCAACTCTTTCCTGTCTGGTATTGTGCCCCGTCAAGAGTGAAGGTGTCGTCCAGCCCAGTAATGCTGGGGTTATTGTCTCTTTCTGTGTGTGTGTGTGTGTGTGTGTGTGTCTGTTCTAATGGACTCTGCGTTTTATGAGGGTCCATCAGTGAGCTGAACAACTAGCCTCAATTAATCACCTTCAATCACTACAAATAATTACCCCTATCAGCTCACCCCAGTCATCCCAGCCTTTCTCTTCCTGACCCCCACTTTGTTTAATTACCCCTATTAAGCTTTATATAAACCTGTGCTGCTTTCATCTCTCTCACTCTCTTTCTCTCTCTCTTTCCCCAACCCTCTGTCTTTTTCTCACTGTTGTCTGAATGCCAGCATGGCTGCTCAAGTTTTTTTTTGGTTCCTATTGTCTGCCCCTATTGTCTTTCTCCCTAATTAGCGCTCCTGTTCAGAGTATAACTCTTGCAGTGAGTAGTATTATTTTTATATTATTAAAAAAGAAAAAAACTACAATACAGCAATCCTGTGCCCACAGACAGGACCAAATGCACAATCATGGAGTTTTATGAGCAGTGCTGTGAATGAGTGAGAGAGGATGGGTGGGATTAGTTTAGGAAAACTCAACGCTAAATCTGAGGCCTGTCAGATTACAAAGAGGAACATATGAAGACAGAGACACACTAAAACGTGTCGTTTGCAAAGATACTCATTAGACATCTGTGCTTTATAAAACCACAGAGGGTAAGTGTAAGAATATGAATGCATTTCTAATCCTGTATAGGGTTATATCAGTATTTTATTGAAAATCAACACATTTTGTATTTTGGTTGGTTATTAATTATTAAGAATGCCTGTGGACGTGGAGAAGGTTATTCAGTTTATCAAACAAGGCGACCAGGACAATGTTCAGATACATCTGGATGACTACAACACAGAGGTAAATACAATTTCAAGTACAATGCTGAATTCTAATTAAATGTAATAAGATTAATACAGTGCTTAATATGATCGCTGTGCCAGACAGAAAAAAAAAACAACTGTGTTAGAATCTTCTACTACTTCTACAACACTCAGATATTAGCAGTTTCCATGACAACAGAACTGGGGTAAACCTGAAGGGTGTTTCTCATTACTTATCCAGTCATTTTACAATTTCAGCGGTGTGGTGAAGTTTTAATGTGTCTAGCATTCGCAGAGCCCTCAAATGTTGCTATCTCTCATATAATTCACCTTTTAATTCTCCTTTTGGTGTTCACAGAACTCACAATGTTTCTTTTTTGATGTGGAAGAAAGAGAGAGGAGAAAGGTAAATTCTGACGCCTATGCTAATGTTTGTGTGTTTATCTGTATGCCCTCAATCCGAGGGCACACATGGCTTGGATTAACACAGCTAATAATGTAAATCTCACTCATCCACCTTCACTTATCTTTATCTCTCACCCTCATCATTCATCCGGCGTATATAATACAAGCATGTTTTTAATCACGATTTCTCTCTTTTTGTCATATTCTCGTTATTCTCGGCTGAACTGAGAACAGCAAAGAGAGCTGGATGAGGTAAATCTTTCACATGACCTACAGAAAAAGAGCAGGTATTTGCTGTAGATAAATAAAGAAGTGAGAATGAAAATGAGAGAGGTGGGTAATCTAAAACTAATATGCTCCCCGTCTATCTCACCCTGGGGCACTTGTACATATCAACACCCAGAGTGCCTATGCCGGATTTGCCTGTAAACTCTTTTGAGCTCATTCTTTTGTTGTTACTAAGCACCAATTATTGTGCCGTGTGTCAAAAAGATAATTTATCGGTTCTCATGCATTCACAAGAGCCATTTACACTGTTGCACTCTTCACGATGCCTGGCCTCACAAAATAAAGCATTTATAAACGAAAGCTTTCATAATCTCTCCTCTGCGTTGAAGGATTGTACCCAAGCCTTCAATAGCCTTCAGTGAACTTGTTTATATGTAAAGTAGCAGACCATGATTTAAACCTGAATCTTGAGTTTGAAGGGCAGACACTGATTTCATTATTGCAAGAGCAGTTTTTTGGTTTGTTTGTTTGTTTACGCCTCTTTCTCTTGTCTCTTGTGAATGTTTGTTCTTCTCCACTTAGTTCCGCAGGAATAAAGTGAGAGAGTATGTTCCAGACTCTGACTCAGATTTTGACTCTGATGAGAATGAGGATCCAAATCTTGTTCTGCGGAGGGTGAGTCAATCTTCTTGCACAAACGTTTTTCACAACTTCTTTACAACTTTGTTCATAACATATGTCCAAAAGCATAACCCAGCACCACATCCATATCTATCTATCGTTAAAAATTATAGTTGAATTTCACTTCCCTACATTCCCTACAACGTAACTAAAATTCAAAAGGCTGGTTCACATAGATTTGGCCATGTTGTATTTGATTATATTTTCCTATCAAACACAATGCTAAAAGTTATAATTATTTTCTCTTCCAGAGGCTTGCTGCAGCTCTGATCTGGTTCATTCGCATGCGGCTGCAGCCAGGGGTTTTGAGGGTATGTCTGCGAACCCTGCGAATTATCTCGCGTGATCGAAAGGCCTTGGCACCCTTGATCACAGACTATGCCATTCTAACTCTTGCTCGACTCGGGGGCATCTCCGCCCTGCCTACCTGGCCTGAAGAAGAGGAGGCTGAGTGGGGCAGTGACATTACCCCGGAGAATGAGACAGAGACACGTCTGGATAATAATGGCAGCAATACACCACAGCCAACCTGTTACAGGGAAGGAGATGATTCAGTCTGTGTGTCTGCAGCCTGTGCTCAACTTTTGCTCAGTGAGGGAGGCTTGCAGTTCAACTCTGTGAATATGACATCTAACTGTAATATCGAGAGAGAAGCACAAAACGAGCGGCATGAAGAAAACGTGAGGAAAGATGAGGTCTGTGGGCTGTTGACAAGAGGAAAGAGGGATGCTAGAGGAGAGAAGGATGAGGACGGGGAGGAGGGGTACGATGATGGAGCGGTCTGGAGGAAAGAGGCCATAAAGGCCCTGTGCAATGTTATCTACAACAGCCCAAAAGCACAGGAGAGAGCAAGCATCCTGAGGTGCAGCTCAGATTTCTACATGTAAAGCAATAAAGTACGGTGTCAATAAATATTTCAGTATTCTTATAAAAAACTCACTCTCTCTGTTTCTTTGTTTTTCTCACCAGGTTGCTGCACGGCCTGTCAGAGAGACTTAAAGATGGCATACATTCCTCATCACCTCCAAGTGGTCAGTTTTATGAACTGCGGCTTCTCTTTCTGTTGACTGCTTTACGGCCTGAGCTTAGGATAGAGCTTCGCCAGGTAACGATCAATGATACAAACATGGACATTTCAAAATTAGATATTGTTAGTTATACATACACTGTACAAATACATTTTTCACAGTTCATTAGATTGTTGGAGTGCACGTTTTTCAGGCTAATGAATGCTTGGTAGACAAAAAGATGGAGCCGGAACTCCCCATTAAATGTTGCATTTTAAAGCTGGGCTATAAAACATGGAAATACTACCATACCATTAATGTATGTACATATTTTATGGGTTTAAAGTAATTTAAATAATCATTTATGCATGTACATTTTACAATGAAGACAATGAAACATTTAACTGACTTCATTGTTTAACTTTAAATCTGTATGTATGAAGTTTCCTTCTATTTTTTTATAATGCAAATTTTGTAAAAAAAAAAAAATAGTTAGAGGACCCCTGCAGTATCAGTGTAGATCACCTAGTCATCAAGGCCATTTTGGAAAGTGTTAGGAGAAGACAAAACTGCCTGTTTCATTTCTGTAGTATTTCAGAGACTCATTCTGTGTGCTCTTCCGGTCAGGAGCGCGGCGTGTCCATGCTGACTGCTGCTCTGGAGCAGTGTATGGAAGTGCGCTGGGGTGAAACACATGAGGTGCTCACTGACCTGACAGCACCCCCTGTGTGTAAGGAGGTGACTCAGCGTGCCCTTGAGATTCTCAAGACCCTGTTTAACATTACCTACAGTGTGCACAGACAGGACGTAGATGAGGTAAATGATGCTTTTTTCCCTGCTGTTTTATCTCTACTCCCACAGTGTTAGTGAATTATTGACAAGATGGACATAACGAGCTAAGAAGCTAAACCATTGCTTATTTTGATATATTGTTTTCTGAATTTTTTTATATTACAAAATGATCAAACATAAAGATGACTGTAATTTTTAATGAACAGGATGGAATTGAACAAACCATGAACCAGCACAAAACTTCTCTTCAAGTCCAATGCTAATATTAACCCCCAAAATGACATCACTTTATTTAAAATCATAACAAAATATATTTTAATAGCTATGATGCTGTTTTTGAAATCAAATCTTTGCAAGCGAATAATCAGACATCTAACTATGCCCAAAAATAAGATATTAACTTATGTTTTGTAGCAGTCAATGTAATTGAATCGAATTGCAATCAAATCTGTATGTGTATGAAAATATTTAGATATAATCCCACCGTAGGCCAATTGTTATTTAATTGTACTTTAATAACACATTTTTTTTTCTCATTTACCGTAACAGATTACAACTATATTTATTTTGTAATTAAATTGCGTAATTCTGTTACATGTAACAAGTAACTTCCCAACACTGGGAATGAATTCATACAATGTGGCCTAAATTTACCTGACATGAAGGATGATATTTAGTAAGTGGATTTAATGAATGAATAAATGAACAAGTCATGGAAAAGAATTCTACATTTGATGACACACACTGAACAGGACAGATTTTACTGTCATTGTTTTGGTTCTTCCTCTGCCACAGGAGGCCGCAGCTTTGTATCGTCACCTAGCTGCAGTCCTGCGTCACTGTCTGCTCGTGCCCTGTGAGGGAGAGGATAGAAGAGAGGAGCTGCAAGGGTGAGAGTAAAGAATCAAACCATGATGAGTCTTGAGAGGTCTCTTCCTATTGATCTCTATAACTCTTCTGTGCTGAACATCCTCAGACACACAGTGAATGTGCTCTCAGCGCTCCCTCTGCAGTGCCTGGACGTTCTGCTGTCCGTTCGTCTGTCTGAAGGTTCGATGGAGTCCGGCGGAGTCAACATGGACTGTGTCCACACTCTGCTGCTCTTCACGGAGAAGAGACTGGACAGAGTAAGAAAGAGCGAGATATAAGATATAAAGACTAATAGGCGTAAACATGTAGTATTTGTATAGTTTATTTCATTATAAAATGTTATGTCTTTAAATGTGAATACAGGGTCATAAGCTGAAGGAAAAGCTGGCTCCAGTGTTAAACCTGTTGACTGAGAGCAGCAAAGCACACAGGGAAACCAGGCACTATCTCAGACAGCTGGTACGATACTCACCACAAAATACCTTTTTAAATATTTTCACCATTTCAGCATGTTTCAAACTGTTCGGACTAAGAGCGATAACTAAAAGGATAACTAGCCTATAGCAATAATTACATTAGTGTTCAACTTATTTAAGAGCATACTGTAGATATGTTGTCTGTTTGGCTGTCAATGTTTTTATTATTGATCAGTAGGAAAATTCACTCTGAAAGTTATTTTAGCTATATTTGTCCTCTGTGTTATTGTTACAGCTGTAAAATTAGACTCATAAAATTAGAATGATTACTAAAAACAGTAGTTATTGCTATCCTTATAGTTATCATTCTTGGTGTGAGTTTAGGTGTTATACTCTATAAACAGTATGACACAACATATACTAGATATTCTCATGGCCATGCACCAGGAGCCTGATCCTGTGCTATTTTTGAACAGATCCTGCCTCCACTGAGAGACTTTGAGATGAGGCCTGAACAGGGGAGCACACTGAGGAGCAAACTAGTGCGACTAATGACCCATGTCGACACTGATATCAAACACTGTGCAGCTGAGCTTCTCTTTGTGCTCTGTAAAGAAAATGGTACATAGATGCATCTGCTGAGCCATATAAAGTGCGCTGACATTCATACACATACTACCACGATGCTGAATGATTATCATATTCATGACCATGTTATAATTGAACATGCAAGTGCTGCAGTGATCAAGTATTTTTGTAGACCTACCCTGAAGTTAACATAAGCCTGCTTCCCTTCACAAAAACCAAACGTCATTTTTCAAGTTGATTATTGCAGAAAATAAGCTCTTTTTTTATCAGTCTTACATGTTTTGTTCATAATGATAATGAATTTTAAAGCCTAAATACAACTGCCAAGCTAAATGTAGGCTATAAACAAACTACACCACGGTTGCAAAACTCTTTCAGTCTTTATTTAAAAATATTTTTAGTTAAAATAGTGTGCAAGTTATAAATACACAGAAGCTGTAAAAGCAGACTAGAGAGTAGATGAACCAACTTGTTTCATGTGATTATGTTTAATGTGTCTGACAACCTCCATTTAGCCACGTGTTAGCAACTGCTTTAAAAAAAAAACTAAAAAACAAGGGTTATTACTAATGTATTGTATATCAGGATTTGGCCAACTAAAATGTAATCTCTGCGGCACTCTATTCATAATACGGCTTTCTGTGACATTTAAAACAGTGTTGTCAGTATGGTATTCACGGACTCTTTCTCTCCCAGTGAGCAGGTTTGTGAAGTACACTGGTTATGGTAATGCAGCGGGGCTGCTGGCAGCACGGGGTCTTTTGAACGGCCGTGGCCCCTCTCCTCAACCGCAGTACTCCAGTGACTCTGACTCAGACACGGAGGAGTACAGACAGGCCAAGGGCAGGATTAACCCTGTGACGGGACGGGTGGAGGAGGAACAGCCTGATCCAATGGAAGGAATGACTGAAGAAGAGAAAGAGACAGAGGCGCTCAGACTCATAAACATGTTCAACAGGCTCTCACGGTATGTGTGTGTCAGAGAGAATCCACCAGAAATGTGGTAAAATCAGCACTGATTTTCTGATCAAAGCGTATGTGATGAGCAGTTGATCCATTATGATTTACAACAGCCTTTATTAACATTACTTTTGTGTCGTCATTATTATCCCTCCACCACACCCGCTCAGGAACAAAATCATTCAGCCAATGGGAGTGACAACGGATGGAAAACTGGCGCCTCTTTGTGGCCAGACGAGGCACAGCGCTGTGCAGGAGGAGGACGAAGAAGACGAGGAAGATGACAGTGAAACAGAGCAGTAATGATGACAAGATGATAATGATGATTAATGACAGACAGGTGCAGGATATTTTATACTAATGACTGATACCGCGCTAAAACAATATGCTATTAATAAGAGCGCAAATCATGTAACGTATAAAAAGGAAATAATCTGTTGTTTCATTTAATCAGTTGCCGGTGTATGTAAAAAGAAATGCTATCGAGACAGAAAACAGAACAAACGAAGCTCTGTATGATGTGTGAAGAAAAAATAAGGGAGGCGAGAAATAGTCATTTGTAATGTACATAACATAGCGGAGAATGTCATTTCTTTGTAATAACTCTTGTGAGTCACGATGAGCTAGAAACCGTAAAGTAGGAAGCTGCTAAGAAGCAAAGGAGAAAGAAAGAGACAAAGAGAGACAGCCATCACACCAAAGACAGACAAACACTCCTGGAAAATGCTGCTGGTGTTGCCATGGTTATGTTACTATGGTAACAACAGGAAATGCAGTTCCACGGATTCTCTTTTTTTCGCGCTCTAGCAGGAGTGGAATGTTTACCTTGAAGAGAACTGCTGAGGATCAGTCTAACGCTCTGCACCGAGAACATGGATAAAAATGCATCTTGAGCTGTTTTCATATACAAAAATGATTACTAAACTTTGAACCAAAGTACAGTATTTAGAGCAGGTATTTTTTTTTGACTGTACTGCTTAATTTCCAATGCATTTCCCTCCACGCTATAATTCCTACCTGAATAAAACCCGTGCAAAATACCAGCGAGTATGTCAATAACAAATAAAATGAAAAAATAAAATCCAAGGCAGTCTTGTGTGCAAATGCATCATTTTTCATAAACTCATTTTTCTTTTCTTTTATTTGCGTTTGTCAAATACAGGAGGATTCATGTACAGATGAGGGACAGGTAGAGAGAGACTGAAGCAACTGTACAATATTTACAGGAGAGAGAAATAAGCAAACCTCCAAAATAATAATAATAATAACAATAATAATAATTATCATAGTAAACAACCAACAGATAAAAAAAAACAAACAGTAAACACAGACATTTTGCACACTTTAAAACTATTACATCCCTCTGCACCGTCGTGTTTTCTTTGAGAAAACGAACAAATACACCTCTTTTTCCGCATTTTCTTTTAAAGAACAAACAGAACGTTTTTTTTTTGTTATTTTATTTTAAATACATTTTTCTTTTGCTCTATTTTTTGACCCCCCCCCCAAAAAA